>CM028135.1:373730000-374330000 GCA_016271365.2 Neoceratodus forsteri
CTTGTCATGGGCCAGTGATGGTCAAGCCTTAGGTAGCATTGCTGATGTGTCTGCTTGGTGCAAATTTTGGCTGCTTGCTGAGGAAGAGGTGTCCTGGGAGATTGCAAGTGTCTCTTCCCCCATCTGCTGTTTACTGGATCCTGGGCCCACCTGACTGATTTTATTCTATGCAAAGCCTTGGGTCTGGTTATTTCCCACATTGCTGGGTGAAACTTGAGGGAGGGTGTCTTCCCATCTGCCCTGAGAAGAGCAGTGGTTAGATGTCTTCTGAAAAAAAAAATCCTTGGACCTTGACATTATTTGGAATTACAGACCTGACTCTAAGCTTCCCTTTCTGAGGAAGACTATTGAGAAGGTGTTGGTGGAGCAACTTGTTGAATACCCCGCACAACATTAACATATACAGACCTCTCCAGTCAAATTTTTTGTCTCACCACAGCATGGAGACTGCCTTCATCAGACTGACAAATTATCTGCAAATGGTGAGGGACCAAAGACTTTGTTCCATCTTGGCCTTCTTAGATCTTTCATCAGCAGTTGACATAGTTGACCACAGGGTGCTATTGGACTGCTTTGGGAATTATCTGTGTCTCGCTGCTACTGTTTTAAACTGGTTTGAATCCTGCATGACTAGGAGAATGCAGCAGGTGGATCTTGGAAATTATGTCTCCAGAGTTTCTACTGTATGCTTTCTGTGATGTTCCTCAATATTCAGTCTGTGCTCCGATGTTTTTGGTGTACATGTTGACGTTGGGTGAGATTATTAGACAATATTGTGTTTAGTTTTACTGCTATACAGATGATATTCAACTATATGTGTCATGCACCTCTGATGGGTCTCTGGCTGTTTCTATGCTGGGGAGGACTTTGGCTGAAATAAATGACTTTCTGACCATCAACTGACTATGTCTCATCTCAGGTAAGACCAAGGTCATGATTGTCAAGCTGGGAAGGCAGGCCTCAGCAATGATGGTGGCATGACATCTCTTTCTTGCTTGGGAGCTGTAGATGTGGTTAAGAATCTTGAGGTCAAGCTGGCCCAGTGGTGCTGAGGGTTGAGGCACTGGATGCTGCACCTCACGCCATGCCAGCAACCCAGGCTCAGGAGTGAGCTAGGATTGCTGGGGGTTGGCAGGGGAGGGAGAAGATCGAGCATCTGATAGACTGCTCTCCTCTACTGGTGAAGAAGGGAAGGTCATCCTACTTCTTGGGTACCTTGTGGTGGAGATCGGGGACAGCACTGGGGATAGGGAAGCACAGAGTGTGGCAATGTGATGCATGTGTGCCTTCACATATGTACATTCACAGCTGTGAGGAGGGAAGGACCAAAATCAGAAAAAAGGAGGTGACTATAGAATAATTGATGCCCTGCCTGATAACTGGCATCCCACTCAGCTCCAGGATAGCTGGAAGCTGCAGCTCTGGATGTTGTGCCCTGGGTGGATGGAGAATGGCCCTCCCTTTTTTTGTCCCCACAATGGGGGAAAATCTGTGGGGGACAAGGGGCTCAGCAGTGCCAGAGGGGAGCAGTGGATGGACATAGGTGGTACAGCAGGATGCAGATGTGGCTTCCTGTGGTCACCTGAAAGAGATTATATATATATATATATATATATATATATATATATATATCAAAAGAATCTTGAGGTCATCCTGGACTGCAAGCTGATGCTTGATCAACAAGTTTTGGTTGTGGTCTTCATTGACTTTTACCATGTGTGTAATATCATGAGGTTCAAACCACATTTAGTCCCTGTAGATCTATGATAGTTTGTTTTTGTCACCTCTAGGCTTGACTAACAATGGTTATTTGGTGGTCTGTTGTGATACCTGCAGCTGGTCCAGAATGCTGCTGCCTGGCTGATTGTGGGCTCATCTCATAAGGATTATATAATGGTGCTTCTGTGTGCACTGCACTGGCTGTGTATGTAGTGGCGCATAACCTTTATGATATGATTGATAACATTCAAGGCCCTACACAGTCTGGGACTAGACCACTTAAAAGTCCTCTTGGCTATTTATTACCCAACTCACCCCCTCTGCTGCTCCAATGCCAGCCTTCTTTCTATCTGTCATCTGCAATAATCAAGGGACAGGGTATTCAGTGTTGCAGCCACTATATTAAGGAATGCATTACCAATTCATGTTAAATCTTCCTGCACCATTGAGGCATGTAAGACCTCTTTAAAAACCTACATTGTCTAGGAAGCATTCCCAAACTGTTCTCAATAGTGCTTTTAAGCAGTTTTAAAGTGTAATCATATAGCATAGTTTTAAATTGTCTTTTTTTTGCTGTTGAATATTTACTGTTTGCTATATTGTGAAGAGCCAGAGATCTAGAAATACAATTATCCTGCCTTGCTTCAACAGACATGACAGATGCATAGCTCTACATACCCATTAGACCATCTCACCACAGGTTCCTCAGATTCCACATATGGGAGAGACACTACCAATACCAAGCTCTGTCATTCAGACTGGCACTGACACTGAAGGTGCTCACCAGGCTGTCAGTGGTCCTGGTTGCCAATCTAAAGGAAAGGAGCATCCAAGTAATCCTATACCTGGATGACTGGCTGATTCAAACCAGGTCACAGACACAAGTGCAGAGAGATATCTAGACTGTTCTCCAATGTCTGAAAAAAAAAACAGTTGGGCAATCAACAGGGAAAGAGCAGCCTAACCCCCAGTCAATACATAGAATATCTAGTGGCTTATATAGATACCATAACCAGACTAGTCCACCCATCCAAAAATGTTTAGAGAACATAGCCCAACAGGCCCTGAACCTGCTGAATAACCTGGCACCAATATTGAAACAATTAGCTCAAGTGCTAGTGACCATTGCATCTTGTATCCAACTGGTACCTTGGGCACACTGACACATAAGACCACTCCTGCTCCTGACAATACAGCAGAGGACAGAAATGGATTATGATCTTTGCAAGAAGGTTTCACTGACACCCCAAGTAATCAGATCACTAAAACAGTGGACCATTTCAACAAACCTCACCAGAGAAGTAACCATGGATGTACAACAAGAAATTGTAATCAACACTGATGGCAGCCTTATGGAGTGGGGCACAACAATGAACTTTAATACAGCACAAGGAAAATGGACCAGGTCGGATTTCAGTCTGCCAATCAGTTTACTTGATATGAGGGCAATCTACAATGACCTCATATCCTTTCAATCACATATCAGAGGGAAACACATATTGATACTATCTGACAACAGGGCAATGGTAGAATATATTGAAATGACAAGGGGGCAAGAAGGAAAAGAATGCAAAGAGAGGCAATGAAGGTAATGAAGTGGGCTCTGAACAACCAGTCACACATTTCACCCATTCACTCAGCAGGGAAGTTGAACACAATAGCTGAATGGCTCAGCAGGCAGCAGATACTTCTTGGGGAATGGCAACTACATCATCAACTGTTCTCACCCATCAGCAGGAGCTGGGAACATGTACAGATAGATCTGATGGCCATCATCAAAAACTTACAAGTACAGGAATTTTACTCCAGGTTCCAGGAGCTGTACTATCAGGCCATAAATGCCCTGACACTAAGATGGTAATTTAAGGTGGCGTATGCATTCCCCCATTTCCTCTAATACCTCAGGTCCTGCACAAGATCTGGCAGTCCAGACCACAAGCCTTTCTGATAGCTCCCTACTGGCCTAGCAGGACATGGTTCACTATGGTGGTGACCATGGTGCTGGATCACCCATAGAGATTTCCCAACAGATCAGATACTGTATATCCACACCGGATCCAGTCAGACATACCAGCCCACTGGACCTAACATTGATGGCCTGACCCTTGAAAAGGAGAGACTGCTAAAACAAGGCTACTATCCCAAACTAGTTGACAACATGATCCTGTCAAGAAGGTCCTTTACTACCTCCACATATAATAGATAATGGGCTATAGTCTTTCGCTGGTGTGAGCAGAATAGTGTACAACCAGAACAAGCCTCCATCCCTGAAACCCTACTGTGCCTGCAGGACAGAATCAGGCAAGGTCTTTTGCTAGCATCACTGGGAGTGCATCTCACAGCAATCAGAGCAGCTTGAGGTCTAGTGGGTTACGTAGCTTGGGATGCCCACAGCAACATAACCAAGCTCCTCAAGTCATCCAACAATATACACCCAAAACTCAAGCAAATCTCAGATCCTTGGGACTTGATCCTAGTTTTAAACAGCCCTGAAAGTGGCACTGTTCAAATAACTGAACTCAGATGACTTAGAATGGATGTACTGTATCTCAAAACAGTATTCCTGGTGGAAATATGTTCTACTAGGCAAATAGGTGAACTACATACTCTGTCATGCAGGGGACCATTCCTAATATTTCATGATGATAGAGTCACCCTCAGGTCCCTTTCATCATTCATTCCTTATGTGTCCTCTGACTTTCATTCAAATCACACAACTGAGTTGCCAACCTTTCTCTCAAATTCTAATTATCCAGAGGAGAAAAACCAACACACTCTGGACTTACAGAAAACTATCTCTACACACTGTTTATCAGTAAGACCAGATACTTCTGAAAGTTAGACAAGCTCTTCATTATAGTACAAGGAAGCAAGAAGGATGATCTGGCTTCCAAATCTATCATTACTAACTGGCTAAAAGAGCCATACAGGAGGCATATAGAGCTATGTCCATAACTCCTTCTAAAGACATTAAGCCCCACTCGATCAGAGTGGTAGTCACATCTTGGGCTGAAAGAAATGTGGTTATAGCCGAAGAAATATGTGCAGCTGCCATATTGTCATCCATTTGTACCTTCAGATAAAGCACTATGGACTGAATATGTCTTCATCCCCAAAGGCTGTCTCACTGATCAGTACTAAATGCCACCTGTGTTTCAAGACCCTCTCCTGACCAGTCTTCCCCATCCTGACACTATCTTGTACTGCATTTGAGTACCAAGTGTGTAAGGAATTTATAGTGCCTCAGAAATGACAACGAAAATGGTAATTTACTTACTTGGTACAGGTAATTGTGGGAGTACACCAGGACTGACCGTGTTTGGAGACAGTTCTTTACAAGGGCCACAGAACTCATTGATATAGCATAAGACGTTCATATCAGCATGTGATACTGGGCAGGTTATTGCCTGATTTTTGATATGGAAAATATAACTTAGCATTAATTTTATGCTTGTCATCAGATGTTATTGGTCACAAAATTAAGACTATCCTAACAGTTTCCTCTATACTTTATTTGTGATCATAACTTTGGAAGAAGTCCAAATGAGGATTCTGGGATAGGGCAGAGGCCAATGTGGGCTGGATTTCACCTTTGAAGTCACATGTGCATCATCAGTAGAGATGCAGCGAATTTAAATTTCACCATCAAAGTGCCCACGAAGTGGGCACTTCACATTGTCACTCTGCTACGCAGAGTGGCCAATGCAAAAGGCTCACTTTGCCTTGTAATTATTACTTTGCTTTGTCACTCTGCCTTAACACAAAGTAAGGTGAAATGACAACAATATTGGCAGCCCTTCACACATAGTCACCAGAATAAATGTAAATTCCCCAAAATGCTCATATCTTGTCTCCAGAAAACCCCACAGAGCTGACGGTGATGAAGTGAAATGAAAGCACAAGAAATGCTAAGTCTCCCAGAATTAATGGCGCACTCAGACTTCATGCATGCAGGAGTCACACACAGTCACCAGAATTAATGTGCATCCCCAAAATGCTACTGTTTTGTGTCCAGAAAATTCCCCAGTGCTAACAAACTGAAATGAGAACATAACAAGAAATGGGAAGTCTCCCAGATTTAATGGCACACTCAGTCATGTGTGCAGTGGTCACACACAATCACCAGAATTCATTTGCATCCCCACAATGCTACTGTCTTGTGCCCAGAAAATTCCCAGTGCTGATGAAGTGAAATGGGAGCATAACAAGAAATGTGAAGTCTCCCAGAACTAATGGTGCACTCAGTCATGCACACAGTGGTCACACAGTCACCAGAATTAATTTGCATTCCTAAAATGCTACTGTTTTGTGTCCAGAAAATTCCCCAGTGCTGACAAAGTGAAATGAGAGCGTAACAAGAAATGCAAAATCTCCCAGAATTAATGGTGCACTCCATCATGCACGGAGTGGTCACACACAGTTACCAGAATTAATGTGCATCCCCAAAATGCTACTGCCTTATGTCCAGAAAATTCCCTTATGCTGACGAAGTGAAAAGAGAGTGTAGCATGCAGGAGTCACACACCATCACCAGAATTAATGCGCATCCCCAAGATGCTACTGTCTTGTGTCCAGAAAATTCCCCAGTGCTGACAAACTGAAATGAGAATGTAACAAGAAATGTGAAGTCTTCCAGAATTAACGGTGCACTCAGTCATGCATGGGGTGGTCACACACAGTCACCAGAAATAATGTGCATCCCCAAGATGCTACTGTCTTATGTCCAGAAAATTCCCCCATGCTGATGAAGTGAAAAGAGAGTGAAAAAAGAAATGCAAAGTCTCCTAGAATGAACGGTGCACTCAGTCTTGTACGCAGTGGTCACACGCAGTCACCAGACTTTATTTGCATCCCTAAAATGCTGCTGTCTTGTGTCCAGAAAATTTTCTAATGCTGATGAAGTGGAATGATAGGATAACAAAAAATGCTAAGTCTCCCAGAATTAATGATGCACTCTGTCATGCATGCAGGAGTCACACACAGTCACCAGAATTAATGTGCATCCCCAAAATGCTACTGTCTTGTGTCCAGAAAATTCCCCAGTGCTGACAAACTGAAATGAGAACGTTACAAGAAATGGGAAGTCTCCCAGATTTAATGGCACACTCAGTCATGTGTGCAGTGGTCACACACAATCATCAGAATTCATTTGCATCCCCACAATGCTACTGTCTTGTGCCCAGAAAATTCCCAGTGCTGATGAAGTGAAATGGGAGCATAACAAGAAATGTGAAGTCTCCCAGAATTAATGGTGCAATCAGTCATGCACGGAGTGGTCACACACAGTCACCAGAATTAATGTGCATCCCCAAAATGCTACTGTCTTATGTCCGAAAATTCCCCCATGCTGACGAAGTGAAAAGAGAGTGTAACAAGAAATGCAAAGTCTCCTAGAATGAATGGTGCACTCGGTCATGTGTGCAGTGGTCACACGCAGTCACCAGACTTAATTTACATCCCTAAAATGCTGCTGTCTTGTGTCCAGAAAATTTCCCAGTGCTGATGGAGTGGAATGATAGGATAACAAAAAATGCTAAGTCTCCCAGAATTAATGATGCACTCTGTCATGCATGCAGTGGTCACACACAGTCACCAGAATTTAATGTGCATCCCCAAAATGCTACAGTCTTGTGTCCAGAAAATTCCCCAGTGCTGATGAAGTGAAATTAGAATGTAACATGAAATAAGAGTGTAACATGAAATGCAAAGTCACCCAGAATTAATGGAGTGCTGCAAATGCACAGACAGATTAAGATTGGGCTGTGCGCTGAAGAGATGCAGATGAAAAGGCACAACACCTAACAAGTGCTCACAAGTCACAAATCCAAATCTGGAAAATAATACCTTTTGCCGGTTGTGGGGTAGTGCATGGCAGTAACAGTCCACTACCAGTAAAGATACCGCAAAGCAGTATAAAAAATAATGCAGGTGTGGTGGATAGTAGGTTCACACTGCTGCAGTCACTCTGTGGCACAATAAATGGTGTCTAATTTAGTGGCATGCATTGCACACAAACTCACATACACTACAAGTAATGTGTTGCAAATTGAAAACCTTTAGTAATATAACCAAATGTTTTAAACAGAAGGAAATTATACATTGCTGCATCACAACAATCAGCAAAAAAAGTCAAGAATTACTAAAAATTTTACTGTGTGTATATTAACACAGTTATACAAGAAAAATATAACCAAAACAGAAAGACTGCCTTTTTCTCCCAGTTAATCTACTACACCACAGATACACCCCTCCCCCAAAGCACACGTCATGGTACACAGACAGGCTGTTCTAAATTAACCTTCAAAATCCAAACACAAACAATAAACACTCAATGATATGAGCACAGGAGGGTTTCCTACAATCAGTGTACTAAATTGTGAGCAAATAAATTAGCTCAAAAAGGCCTTTTTAACAGCTTTTAGAGGATTTGAATTGCAGAGATCTGAGAGGAAACTGTCTCCATCTTCCACTACACACACACTACACAGAACTGAGGCTGTGCAGAATAATCTAGAGCCCATGTGACCTGCAATCCCAAGAAACACTGCAAAATTTGCATTTGGAGCTTAAAAACAAGGCAAAGTGAGGTGAAGTACATTGATTTCAATATACTTTGTCTTAAAATTGGTGGAGAAGTGGTTTGGGGAAGGTGGAATAACGTGAAGTCATTGTTGTCAATGGACTTCACGTTCCCCATCATAATGCAAAGTAATGCACTTCACATTGCGGGTACTTTGTGAATTCCACGTTACTCTGCGAATCACTTCACAGAGCAAATTTTGGTCACTTTTCCCACCACTACCCCCCACCCTCCACACACCAACAGGCATTGGGGTGTGCCATGGGGTCATTAGGCCTACCTCTTATGCCATTCTCCTATCTGTAGACATCCAAGTATGGTTGTTGCTCGAGGGATGTCCTCTACAAACCCATGCCTTTGATTTAGTTTAGTTTTCTTCAAAAACGGTACTTTAAAGTTTAAAAATCCCTTTTCGTGAGTCACTTCTGATCCCTTTTTGTGAGCTGCCAAAATCCCTTTTCACGAGCCAGTCACTTTTTGCAAGCTGTCAAAGTCGCTTTTTCTGAGAAGAGGATCAGATGACCCTACCATGTGAAAAGGGATCAACTAGCAAAAAGGGATTTTGACAGCTCACGGAAAGGGATTGACTCGTGAAATGGGATGTTGACACTTCATTAAAAAAGGGATTTTGAAAGGTCACCGCTAAGAAACTGTTTGGAATTTCAGGCTAAATGTTTCAGGCTATAAAGGGCTTGCACCAAAGATGTGGGTTTTGCTGGTTTGGTGATAAAATTTACATTGGTTCCATAGTTATAACATTCTGAATTTTAAAGATTTCCCATAGGATAACATTGTAGCATTTACAGTGCCTTT
The DNA here is from genome assembly GCA_016271365.2 of Neoceratodus forsteri. Lineage (NCBI taxonomy): Eukaryota > Metazoa > Chordata > Ceratodontiformes > Ceratodontidae > Neoceratodus > Neoceratodus forsteri. The sequence continues at coordinate 373,739,113 of CM028135.1, forward strand.
CAAAGTAACAAAACAGGAGCAGGATCTGAGGATCATAGTCTCCTCCAACATTAAGGTAGGAAAGCAATGTAGCAGGGTTGTGGGAAAGGCCAATTGAATGTTGGCATGCATAGGCAAGGACATTACTAGACATTACCCTCTTCAAAGCCATGGTGAGGCCACAACTGGAGTACAGGGTCCAGTTCTGGAGATCACACCTCCACAAGGATATAGATGGGATGGAGGGGGTTCTGAGAAGGGCAGCCAAGATGGTGCATGGTATGCAGAGGAAGACATAAGAGCAGAGGTGTAAGGAGTTGGATCTGTACATCAAATTCAAATCAAATCAAATCAAATCAAATTTTTAAAGCTCTTTTCAAAATTGTCAAAGAGCGAATACAATACAAATAAACCAACCAACAAATAAATATACATTTAAAAACAATTAAAAAACAATAAGTTGGCCTGATCAAAGGCTTTCCCAAATAAATAGCTTTTTAAAGAAGCCTTGAATTGCTCTGTGGACTGGCAGTATCGAATCTGATGAGGCAGAGAAGTCCAGAGGGTTGGGGCCATAAAAGAAAAGGCTCTGGCCTCAGATGATTGAAGACAAACCCTGGGAACCTCTAGCAATTCCTCATCGGCTGAGCGGAGTGAGTGAAAAGGGCGGTAAGGCCATAGGAGATCTTGTAACTAGTCCGGTCCCAGACCGTGTAGGGTCTTATAGGTCAGCAATGCGACCTTGAAGGTGATTCTCCATCACACTGGCAGCCAGTGCAATTCGCGAAGCACAGGTGTGATATGGCAAGTTCTTGGCAGCCCCATCAACAACCTGGCCACAGCATTCTGCACCAGCTGCAGGCAATGGAGATCCACCCCCAGCAACCCTAGATATAGAGCATTGCAGTAATCAAGACACGAGGAAACAAAGGCGTGGACTAATACAGGAAGTTCATCATGTGGAACAAGGTGTTTTATTCAGGCAATATTCCTCAGATGGTAAAAGGAAGACTTGACAATGTCCGACACCTGTGCCTTCAGTGTCAGCTCGTCATCAAAAATTACACCCAGATTTCACACCTGTTCAGAAGGTCTCAACTGTTTAGCCCCCAACACAAGGGCGGAGAAAAGTCCAGGAGACAACTTCTCTACACGGTGACCTAAGTCCACCACCAGCACCTCGGTCTTATCCAGATTCAGTCTTAACCAGTTAGCACTCATCCAGCCCTGAATCTCAGCGAGGCAGTTGTTAAAGACCGATAAAGCGTCATTTTGTTTGGGTACAAAGGACATACAGAGCTGAGTATTATCTGCATAGCAGTGAAAACTCAGCCCATAATGCCTTATAATGTCCCCCAATGGCAGCATATATACCATGAACAACATGGGGGAAAGCACGGAACCCTGCGGCACCCCACAGGACAGAGCAAAGGGAGCTGAGGAAAAAATTGCTGATACTACCCTCTGAGTTCTGCCCATGAGGAAATATTGGAACCATCTGAGGACTGTCCCTGACAGTCCACAGAACAGCCGAAGGCATTCTAGCAACATCCCATGGTCCCCGGTATCAAATGCAGCAGAGAGATCGAGGAGAACCAAGATTGAATGGCTCCGCTGATCTCTCGCTATTAGGAGATCAAGTACCCGAACCAATGCCGTCTCAATATTTTGCCTCTTCCCGAAACTGGACTGGAGAGGATCATAGACTTCATGGGTGATAAGAAAGTCCTCGAGCTGCAACATGACTACTTTCTCAATAACCTTGCCCAAAAAGGGCATGTTAGAGATCGGCCTGTAGTTAGCGAGATAGTCTGGGTTAAGGGAAGATTTCTTAAAAGGTGTGTCACAGTAGCCTCTTTTAGAGACTCTGGAAACACCCCTTGGTCCAAACAGCACCAGATAATCTCAGCAAGGAATGGTTTGATCACATCCATACACCCCACAAGGAGGCATGTAGGACCAGGATCCATACCACAACAAGTCGGTCGAAAGCCCTGGACAATCTTCATGAGATCCAGGATCGCTGGCTGGTCAAAATCCATCCAGATAGATTGAGGGCCTGTAGCCTCTCATTGACCACAACTGTGTTCATTTGAACACAAACTGCGGATCTCTGACCTGATTGATGACACCTTATCATCAAAGAATTGAGCAAACTCATCACACTTTATTTGTGAAAAGGCTCGCCGACCCCACAGACAGATTGGATTGCTCAATCTGTCAATGGTCTGGAAGAGCTGAGCTGGTTGATTCCTTGATGCCGCTATCTTCCTGGACAGGAACTCTGCCTTCTTTCGGGAGATTTCTGATTGATAATCCATATAATGGGCCACCAATCTAAGTCGGTCATCTTCCAGACCCGATTTCCGCCAGCAGTGTTCCAATCTTCACCTAACCCTCTTCAACTCCCTCAATGTCCCATCAAACCAAGGGGACCAAGGGTGGAGGGAGAGGAGGTGAACACGGACAGGAGCTATGGAATCCAGAGCCCTCAACACCATATTATTATAGTGTACTACTAAGACATCTGGATCCATGCACTCCACAGGCCTACTCGATAGGGCCATGCTGGAGACTTGGAGGAAAAGGGGAGACATGATCACATCTTTTAAATATGTGAAGGGGCTCAATAAAGTAGGGGAAGGGGGTTTACTTAAGAAGAAGGAAGGGTCCAGAACTAGAGGGCATAGCCTTAGAATGCAGGAAAAAAGATACAGAGGCAATGTGAGCTGGTGATTATTCACAGAGAGGGTGATGTAGCCCAGGAACAGACTACCAGATGAAGTGGTGGGGCGGAATAGGTGGAAGGATACAAGAGGGCATGGAACAGGCATATGGGGCTGAGTAGTGGGGGGAGGGTGCAGGCAGGCAGGGATGGGAAGGTGTAGGGGGACAAATGGGGCAGACCAGACAGGCTGGTGTGGTCCTTTTCTGCCATCAAGCTTCCATGATTCTGATTCATTCAGCAGCTAGATCTCAAAAATGCTTTGAGATGTGTTTTTTTCTCTAAATGCAGCTTAATACACCTTTAGGTCTACTAAGCATGCATGGAAGTAGCCAGGTCATGAATACAGCTGTGGTGGAATTTTTTTCCAAAGCAGTCATGGTTACTGAGATATTGCCATATTTGCAGTACAAAGGTTACTTGGGATGTCTCTAGAACTGCGCTATGTGTCTGTACTTATGGGTAGGTGGCTCTCACCTATGCATGCCATTTTGCTAAACTAGGAGCACAGGGTCCTCCTGTGCTGTGCCTCTACACTTATGGATGGGTGGGAGTGCAGGGCTCAGAAAGCCTGCACTCCAACCTATGGCCCTCGCTCTGGCTTGCATCTAACTTTCTGAAGCCGCCAACTTGCATGTTCACCTCTCACTACAGCCAGAGGCTTCGATTAAAGAAAATTAAGTCAAGGTAACTGAAGGGACACACTTTTTATACTTTCTGTACATGGGGGAGCTTACTAACAACTTTTGTCAGAATGTCACTTAACACTATGGACACTGCTCAATCACGCTATTTTTCAGCAATAAAAGTGAAAGTGCTCCGCCCTCACTTTCCTGTCCATACAGATGGTGTCTTCTTTCATACAAACCTAACTAAAGGAAATACTAAAAACTAAAGTTTTCTTACTTTTTAAATAGAGACAGGCTTATCTTAAATGTCTGCCACCATGTTATTTACCATTATTGACACCGCTGGGTCAGGCTACATTACAGAAATAAAACTAAAAGTGGTTATATTGTAAGACAGTCTAAAACTGGCAGGATTTTTGTGAGAACGTGGCCCTATGGGGCCTGCATTCCCATCTATTCATAAGTGCAATGCACAATCATTGAAATGAACTGAACTGTCATCACCCTAGGGCCCTGCCACCCCACTGTTGCATAACAGGTGGCCCAGTGGTCTGATTACTGAATAATGGTATCCGTATGTGGGAGCACAGGGCCTTTAGAGCCCTGAGCTCCCACCTACCAATAATTGTAGAGATGCAGTGGAGCCCTAGACATATTTCAAGAAAGCCTTGTGCTGCAAATGGTACAATATCTCAGCAACCATAGCAACTTTGGAAAAAATTCCACTGCAGTTGTAATGATGGACTGCTGACCTGCCTGCAAGTCACGTTTAGTGAAAAATCCATATCTCAAACGTTTTTTGAGATACAGACACCGAAAGGCACCGTGTTCGAAACAGTGTTATTCTATGGGAAATTTCTCAGCATTGGAATGCCATAAGTATATAATTGATGCAAATTATTACACCAAACCAGCAAAAGTCACATCTCTCTGACAGCCCATTGCTACCCTTCAAATTTTAAGCCAAACGTCCTAACTGTTTCTTTGCAGTGAAGTGGCAAAAAAATAGCAACCTTTAAAAATCCCTTTTGTTAAGCTGTCAAAATCCTTATTCATGAGCTGAATCCCTGTTTGTGAGGTATCAAAATCCCTGTTCATGAGCCAATCCCTGTTTGCAAGGTAGGGCCATCTGGTCATCCCCTCACTAACAGGGATTGGCTTATGCACAGGAATTTTGACACTTCATGAACAGGGATTTTAAGGTCATCTGGTTGTCATCTCATGAACAAGGATTTTAACAGCTCATGAACAAGGATTTTGTCACCTTACAAACAGGGATTCCTTTTAGAATCCCTGTTCCTGAGCTGTCAAAATCCCTGTTCGTTAGGTAAATCCCTGTTCATGAGGTATCAAAATCCTTGTTCTTAGGAAATCCCAGTTCATAAGATAAGACCATCTGATCGTCATTTCACAAACAGGGATTTTGACATCTCATGAACATGGATCGGCTCTTGAAAAAGGATTTTGACACCTCATGAACAAGGATCTGAAGCAAGCCACGAACAAGGATTTTTACCATTTCAGAACTACATTTCAGGGATGAAATAAAGTAAACCAAAGGCATGGGTTTGTAGAAGAAATCACCCTGAACAAAATTCATGATTTGTTTACCTCACAGTCACACTTCCTTGAGTCAGCTTGTAATGTTTTGTTTGATGAGGAAAAGTGAAAACGAGATGGTGGCTCATGAACAACAAACTTTTCTCATGAACAAGGATTTTATAAATCCCTGTTTGTGAGCTGTCAAAATCCCTGTTCATGAGGCAAATCCTTGTTTGCAATTTATACACCTATCCAGAAGACTGAACTGAGCATGCTCAGAACCTGAAATTTCAAAATTCAATAACTCTGGAACGGATTGATATTTTTTCACCAAGCTAATGCTGGCTTGTTCTTTGGGGGAAACCTCTTTCTACCCTGAAAATATCAGACCAAAATTCAAAATGATGTGGCCGAAGCACGATGGGCAACAATCTGAAAAACTGGTGAAAAAAGGAAAAATGCACTTTTTTCACTATATACTGCACAAAATCTGCACATCCTATCAAAATGAAACTTGGCAAGTTAGGAGATCTATTCCATGGGAGAGCGGGTACCAAATTGTGTGCAAATCTGCTAAATGGTTGCTAAGTTGTTAAAATGCAAAATTTGGGGTTTAACATTAAACTGCTTACTCAACCCTAACTACAGTACAAGTCACATTAAACTGTTCCCTCACTCACTGGTGTAGCATTTTTCAATGAGTTTCCTAATCTGTGCAGTGTTTAATTCAATTAATTAGTAAAAGGTTAGTATTGGTTTGCAACTAGCTGTTATGTACTATAAGCATTATTTTCAGCTGAATGCTTATGGGTTTCATTTCAGAAGGCAGACTAAACAAATCTTAAGGAATGCTGTGATATTTATAAACAATGCTCTTAAGGAATGCTGTGATATTTATAAACAATGCCATGAAAATGCATTGCATAAACACTGCAAAACAGCTACTGCCATTTCACTAAACAGTTACAAGTGAGTTGAATAGGCAGTGAAGGATGGTTGGAAAACAGTTGAAAGCTTCAACAGTTCGAGTTGCCACTGCAGTAGCATCACAAAAAAAATGCTACACCAGTGAGTTGATGGAACAGTTTAATGTGACTTGAACTGTACAGTAGTGTTACCTCACCAGTATATATATATATATATATATATATATATATATATATATATATATATATATATATATATATAATATATATATATATATATATATATATTGTGTATTAGAGGCAAAAACTCTGTTAAATGCATCAGTTAGGGTTGTTCCATAGTGACAAAAGAGAGGAAATTTGGTGTTAGGGTAGAACCCCCCTTGGACCCCCCAGCCCACCCCCAAACCAGCATTGGGGGGTGCATTGGGGTCGTCGGACCTAACTCTCACCCCATCACATGTGTAAACAAGCAGAAGTATAGCAGAATGGGGTAAGAGTTAGGACCGATTACCTCAACGCACACCCTGATGCTGGTTGGGGGTGGGCTGGGGGTCCAAGGGGGGCTCTCAACCCTAACACTTAATTTCCTCACTTTTGTCACTGTGGAACAACCCTAACTGATGCATTAAATGGAGTTTGTTGTCTCTAATTTCCCATCTTTTTGAGAATGAGGATGATAAATAGTGAATGGAATGCGGTTGCGGGAGCCACGTGATGTCTTGTTACATGGTAACAGGAACTGCAATGCAAATGCAAGTGGCAATGGTTACGCACATGGTAAATCAAACGTAAATGGTAAAGCAAACATTAATAGAAATGCAAGCGTAAAGTGACACCGAAGTGAACAGTGATGAAAATGGAAATGCAAGTGAATACAAAAACACAACTGGTAATGTGCACATTGATGGCACCAGTACTGTAAAAGCAAATGCTAAGTGTTACAGCAACAAGAACGCCAATGGGAACAGAAAAGAAAACACAAACAGAAGTGCACACATAAATGCGAACCGTAACACACAAGGGCATGGTACTGCAATTGTAAATGCAAATGGTAAAGTTAACATGAACAATAACACCAAAGGAAACAGAAACATAAAGGCGAAATCAAACACGTATGTAAATGCAAACTGTAATGTGCATGGTCAGGTTACCGCAATTGTAAACGCAAATGGTAATGGTAACAACAATAATGCCAAAGGAAACAGAAACACAAAAGGAAATGCAAGCACATATGGAAATGCAAACCGTAATGTGTATGGGTACAGTAACGCAACAGGAAATGCAAATGGTAACAGTAACAGCAACGAAGATGCAAAATGAAAGACAAACACAAAAGCAAACAAAAGTGCTACTGTAAACACAAATGGCAATGCACACAGTGACACAAAGCGAAATGCAAACACAAACAGTAGTAGAAATGCAAATGGCAACAGTAATGCAAACATAAGCACAAATGAGAATGCAAAGGGTAACGCACATGGTGGCGTACACGGGAACGATAACACAAACAGGTATGTAAATGCAAGTGGAAACAGTAACTGTAGCATTAACTGAAGCACATGCCCTGTTTTTCCCCAACAGCTGCCTAGAGAAATACAGTGTTTACAAAGAATGTATGCATAATAATGGGCCTCAGAGCCGAAAATGAGGTGTTGGAATACTAAATTGCTTATATCTCAGTAACCGTACGATGTAGAAACAAAATTTTGTCACATGATTCATGATTTTCCTGGCTACATTTTCACTGAATGCGTGGCCCATAGGGCTACACAGTGTCATGATGAAAATTCCGTATCTCACGCAGTTTTCGAGATACGAGCCCCTTAATGCACAGAGTATGCCACCATGTTAGTCTGTAGGAAAAAATGACAACTTTGGAGTACCATAACTTTGCATCTGTGCAACATTTTTTCACCAATACACCAAAAGGCACATCTGTGAGATGTTGGCTGCCTTCCCTTCAAATTTCAGCTCAAAAGACCAAACCGTTCTTTTGCAGCAGGGTGGCGAAGAACTCCTGTTATTTTGGCCATAGTCTGCAAAAAGTAGTGTCGTGATTTGTGAAAGCTTTCACAAAATTTGCGAAAGTGTCGTGAGTGCGACACTACTTTGTGACACTACTTTTTCCAGAAATTTGAAAAACATATTTCTGGGGTATTTAACCTCAAAATAAAGACATGGCTAGCATCCTCAGAGCTAGAATAGGTAAACACAAAATGAATTCTGTCCCTAGATGGTCCCAATTATAAATGCCAAGCATTTCTGTGATCAGTAACTGAAAAATAAAATGGCTGACTCACAACACTACTAGGGCCATTTGCAGCACTAAAAAGTACATTTGCGAAAGTGTTGAACTTTTTGTTAACTTTTCCCATTGACTTATGATGGGAACTTGTTTCTTGAAAAACTTTTGAACCATTTAATATTTTTTCACAAAATCTACAAAAGGCACATCGGGGACCCCGGCCACACGTTCCCTGAAGTTTTTGGACCGGTCACGAAAACCATACGACCTGTAGACAAGAGCAAAGAATGCGCACAAAAAGTAAATATGCACACGTATGTCACTTAATAACTCCGCAGCCATATATACGACCAGTACAAAAGTTGGCATATCTCAAGATTTATGGGTACACCCTGTGCCTGCCAAATTTCAGGCAAATCTGTTGCACAGTGGCAAAGTTATTAAGGTGCAAAATTTCACCCGTTAACCTTAAAAAGTGCTACTCAACCCTAACTATGGTAGCATGGTATATATCTATATATATATATATATATATATATATCACAGTGTATGTATATATATATATATATATATATATACACATATATATATATATATATATATATATATATATATATATATATTTTATGCAAAAAACTTTGTTAATGCATCATTTAGTAAAAACATAAAAAGTAAGAAAATGAAACTTTTAGGGTTGACCCCTCCCGCTTGGACCTGCCCATCATTCCAAGATTGACAGCTGACGGGTGTATCTTTGGGGTTGTGAGGCCTAAATCTCATCCCATTCCATGTGTATTCACAAGCCACAGAAAAGAAGATTGGGGTGATAGTTTAATTTGCTTACTTTTTGTGTTTTAACCCTAAATGATGCATTAATGAAATTTCTTGCATAGAATGTCCTTACTTTTTGAGAAAGAATATAAAAGGAAAAAGTCACGGAAGTTAGTTCATTAAAAGTGAAAAGTCAAGCAAGTTGGTGATAGCACAGGCCCTTTGGGCCCTGGGATCCCACCAACTTATAAATTTCTGCATAAGATAAGACTACAAGTACTGAATATCATATGTATTGCTGGGAGTTCATATGGGTGGGAGCATGGGGGCCTGAAAGCTCCCACCACATTGAAAGAAAGCAAAGTGTCAGTCATCAGAGTGGCATAATTTAACACCTGTTTACATGTCAGACATTTAACCACTGGAAATTACCTCCATGACAGTAATGCTAGGCACCCTATAAATGTGAACCCAGTACCACAATGCAAAACACCATATGCAAAACATACAGTGTGTCATGGAATATGTCCACAACAAATTAATTTTCCAACACCTAAATGCCATAATTGACATGAACAGGACATATCCGGAAGACCCCCCCAAATTTTAATATAAAAGACGAAACTGTTTCCAAGGTACAACATGTGAAAGTTTGAGATTTTCTTTTGTTGGAGTGGCAGACTTCAGCACCTGTTAAGATTTTAGACACCTAATGACTGAAAAGTAGATCCGTGGCAGTAAGGCTAGCTACTATATAAATTTCAAGCCAGTACGAGAATGGAAAACTCTGTTCTCCAAACTTAAACTGTGCCACAAAATATATCTGCAGAAAATGTGTTGCCCGACACATAAGCACCATAATTCACATCTATAGGACATGCCGTCAACACTCTCCAAATTTAAAGTAAAAAGACCAAAGCGTTTCCTAGATATTTAAAGTTAAAGATTGTTCAAATTGTGGCCTATCTGTTGCACTAAAATCTGGCCATCTAGTCCCTTCCTCATGATCAAAGATCATGATCAAAGAATCTCATGATCAAAGAATTTGCAGGCTTACAATCAAAGAATAAAAAATGGTGTAATTCAAATTTTAGACATAAATACATTAAATCACCAATGTGGTGCGATAAAACGAAGCCCCCTGAGCAAAACCCACCCTTATTTGTCTTCATAACCCACCCCTGAGCTGAGAAATTTGCTTTTTTCAAGTGACCATCTTGTCCCTCGCTCGCGATCAAAGATCGCGATCAGAGACTCTTGTGATCAAAGAATTTGCAGGCTCATGATCAAAAATCAGTAGCAAGTCACAATCAAAGAATAAAAATGTGTGAAACTCTATTTTTTTACCATTTTGAACAAAATCAAAGGCATGGCACGATAAAGCAAAGCCCGCTGAGCAAAACCCATCCAAGTTTTACTTCAGGAGTCACTCCTGAGCCGAGATATTTGAGTCTTTCCAACCAGAACCTTAAAACAAGATGGCGGCTGTCCCAATCAAAGAATTCTTTGGGTCAAAGATTCTTTGACCATGAGCCTGCAAATTCTTTGATCTTGAAGAGGGACCAGATGCCCAAAACCCCATTTTTTTATTTGCAAAACAACCATATAAATGTTCCCTTTGACTTATAATGGGACCTTAAAACTGCAATAACTTTTGAATGGATTAATATTTTTTCACCAAACAAAAAGTGTCATATTCATTGACTGAATCTCTTTCAGATGAGCTAACTCATAGAGTAGCACACCACACAAGAACTGCACAGCACCACAGACAAAATCCCAATAACTGCCCACATAACTGGCGAAAAGCGCATGTTTCAGTGTTTTGGTGCACAAAGGCCATAAGTCTGACTGAAATGAAATTTGGCAAATCAAGAGACCTACCATGATCCACTGTGCATACCAAATTTCATACAAATCTGTTGAACAGGTCCAAAGTTATTAACTCGCAAAATTTTTAGTTTAACATAGAAGTGGCTTCATAACCCTCATTATATATATATATATATGTATATATATATATATATATAGAGAGAGAGAGAGAGAGAGAGAGAGAAAGTGTGCATTTTCAATGTATTGAGAATGCATAATAAATTATAATACTTTTTTACTACAAAGCTGTTTACTGTATCTTCTTCAGCACCCTAACTGGACCCCATTGAGTCCAGTCTTCACAGCCCTATTACCCACCTTCTCTGGGACTTATCTTGTCTTGTGGTCCTGCCACAGGATCTTGGATCAGAGGTGCCTAGTTATCAGTGTGTGGCCTGCAAGAGAGCAGGCTATCACTGTTCTGCACTCAGATGGCTTTTACTTCTATTTTCTTCTCTACCGGTCTCAGGCATGTGTATACTCAGCCTTCTTGGAGACAGCTCAAGTATCCACATGTGGGGTCCCTTCCCATGCTGTCCCATGGTGCTGCCACCTATATTCCTCTCCCTGCCCTATAGATGTCCATCCTCCCTCCCAGGCCAGCCCTCATGAGACCCAGGTCCATTCTTGAACGAGAGTTGCTGGCATGGCAATCAGTGGTTAAAATCAGTACAATCAGTGGTTAAAAGCTTAAAACAGAAATAGCTAGGGAAACCTAGAATTGGAAACCAGAACTACACAGAGTAATGGCCCCATATTAAACATTATCAGGCTGCCCCTTGCAGAGTCCCTTTCCTGAATGCAAATTAACACAGTTCACTAAATTTGCTACACTGAAACATACTTGGAACAAAGTATGAGTGCCCCAGACATCTTTGAATATAGCCCCTCAAAGCAAAAATGAGGCACTAAAACATGCACTCAGCACAATTCACATCTCCCTGCTGACCAATGACAGATACAGTATCTGGCCCCTGAAAACATATGGCTATAATGGAGCAAACTAATTTATGACATTCCAGACCTATTACTATTACAATAGGTACAATCAGGACCTCACTGAAAATGAGATATTTCATGTTTATTGTCCTATCCTCAGTAGCTAAATTGTAGAAATGTATAAAAGCAGAATACCAGTAAAAATTAGTTCTGCATTTTACCTGTGCTAACTCTACTAAGCTAAGTGTACTGGAAAAAATGTGTGAAAGCAGAACCCCACTGAAAATGAAAGATTGTAGTTGCTCTATTCTGCCAATGACACTCATACCCTATGTGTGTGGGCAACTGTTGTAACAGGTGTGTGTGTGTGTGTGTGTGTGTGTGTGTGTGTGACAAAAACACACTGCTCACTAAATTACCCTGATGTTTATGATTTTTCTTTTTCTACTATTGTGTTGTAAATGTGGGACTTTTACATGATTTATTTATTTCAAACGTTTCACCAGAAAATATATACTCAGCTGAAAACTAGCTCATATCCAGATGTATCCTGGGGGGGAAGGGTGAAGAGAGGTGTAAGAACAACATAGAACAACTTATACAATAATAAATACAGAGTTATAAATTATACAGCACAAAATGAACATGAAAGAGGGTCATCAGACAAGTAAAATTATAGGCAAACGTTTTACAAGGACACAGTGGGGAATCTGTCCCATGGGTGCAAGCAATAGTACTTTTCAATGCTGAGGACACCAGGGGAGAGGGCGCTGAAGGAAGGAGCACAGATGGATGGAAGAAAGGGAAATGCAGACAACTAAGGGAGGAAGAAGAGAGGAGGGAAGGTTGGTGAGGTGAGTGGAGGGGCAAGGATGAGGAGAAAGAGGGGAAGATAGTAAACAGAGGAGCAGGGAAGGGTTATGACTCAAGGGCAGCCACATGAGGGGGCAGCATGGTTATGGAGAAAGAGGGGGAAAAGGGTCACTGAGGCGTGGGGAAGGGCTATGACTCAAGAGCAGACACAAGAGGTAGCAGTGTATTCATGGAGTAGAGAGGAGAGAGAGAGAGAGAGAGAGAGAGAGAAAGAGCCTTTGGAAAAGGTGGAACTAATGGTCAGGGAGAGAAAGTTCCAAAGTTTAGGAAAGCGGAAAGAGAAGGCAGTCTGGACAGCAAAGAATTTTACATCACAATAATGCAACTAAGTCACACATTAATTCTATATCTCTTACCCAGCATCAGTCATTCTCCTAATTTTTGTTTTTATAAGCTGATAACTATTTTTATTCTTTGGTCAGATCCATAACTTATTGCTTGGTAACGTATTTTTGTTAATGTATTCTTAAACATAATTGTCTTCTTTATCATTCTTACACTTATTCCATTTTTTATGAACTTTATTTTCTGTATTTTTGTATCTGTTATCTTTTCCCCTTCCCCTTCCTCTTTCCCCTTCCACCAGGACACAACTTAAAACAAGTTGTTACCAGCTCAGTATGTATTTCCTAATAAAACCTTTGAAATAAAAACATCTCTTATCACATTAATGCATTAGCAGCCACTGTGGCTCTGATCAGAATTTGTTGTATATGGGAACTACATTTGTGGTTCTTTGATCCATGGGTACACTTCCAGTGTTAACGGTCTCTTCAAATAGATTTTTTAATGGGTATAATTAAAACTCAGACATCATTTGCAGCATATGGCCAGCGATGTTATCAGGCCTGGGTGATAAGTTACTTTCTAGTTTACTTATTTTGTTTTTAATATGTAATGCTGAGATAACTATCTTCTCACTGCTAATAATGTCCAGATAACTAATAGATTTGTTTTTGGGAGTGAAGATTCCAGAAAAGTAGTTATTAAAAATTTCTGCCATTTCATTGTTTTCATTTGTTAGAGTATGGTTATCTAGAAGCGGGCTTACTTTGCTCTGAGGCTTTTTTAATGAATTTATGTAAGTGTAGAAGGCTTTGCTGTTATCTTTGTTGCCATGAATAGCTATGTTACATTCCATAGTTTTGGGGGCCTTTCTGACTTTGCTTTTGCACATTCTTTGGGCTTTGTAAAGGTTTTCCATGATACCTCACTATTTAAGATGAAATGGGACCTATACGGTTTATTATTTTTATTTAGTAGTTTATTTTTGTTGTTTTGTTTTGTTTTGTTTTGTTTGGCCATTTCAGTCTCAATTTATTATCTGAATGTTTATTAATCTTAGTTATGTATTTATCACTCAGGTGCAAGATTGTTGTTTTTATGATGTACCAGATTTCTTCTGTTCTTGTATTTGTGGTTTGTTTTCCATGTTAATGCTGCTAAGTGTTGGCCTTGTTGTGAAGATATACTGTATACTGCTTCTCCCATTATGAACCCAGTATTCTAGGGAACAAGAACCCCAGGATGGAGTGCTAGACAGTAGGGGAGGGACACAGTACCACAGCTATGGAATGAAACCTTGGAATTATCAGTGACTCCCTAAAGCAATCAAGTCAGTGCAACAAGACTTGTAGCAAGGCAAAAAGGATTCTTGGATGTATTGGGAAGGTTACTGATAGCAGAAAAATGGAGGCAATACTTTCTCTTCATTTATCTTTGATGAGTCTACACCTGGAGTACTGTGGACAGGTCTGGGGTCCTCACCTCAGGAAGGACTGAGATAAGTTTGAGATGGTGAAGCAAAGGGTAACAAAAATTATTCAAGGCCAACAGTGCCTGTCCTATGTGAAGCCTTCCAGGCACTGAACATGTACTTGCTGGAGACCAGAAGGGGACAGAGACCACAAATTACTAAAAGGAATTAACAGGGTGAACTATGCAAAGTATTTAACTTGAATGCCAGCTTGCTGTCACATGGCCATGAGTGGAATCTAACAGGATGGAAGTTCAGGAGAGATGTGGGGAAATATTATATAATTACTGGTAACCCCCTTTATCAACCTGAATTCAGTCACTCATCAAATGCCGTAATAACCCGAAATCGGGTTATTACCGCTTTTCAGCCAAACAAGTCACTGTCACTATGCTCAAGCAAGTCTCACGCGCTTGACACAATTCAAGTGCTAGCTTACGGTCTTTCTCTCACAAAGCACCACTCCTCAGCACTGCTGAGCTTCGATTACAGGTCCCTCCATCAGCAAAATATCAAAGCACAATAGCACCACTAATAAAATGGTCAAGAACTCCATAATTTGCAGAAACTCCCTTACATTTTTTTTTTATCTCCCACACCGGTCTCCACAGCAACCGGATGACCTTTGTCACCATAGGGACACTTCCTGTTCGTCGCACTGCAAATGGACAGCAAGATTTCACCAATGTTATAAATGTTTCAACTTTTTAGTAATTTAAAAAACATCCTCAAAGCTACATTACTTTTTGCCTTGTTTGCCATTTATCCGATCTCGAGCGGACTGCAACAACCATCTGGATTCATCTTCTACAACAGGACTTTGACTTTCTGGTATTTAAACATTTCACAGTTCGGATTTAAAGAAAAAGGAAACTTAGTCTCTTCAAGTGTTCACTGCTTATCCCAACTTCAGCTTACTAAATCCTGTTGTGTTGAATAAATATCAATAAATGTAATTCTGCTTTAAACACAGTATTTTTTCTGTATATCTAAATCACTGGCAATGACTCTGCACCAGTAATTATAAAAAATAAAAGATAGGCAAGTGTGTGCCTATGAATATTTTTTTCACACTCTCAGTATGTTATGACCACATAAACCTCTCGAGCTTCGCTCTCAAGGTTTATGGGTCATCACACACCTCGGGTGTGAAAAAAATATTCATAACACACACTTGCCTATCCATTATTCTCTATTTTATAGAAAGAGTGATAGAGCCACGGGCCAGGCTGCCAGCCAAGGTGGTGGGTGCAAAAACTGTTAGTGGTTTTAAGTATGGATCAAACTGAATGAAGGCTGTTATGGTTGCTTAGGGTGTCACACTGGGGAGAAGAATGTCAGTGGGAGGGCTAGGACCCTGGAGGAACAGTAAGCCCCAGGGCTAATTAAGGAACTCTGGCAGACTGGATGGACCTTTAGTCTTTTGCTGCCATCATTGTCTATGTTTCTATGACCGAATCAAAGGCCTTCCTGAAATCTAGATATTGGATCTCCACCTGAAACACTGAGTTAAAGAAGTCAGAGAGGTTTGTCTTACATCACATTCTCTTCAAAAATCCTTGTTGTCTCCTGTCCATGAGCCAATTAGGCACTAGGAGATCTGCCATCTGCTGCTTGTTAATAGCACCCAATAGATTCCACACTATGCAAGTCAAGCTAACCAGTCTGCAGGGATTGTTGCAGTCCCCATGCTTATAGACAGGTACCACATCTGCCACCTTTCCAATCTGACAGATCTATTAACTGTTCACTAGAAACAGGGGTTGTTTCCATAGTCTTGACAGTGACTAAGGTGGTGCCACTCCACAAAAACACAAACACCCATTCTTTTAAACATTCTAGTAGATGGTCTAAATACATCCAAATGTTGCATTCCAAAAGAGAAGCTGTTGTGGGGGAAAAAATATATATAAATCCCATTTGTACCTATTTGGCCAGCACATTGTAATTTTTTTTATTTTTTTTTTAAATGGGTGCATCTTTTGACAGTACAGCAGAGCTACATAAATGCAATCAGGTAGATGTAGACTCAAGCACAGCATGCATTTGTGTCTGCATCTGACCCTTTAGAAAACAGAGTCCTGTAGCTGTATGTTTGATGATGTGGCCCACATTTTTTACGTATTGTAGGTAGGGGAAAACATTTATGTTGAAGGCTAGGGCAATAAGGGCAGAAGTCCAATTTTCAAAGTTACCACGACATGTGAAAAGTTAACAGTTACTGAAATTAAAGGGATGACATATTAAAATACACAATAGAAACTAGTACAACACATATTATTTATATACAGTTTAAGTACTTGCTTGAATGTCTTGAAGAGTTTGTCTGTTAGGTTTATTGAGATGTGATATAATATCTTAGGACTGTGAAGTGCTAGACTGAAACCTAGAAACATAGAAACATTTCACAGGCAGAAAAGGACCAAGTGTTCATCCAGTCTGCTCTGTTTTTACTACTGCAAAACAACATTCCATTCATCTTTTTTCCGCACCATCAGAATTCATTGTGGTAACTATGTAGTCAACTAAAATGGAATCATGAATTACAATGCATCTTTTATGCATCTTTGTTTTTTATTATTATTATTATTATCATCCCTGTTTATTTGCTGGCCTCCCCTTGATCCCAGCAACATCCCCCAGCCCCACCACCAACCCGTCTCATGGATTTACAAGTTAATCACCACATACTCAGAGCTATCTTTGGTGAGTGGCCTGCCACGTATGGTTCTGTGGGGCCAGTGGGGGTTGTCAAGCAAGATGAGTTAATTTCCTCCATTTTCCCCTACTGGAACCTGAATGCTGGTTGGGGCTCAGTGAGGCAGTTCAAGAGGAGCAGTACAAGAGGTGGCAAAGCCTCTGGCCCAGGAGGTTGTTGCTGGTGTCACCATGACGTGACTGCTTGTGGCACTGTCACTGAGCCTGACCTTGATGATAGTGCCCCATTCTCCAGTAAAACTGTAGAGCTGCAGCGTGAGTTAGAGGAGGGAGATCTGATTCTAGAAGAGTCATAAATGACTAAATTTAAAACGTGTGGTCATGATGATGAAAAGAATGGAGCCTGAATAAAGTGATGCTGATGAGATCAGAGCTCAGGAAGAGAAGGAGGAGGAGGAGGATATCAGTGGCTTTGGGATGATGAAAGGATCCCTTATGGGTGCCAGAAAAGACAAGTTATGGCCAAAGCCAGTATGGCTGCAGCTGATGGGGCAGATGGAACAAAGCACTGTCTGACAATTCCAGAGAGCTGGCAGAATAATCTGTTGTGTCCAATATGGCCTCTGGTGCTATACAGAGATGGGGCTCATGCATTAATGTTATAAAAGTCATGTCCATTAATGGCAGTGATGAGGGCTACAGGATCTCACATACCTCACAACCATTCCCAATTATAAGAGACCACCCTCATGTTACAAATTCAGGGCTCATAAATTTACAGAGATTCCTTTATTTTACAGGTAAATTAAGCCATCCACAAGGAAACTGTTTCTGTAGACTTTCTTTGGTTAGACATGAAAATGAAGCAATTCAGCTTCTATAGGAAATAATGCCATCTACAGGAAAACCCAGGAAAATCCCCCCCCCCATGCCAAATCAGTCTGGGAGCTCTGCAAATTGCTGTCTCTCATGTGTCCCCCAGAAAAGGTGCCAGCCGCACAGAGAATGTGCTGTAAATTCAGACTTTAAATATTATATAAGTAAACTAAATTGTTTCCACAGCGAGTAGTCTGAGCTTGCATCTCCATATCTGAGGATATGTCCCTTGTTCCTCATTTCTGTCCTCAAAGATTGGAGGTATGCTCACTACAGAACTATAGGGACCAAGCCCTGTATGCAGTGCACTCTCCAATCCAACAGTGAAGCCTAAGCCTATCTCTGACTGACTTCATTGTCCCTCCTGAGAATGTATTCACTGTCAGACCAAAGGCACGCTCTTTACTGACCACAGATTTCAGGGTTATGGACATACCTGGAGCTGAATCAGTCACATCAGAGGTGCACTAGCTCAGAAGGGGGCCATTCCAGACAATGCGTACCCCAACCTCCTGTCCCAGACCATCCACAACAATAATGCCTTCTACCCCCAGTCCCCAGCCCCCACTACTGACAAAGTCTGAAATTGCACAGCCACTCCACTTCGTATTTCCCCCCTTCCTTAGGGTGAAGGTACACCATTTGCCAGGTGGTGGTTCCAGCAGCCCATGACTGGCCTTTTGAGAAGTAACCACTATAAGTCACTGACAGTCTGAGCCAGTCAGACAGAGCTTTGGGACAAAAAATACACTCAAACAGTGACTCAGAGGATGGTCACATGGCTTTGGTTTACTGCCATCCTGGTAAGGGGTAATGTTGTAATTCTCTGCTGCTTAGAACTGGGAGGGAAGTGTACCACCTCCTCTTATCATCTTGGTAGGGTTACAGCCATAGCATGCCCACCTATAGAAATCACATGTAAGAGACCATATGCCCCCTGCCTCATAATGTCATGAGCTGTGTCACCACAAAGATCTTGGTGCCACCTCTAGCCTGATCTTGGTAAGGAGTATCGCTGATATTGCTTACCCCCTGCCTGTCCTATGAGCAACACAAACCCACACAGCTGCACTTCTGAGCAGTAGTGGATCCTGGATTTAAGAATGGGGGGTGCAATGTGTTGTTTTTGGGGGTGGGGTGCGGCAAATTTTATGGAATGTTTTGGTCCATCTGCATACTACACAGTATTGCAGCAGCACTGCTTCTGCCAAAAAAAAAGCAAACTGTGGCAGAGAAGAGATGATGGCTTAATGAATTTTAAGATATGTCCAGATGCCAAAGGCTAATTTCAAATTGGAAAATTTGTATCCTTACCCCCACTCCTCTTATTTGGGTTCCTTATCTTTCATATTAGCTGCAGAAGCTTTGGCATCAAATTCCACTCTTAATACTAAGTGTACACCCAGACTCCTAACACTGCTGTTGTTGTTTATTATGTTGTGCTGTGTACTTATGATCCTAACAGTGATGACAGATCTCTACTGATATTCCTATTTTATTTTGTTCATGCCCATTATTGTATTGCACTGTTATATTTACTGTTCATATTTTGTATTGTTATTTACTGTATCCCTGTACCATTCTCTCCGACATTCCCCCAGGCCACCTGTGGAAGCAAGCAACTTGCAACTCAGTAGGCCCTTCCTAGTAAATTATTTATAACTTAGTCAATCAACTAGCATATTTCCTCTTTGCTGCCTCCCCATCATCTACATTTCTGTGGCCCCTTGGGCTTGAGTCCTCACAGCAGGTGGGTTGGTGCAAAACAGGGACCAAAACTGAGATAAATAACATTTGCTATGCACCACTGGACATATGAATTCCTCCCTTCTCCACACCCTTGAGTGTAGCATGGTGTACAGCATGGATTCAGATGTTACAAGGTGCTTATGGATATAGTGCCTAGTAACAACAAGAGCAGCAGCTCCAAAATGTATTGCTATTTAACAATGCAACATGCACCTTGTGCATGTCACCGTGCAGTGCTGTTGGATAATAGGGAAGGGGAAATTGTTTAACCAGAAAAGGCACATTAAGCAGGAGCTTGTTCCAGGTGTGACCTGAGAGCACAAGGAAGTTAAGTGACTTGCTCAGGGTCACACGATATGCAAGTGAGGGCTGATGGGACTCAAACCCAGGTCTCCAGGTTTGCAGCTTAGTGTCCTTAACCACTACACTATACTGCCTCCTAAAGAAAAGAGAATAGTTAAGCCAGTGGCTATGCACTGCACTATAAATTAAGAATTCAAGGTTAGTGAGCAGATTTAGGGTGTGACACTGAAAGGACTTAGGGCTTCCACACCTGCGTAAGGAGCCTATGGGTGCACAGTGGTTCTCATTTGTGTTTGTGACTACCTTTGCACATCCAAAGCTCCCTATGCAACCCACAGGGATGCTTCCCTGGACATGGTCCATACCACTATGTAGCCAGTTGGATCAGGTTGGGCTTGTGGTCTCATTACATATGATCTCAAACTCTCTTTTTCTGCAGAGCAGAGGATGACTGCATTACATAGGGTGATCCAACAGTAATGCTTTTGTGATCTCTGTAGAGCAGCCCCCACTAACCTTTTTGAGGTGTGATCTACTCCCCCTAGCTCTTGCTCCCAGCACTGCCAGATGGCATGGAGGGCTGGGGTCCAGAACTCAGAGTTTCTTAAATGGTCAGTGTTTTACATATCCTACAATCTCCTGCTCCACTGTGAAGCCAACTTGTGCACCCATCTGGATGCCCTATGTCTGGCTCCACTGTCTCTGAACCATCTTCAGCCCCTCTGTTCCCTCTGTTCCCTGTATTATGCATGAGCTGGGGGAGTTTGGGGAGGTTGTGGACTGTACATTCAGATTTTTGCAGCTGAATTGCGGACACATGGGTTATATACCCAGACTAGCAACTTTGGGGCATATTTGAGCTTCCATTGGGGATCATGCCCTAAGGCTCCCAGATCAGGTGCAATATTAAAATGCTGAGCTCTGTCAGTTCCATCCAAGGGTGCATTACAAAGAGTTGCAGCCAAGTTGGGTCAGTTACTGAAGATGCAGCTGTGTGAGTAGAAACCAATGAAAGGCTACTGCAAGATATTGGAGAGAATGGAAATAACTGGGGATTGCAAGCAGCGGCATTAGTAAAACATATATCACTACTAGCATCAGTCACTTTGAGAAGTAATAAAATCATATTGCAAAATAATATAAAGTGTGCTCTATACATTCATTTACTGTTTTAAGATATGCATGACATATTTGGACTCAGATATGCCTTATTACTGGATTATGTGACTTTGATCATCTTTCATCGGCAAATCCTTTAGAATATCTAAAGTTTCAGAAATCTACCAACAAGATGCATATTTTGCATCTGCTTTTTACTGTGTTACATATCTTAAGATATTGTAACAAGCTGAAACACTGAAAAAGCTAAAAATTTATACCAAATGATACTTTCTGACAAACACTGCCAGGTTTGCTCTCTTTATCAATATTATAAATGCAATGAATTTATCACTTCATAGTAGATGACCTCTCAGAAATCTGCTTAAATGTTTCACGCTACATTTGTCAAACAAAAGTAATAAAAAGAATGACACTATTATTGCTCTTCCCTCTTTGTTTTCAGTTCATCACTTGCCTATTTGAATAATGAATTATAATTCGCATTATCTCCATACAGTCTTGCTCTTGACTTCCTCTGCTGACTAAAATAAAGCTATCATCCAGTTGTCAGCTCCACTGAGCTATTCAACAGTATTACCAATGATTCTGACATGTAGACATACTTACTATACTGGTCTATACAATTTTGTGCAGTAATTTCTAAAGGAAATTACGAGAGAAAATTAATAGTCAGTGTCAGTCTGGATCCTAAGGTGGCTCTGGAGTGTAAAACACAAATGAAAAAAGTAAGGTGCAATCAAACAAGTAAGGCAATAACTAAAAAACATAAAATGCAAACAAAAACAGTAAAGCAACAAAACAAAAGCACAGCACAACCAAAAAAGTGAATGTAAACAAAAAAAGCACAGCACAACACAACAAAGAAAGTGAGCACAAACCAAAAAAGCACAGCACAACCAAAAAAGTGAATGCAATCCAAAAAAGGCACAGCAAAAAGAGAATGCAATCCAAAAAAGGCACAGCATGGCAAAAAGTGAATGCAATCCAAAAAAGGCACAGCACAACACAAAAATGAATGCAACCGAAAACACACAGCACAACCAGAAAGTGAATGCAACAGAAAAGCACAACACAACAAAAAAGTGAATGCAAACAAAAAAGCACGACAAAAAAGTGAATGTAAGCAAAAAAGTACAACACAACAAAAAGTGAGTGCAAACAGAAAAGCACAACACAACAAAAAAGTTAATGCAAAAAACAAAGCACAACACAACAAAAAGTGAATGCAAATAACTAAGCACAAAACAACTGAAAAGTGAAAGTAAACAAAAAAGTATAGCACAAATACAAAGTGAGTGCAAATAAAAGTACAGCACCGTTAAAAAGTGAATGGCAACAAAAAAAACATATTTGCAAACAAAAAAGTGAAGAACTAAAAATCTAAGAGCTAGCTTGCTTCTCAGATTGCTGCTCTGAAATAATAACTGCAAATGAATACTGTACATCATCTGTTAAGTTTTCCTGGGGTCCATTGCCATAATCCACCCTTATCACATTCCTTGCTAAGTACTCACTACCTGTCTCATTCCTTGGTAAGTACTCCATACTTACCAAGAAGTCCCTAGCATCCAGAGACAATATGTTCCATTCTGAAGCTAATTATTTCCTGATGTCCAGTGGCACCCCCTTCATTAACCTAACTCCATGCCATGCAATTCCTTGTGCCTGTGGTATCCTCCCACACAACATCTCCATCTTGCTTCAACCAGTCCATGGTTTCCAGTAGCACCACGTCCCTCTTTGTGTTCTCTGCCAACCACTCATTGGTGTCCAAGGGCTTCTCCCTAACACTGGTACATGCCAAACACATCCTGATATCTTGTGGCAGCCCTCTCCTTCATCCAGTCCTAAGTCAAGTGTCCCAGTGGCACTGCTTTCATTAACCCTATACCATGCTGAACATTCCATGGTTTCCAGTGGCACCTTCTCCATCACCCCATCCTATACCAAGTGCACCCCTTCCCTCATCCTGCCCCATGCCAAGAACTCGCTGAGCCTGGTGGCACCTCTGAATTCATCCTACCCTGGTGTTCAGCATGCCCTGGTATCCAATGGCATTCACTGTTATGACTAACACTCCCTGGTATCCAATGGCACCCCCACTTATGACAAATACCAGGGCTCTCAGGGACACATGTACCCACATCCTTTACACTCGGTGAGAAGTTCAGAATGTGTGTTTGTGCATGATGTGCATCCTTGAAAGGCATCATTCACCAGGACTCCCACGCCACCAGCATTCTCACCCAGCCATTAATTACTGATTTTAAGATTCCCTACTTAAATTTTTATACATAGCTTAATGTTCCCTACTGGGCACTGGTCCTCAGCTTTATTTTCTGACCACCAGGCCCAAATGCTGGTAATCTCACCCACCCCATCAGACACAGCACAATGAGTCAAGGTACTCAATGACTGACCAACTCTCTCACTCAGTCACTGGCCAGCCCAATATCTCACTGAGTGACAGACTCCCTTGCTCAATCACAGACTGACACACTCAGACATTCACTCACTGATCTCTCTACCCTCAGTAATAAAATAAAATCAAGTCACTATGGCTAGTCCTATTGGACTTGCATAAATCCTATAAAACCTATGATCCTGTAAATAGCCCCACCTAGGATTTGACCATAGAGCCACATTCGACCATGATGGAAATTGCCTAACATGCTTTGACTGTAGTTGATGACCATTGTAGTAAATTTTTGCCAGCCTACAGTACTACAGTAGCTTGGTCAGAGCATGGTCCACAGTGGTCATCACAGAATTATATTTAACAGTGCCATTCAGAATATGGAATTCCACTGGCAAAATTAGCATGGAATGACCATTCTGCCAGTAAAATTTCTGCAGGACTGTCACTGGTTCTTCTGCAGAATTCCTCCTGCTATGATTTGCCAAATAATATTACATTGAGCACCATTATTTCTGTGGAAATTCATTTCACAGCTATAGTATTTCAGTGGAAAATAATGAGATGTGAGGAATAAAATGCAGTAGAAATGTTGCATAAAAATTAATTTCATATTTTTGTGCTCCAGAGTTCTGCCACTCTGTTTCAACCAAAATTCAATGGAAATTCAGTGGGATTTCAAAAATTCTGCTATATTTAGTTCCGCCGGAATCTAAAAATTTTGCACAGCAATATTTAACCATGATTGGCCACATGGATGTTACTTCTTATATCAGGCACTTAGAAATGCAGCAAACAAGCAACTACAAACACAAGAGATGAATCAAATTGTTTGCTTGCATTAAGGGTCAGTACATGCAAGTGCATTTCAAGGGTATTCCACATTTCAATGGAGAAAGATTTAAGGTATGCCCCACATAGCTTAAATATGCTTCATTTCTCACCCCATTATAAGGGATCCACCCCTCTCCCATTTTAAGTCTTCTGGTTTCCCATTTAAATATACTGTACACCACCCCAATTCCTCCACTACATTTTAAAGAGGGACCCTTGTACTTAAATGATAAAAAAGTGGACTTACTTGCCTACCACACACAGAGATCTTAACTAATAGATCTATAATAAAATCAACATTTTCTAGCCACAGACACTCAGTTTCCACTGACCCACCAGAAGTGACGTTGTCTCCTGCATCCCCCACTGACAGCCTTATGCTAGAAATTTAAGTGTCACATACATTGTAGTAGTCCAAGTCCCTGGTGTCTAGTGCCCCCTCATCCTCCAGTCACTGTCCCCATAATAAAATAGTTACTTTCTGGTGTCTAGTGACACCCTGTCACCTTCTGGTTGCTTGCTGTGTCAAACTCCCTGGTGTCTAATGGCACACCTCCGTTGTCCAATCACTGTTCCCTTAATGAAATACTTCTTCCCAGGTGTCTGGTGCCCCCCCATCCTCTGATCACTTTTCTGG
This sequence comes from Neoceratodus forsteri, assembly GCA_016271365.2. Lineage (NCBI taxonomy): Eukaryota > Metazoa > Chordata > Ceratodontiformes > Ceratodontidae > Neoceratodus > Neoceratodus forsteri. Next base: position 373,763,968 of record CM028135.1, read on the forward strand.
TTATGAAGTAATTCTTCCCCGGTGTCTAGTGGCCCCCCATCCTCTGATCACTGTTCCTGTAATGAAGTACTTCTTCCCTGATGCCTAGTGGCACCCCCACCGCCATCCTCTGTTCACTGTTCCCATAATGAAATAATTCTTCCCTAGTGTTTAATGCCCTCCCACCATCTGATCTAGTGGTGCTCCCCCAACCCCATCCTCTGATCACTTGCTGCTATTGCCTAAGAGAAGCCCATGGTGTTAAGTGGAACTCTGTGTCCCCATGCACCCATCCCACAAGAGCTGGCATTCCCTGGCATCTAGTGGCCCTCCCAGTATTGGATATACCTCACAGCCACTGCCCTCACCTTAGTTGTTGGTGCCAAGGGATGACGATTCAGTGACCAGCAGAATCCTCCTCTCACCATCTCAGCTGGCAGCTGTATGCAAGGACAGGGAATGCACCTACTAGTAAGCACACTCCCTGTCCTTGCATACAGCAGCTGACTGAGGTGGCGAGAGGAGGGCTGTGCTGGTCGTTGTATCCTCACCCTGTAGCACTGATGACTAAGGAGAGGCGGGGGTGGCAGTGCGGTATACCCAGTGCTGATGGGACTGCTAGACACCGGGGAATGCCAGTTGTGTTGTGGGATGGATGCTCATGAGGGAGGAGTTCCACTTGACACTATAGACTTCTCTTAGGCAATAGCGGCAAGTGATTGGAGGGGTGCTGCCACTAGACACCAGGGAAGAATTACCTCATTACAGGAACAGTGATTGGAGGATGAGGGGTGCAACTAGACATCAGGAAAGAATTACTTCATTATGGGAACAGTGATTGGAGAACAGGGGGTGCTACTAGACAAATGGGAAGAAGTACTTCATTATGGGAACAGAAATCAGAGGACGGGGGGTGCTGGATACCTACGAATTTGACACAGTAAGCAGTCAGAGGGTGGGGTATACCACTAGATACCAGGGAATGATTACTTTATTATGGGGATGGTGCTCAGAAGACGGGGGGCCACTAGACACCGGGGATTATGACACAAGTGAATGATCAGAAGGTGGGGGGTGCCATTGGAAACTAGGGAATAAGTACTTTATAACAGGGACAGCAATCATAGGATGGGGGGTCACTAGTCACTAGGGAATAATTCATTCCATAGGGGGAATGATATGTGCAAGGTAGGACTTTACAATACAGGATCAGGAGTATACGTCACATCCCGCACTGTGCAGTCACTGACCTGTTTGACTCACTGCACAGTTACAGAATTTCCTGGTTTGCTAGCTGTTTAAATTAAATCTATTTATTTAATTGTGTTTTTGCAAAATACAAAACCTATGCCTTTTGGCTAATGTGGGTATCATCTGTCAAAGAGACATCCAGGTATGTTGTGCGGAGTCCCTCTTTAAATAGACTTTTCCCTACTCTTTTTTGTTTGCTTGCCATAAACAAGCCAAAATACTTTGCCGTCAGCACAGGGCACTGGGATAGTGAAGAACATTAAAAAGCATAAAGTCCACAATATTTAATAGGGCATAATATAGTTGCAGGGAACTATGCCATACAGGGACTGGCAGTGCTGCTGAATGTTCTAACTAACCCATTCTCCCGAGGACTGCTTCTGGGCTAGTGTTCAAATGTTTTTTTTTTCTGGTGGCACTGTGACCTTCCCAGGCACAACAGCCTATTTTCCCCTACTGCCATTCTCCTAAATACCACCTGACATCCAGTGAACCTCAGCTTTTTATCCCCAGGACCATCACTGTGTGATCTGCCAACTGCATGGAACAGGTTTCTTGGTCCCTTGCTAGTTTCCACTCAACAGCTTGCAGTTGTGGGACAATATCACTTGCCTACATCTTTTGTGTTTTTTTTTCAAACCTGCACTGTATGCCTATGTCATGGGTTGACATTAACTTTTGCGGCACCTGCAACTAGCAGGACAAGAAAGTGGAAAAATCCTCTAGCCCTGTGGACATTCCACTTGCTCTCACTGATGTATTTATTCAGATATTACTGCCTCCAATACATGCCAGCAGAGATAGCGAAAGGATGTTTTCCCAAACCTCTACCAGCATTTGGCTGGTGAAGCTTGTGTCAGTTTGATGACTATTACCTCAGAGGCCTTACTCCATCTGCCCCTTCCTGCCACTTCTTACCTGCAGAACTCCTTCGAGCTCCACAGCTTGCCCCCTCCCTCCTCATCCTCATGGCTCTGCTTGAAGCTTGAGGGTCCCTTCAGGGCACAGGTGAGCAGAGTGAACAGGAGGCTATGTAGTGCCAGTGTGTTGGCAATATCCTGTACACCATGCCTTTTCCTACTTTTTCTTTCCTGCCCCAAGTACACTGGTGACCGGGGCACATAACTGCAAGCCAACAAGCAGAGTTACCCAAATTATTCCCTCCTCAGCCTCTCTTGCCTGCACCAATAACTGCTGTCAGCAATGTATTTACAGCTGAGATGGCATCTTGAAGGACTGCTATATCCCACAGTTCTGTGTTCATAGGGTCATCGGGCTCTATGAGTGTGGTTTAGGATTGACTGAAGACCGAGTTGTGTGTGATGCTTGTGCAACTCTATACTGTGGCTTATGCTCTCTCTGTCCCTGTTACTGGGATTACCACTCTGTTGGGGTGTCATAAGAACACAGGAAACCTTGTTGACAGGGATCCAGCCCTTCAGTGTCACAGGGATGAGGTCCCCAATACTAAAGGCATCTTAGGGATGAAGGCCCTAAAGCACAACACAGAGAGGCACATTCTTCCTAAGAAGAAGAAGAGGCACAGCCAGACTAGGACCCTGAGTAGGAAGAAAACCCCATCCATCTCCAGTCCCTGTGGAAACTAACTAGTATTATGACCTTCAGCACGGAGGAGAGAAAAAAATACCTTTTAGGAGGAAACCTCAAGGCCTAAGGTCTAGGACACCATCCATCCATGCTGTGGATAGTAACAGTGATGGTGGGATAGCTACTGCAATGTAGAGACCCAATTCAGGGAAAGAGTTTTAGAGGAAAGGGTCTCCCTATATCCCTCTTATCAGGAACACAGGGAGGGTGCTGCAAGATGATCTTTCCAGCTAAAGGAGGTTCCCTGTGAAGGGACCCACCCCAGCCCAATGTGGGAGAAGGAGAGCAATGGACAATGAAAGACACTCACCTGGCCTTTGAACTGAGAAGAGGCCTAAATAGGAAGCAAAGTGCTTGAGGGGCAAGGCATCAGGGTTGAGCCCATGAAGCAGAGCGTTTGAGTAGTTGTATGATCTTCACCTTTGAGGGGCAGAGGAATAGAAGTCCAAAGAGACCAAGTAATTATTAGGTGGTTGTGCAGGGAACAGTTTTTCAAGATGCTGCCAAAATAGTCTGCATAGAAGGAGCCTCCAAGGACTTAGAGGCCCCACTCTCCAATATCGGAAGTCTTAACTGCTACATTAAGTGGTACTGCTGAGTTGATTTGCATGGCTGAAGTTTATGCCAGCGCATAGGACATTCTCACCCAATGGGCAGAAAGAGAAGCACCCCACTGAGTTGAGGTACCTGCTCTCAAGATGTGGACATAAAGGGAGCAGACTGAGACTGTTGGCTTACATGGCAGGGGAACCCTGGAAGCCATGAATATAGTCATGGTTGGCATGCATCCCAGAGCTAGTACAAGTGCATGACTGTTGCAGGCAACTGATGGCAAAGCCTGACAGCTGTTGACATATAGACAGATAAGAGAAAGAATGATGCAGTCTAGAATGATTGATTGACATGGTATGAGACTAAGATTAAATGAGGCTTAAATGATAAGGTGATAAAATGACCACAAAGGTAGACACATGCTAGCCAGTCCCAGAGAAAGCTTGTGATAAGGCCAGTTATGCTGAGGCAGAATAAACTGAAAATGAGGCACTTCTGAAAGCAGAGCATGGAGTTTAGCTGGCTGTAATGGAATTTCTAGAGCAGTGTGCTGCTCATGTGTTGGGCTGAAAATGAGACTAAGGCAGCCTGAACTGCACAGACAGGGTTAAGAACAGTGTAAAACAGCAGGAGTTTTGCTGCTAGTGGGAGAATAGCAAACTAGTAAGGAAGGAAGGAAGGCAAGGCGACCTTATTTCTATAGCGCCCTCTCCCAAAGTCTCAGGGAACTTTACAATAAAGCAACTACAATCTCTCAGTTTAAAACAGGCAACATATAAGATCATAATTAACAATAATTAAAATTCAGGGAAAGGCCTCAGCAAAGAGGAAGGTTATTAAATTGGATGTAAAGGCTTCTATGGTGCAGGCAGATCTGATGTATTCTGGCAAAGCTTTCCATAAAGTGGGTGCTGCCACACAGAATGCTCTGTCCCCAGATTGTCAAAGCTTAGACTTAGGGACAGGGAACAGGCCAGCACAGGAAGAGCAGAGTGAGTGAGCTGAGTGGTAGGGTGCTAGAAGGTCTTTGAAGTAGTGTTGTCCCAAACCATGTAAGGCCTTGAAAGTTATCAAACATATCATGAAGGTTATGTGCCACCGCATAAGCGGCCAGTGGCGCGCACGCATCACCAGTGTAATGGGGTCCCTGTGAGAGAAGTACACAATCAGCCAGGCTGTATCATTTTGTATCAACTGCAGCATCAAAACAAAACTCCAGATAACTTTAGGTATAGCATGTTGCAATACAGTATTAGGAAGGCACTAGGACGCCGGGGGGTAGCATCTAGTGAAGCCGACTGCCAGAGCAATACGGCCAAACATAAGAGCTCATATTGTTGATTGGGGCCACCATTTAGCTTCTACCCAGTTTTATAGCTACAAGGACTGAAGCACAGTGAAGTCAAGCCACTTACTCCTTAGAAAACCAGTGACCGTGTCTGGAAACGAACCCAAGATTTCCAAGTTCCAGGTTCTGTGCTCAGACTAATGAGTGAGATATCCATTTCTGTTTCTGATTTGAACGTCCAAAAGAATCCTGTTTTCTAATAGGATCTAACACATAGTACTGATAGGGACAGTGCATCAGTAGCCATCTAAAATGGGACAGCTGAAGTAACTGAGCCAGCTGAATGGGATGCAATGTCTGCCATGCTGCAAACACTCAGGAGCCAAAACAACACAAGGAAGCAGAGAGGAATGGCGAGCAGGCTGCACACAGCATATTTATAGGGGAACAGGAAGAAGCCCAGATGGAGGATACCTGGAGGGAAGCCACATGGCAGCAAAGGTATGAGGGGTGGGATGGAAAAGAGCAGCACTGCAGATCAATGAAAAAACTGTGTCCAAAGGATGCTTGGACATGCGTGGTTAAATACCGTGTAGAGCGTAGTGTGGCATGTTGCCCACTGACCCTTCAAACAACAGGCAAAGCCTTCGAATGCTACAATGTGCATAGAATCCATATAGATGCCAACCAAAGCATCTAATCTGATGCCGGAAATCCAGCCTACCTCTGTCTCCTGAATGGCACCCCCCGCCCCACCCCAACTCACGAACCTCTGTCTGCATGGATCCAGGTATACAGGGGCTGTGGATTTGGCCATGTGGTGCTGGATATGTAAGCATGTTGATTCATGCATATCAAGCCCATATCTGTGGACTGAGCCCAGAGTCTGGGAGCCAGAAATGTTTACTTTAATATGCATTTTAAATTTGGGGGAAAATGCATGTGTGTTCACAGGCTTTCAAAAATTCGATGTACAGTGGAGTCAGCCATGATGCAACACAGTAACTTGCAATAAATGACATGTCATAAAATACTGCATTACAAAAGGGTGTACTTGCCATTGAATTACACAGTTCCCTGCAGTACACTGCAACATTACTGCACTGCATCGTACCTGGCACTGCTGTACTATGAAACTTGCCATGTCTTGCATTCCATATTTGAAAAAAAAAAAGCAATACCTCGGTTTAGTTTTCAGGGCACAGTTGTCTGCCCCCCACATTAACTGTAACTCCACTTCCCAAGTCCTATTTGCTGCTCCCCAGATGTCCAATTAAGTGTGAGAAGCAGCATGATGAGAAGCATGTAGCTGGACAGGCATGAGGTAAGAAAGATAGTAGGCAGGTACTGGCGGAGATGGACTGATGAGGTTTGTGGCTGAGACTTATGTAACAGCATAATTTGCAACTGGACACTTTTACACAAGTCCTACTCCCAGACAATGGCACAGACTCATCCTTTCTCAGCTCCAGCCTGCTGTCCTTCTTACCCCACGCACAGCCAGCTGAATGATCCCCATCTCCTGCTTCCCCCCATGTAATGGGGTTTCTAAAGATTAGCTAACAGGACTCAGGAAAGGGGGGGATGTGGGCCACACAAACCTGCTACCCCTAAGATTTATCAGTTCTTTGAGTTTTGAAATATGTCTCCCAGGACTTGGACAGTATTGCAGCAAGGATGCCTGACAAATGGTATTATGCTCCCCACCTCAAACTATTATTTGGCCAACCACCTTGGAATTTGTAGGAGGGATATGTGTGTGTGTGTGTCCCTGCAAGTATGCAGCAACAAGCATAAAGGTGTTCATCTGGCTAGTGTGATAGAATTCACTTACATACACTTGCAACCTTGTATCTTATATAACATTGTATTTTTGTTTTGTCCTATTGTTTCTTGCCTACTGCTCATTGTACTGCACTTATAGTCTACTTCTGTGCCATTGTATGTGGCCCGGGTCATGCCTGAAAATGGTCCCTGGGATCAGTGCACTTACCTGGTTACCAAAGTCATAAATAAATAAAAATAAATAAATAAAATATACAGTAAATACTTCTATGCGATACAATTCTAAATCTGCTTATATTCTGCAACTCTATGCAGACTCAGTAGGTTTCAGTGGCAGAATATGGATCATAAAATGGAAAGAAATATCCTGGATTCCTTCAACAGTGATCTTATTCCAGCACAACATCACTGTATGAAGGTCAGCCATGCACATGACACACACAAATGATGCTACCTTTGGCAATTTGATCTTTGCCTTACTTGTAATAGGCATCTTAAACTCTGCCAGTACTGCACAATAAAAATGATAGCCCTCTTTCCCACTAAGCCAGTGCAAAGGAATACACAATAAAATTAGCTGTTTCTTTATCAAACTACCTGCAGTCATGCTCTCTTTTTTGCTGAAATAGTCTTTTTTTCTCTTAATCAAGATTTTATGCCCCATTCTCCACCAACCCCTTCTGCCTCTCACCCACTCAACCACAACACCCACCATCTCCAGGACTTACCTAGGTCTCCAAGCCCCCCAAACATTACCATCCACCACCCCTGCCCCATAAGCCTACACCTAGATAAACAACACTGTAGCAAAAAATAAATGAGGGAGAGCACATTAAGCCCTTAAAGCTGCTTCAGCTACAGAAACACAAAACTGAAACAAAAAAGAAGCTGGACACACAGCAAGGCTGAAAATAATGAAAGGGTGTTATTTAGTTAATTACACAAGCATGGTAGCCTACTGGGCTAACACCCTTACGTATCGACCCACTCACATTGGTCTTCCTCAGGTTGATACATAGGGGTGTTACCAGTAGTCTGCCATGATTGTGCAATTAGCTAAATAAAACCTTTTCATTATTTTCAGCCTTGGTGTGTGCTCAGCTTCTTTTTTGCTTCACCAAGATAAACAAGCCAGAGTCCAGTTGGTGATGTGGGGCCAGCAATGAGAATGGAATTTATGCATCCAGCAGGATCCATTTTTTCTTTTTTTTTCCTCAGCCTGCTTACCTCCCCTGATACAGTGTGTAGCCTCAAATCTGGCCTCCACACACATGGCGCACCTTGTGAGGGAAAATTCCTTAGCCTGCCAAAAGTGCAGCAGAATACTGCATCATCACACCCCCTGCTAGCATCTTTGCCATGCTGCAGCACCATCCCCCAGCCCCCTGATAAGCTCTTCAAGCTCTCCAAGCTCATTCCCAAACTTAGAACACTTGCACGGGAGTGCGATGTGCTACCCGCTGGGCCATCAGGTGGCCTTGTCTTTTTGTTTCATACATCATTTGTGAGTGTCTTCACAGGGTCACAGAGCAAACACCAGGAGCACATATACTGGTAATCAGCAGAGTGTGCAGCCTAACTCTGCTCTCCGCTACAGTTACTGACTGGTCCCAAGTCACTTGCTGATTGGTCCCAGCTGGCTTCTCCTGGTCCAAAATACAGAACTCACCCACAGTTTACTATATGGTGTGTGGGGGGGACAGCATACTCGATAGGGCACTGTGAAGAGAGCAAGTGAGAGAAGGGGAGAGAGTGACATTCAAAACAATAGAGCACCTGCAGCACCACCTACTGGCCAAAATTAATGCAAGCGTCTTTTTCTTTAATACAAATTCAAAAATCAACTTAAAACATTTTTTAGTAATTTTTTAATTATTTTTCTGCATACAAAATGAGACATTTTATAATTGTAATAATACATTCCAGGCCAGGGTGTGTGTCATGAGGATGACGTCACTTCTTGAGTGTTGGATGCACAAAGGCCTGCAACTTCATGCCAATTTATCCGAGATGAGATGTTATCCCAGCATGACGCAGGCCAAGCCCTCTCATGCATTATTGATTAAATTATTAATTTTTACCAAGAATCTTTTAAAACTATAGGAATAAAAACAGAAGTCATCAAGCTGAGTCAAATAATAGCCCCAATCATGCCTTATAATATTGATTGCATGGAAGGGCCCTTCAGAGTCAATGATAATAACTTGTATATGGTTCTCTTACATTAGACTTGTGTCAGTCACAGCAGTGTGGTGCCTCTCACCCCAGAGGGGCTTCGCTATTGATAGCTGGTTGGTGTGGCATCTTTAACCCCAGAGAGCTTCCTTACTTACAGCCACTCGGTGTGGTGTCCAGCACCCTGGATGGGACTTTCTTACTTAAAGCCACTGGCTTTGTTTACTTCCTGTTATACTGTATAATGCTAAGATCTTGCTGTTAGTGAAGGACTACAGACCAGCATTAATAACATAGCTTAGTGCTACACTATTTGCACTACTTACAGTTAATAACAGATTTAGGTGATCATTTTGCCTTTCTTTTAATTTGCTTAAGTTGGAGTGCTCCACCACCAACCCTCTTCCCCATTTAAAACTAAAAGAAAGGGGGTTGTATGGACAGGCTCCCATCTTAAAAAAGAAACACTGTAACCATAATAGTACATGCATGTGTTGACAATTTTAACTAAGTAGTGCAAATAACGAAGCATAACACTATGCTGCGCCGTTAACGCAGGTCCTTAGTCCTTCACAAACACCAGGATCTTTTTATGATCTATAGCACTGCATTATAGCTTTTCTGAAGTTTGCATCCCACTGAATCAGCATCCAGTGGACTGATTTTGGCCACCCCACCACTCCTTTTACAATAGCCCAAAAATTAAAAATTAAATAAATAAATAAATAATGACCCATTTTGGGGTTCTGGCAACATAGAACCACTTGAACTTTGCTTTCATGGTTATGATGTCACCAGAACCCCTTGACAGAATTATAGGCTAGCCTAGTATATGATAGTTCCCAGCTATTATTCCTTGAGTATTTCTAAATTCAACTGCTTTCAAAGCGCTGCCATATCAAAGTAGCAAAGGGCATCAGCACTGCAAAAGTTGCTCTCACACATTCGCTCTCATTCCCTAATCTAATGACGAGGTTTACTGTGGGATTTACAGACTTCTGTAGGTCTATTAATGTGACGTTTCACCCCTGTTTATCACCATTAAAAGTCACAATAATGTGGTACAACATACTGTATGATGTGAATCCCACAATGTAGTTTTTCACAATTTGCTGGATATGGGAGTATAAATGTATCTCATTGTTAAAAAAAAACTGTTCTGAGCTAAAGAGCATGTGGTAATGTTTATATACCTAGAAAAAGTCAAGAAGGGCTATACATTTCTGATTAGTGTCATGCCCAATTAAAGGGGAAGTCTCCTATAGTTTCACACCCATATTTCCCCAACTCCTTATGTGTAACTGTTGTGTTCCTCCTCTAGTTGCCAGCAGTCCTACTGCTATCCAAATCTAAATTATAAATAAAAATATACAGCCCCCAGAAGTTATCAATGTGTTTGTCCTCCATTTTACCATCAATGCTGCTGAAGAATAATGTCATCAGAGCAGCAGATAATGGTGCTGCACTAAATGCTGTTCCACCAGTAAACAGAACCCACAATGTTTGGTTCCCCACTTGAGTAATGGGGGAACTCTTTAAGTGCTGTACACATCCTGAAGTGCAGGTCTAATAGGGACTAGGACCATATGAGTGTGATTCAGCACTGATTTGACATGTATATACAGTATGCCTATCAGGAAGTGTCTGTATGAGTTGTGTTAATGTTTCTGTTAGCAAAAACAGTTTACCCAATAAATGACTCTGGGTACAACAAGAGTCTTAAGTGGCATTATATAGCTGTTTTATTATGTTCTGTGTGTGTTAGCATTCTCTGTTTTGATTGACACCAGCAGTGAGACACAATCTTGCAAAAATGCCCCTTTCCCTTTCTAACTAGTCAGTCAGTGATTGGATGGCTGATGTAAGGCAATAAAGAGTTCAGCTATAACAAGGAATAGATTACCAGGACATCAACTGCAGCATATGGAAGAACAGTAATCTAGTGGTTAAAGCACAGGCACAAGAACTGGGAAACTCTGGTTCAAATCCTACTAAAGTCCCTTACTCTCTAACCCTTAAGAAGTTCCCCTAACCTCTTTGGAAACTGTGATGGCCCCCCCAGGTCCATTACTTTAACAGTGCCCCCATTATAAATCATTAGCAGTGATATGAGAGCTACAGCACTTCACTTTGAAGGTACAAAACACAAGCTATGGCAGCTCCCCCCCCCCTTTGTAATGCCAGCATTTGAAGTAGGATGTCCCTCACAAATTAGATGCTACACTTCAGCTGTTGTAGGTAAACAAACTAATCAGTGTCAGTGTTTGTATTACTCTGTATTACTAACATACTAAAATGCCAGCAGAATAGGCCTAACGGTCTTTCGTGTCTGCTCGTTTGGTCAGCCCACACCCTGGGTGCTGACCTTGCTGTCCTCCTCGCCTTCTCTGGCTTCTCCCTTCCCAGTTCTGGATATTCTTGCTGCATTGGATTTTGCTTCCAGAACCCTTCCTCTGTACCTGTCCCACCCCCTCTTGAACCCCTCCACTGTCTCTGCCTCCATCAGCCCCCTAGGCAGTGCATTCCATAGCTCCACCACCCTCTCAGTGAAGTAGCACCTCCTCCTTTCTCCCTGAATCTTCCCCCTCCAGCTTCCACCCTTGCCTCTAGTGGCCTTCTCCTTCCTTCAAAGCACCCTGACTGTTTCCTCCCCTATTTACCCTCTTCATGTACCTGAAGACCTCTATCATGTCCCCCGGTTCCCTTCTCTTCCAATGTGTACATATTTAGCTCTTCGAGCCTCTCCTCATAGGTCCTGTCCCCAAGCCCCAAATCATTTTGGTTGCCCTCCTCTGGACCCTCTCCAGGAGGTTAATGTCCCTCTTTAAGTGTGGCCTCCAAAGCTGCACGCCCAGTACTCGGTAGCGGCCTCACCAAGCAGTTATACAGAGGAGTATCACTTCCCTCCTTCTGGAGGTGATCCCCCTAGCGATGCATCCCAGCATCCTGTTGGCCTTGGCTGCTGCCCTCCTACAAGTCTCAGAGTTGTTCATCTTGACATCCACCACCACCCCCAGGTCCCGCTCAGCCATCGAGACTTGAAGCATTTCCCCCCCAGGGTGTACACTTGGCCTGGGTTTCTGGCCCCTAGGTGGAGTACCTTGCATTTCCCTGCATTGAACCTCAGCTTCCACTTTCTAGACCATCTTTCCAGAGCCTCCAGGTCCCCCTGTAGGGCCACCCTCCCCTCCTCCCCATCCACCACCACCCCCAGTTTCGAGTCATCTGCAAAGAGACTCATCTCACCTCCTGATTCCTGTCCTTAATGTCAGATACGTGGGTGTTGAACAGAAGGGGCCCAAGGACTGATCCTGTGGGACCCACTATGACCCTTCTTGGGGATGAGACTATCCCACCAACTCGACCCTCTGGGTCCGGTCCTGGAGCCAATTGCCTATCCATCTGATCATCTGGTTCCCCACCCCATTTCTCCCAGCTTATCCAACAGGCTCATGTGAGGAACAGGAGTCAAATGCCTTGCTGAAGTCTAGAAAGAGGACATCCTCTGGTCTACCCAGGTCAAGGCACTTGTCACCCAGTCATAGAACTCCACCAGGTTTGTCTGACACGATTTCCCAGGATGAATCCATGCTGTCTATCGTCCAGGCACCCCTGACTTATCCAGGTCCCCCCTAGCCTCTCCTGACAATGCCTCCATCACCTTGCCACCACCGATGTCAGGCTGACAGATCTGTGTTCCCTGCCACCTCCCTTGAGTCCCCTTGTGGATAGGCACTATATGTGCTACCTTCCAGTCTTGGGGCACCCACCCTGTCCTCAGAGAGGTAGTGGCTCTGCCAGGGTTTTGCCAGGACATCTGCAAGTTCCTTCAGCACTCTGGGATGTAATTTATCTGGCCCCAGTGCTTTCTCCTTCTTAAGGGGCTGGGGCTTCCCTCACTCTCTGCTGTGATTTCCACTTCTGGTACCTCTTCTCCTGCTTAGCCCTCCCCATCTGCCAGTGATGCCTCCCCTCTCCCCAGACCTGCCCGATCGGTAGGGTCCCCCTCCTCAGTATCTCTGTCTCCTCCATATGATGCAGCACCCCCATTTTCCCTGGTGAAAACTGAGGTGAAGTACTCATTTAGTACCTCAGCCTGCTCCCCGGGTCTTGTGCCCATCTCTCCCCTGATTTAATCCTGCTAATCTGCCCCTTCATCCCGTCTTTCCCCAATGTATCTAAGGAACCCTTGTTCCGTCCTAATTTCCCTAGGCCTGGTTCTGCTCCTTCCTTGCCTTAGCCACCCTCACCACTCTAGTGGCCCTTCTAGCCATCAACTCATACTCCCCTAGTCCCTTTCACTCCTTGAACACTTGAATTGCTTATAGGCTGCTTTCTTTCCGCACCACCTCCTGGACCTCCCTGGTCCACCAACAGGAGTTTTGGGCCCTACCGCATTTTAGTCTTACTCTTGCACAGGTGCTGGTAGCATCCTGCACCCCTCTCCTGATGATTTCCCACCTACTATCAGCGTCCATGTCTGACCCAATCCCATCCAAATGCTCATAAGGATCCTTCCCATTTCCTTAAAATCCGCCCCTCTGAGTCGGTTACTTCCGTCTTTGTGCAGCCTTCTACCCCTCCTGGGTCCAGGCAGAACCAGACCGTGGCATGGTCACTCCCATAATGGGTCCCTTACCTCCAGGCCCCAATCTGGTAACTGTCTGCCAGGACCACATCCAGTACCCGTGCCTCCCTGGTCGGTTCCCTCACCTGTTGAGTTAGGAACGCGTCTTGAAAGATATCCAACAACCTCTGTTCCCTGGTCACAGAGGATGTCATAGTCTCCCAGTCTGTTCCTGACATGTTTAAGTCCCCCAACACCACCACCATTCCTCTGCCCAGTCTGCAGTGTCTCCTAACATCTGCCACCATACTGTCCTCCAGCTCCTCCGCCAGGGCAGGGGATCTATACACCACTCCTATTTTTACTCTCTTGCCCCCCCTTGTTATCAAGGTGACCCAAATTGCCTCCATGGTTCCCTCTGCCTCCTCTACTCCCCCTATGCCAATGCAGTTTTTGACTATCATTGCTACCCCTCCTCCCCTTCCCTCCCCCCTGTCCTTCCTGAACATAGTGTAACCCTCCAGGTTCAGGTCCCAGTCATGTCTTGCAGTGGCCCAAGTCTCAGTGACCACTGCCACATCCACTGCTCCCTCAGTTAGCATCACCTGGAGCTCAGGCATTTTATTGCCAAAGCTCCTGGCATTTAGCAGGACTACCTTCCACCCTTTCCCTATAGTTCCATTTCCCCTGCTCATGTTCCCATGGGGATTCTGTTTTTCCCTGGTCTGCACTTTGCCAGTTGGCCTTTTCCTGCAATCCTCCTGGTCCCCAGGGGGGTGGAGACAGAGTCCCTCCTTTATCGGCACCCCCTTGACAGCCTTTTCTCCCATCCCACCCCCCTTCACAAGTTTAAACCCCACTTTTTACCAATGAACCCCTCTATTTGTATTTGCTTAGCTCATTCCTCCCATGTCATACGCATTCTGTGTCTTGGTATTTCCAGTCAGAACCCAGATGTAAGGAGCATTTGAAAGGTAAAACAATACACTTTATAAAGTAAGTGATCTAGCTGTCCACTTTCAGGCTGCTGAAAGGGGAGTGTATAATTTGTGCAAAGGAAGAATTCAGTCTTCTGTGATCCTCTGGGAAACTGCTCAAGCCTACCTTGTAAATGAATCCTCTCAAGGGTGTTCACCTGGTTCACTACAGAGTGACTGATTGACTGCTCGATTGATTGATTGGTTGGTTGATTGATTGATTAACTGATTCAGTCTACTGCTTTCCACAACATGCTACAACTGTCTCACAGAGAGAAATGAGCAGTACACAGGAGCAGCTTTTCTTTCCTGTGAATGCAATACTATTAGATGCATTATTTGCTCTACATATGCAGTATTAAGGCTACAAGCACCACTCCCTGTGTGAGTTGCATGATAGAACTGTCTTAAGCCATTGCAAACAAACTAAAATCAGGATAGACAGCATTGATACCCTTATGTTTTGTTCAGCACTGTTGCTGCTGTGACATCAAGGAATGTGAGGGACTGTATTACAAGTGACTCATTTGCATGTAAATGGATGCTTGCTTGACATTTTACTACCTTGTGTCAGAGCCTCAAACTCTAGATATGTGTTGCAACAGAAGAAATGGCTGATCTCGTATTGACATATGTACAGTACTTGATGTAATGTATAATAAATACATCAGACATATCCAAATCATAAATATACAGGAGTCTTCTCCTTTAAGCATGAAGGTTGAGTGTTTATGACCACTGGGTTGCTAGACTTGCTGGGGGGGTGAGTGCAGGCCAGAGGCTGCTGAACAGGTATTTTAGCAGGGTCTCCAGCAAAACAGTGACACACACTGGAATGGCAGACAAATAGAATGGCTCTGTGTTACTTCTAGTGGAAACATGTTTATAAGTAAACAAGAAATTAATGGCAGACTGCACTGGCTTCCAAACACATAGCAAATGCAGCTGTATAAATTTGAGTGCCTTGTTCTCTTGTTCTTAGAAGAAGAATCAGCATTTATATAGCACTTTTCATACACAGTGTATCCCAAAGGGCTTTACAAGTAATGCTAGACAGGTAGTGAAGTGACTGAATGTGTAGTGGCGGCCATATCGCACATCATCACCCACACACTGCCTGGATAATTGCATGAACCCGTTTATGGGAAGGGGAATGTTGGCCAGGACACCGGGAATGTGCCCTACTCTTTGCGAAGAGTGCCCTGGGTTCTTTTACTTCCACCTTGACATCCAGCAGGATGGGTAGAAGGGACCTCCATTTAATATCTCATTCGAAGGATGGCACACCCCCGCAGTATAGCACCCCCCCCCAATACTGCACTCGGATGCCAAAAATTTTTAGGTGCAAGTCCAATCCCAGTGTGGTATGAGAACCCACAACCTTCTGGTCCAGAGGCAGATGTACTACCAACTGAGTTATGCTGATACTTAGGCAAGCTGCCTTTCCAAATTATGATGGGGGAATTTCTCAGTTAGAACAATAAAGACAGGCTGTCAGGAAGAGCATCAGTCCTTTATAACACACACAGTAAATGTGTTCCAGCTGCTGTTGGAGTCATTGGAATTGCCGTCACTTGTAAACTTGTAGGTCCACATTGGCAACAAGGAGAAGGCAAAATGCGAAAAAATCCAAATTAGTGGTCAATCATTTTAGTCACCGCAGTATTAATGGCTTTACTGGGACCCAACATTTTAAGGAGAAACACCTGAGCTGTGCTCCCTCCCGTGAAAAGGCAGAGATCCCATAAATCTGCATCAGCTCAATGGCAATTCAACTCCATGGGCAGCTGGCTAAGCAGAGTGAGGAAGTATCCCAGGAGTTCACAAAGAAAAATCCTGGCTCCCAGAATTTCCATCTGCTGTGTTTGTGGGACTATAGAGAGGCTCAGCTGACAGGTGATACCCTTCCCCTTCCTGTAACAAAAAAAGATTAGAATCTACAGAGATTAGGGCAGAAATAAACTGCTGTAAAACATTTGAGCAGCATTGTATCGAAGTGATTTGGCTGCTGACTTCTCCCTTGGTAAGCTCATTTCTGTTCTGGAAAAAACTTCCTTTACATTTTTTTCTCCCTTGTAGGTGTGTAAGAGTAAGTAATTTCCTTGTGGAACCAACTTCTGTTAACATTTTTTTTGCATGCTATCTTTTGTTGATGTCAGCTGCTTTTTTGGCATGTTTACTATTTTTGTTGTGCAGCTGTAATTTTGGTTTGCATCTTTCATTTTTTAGTTGTTTTACTGTTTTATTTGGTGCCTCATCTAGTTAGGTGCGTTCATTTTTTTGGTTTTACCATATATCTTTTTGTTGTTCAGTTAAACTTACTTTTTGCAGTTGCATTATTTTTGTTTTATTTGCATTCATATTTTACTTGCTTTCCTGTTTGCATTCATGTTTCATACTAATTTTTTGATTGCATACTTTTAGTTTGCATTCTTTTTTTAGGTTTGCTATACATTGTGTTCATTTTTGTTTGGATTAATTTTGCAGTTATGCAATAGCTACTTGTATTTCATTTTTTTAATGTTGTTTCACTTTTTTAATTGCATTTCATTTTTTTGGTTGTTGCTTTACTTATTTGATTGCAAATTACTTTTTTTGTTTGTGTTTTTTCCCTTCAGGGCCACCATAGGATCCTGCATTTAGAGTACATATTAAAAATGTATCTGACAAAATGCTAGTTCTTTAGAATATGAGAAAAGTAAATATCAGGACTACTTGCTGATTCAAAATACATACTCTATACTTTTAATCTGTTTAAAGGAAATAACTTCTTGACAGAACGCTGTTGTAAAGCTCCATACAAGAATACATTATATAATAGTTACAGCATAAAAGAATAATGAAAACAAATACACCAGAATTACTAATGGGCAACATTCAGTTGTGGGGGAGAGATAACAAATGAACTGTGGCAACACTCTTCTGTCTCTGTCCCTCTCTCTCTCTCTCTATATATATAATGGAAAGTGGGTATTAACAGCAGGCAGCAATAGAGAGGTTCACTGACTGAGATCCAACATATTTAAACAGCTCAGTTACTTATGGGATTGTGAAAAGAAGAGAGAGAGAGACACGCAGCAAACAGTGGCAGCACTCCTCTCTCTCTCTCTCTCTCTAATGCAGGACAGGGTGTCACTAGTGGTCAGTGATGGAGCAGGGTTCAGCTGGCAAGTGGGCAAGAGTTGCTGTCTCCCTCAGTCACTCATCTTGCCCTAAAACACCTGTGTCTGCTCCCCCTGTGGGGGGGCATAAGGACACTGCAACACCGGTACTCACAGCACCTTATACGACTACCAACACTTGCTCAATAGTGGTCTGTGTGATGATGGTATCCCTGTGACACCCGTATGATTATCTGGCCCTGATGTATTGGAAAGCAAGGCAGCAATAATCACTCTCTCTCGCTCTAAACACTCCCTTTGCTGGATTCATCGGGGCTGGGAAATCATACCGGTGTCACAGGGATACCATCATCACACAGATTACTATTGACTCATTTTTGCCACTCACATACAATGCATTCACTACAGCCACAATGTCAAGAAAGTTGTGCCAGAACAGCAGCGAGATGGAGAAGCTCACAACCGGCCCTGATAAGAATGTGCTTTTTCTCCCACTCTCAATGTGCAGTTTCCATGGCTACTATGACTTATAGTGACAAACACAGTGATCAAGCACCACACCGCAAGTCACTACAAACCATTGGCCCATTGACTGTGGCAATCATCGAATGGCAGCTTTTCAGTGACAGGGATCCACACATTTAAACAGTTGGAGAGAGAGAGAGAGAGAGAGAGAGAGAGAGAGAGAGAGAGAGAGAGCGCTCTACTCTAAAGGTGGTGAAAAGAGATGAGCGAGGCACCAAGGTCCGAATTATGTGGATAGGATAACCACTACCCAAACAAGGAGAGGCAGGAGTCAACTTAGTGCTTCAATGCCCGCAGGGTGTTTATTTTGTACCAAGGGTAGAGAGACATAGTCACAAGAAGGAGGAGTTTGCCCAAGAACAATAGGGCAATAAACAGAGAAAAACTTATCTACCACTACTAAGGTTATTACCACAAGAATAAACTTTAGGCCTACTGACACTTCTATACTTCAATACTCTAAATTAAGATCAGGTGACATATGCTACTCAGAACTGTATTAGGGTAATTATCATCACACATTTCCATAAGAGTCCAGATATTACAAGAGTACAGAGATCTGACGTCTTCGTGTACACCGTCATTCTTCATTGGTAGCTACAAGGGAAGTAAAACAGAACTGTAGAACCCTAATCACAATTCCCAGCAAGGACCTAGTTAAGGCCACTGGGGTGGTGAGAGGTTTGGTAAACAGACCATATATTTCTTTGGAAAAAGCCCACTCTTTCCAAGGATGCCGGAATGTAGAACCAAAGCAACTGGTTCCTGAAATAACACACTGAAAACAAAGGGTTCCTTGGCCAAAACCCACTTCCAGGGTTGCCAAGGATGAAGATAGATCAAGATCTGCGTGGCGATGAATCCAATGGAGGACTACCATGACCTGACTGATGTTGCTGTACTCCAAGGGCCAGCTGAACTCGGAAGGAACTCTGACAGGACCAGGAACCATAAGAATCTAAAGAGATGATGGTTGAGTCTGCAATCCTAGGATCAGGAACTAACACAAAACAAAGAAACGGCAGATGCGTCCCGTACTGGGCTTCGACTGGACTTGACTTTCGGCGAACGACCAGGAGGCGCCAGACTAGGTTCTCCAGGATGAGCTCACACTTCTGTAGAGGGCGACCAACTTCAGGACATCTGGAACAGGAACCATACCGAACGACACTGGCACAGCTGTTGTGATGCGTTTCGGCAGACGTACTTTCAAGCTGTGAAAAACAAGAAACGGCGGGTACGACTTGTACGACTGGCGATGAACTCAACTTCGGCGGACAACACAGACAGACGTGATGAGCTGATGGATGATCCCATAGAAGTGAAGAATGCTGAGAGGACGTCTTCTTCTGAGTACAGACTGATTCTGAGTATGTGGGGTTACAGACCACACTATGAGACTGCAGTGTGGTAGAAGATTGAGACTGTCTTCATACAATAATAACCAGATAACTGAAAAATGCCCAGATAACTGTGGAATGATGCAATAATTTGCTGGAGGAGGGCAAATTATAACTTCAGGAGTAACTCTTACTGATAAGGGCCAATGTCCAGGTGCTTAGGGCAATAGTTCAGGTACTTAGGGCAATAGTTCAGGTACTTAGAGCAATAGTTCAGGTAAGAAGTACAGTAACTACAGTAGTTTCACAGTATAGGCAAATCAAACACTCTTAAATGAACCCCTGTTTCTAAACATAGGGTCTTCTGGAATAGGATCTCTTTCTGTACGTCATGGCTAAGGAATCCTTTAGTACCACTAGGCTGGCTTGCCCTATTCTGCTAGGCCGGGGCCTCCCTATAGTACCACTAGGCTGGCTTGCCCTATTCCGCTAGGCCGGGGCCTCCCTATGGCACCACTCTTTACCTCGGGCCTGATGCCCTACGTTTACCTCGGGCCTGATGCCCTACGTTATCTTGGGCCTGGTGCCCCACTTAATACTGGGCCTGGTGCCCCACTTAATACTGGGCCTGATGCCCCACTTAATACTGGGCCTGATGCCCCACTTAATACTGGGCCTGGTGCCCCTTTTTTATACTGGGCCTGGTGCCCCTTTTTTATACTGGGCCTGATGCCCCACTTTATAATGGGCCTGGTGCCCCTCTTCAAATTGGGCCTGGTGCCCCTCTCAATACTGCGCCTGGTGCCCCTTTTCATACTGGGCTTGATGCCCTACTGCAAATTGTGGGCCTAGATTGCCCTTTTAAAACCGTGGCCCCTTTAAATATGCAGCTCCCTAGAAGCTGCTGTCCCTCAGTAGCCAAGACCCCGCCCGATATCCGCCCCCTAAATGAATATTAAAAAGGCCGCTATGCTGGCCTTGCTTTTCGGCCCCTCCTGTGGGTGTCGCTAACCCTGCCTCCCCTCCTGAATATTAAATGAAGGGTCCTAGCAACCCAATGCCCCTGCGGCACTCTGCCACCTTTCTATGCACCTACTGCACTTTTTAAATCAAAATGCAGTCTCTTTTTCAACAGGCGGTCAGCACTCTTCTTGTGCTGCCGCCGACTCACCACTCCGCCGTCTTCTGGGGCTGCTGTGCAGTAAGGAGGCAGGAGGGATGCTGGCAGTGGGAGGGAAAAATGAGCAGGCTGCTGGGGGGATAACTAGGGGGCCTCAGACGGCCAATGGGCGTCTGGTGCTATCGACCAGCAGGGCTGCTGACAGGGGACAAAATAAACTTTAGGAATACTGAGTGGCTAAAACAATAAAACAACGGGCTGTTAAGCCCAAACCGTGGGAAACAGACGTTTACTTCTTCATGGTGCCCCGATGGCACCACCGACCGCAAACCAACGCAGAGCAGGGAGTCTTCAGGCAGGGGAGGCAGCACAGGACCACAGCAAGCCCAGAGGGACGGGTTTCACTCAAGGTAAGCCCTAAACTGTCCCTTGACTTCTGTGTCCTGTCTCCTTTACCACTGCCCAGGATCAACTGACTAACAGAAAAATATTTTTCAAACTTGAACCTCCCTGGGTTCTAGATTGGCTGGAGTGGAATGCTGTGCATGAGCCACTCAGCACAACATTCCATCCAGGCCATTGTGACATCTATTGCTTTTAAATCTGTTTTTTGACCATACTGTAAGTGCACAGGGCACTTTTCTACTACTATTTCACAGTTTCCCATTACAAGGAGGTGAATCATTTATTCTCAGGGGCCCCTTAACACAGTATCCTGCTGCCTACACCTACAGCAGGTACCCTGAGCACCTGTGAACCCCTAATTTATTTATTTATTTATTTTAAACTTTCTGGGATGCCCCAGCTTTGGGGCATTACACACACACAGCAAATAGTGGCAGCACTCTTTTGTCTGTATCTCTGTCTCTTTCTCTAATGGAAGACAGGGTGTCTCAAGCAGTGTTCAGCCAGCGAGTCGGTGAGTGGGTACCCAGAGATCTGCAGGATGGGTGAATGTGTGAGGGGGGCAGGACACATTTCTGTAGCCATGCAAACCTCATATGTAAGTGACAGCACACATTGCACACTTCTGCTTGCTAAGTTAGCATTTTAAATGGCTGCCACAATGCTTTGCTGTTCCCTCTAGACAAGAAGACCCAGCGGCGGATTTCCAAAGTCATTACATGGGACCCTGAAGGAAATAATTACAAAA
This sequence comes from Neoceratodus forsteri, assembly GCA_016271365.2. Classification (NCBI taxonomy): domain Eukaryota; kingdom Metazoa; phylum Chordata; order Ceratodontiformes; family Ceratodontidae; genus Neoceratodus; species Neoceratodus forsteri. The sequence continues at coordinate 373,785,410 of CM028135.1, forward strand.
TTAGGAAAAGATATTATGAAGATTAATTTTTATATTCTAAGACATTCATTCTACAGTAGTAGTTTAACAGATTTGTGCCTAGAGGCAGACTACTCATGGTGGACCATTTTTGAGTTTCAGAAGGATAATTCTGAAACTCTAAAATGGAAGCGTTCCAGGGCCTGAATCTGGTAGCTCGTTTTTTAGATCTACCACAAAATGGCTGCAAATTCCACCCACACAGCCATACAAAAGAAGGGTGAGGCTGCTGATGCAGCAGTTTGCCTACTATCTCTACATTCATCTACCAATGTCCCCTCACAACACTACTCCTGTTTTCCTCCTCATGATAAGCCCTTTACATCCAGTACTGAAGTTTGCAAAGCATCACAAGAAGACATCCATTTTCACCCCTTCCACACCTCTGTCTCACTCCCACCATGTAAAATCAGCGGGCACCAAATCCCTAGTTTGGGATTTCTGTATACTTGACCCCGTGGATGAAAAAGTTGCTATCTGTTAACTGTGCCAACCTCTAGTAAGCATGGGAAAACAGGGTAGTCAACTAGCTAATAGGCGGCAACACACACAAAGTCTAGGCATCTATTATGCTTGATGCAACACCAGAAGAATGCAGATGCAAGGGGTCTCTCATCATTATTGTTAGCCAAGGCAGTCATAAGTAGCATGGAAATAATGCAGGTGGAGGGAAGGGTGATTGAGGAGGAACACAGAGAGGAGAAAGAGGAGAAATCTATGGGACTGCCTAGTAATGGGCATAGAAGCAATGGTGCATTGAGTAGTAGCATCCACAGGCACCAAACTACATTACCACCACTGGAAAAAAAAAATCACTACTTACTTTCATTAGAATCCCAAAGTGACCAATACTACCCCACCAACAATGTTGCTATGACAAGTCCTACTGTTTGGAGGCCCAGCTCCAAGAATGGTACAGCCTGCGCTACATAGGATGTTTGTGCATCAGTCAGAATACCCAACAAATGATGCCACTACACATGAACTAAATGTAGCAACAGTGGAAATTCTGGCCATTGTTCTATCAAAAATTCACTTTTGTTGAGAATGTTTGATTTAGAAGGTTGATGGCCAGTGCCTGTCCCAAATGGCAGATTTCTTCAAGAACATACTGTATTTCTGTATGTGTGCCATTCCCAGACCTGTATGAGACAGTGTCTCAAATGGTAATCCATGCCCTGCAACATTAAGCATAACCATTCTTACATCTCAGCACTGATATGTAGACCAGTGGGCAAATAGCTGGTAGTTCCTATCTGTGTACTACAGCACATTAGACAAGCATTTGTCAATGCAGAATGTTTGCTTGCTGGCATTGGCATTGGTAGTGTAGGAGTTAGAGAGCTGCATCATAGGAATGGCAGTGAAGTATTGAACTGAAGCCAACCCCATCACCACCCTGCAGAGAATGACAGGCATTGAGGTGTGCCTTTGGGTTGTCAGGCATAACGGCCATGCCATTTAACCACACCCTACCCTGCAGACACTGACAAGTGTCATGGTGTGCCTTGGGGTCTTTGGCCCTTATGCTCACCCCATTCCATTAGAAAATACGGTGAGATGGGTCCTGTATAGGAGAATGGTGTGAACTTTGGGGCCAAAGAGTCCAAGGCACACCTTGATGCCTCTCACTGGCTGCAGGGTGTGGAATGGTATGAGCATTACAGGCGAGAATCCCAAGTCACACCCCTGATGCCTGTCAGTCTCTACAGGCTGGGGCGTTATGGTCGGAAACCCTAATGCCTCAGGCGGCCATTGGCATTTTCACTCCAAATTTTCAACATGGGTTTTTTGTGACTCCTACCTTATGAACAGTGGCAATATCAGTTTGTTAGCCGAAAGCTGATTTCACACAGCGACTGTCATTTGGCACCACAGGTGTGAAAATACATTTCGAACAGGATGTGAAAAATGACAGCTGTACTGTTCATGGGGAGGTGAAAAATGGCAATATTGAAAATCTGCAGTGAAAATATAAAAAAAAAAACTGGTGAAGTCACGAGCATGCGTAGAAAATGCACAACGCACACCCATAATGCAATTAGTTTGGGGATTTTTTACAGCAGATTGTCAACACAGAGATTTTGGAACCTCCGCTCATGAATGGTGTCACTGTGATTTTCTTAATCTGTCCCGAACAGTGATTTCCCACAGTGACCACGCATTTCTTTGCTGGAAGTGTGAAAACACATTTCAGCCATGATGTGAAAAATAAAAGCTGTACTGTTCATACGGAAGTGTGGAAAAATGCCAGTAGTGAAAATCTGAACTGAAAATATTAGAAATCCATGACATTATGAGGGTGCATGGAAACTGCACAATGGTTGCTCGTAACAGTGTCATTTTATGGACTTTTTTCACCAAATTTTTAACATAGCCATTTTAACACCTCTGCTCATGAACAGTTCACTGTGATTTTCTTAATCTGTCCCGAACATTGATTTTGCACACCGAATGCGCCATTGTGCGCTACATGGGTGGAAATATGTTTTGGGCGAGATGTGAAAAATGACAACTGTACTGCTCATAAGGAGGTGTGGTAGATTGGCAATGTTGAAGATCTGGAATGAAAATATTGAAAATTCGCGAACTTACGAGTGTGCATAGGAACAGCGCAATGCATGCTTGTAAAACAGTAATTTTTTTGAATTTTTTCACCAAATTTTCAACATAGGGTTTTTGTAGGCCTACCTCATGAACTGTGACACTGTCATTTTGTCAATCAGTCCCGAAAGGTGGTTCCACACAGTGACCGCGAAATCACCTTTCGGTACTGATTAACGCCATGACCATGACAGAATTCATGAGGTGGGGTCCCATAAACCCCATGTTGAAAATTTGGTGAAAAAATTCCCCAAAATGACCGAGATATGCACTAAAGTTGAAAAAACCCTATTCATTCCATTATACAGCTTACCGGCATTTCCTCAGTTTGCGGTCAGCTTTGAAGACTGTAGACGTGTTACTGGTCCATCGAAGATCATCTCGCCGGACTCCGGAGGTAAGTATGGGGTGAGGGGGGTGTGTGGGGAGTCAGGATGTACAGAGTGTGGGTGCAGGTCAGGACAGTCAGCGAGGAAAGGTTTTCTCTTTCAGGTTTTTTAATTAGACGACACAGGACTTGTGCCACGCTGGGGTGGGCTCCCAGCGTGGCAACTGGAAGACTGTTTTTTGGGGGGCACTGGAGCCAACGGGGGATTGGGCACCCCCGTCGGCCATGCAAACTCTTGCTATGCTGGGGTGAGCTCCCAGCATGGCACCCGATAGTCTCTGGGGGGGGCAGTGGAAACGACAGGGGATTGGGCACCCCTGTCAGCCATACAGACTGCTGCCACACTGGGCTGGGCTCCCAGCTTGGCACCTGGAACTCTGTTGGGGGGGTGCAGCACAGCAGGTGGGGGACTGGGCACCACCATTGGCTATACAGTGTGTGCGTGGGGGGAGCACATGAGCACGCAATGTGTGTGTGTGTGTGTGTGTGTGTGTGTGTGTGTGTGTGTGTGTGCATGAGCATGCAATATGTTATCGCTGCTCACTGAAGCGTAGCTGTCCCTTTCAACTGTATGGCACTATGTTTCTTGCACATGCGTGCAAGTAAACATAAAAATCAAGAAGGGCCAGAGAACACATAATATTGAAATTTACAATGGGAGTTACTATAGAGGATATTCACTGTCCTTTTGAGATTTTTCACTTCTACACCAGGATCTCCAGATCATTTGTATGACTGTGGCAAAACCAGGATATAATTAATGGGTCTCCCCTTTTGCCATTGAGAGACCGTGCCATAATTTGCCATTATAAAGGACTGTTTATAATGGCAAACATGCGCACAGTTCTTCTCCCTCTGCACATGCGCCTACAGCAGCGTTTCCCTTCCTGGCTTGCACTTCCTTCTTACTCACAACGGAGCCACCAAAGAAACACAGCAGTGAGTAAATTTAATAAAAAAAATCAAAATGAGAACTAGTGTTACAGATGGGGGACTATGAACATTTTTTTTTTTTTAAATACGTGAAGCTGCCGAAAATGAAAATCCGACCGGATGTAAAATAAAGTGGAGCATAATCGTAGCCACACCAAAACTACTGATATTTTATATAAATGCTATGGCCAAAAAGAGGAGTCCCAGCAATTATATAAAATAAAATACGGGTAGTGTGTTTTAAACTTGAGATTTACACACACCCTCGGGGTTAGATGATTTGCACAAACCCCTCAAGCTTCACTCTCAGGGTTTATGTAGCATCTAACCACTTGGGTGTGTGTAAACTCTCGTTAAACACATCCTCCCATACTTTATTCTATATGTAATGCAGTACCTTGCTGTAATGCTGCAGTATAATTGTAGTGTGCTACAGTATACTGCAGGGAACAGTGTAATTCAGTTGCATGCAAGCTCTTTTGTCATGCAGTATTTTGCAGCATGTCATTTACTGTAATGTATTACAGTACATTGCACTGTGGCTGGTGCCACTATAGATGCATGCAAACTAAGAAAAGGGAGCGGGGACAAGATAAAGGGAAATATTAAAAAACATTATTTCCAACAGAGACTGGTTAACATGTAGAATACCCTACTCAGTAATGTTCCAGCAGCTAGCAATGTTCAGGCTTTTAAAGCACTATAGGAGTAGAAAAATTACTGAGGGAGAATGGTTTTGTTACAAATCATGAGTAGCAGTAGCATCCTGCCTGATAAGCTTGGAGGTCTCCCATATGCAAATTACTTAGTCCACACACATAGGGATAGTATGATGGGGGGTGGGGTCACAATGCAAGACCTGTTGGGAATCATGGACCATCAATCCATGAGGTTTACTACCACATTACAAGTAGATTAGAAGAAGTTATGGACAAAAGGACTGGCCTGCAGGAAGGTGGATCTTGGCTAGAGAGGAGGTCATTAAAGGAAAAGGAGCAGTAGAGAGGGTAAAAAAGAAATGGAAATAAAAGATGCAATATTGATAGTTTTCAGTCACTGTATCATGGAGCTAAACAAAAACAAGGACAGGGAATCACTGTGGTTCACAAGGAGGTGGGAGAGGCTGTGATGTAGAAGCAGAAGAAGGCCTTCAGAAAATTCAAAAGCAGCCAGGAGGAGAGAAGATAGGGTGGATTATCTAAACAAGATGAAGGAGGCCAGCATATTGTTTGGGAGGGAGTCTGATATGGTGCTGGGAATAGTTTAGGGGATGGAAAAGGAGGATAAGACATTGTTTTGCTACATAAGTGAGAAATACAAACAAATGAAATATGAGAATTGTCAGGCTGAAAAAGGAAGATGGATGGACAGAAGAGAAAAAAGGGAGTGCAAACATACTGAATCAATTTTTCTGTTCAGTATTTACATTAGAAGATATTGGGTCATTACCAGCCTGTGTGGTCACACCAAGAGGGGGGGGGTGTAAGAGAGAGACGGTGCCACTGATGATCCAAAAACAAAGGAAAGTGTACTGATGGGACTTAAAGCATTAAAGAAGAACAAATCCATGGGCCAAGATGGGCAGCATCACAGGGTAATGAAAGAGATGGTGCAGGTCTTAGTTACACCACTGATTGAGCTGTTTAACAGCTCACAGGAGATGAGGGTGATATTGAACTACTGGAGGATGGCAAATGTAATTCCACTGAACATGAGTGGAGGCACGGATGACTTTGAGAACTACACACCAACCAGTTTAACATCCATAGAAGGAAAGATAGCAAGAAACTCTAACAAAGAACAGACTGGTGGATTGCATGGTGGCAAACAGAATTCAGGATGCCAGACAGCATAGATTCACAGCTAGAAGGTTTCATCAGATGAACTTGATCCACTTCTTTAACTAGGCCATAAAGGTGGTGGACAAAGAGCAGGAGGTGGACATACTGTCTCAATTTCAGTAAAACCTCTGACATTGTACACATCAATGACTGGTAAAGAAGCGGAGTTACTTGGGGATGGTGAATAAAATTGGTATCGGGTCATTATAGTGTGGATAAAACCTCATCTGAAATACCGTGCAAGGAATAGTGTGAATGGCTGTACAGTGACAGAAGTTTGTACAGTGTGCAGTAAGAACTGCTACCCTTGTCGCTGTACGCTTCCATGTAGGACAGGAATGATGCTGCCGGGGTGGTGCCTGGCCAAGCCGCTCCCTTGGTGAAGTGGCTACAGCACCTGCCTCCGGCATCAGGGACCTGGGGCTGCTGTTCAGTTCTCCCCAGGTTTCACTGTAATGCTGCTTTTTTTGTGCAACAAACACAGTTTTGGCCCACTCTGTGGTTGCTTCATTCCCTGAAGTCCATGACCCCACAGAGTTGATTATAATAAGTCCAGGTTGTGTGGGGGTGAAGCCCCTCACATCAGGGGGGACTGGGGGCACAGCACCCATTAAAAACCAAGATCATCCTCCAGTATGTGCTGTTCTTTTCTGCTCGGAGTGTTGTGTCAACTTCATTTTGCCACACACTGATTTGCATGTGGCATTCTTGATGTGCGTGGTTTTGACCCCATGCCAATAAAATCACAAGATAGTTAAAAAATGTAAGTGACAGAACCTCGAGGGTTGTCCTTAATGGAGAATACCAGGTCACCAGTGGAGTGCTGCAGGGATCGGGCCTGGGACTGGTCCTCTTTAGTATTTTCGCTTGTAGTATTGGAATGGAGAGTCAGGAAAAGATCTGCCCCTTTACAAGTAATACAAAGATCTGTGAAAAAATAGACTGAAAGGAGAAGGTGGTAGGAAATGTGAAGGAAGATCTGCAAAGAAATATAGAAACAAATAATTTTTTGGCAGAAATGATTGCCTGACCCCACCCTGTCTGGCCCAGATATTATCTGTCTATTCTGTCTCCTCAGACCCTAGCTGGCCTGTGGCAACTTTCCCCCTTCCAGCCTATTTACCAGTATTCTGCTATGCCTATTCCATGCATGCTTGAAGCCTCCATTGTTTTTGTCCCCACTACCTCTACTAGCAGACAGTTCCAAGTATCTACACTCCTTCAGTGAAGCAGTACTTCCTCACATCCCTCTTAAACTCCACCCAATTTCAGCTTCAGTGTATGCCCTCTTGTCCTTATGGATTTACTCATTTGAAGTAGACTCCCCTCCATTACCCTGTTCACCCCCAGGAGGTACTTGTAGGTCTCTATTATGTCCCCGTCTCTGTCCCCTCCTCTAGGGTGTACATGTTGAGATCTGTCAGTCTTTCCTTATAGGGCTTCTTGTGCAACCACATGCACCATTTTAGTTGCCCTCCTATGGACTGCCTTCACCCTGTCTATGTCCTTTCTGAGATGCAGCCTCCCTAACTGGATACAGTACTCCAGGTGGGGTCTCACTAGTGACCTATACAGTGGTAACACCACCTCCCTCCTCCATGCACTTCAGCATCCCACTTGAGTCATGTGGCACCCTGCTGGTAATTCTCACCTCATTAGAGTGAGTGGTGTCTACTACCACCCTCTTGCTTATCCATTAACCAGCTTCTACCCAGCTTCTTACTGCTCTGTCACCCTGCCCCACTACTTGAGGTCATCATATACTATAACCTCAAGGTCTCTCTTTCCTACTTAGTGACTGTCAGTAGACCCCTCCCCCATTTTATACTCATCTCCTGGTTCTCTGTGCCCTAGGTGCGTAATTTTGCACTTTCTGGCACTGAATCCCAGCTACCATACTCTTGACTACCCCTCAAGTTTTCTGAGGTCCCTACTCATTCTCTCCATCCCCTCCTGAGTATCCACCCTATTACAGATTTTGGTGTCACTGCAAAAAGGCATACATTCCCTTCCAGCTCTTCTGCAATGTCACTTAGGAAGAAATTGAAGAGGACTGGTTCCAGTATTGAGTCATGTGGCACCCTGCTGGTAATTCTCACCTCATTAGAGTGAGTGGTGTCTACTACCACCCTCTTGCTTATCCATTAACCAGCTTCTACCCAGTTTACCACTTTGAATCCCACCACTAGACTGTCCAATTTCTTTGTCAATCTCCAATGTGGCACAGTGTTGAAGGCCTTGCTGAAGTCCAAGTAGGCTATGTCCACAGCCCATCAATGATATGTTTCCCTGGTCAAGCAGTCCAAGAAATTGACCACATTCATCTGGCATGACCTCCCCACCATGATTCTGTGCTGCCTTTGGTCTTGTAATCCATTGGTTCAAGATATTTTACTAGCCTTTCTTTTAACAGAGTTTCCATTAATTTCCCCATCACTGATGTTAGACTGATATACAGTTGCTACACTCATCACTGCTGCCACATTAGTGGAGCAGGACTATTCAGTTCTTCTCCAGTCCTCTAGAACCCCTCCTGTTTCCAGTGAGTTGCAGAATAAGGCCACCAGTGATATAGCAAGTTCCTCCCTGAGTTTTCTTATGACCCTTGGGTATATCCCATCTGGTCTTATGGCCTTATCCACTTCAGATTTGCAAGTCCTTTCAGAACTCTTTCCTCTGAGAATGGACTTGTGTTTCTCCCTCCCCTCCCCATGTTCCTGCTGCTTCTTAGTGGTCGGTCCCCCTCCCTCTCCATTGAGAAGACTGAGCAGATGTACCTGTTTAAGATGTCTGCTTTTTCCTGAAGGCAGGAGAAGTTGTCAAGGGTTTAGCAGTTTAAATTCATTACCAAAAGGTGGAAGGTTATACACATACCATAGGGACAAGAAATCCAAGGAATGAATACAGAATGGGAGGTTACTGTGGATAGTATGATGGACTACAGGGACATGGGAAAATAATATTGAGCAATTTGAATACAACAGCATAATGCAACAAGGCAGTGGGGAAGGTGAATTGGATGATGGGATATATTGGAAGGGAGTTTAGCAGCAGGAGGAGAAATGTGATTCTTCCACTGTATATGTCCCTGGTATGTCATCTCCTGGAGTGCAGTGTGCAATTCACACACCCACAATTAAAGAAAGACAGGGACAGGGTGGAAGGGTGCAGACTAGGATTCTCAGAATGATTATGGGGAAACAAGATAAAACTTATTTGGAGAGGCTGACAAATTTCAACATGTATACATAGGAGGCAAGAAGGGAGGGGGGACATGACAGATACATTACAAGTACCTCCACAAGATGAACAAATTAGACAGTACAGAGTTGTTAGTGGAGAGTTGTTTACACTGAGTGTGAACATGAGCACCAGTAGGAACTCAGTGAAGATGGCTGGGGGAAACTTAAGACAGACCTCAGAAAACATTTCTTCATGGAATAGGTAGTGGAGAATGGCATATGCTACCAAGAGAGGTGGTCAGTGCAAATTCAGTGGGGGGATTCAAACATGGGTGGGATAGGCATACAGGGCTGGTGAAGACAGTTTCAAAAAGGGAGGGAACAAGGGGGACTAAAGGAACACTAGGTATCTTGCAAAAACAACAGGAGGTAGAACTTGGCACACTTGATGGGACGCATGATGTATTTCTGTCCAACAATAACAATGCCTGCTTCTAAAGTGGGTATTGCCACTGTTGTGTGGCAGGAGGTAAGAAGCTAGAAACATTCAAAAAACCTTTCTTCTCCTTCAATCTCCAAACATTATTATATTGGCAATCAGTAACTGCTTTAATGCCCAAAGTAGGTCTAGATATTAACACAACAGAAAACCAGCACAATGAAGGGTTTCCAGATGCACATGCAAGAGGCAGAATTATTCAGTTCATTACATTTTTATTTTCAAAACTTCGTATTAGTTGCATCTCTGGCCACCCAAAATACAGTCCCCTTGGATTTGCTGTCGTACAGCTTTTTCAAGGAAGGTGGTCCTAAAAATTCAGGAGCATAAAAATATATTAATCATATTCATTTCAACAATTAATTAATTGCCTTATAGTTCCAAAGAGTATATACTGACACTACTGTTACACTTTTATTTAGTCCATAATTTTATATTGCAATAACAACTCTGTAGCACAACCTGCAGATTATACAAGGGATAACCTGCATCCAATTGTGCATACTGTAATTCAAAGATTTACCCTGAAGTTCAATGGGGTCGGCAGACTCCTCCCCATACCCACTACAAAAGCTCCGCAATCCATCAGCTCCCTGACTAGTGTTTTGCACGTACCTGTACCTTCCCTTCCATTTGTGTGCTACCAGGCTCTATTTCTCTGCTCCTTGTTGTTCTTCTGTTGTGCTTGCTGTTTTTTTGTTTCCCTCCTGCTCTTTCTGCTTGTCCACTTTGCACTTCTTTGCTGTCTGCCCTTTTTGCTGCAGCTCTGCACCCCTCTCTTTATTGCTCCTGCTTCTTCCTGGTCCTTTTCATTGTTGCTGCCCCACCATTGCTTCCCATTTTCTTTGCAGCTCCGCTGCTCCCCCACCCTCCCTTCCATTTCTCTGTTGCAGCTTCTCCATACCCTTTATCTCACTTCGACTGCCACTCTGGTTGCCTCTGTTTGCTTGCTTCCCTCCTGGTTCTTTTCCTTCCTTCTGCAACTCTGCTACTGTCCTTTCCCTGCTGAGGCCATGTGTTCTGCCTGCACCTGTTGGCATTCTGGTGCTTCTTGTGTTTCCTTTTCCTGCTGTTCCCTCCACTTTCTTGTTCTGCCTGTGTTTCTTGCCTTCTTGCCTGCTTCTAGTTGGCTATTTTCTGACAGTCCTGCCCTGCCCTTATGCTTGTCTTTCATGTTTCTTCTGTTCAGCTGATAACCCTGTTTTTTTGTTGCCGCCTTTGGTTCCATGTTTCATAAGTTTCACAAGTTGTTTCAAGTTGTGGAACTCGCATCCATAATGCTTGCTTTATTATAATACTAAAACTTAGTAGTTTTATAAAATAGATGTTTATCTAGCCTTGTCTTAAATATATCCATATTTGAACTCCCCACCACACTTTCAGGCAAGTTATTCCATGCTGACACCACCCTTACAGTAAACCAGTGCTTCCTTATGTTAGTATTCCATTTTGGCAATATAAGTTGCATAGTATGCTTTCTGGTGCTAGAACGTCCTGTTCTATAGGTCATTTTAAGGTCCTTGCTCAGTGTAGCATCCTGTGATATTTTGTACATCATACAAAGATCTCCCCTTAATCTTGTATAATGCAATGAGTATAAGTTGAGCTTAGTTAATCTCTCCTCATATGTCAAGTTTTTTAGTCCAGACACAGATCTAGTTGCTCTGCGCTGCACACTCTCCAGTCTCATAATGTCTTCCCTATCCTGAGGGGACCACAACTGGACACAATACTCCAAGTGGGGTCTCACCAGGGCTTGATACTAGGGCATGATAACATTCTCATTTCTGCTAGAAATATGTCTCAAAATGCAGTTCAAATTCTGGTTAGCTTTTTTAACCTGTTGTTTACAATGTGAGCTAAACTTTAAATCTGACGAAACTTTGATACCCAAATCCCACTCTTCAGATGTTGTTCCCTATACAATAGGTATGATTGTTATTAGTTCTGCCCAAGTGCATAATTTTGCATTTGGAGATACTAAGTTCTAATTTGCTAGCTTTAGTCCACTCGTATACTTCATTTATAACTTGTTGTAAGGAAAGTGTCTCAGTTGTAGAAGTCACTGTTATACCTGGTCTGCAATCATCTGCAAACTTTGAAATCCATATAGAAGGGTTGCTAAGGTGTAGAGATGAAATATAGATGTTAAAAATACAAGGGCCCAACACCGAAACCTGCGGCACCTCACTGGTAACTGCAGACTAGTCGGACATCACGCCCCTAACCACCACTCTCTGCCTCCTACCAGACAACCAATTCGCTATCCATTTTACAATATTATAATGAATGCCTATTTTAATCAAAATTTGTATTAGTCCCGCGTGTGGTAATTTGTCAAAGGCTTTGGCAAAATCCATAAAAAACTTCATCCACAGGTTTTCCATTGTCCAGTTCTGTGTTAACATTTTCATAAAAAGATAGTAAGTTGGTTTGACATGATCTAGACTTAATGAAACCATGCTGCACAGGATCAGATAAATTGTTTGATATATAATCAATCATAATATGCTTTAAAATACCCTCCATGACTTTACCCAATAATGATGTCAAACTAATGGGTCTAAAGTTAGCTGGTTCAGATCTAGATCCCTTTTTGTGGAGGGGGACAACCAAAGCATTCCTCCAAGCTTGAGGAACCTGAGCTCTATCCAGGGATGTTTGGTATATATATATAAAAAAAAAAAAAAAAAACTCAATGGATCAGCCAAGTGATCAGCAAGTTCCTGTAAAATTCTTGGATGAATATTATCAGGGCCTGGAGATTTATTGATATCCAATTTGCTCAGTCTGCTTTTTGTTGATACCCCATAGCCTTCTAACTGTTCAGTAACAGGTTGTCTTGATCTTGCAGTACTCCATTACGCAGCCAATTTTGGTGTGATATAGCATTGCTCTCCACTGGATCTCCTATGACATGCCCTGCCAAATGCAGTTTCCGAGCCATTCTCCTCCATTCAATAGGTTTCCTGAAGTTCCTCCACCTTGGGGCAATGGTATAAGCAACATAATGGAAGTGCGGTGGCCTTGGAGATGCACAATAGTGTCGCCGTGTGTCTAACAAAAGTCCATACTAGGAACCATGTCCCACATTTTAGTATCACTTGGGATGCGGCGGGGGTGTCAACCACCCTTAAAGGTTACATCATGACAGGATTCAACCATGAGCATTTCTTTTATTTTGCTTTTATTTCTTTTACCTAAGGATGGAACTACTTGTCCATCGGATCAAGAAGTTTCTGACTGTCTTTAAGGTATTCGTAGGCAGGTTGCACCCAAATCCTGGCAGAATATTAAAGGATGGACCATCCTCAAACTTGTGGCTGTTGTCCACAATCTAAAGGTCTCGTTCTCTGCTACTTCCAACATGAAGGAACTATTTAATCTTTTCATACCTGCTGTTTTGGCTACTCCTGTTCCCACCATCACTCCTACTGACTCTATGACTCCTGTGTCTTGTGCTTTTTCTTAATTTTCAGAACTGTGTGACTTGATATTTCAAATCAACTCTTTGATTTCAAACCTAGATTCCTGAGTAGCTGCCTTAGAATCAGATCATCAAGATCTCAAAAAATGGAACCTGCTCAAGCCTCCTAAGTGCTCAGGAGGTCATTCAGTATCTCAACCAGTTGTTACAGCACCATTGGCTCATTCATTTCTGATTATATTCATCAGATCCATTGACTTCTCATCCTCCATACCAACTACGTACATCTCAGGTAGTACTCCCACTACCCTAACTCAGTTAACATCTACTGCTTGTCCAGATCACATCAGGAAAGACATTAGTGAAGGGAAATAAATCAACCTCATATCCCTTATATTGTCTCACAAACTGTAGAAAACAAAATTGTTTCCTTAAGTTTTGTATCCAGAGTACCAAAGGATAAAGACCTGTGGCTACTGAAGAAATTAAATGTAACCGAACCGGGAAATTGTATGTTAGGAACTACCACCCAGGCATAAAAAAATAGACTCCTATCTTTACCTTGCTATTGATCCTGAAGTTCAATATGGCGGTACTCATTTCTATGATTAGCACAAATCCTTTTTTGGCTAAGATAGCTGTTTACCTATCAAGGTTCAATTTGTATAATTCTTGGGCACCTCTTGACAACAAGTTGTTTTGCAGACATTGTGTTGGGCAATAAGCTTTGATGAAAGCAATCTGTGGCTTATCTCATCTGGTTGTCAATGTGTCCTTGAACCGTTACAGATACTCGTCCACCTGCTACTTCCACTTCAACTTGCCCATCCACTTCACAACAAATGTTCTACATGCCGTGAAATCTTATGGGTAAGCAGGGACATCAAATAGTCTTCTCTGCTGGGAGAATGGTCTGTAATAATTTTAATGAAACAACCTGCTTTGCACAAATCTTGTACTCTTCTACATGTTTGAAGTCACTGTGGAGAAGCTCACTCAAAACTGGTGAGTCACCAAAACCAAATTCCATACCTGCTCAAGGTTTCAAATGACAATCCGATCATCCTTTGACAACAGTACATATTTCTTGTTTGCAGCAGCTTTTATCAACTCATCCATCAGTCTCTTGCAAAGTTCCTTATATTGGACCTTTCCTGATGGATTTCATACAGGACTGTGCAGTTCCTACAGCATCCATTCAGTGCCCCAATCTCAAATCTACTACAGCTGAACCTCAAGTTGTCAATATCTTACTGGCAAAAGAACTGTCTAAAGGGTTTATCAGTGGTCCCTTTGCAGACCTCCCATTTCTGTTTTATCTTTTCAATAAGTCCTATTGATATAGCCACCAGAAAGTTTTCAGGAAAAAAACATCTGTTCATTGAGCTTTCAGCTCCTCATTCCACAATATATCTGAGCAACAATTTCCTCCTTCCTTCTGAAGATTATTCACTTTCCTATGTAAAGTATGAGTTGACTTATGTTATCAAATTCATTAAACTTGCTAGGCACAGTGCCTGGGTAATGAAAGTAGATATGATAGACACCTTCAATTTGTTGCCTATTCATTGGTACCTATGGCACTTTTTTGAAATCTCTATGGAGAAGACAGTACTACTTCACAGTATGCCTAATTTTTGGTTGTAAAAGTAGTCCAAGTTTTTTGATATCTTTTCTAGTTGTGTTCAATTCTTCTGAATGTCTTTTGATGTCCATTCATGTTGCATGTTTTTGATGATTTCCTTTTCATTGATACTCCAAAGAATCCTCCTGCAACAGCATCACCTGTCTCCTGCACTTATTCTCCACATTTAACATTCCTCCAGCAGATGACAAACAGAAGGACCAGTTCATACACCAGAGTTCCTAACAATCCAGAGCTGCTTTTCCACTTGGAAATCATCAGATGACTCTCTCACCAACATTTTGGAAGCTGCAAATAACATAATCTGGCTTTTCAGTCATGCATCACTTCCTATATGGAACTCTTTAGCTTCATCAACTTGGGCCACATATAAAACAGCTTGAAAGAAATGTATTACCTTCAAACAATATACCCCTTCCACAGTCCCGTCTTTCTCTTTTTATCAGCCTTACAATAAATATGTTTCTGTAATCCAGTTCACCTTGATGTCCAATCATCCTTACATACCAGTCAGATAGTTATCAATTCCAGAAGTCAAAGCCTTCCTGCAAAGTATAAAGAGACTTCACCAGAATCTTCAACAATGAAACCCACAGATCACAGCCTGTATTCTCAACTACTGCTTCCCCAAGTAAATGATTCTTTGGACTGTTGGTGATCTTAATCTACAAGCTACTATGCTTCTAGCCTTCTGTGGATTTTTGAGACCTGGAGAATTTCCACCATCATCATCAATTTCTGATCCATATATCCAACTTACTTTCTATAAACAGTTATTGTATCTACAGACCATTTCATCCTTACCTTTCTCAGAACTAAAACTGACAGATGCAATAGAGGAGTCCAGGGGCCTGATTCAAGAAGGGTGATGCAGGTCATGTGCCAAGCTCTGCATCATCCTTATTGTTTGGTGCAACTGTGCCAAAGCCCCTTTATTCCTCACAGCCTGAGTCACGATGGACTGGTTCCATTGTGACTGTTTCCCTATTGTATGCAGCTTGCTACAAAGTTGTAGCATAAGCCCCATACTATGGGTCCCCTAACCCCATAACGCTTACACGGAGGGGGCCAGTTTAATATGTTGTTGTCGGTCATGGGACATGCAGCTGGGGGGGGGGGTTGTACCAGGTAGCCTTGCTGAATCGCACTTGCATCAGACTCTGTATTGCAAGTCCCTTGCGCACATCCGAAACCTCTTTGAGAATCAGGCCCTATGTCTCTTATTTTACAACAAACTCAACTTGATGTCCTATTCAGCTAGTCAATTTGCTGCAACCCTCAGACAGATACCTTAACTCTGTTCATCCTCTTCTGTACACTGAGACCTACTTTCTCATGACTACATCCTGGTTCATTCTCCCTGTCAGAACACTACTATTTCTGGGTTCTTGATGACTCTTCCTTTTCTGACTATTCATTTAGAACAGGAGCAGCAACCTCAGCCTCCCAAATGAATATTTCGTCTTGCATAAATAAAGTCATGGGTTGTTTGACATCATCCTGTTCACAACATATCAGAGAACCAAATCCATATCTCCAATAAGCTTATCAATAGTTAGCCTCTTAATTCTAAGCGTAAGGGAAAGCTAACTTAGTAATCTTGGTTCTGCGGTTTCCAGCATTTTTTTCTCCTCTCCCCATGTTATTGGGACTACTGCATGATTTGAAATAGACAGGTTCTGTTACATCTTACTTTGTACTTTTCAATCTGTAGCTATAACATTTCCTGTAGCCTCAAGGCCATTCTTCTGGCACCTCTACTCAGAGTGGAAAACCAAAGAAAGACAAGCCAAAGTATCACAACAGTTGCACAAGCACATACACACTCCGGCAGCTTCCACTGAATTCAAAGGTTTACCCTACAGTTCAGTGGGGGCCAATAGACTCCTTCCCAACTACAAAAGCCCCACAGTCCCTCAGCTACTGCCTATTGTTTCTCTTCCCTCTCCTCCTTCTTCTCTGGTGCTCTGACTCTGGTATGGCTCTTTAGCTATAACTTTTCATTCAGCCTCTTGACCATTCTCCTGGCACATCTGCATAGGGTGGAAAACAGAGAAAGAGACAAGCCAAAATATCACATTCATAAGAGTTGCACAAGCTGTCCACATTCTGGCAGCCTTCTAATGAATAAAGGTATAAAGCTATTAAGGAGTTCTGGTAACATTTATAAACCATGGGGCCAAAGGCCGAGTGAGTTGATATTTGTCACCTGAACCTAGATGTCTTTACTGTTTTAGATTTTTTTTCAATTTTCAGCATATACTGTAGAAATACAGAAACATAGAATTTGATGGCAGATGGAAACAGAAGGTCCATCAAGTCTTTCCTCCTATACTACCTCACATCCAGTGACCCACTACGCCAGTGAGCTGTTCCTCCTTCCATGATACCCCATCCCTCATTCTTGCGCAGCCCCTCTAAGATTTATGAGTCCTCTTGCCCTGTTCCTACTGTGTTGAAACTCATAAAGGGTAGCTGTCTCCACCACTTCTACTGGCAGTCTCTTCCGTGATTCTACCACACTGTCAGTAAAGTAGAGCTTCTTCACATTTCTCCTAAACTTATCACTCACTAACCTCCAGACTTGCCCCCTAGGTACTGCATCCTTATGAACAGGTCTTCACTCTTCACCTTGTTTGTACCCCTGAAAAACTAATACTGTACTAGTCACTACCACCTTCAACACCATCATAAGCTATGGTGCACCACTGTTCAGAGCTGCATCCAGATAAATGCAACATTTGCGGTACTGGGATTTGCCGCATTGCACCATCATGTGCTATTGTTTCAGAGCCCAGCATGTATGTTTCAATCACTTCCATCTGCTTCCACCTGGCCTCCAGTGAGCATATACAATATTTAGGGCTTCCATCCTATAGTCATAGGATCTGACCTTCTGGTCCAGGATTAGCGTGGTGACCATTCATTCTACTGACTGTAGTCTGTTAATGTATATCCTCAAGTGAGGACTTCAGAAATAGGTGCTGTACTCTGTGTGGCCACACCAGAGATCTGTACAGTAGTAGAATCACCTCACTTCTATTACTGTCAAGACCCCTCCCTATACACCCCAGCATCCTTGATGATTTGATGTATGCCTTGTTGCTTTGTCTCATTTGCTTGAAGGAGTCTCTGAAGATGACCCCCTATCCCTCTCTTCTGTCAAAGTGGTTAATCTTACCCCATCCATCAGGTATTGTCTCCATAAGTGCATTACGTAGCACTTCTTGACATTGAATCTCAACATTATGAAATTTCTCCATTTTCAATATGCCGTTCTGGAGCTCGGGCACACCTTCTTCATGATCTACCCTGCCACATACACTACAGTAGACGGCACACTTGCTTATTTTAAAGTACATAGGAGGCATGCTCCCCATCACTGCATGTGATGGCTGGCTGAGGTGGTGAGAGGAGGGCTGTGCCAGTTGCTGTATAGGCACCCGCAGCCCTGGTGCTTCAGGTAGGGGGGGTTGGCAAGGTGAGTGGGCCAGTGCCAGTGGTGCAGAGGGCTGCTTGATGCCAGGGAAAGAGTACATTGGTATGGGGATGGGGATCGGTGGGTGGGGAGTGACAATGGATGCAAATGAGTTCTTTTATTATACCAGGGCCAGGGATCAGAATGCTTTCTGCACTGTCCAGTTAGAACTCACCCGCCTCCCTCAATCCTTGCCTGCCTCCTTGCTTCCTTGCTTTCAAAGCTTATTATTTCCTCATTTAGCTGTCTCACATTGCTCCTGTTTTAGATGAGGCTTGGCTCTTGCTATCTTCTCACATGAGGTTACTCTAATCCACAACATGCATAAAATTAATGCTTGGTGCTAATATAAGATGTTTTTTTTTTTTTCTTTTCCCTGTCATGATGTGTACAATAGTAATGGTCCTCTGTACTAATGTCTGCAAAATGTTGCTGCCAATAATTCAAAGTGTTGTATCACCATTGTGGTCCTGTATAAGTTGTTTACTATAGTCATACATGTCTCCTGTCCCATAATTGTAAACCATGTCTTGTACTGCCAATGTAATGCTCTTCCTGGATTGCCCCTGAAAAGGGACTGTCTTATCTCAGTGGACTCACCCAGTTACCAAAATTCAGTAGAGGGGACCACTGGACATCCAGGAGTTTTTTTTTCTTCTAGCAGAGCTGGTGATCTGAAGGCAGGGGGATCTTTAGGCACCAAGGATTTTTCTTGCTGTACTGGGGCCTGTAATGGAAGGGTTAGGTATCACTAGGCACCAGGGATTTTTCTTATCATACTGAGACAGTGACTGGAGGCTGATGGTGCTACTTTACACCAGGGTACAGATGGTGTGTTCCACCTCCACCACCAATGTAGTTGTCTGCTGGTGTGGTGCCACTGGCCGCTAGGGTTGCTTGGAGTAAATCTGGCTTTTTCCTGGCAGTATCTGTACTGTGCAAAGTGGCCTGCCCTTTTGTACAGCATAAATGCAAAGAATATTGTTATGCACCTGAATTCAGGTCCCGGCCCCTTCCTTTGCCCACTGCATTCATTTTTTTTTTGCATGTGCTAACTCTTATAGGATGTACTGCAGCCCCTTTTGAATATTGCTCATTGGTGCAAACCCAAGGCATAGAGAGCACAATCACTTTGCCCACTGGGAAAAGTTTTGAATATGTGACTCCATAAGTTTTTCCAGCTAGGAAAAACAAAGTACTGTTAACATTCAACTACTGTGGATTACTGTTTGTGGTGTTGTAACAGAGGCTGTAAAACCCACTAAGGTTGCCATTGCCCAATGTGAGCTATAGTAACAGTTATTGTTGATTGCTGACATCAAGGTGTATACCTCCCCGTAGTCTCTACTTTATCTTCATGCCATTTACTATATTCCCTCTGGCTCCATTGATCTTTAAATTATATAATAATAGCCACACTGCATGCCAAAATAAAACAAGGTATGCATCACAAAATAAAAAAAAAAAGTAATGAAAACACATTTAATGTGGGGCATTACATTACACTCCACAATAAGCAGCATTTGACAATATTGGAATTCTTATAGTTTAAATTAGGTTTGGCACTTTATTCATTAACTTGAGGCTTCTTTCACCTCATCTCTCTCACTCTCCACCTTCTTTCCACTGTTTATCTTCACTTACCTGAACTTTTGTTCACCCAAATCTACCTATATCTATTTGACAAAGCACCTTGGGCTACCTCCTTT
The DNA here is from genome assembly GCA_016271365.2 of Neoceratodus forsteri. NCBI lineage: Eukaryota > Metazoa > Chordata > Ceratodontiformes > Ceratodontidae > Neoceratodus > Neoceratodus forsteri. The sequence goes on from CM028135.1 coordinate 373,805,134, forward strand.
TATTAGGTTATTTTTTGATTTCCTACTGATTCATAGTTTTAATTTTAGTTGCAATTTTAATGTAATTTTAAATATTTTCTTGTTAAAATTCTATTTAATACCATCCGTTGTACATCTGTCACCCTTCCCACTGATGTGGAACCTTTGTAAAAGAGCTGTTATGTGCTCAAAGGTATTGTAATCTAAGAATAAATAAATAAGTATCATGTTTCACAATTGCTGGTTAATTCAAGCAATGGAGCTGCCTTTGCGATTTCAGAGGTGGTGAGGGTGATCTCCCTACAAGAAGGTGCCCCCCCGCACCAAGAAGCTGTAAGTCCATGACCGAGGTTGAGGTGCTGGCTCACTGAGCAGAGCTCAGCAGATCTCCCTCACAGCAGCAATTAAGAAGTGGTCCCCTGCCTGGTGCAGGAGTGTACACCAAAAGGACTTGTGTGTTACTGCTGAAATCTCCATCCCTGCCACAAAGCGTTCCTGTGCTGAGCGGGAGCTGTGCACTGGGGGAAATCTGAACTGTGTATTCCAGGGGGACCTACATTCTTTCTCTGGGCTGAACTTTGAAACGACTTTTGAAAAACGCCTCACACCCGATTGGACACCTGCCATCTACTGACGTGAATCCCCCCAGGAAACAAAAGGCAGAAATCAGAGCCTCACGGCTCACAAAGTGACGGAGCTGCCTTTGAGATTTCAGGGGTGGTGAGGGTGACCTCTCTACAAATGGGTCCCCTCCTGCACCAAGAAGCCATAAGTCCACGACCATGGTTGAGGTGCCTGCTCACTGAGTAGAGTTCAGCAGACCTCCCTCGCAGCAGCAGTTAAGAAGTGGTCCCCTGCCTGGTGCAGAAGTGTGTGCCAAAAGGACCTGTGTGTTACTGCCAAAATCTCTATCCCTGCCACAAAGTTCTCCTGTGCTTAGTGGGAGCTGTGCACCGGGGGAAATCTGAACTGTGTAGTTGGTGGGGAACCTACATTCTTTCTCTGGGCTGAACTTTGGGCGCAAACTTTCAAAAAAGGCAACCTCACCCAATTGGACACCTGCCATCTGCTGACGTGAATCCCCCCCAGGAAACAAAAGGCAGGAATTTGACCCCCGCAGCTCACAAAGTGACGGATCTGCCTTTGAAATTTCAGGGGTGGTGAGGGTGACCTCTCTACCAGCGGGTCCCCCCCTGCACCAAGAAGCTGTAAGTGCACGACCAAGGTTGAGGTGCTGGCTCACTGAGCAGAGCTCGGCAGACCTCCCTTGCAGCAGCAGTTAAGAAGTGGTCCTCTGCCTGTTGCAGGAGTGTGCCCCGAAAGGACTGCTGTGTTACTGCCGAAATCTCAATCCCTGCCACAAAGCGCTCCTGTGCCGAGCCGGAGCTGTGCACCAGGGGAAATCTGAACTGTGTTTTTTACTGTGTATTTGGGGGTAATTTTCCCACCCACCCTCTTCCCTCCTCCCTTAAATGCCCAGTGATCACAGTCACTCGCACCGAAGGGCCTCTCTTGACTTGAGATATCTCTCTGAATCCTAATTAGGGGACCACCCCTCAGACTGTACAACGTACCTGAGCGTACACTTGGTCCAACGCTGTACCGATTGACTGTCACATTATAAACTAACAGAACTAGCTGCAGAAATTACTCACTGATGATGACTAGGCTAGCAACCTGACACTCATATGTTGGCTCGCCCTACAGTGACTCAAAGTACTGTTTATATATGCTTCTATTTGTCTAAGCAGTTCTAATACATGGAAGCCTTGCAATTGTTGTTTATCTTGTTTGTTTTTGCTCTCTGTGTATGCTGTCTTCTATTAGCAAGATCAGGTGAGACTACCTGCACTACAGATAGAAGGGTCACTCTCCTCCAGAATAGGCTGAGTAATTGTAATTCTCCTGTGGGCCTGCCCCTTAGCGCTACCTATTCTCTGGCATAAGCAAAAATAGCCTGCAATAATTTCTGAAGACAGGGGTTCAGTTAGCAGTACCTGAAAAACTAATTGTATCTCTGACTGCCTGAGTAGAAGCACTCTGCACACCTGTATAACCCAGTGCTACATCCCCATCTACCCGAGATTGACCAGGGGAGTGCAACATCCTAGAGATGGCAGAGGTCACTTACAGAAAATACACAGGGCTTTGCTGCCCTTCAAATATGTTGCCCGTGAGGCAGACCATGGCTCCCCCACCCACCCTGTCTCAGGCTGGGTGGTGTAAAAAGGCCTTGTACTTTACTCCCCAACAGGGTAGTACTCCTGGCAACACTCTACATACTGTCCCTCCTATGGGTGGGCCTGATGTTATGCCGAGGAGACCCTGACATCAGGGGACCACAGGACAATGACACCCCTTCCAGGGACCTACACTACACCAAGTCCCACCCTAGCATGCAAACCCTGCTGATAGCCCATGAGCTAGTAAGATGGGGTGTATACAATGAGTCACTCCACTTTACAAGTAGGAGACTCTGAAGTTACCCAATCCTATTGGCCAGCCCAAAGTTACTTAGTCTGCTGGTGGCACTACTTCTCCTGGCAGGTGACATCCAGCCCAACCTGGGCCCTCATATTGCCAATGTCTTAATATCCTCCCCACAGGACCCTCAATGGGCATCCTCTAAGGGTTTGAAGATTGCACACATGAACGCCTGCATCCTCAGACCAAAAATGCAAGAAGTGCAAGCCTGGCTTGACCTCTATAAGCCATATATCCTTTCTATTTTAGAGACCTGGCTTAAGACCCACATCCTCACCCATGAGATCATGGCCCAAGGATACAACTCCTTCCACAAGGACAAGGACAGCAAAAGAGGGGTGGTGTGCTAATCTACACAAAGGACTGCCTAACAGTGTTGAACCTAACCCTGAAGCAGGACTCTGCCCCAGATAGTGAATCTATATTCATACGGGTTACCCTTGGCCAGTCCAAGCACCTCATTATAGGCTGTGTCTACAACCCCCCCCAAAGACATCTCTCCAGTCCCTAGAGGCTATCACTAGAACCACTGCCAAAGACGTCTCCATGGAGCTCCTCATTCTGCGGGACTTCAACTTAAACTGGGCCCACAATCCCAACAAAGACCTCTTGTCCCTGACAGAAAAGGCAAATCTGGTGCAGGTTATTTCAGAACCCACCAGACTAAACCACAAGATGGGAACCACACCATCCTGGACTGGGCACTAGTGACAAACCCCACCAACATCCAGAAAGCTGGTCTCATGGATGATGCCCTGAGTGACCACTCCCCAATATTCTGCATCTGGAGGAACAGTGTGCCTAAGGTCCAGCCAAGAATATTGACCGTCTGAGTCTACTCAAACTTCTCAGCAGCACAATACATTGATTACCTAAACAGCCTGGACTGGAGCCCTATCAGGCTCCTCACCTCCTCAGATGAGGCACTAGAATACTTCCACAACTCATTGACTAAGGCAGCCAGCCTCTTTGCCCTGCTGAAGAAGCTCAGAGCAAAAGGCAGCTGCTATAAGTGGATCTCTCCAGCTCTAAAAGCCCTGTTGCTTAGCCGAGACAAGGCATGGAACAGATTTTAGAACTCCTCTCTCCCAGCCGACCTTGTGGCTTACAAAACCCTGAGAAACCAATGTAAGAGAGCCATAAAAATGGCTAAAAGGGAGTATGTCACCCACTTTCACAAAAACAGCTTAGGTAACCCTAAATCATTCTTGTCCCACATCAACAAGCTGATCAGAGGAAACACCAAGGCTGAACCTGGCCCTATGGAAGTCAGTGGTAAGCTAGTGAGTGATGGCCCACAATTTGCCACAGCCCTCAACCTTCACTTCACTAATCTTGATGCATATAAGGCCGGAATACCCCCCAACACACACACATACCCTGGCTCCAGACAAGGCCAAACCCCCAAAACTACAGACACTGTTATTTCACCTAAGGCTGGTCAGGACTAAGAGGTACAGACTCTCCTAAGGGCCCTGAAAATCAAAGGCCCAGGAGGACCTGAAGGAATTAACCCCAGGCTGCTCAAGGATGGAGCCCAATCCCTCTCCAGACCCTTGACCAGGATCATAAATAGATCCCTGCTGGAGGGAACTGTTCCACACCAGTGAAAACAGGTAAACATGGTTTCCATCCACAAGTGTGGCTCCTGGGAGCACAAGAGCAACTACAGGCCAATCTCCCTGCTCTGTCTACTTGTTAAACTGTAGGAAAGGCTCATATATTGCCAACTCCGTGACTACCTGGAGACTCACCAACTACTGACCTCCTCTCAGCACGGTTTTCAAACTAACCACGGCACAGACACTGCCCTCACAAACCTCACGACAGATGTACTTAATGTCATGGACAAGGGGACTCCCTCTTGCACGGTATTGATTGACCTGTCCAAGGCCTTCGATCTTATAGACCACAACCTCCTGCTAGTAAAGATGAAAAAGATAGGCCTAGACCCACTGGCTCTCAAGTGGTTTGAGAGCTATTTATCTAGCAGCACCCACAGGGTCATCTGGAAGGGGATGCTATCTGACCCACTACCCCTAAAAGAGGGAGTACAACAGGGCTCAATCCTTGGCCCCCTACTATTCTAGTTGTTTAAAAATGACCTAAACCTCCACTGCTGGGGTAGCTCGGTCATACAATACGCGAATGACACAGTCCTCTACCACTCCTCGGATAACCTGGAGGCTCTTGGCATCTTACTCCAAACTGACCTAACGTCACTAGAGAACTGGCTAAAAACAAACAGAATGGTCTTGAATGCAGGCAAAACAAAAGACATGCTGTTCAGGCCCAGATCCCTGAGGCAAGACAGGACCAACTCCCTACAGCTCAAATCTCTTGCAGGGACCAGCATTGAAATTGTGCCCTCCTTAACATACCTAGGGCTTACGCTTGACCAAGGTCTCACCTACAAGAACCATGTGGAACAAGTGACCAAGACCATCCACTGGAAACTTGAGCATCCTGTATCAGATTAGGGATCAGCTTATACCTGAAGCCAGGCTCTCCATTGCTTCCAGTGTCCTGCTCCCCACACTAACCTATGCTGCCCCTGTAATACAGAGCATGGCCCCACTGGAGGTCCACAGCTGCAGATTCTATACAACAAGGTAATGTGGTTGACTACACAGGATCACTCCAAAAGCCACCACTGTGATACATTAGCCAAATTACAGTGGTCTTCTGACGCACACCTCCAATATTCCCTCCTCTGCCTAGCATTTAAGCTACACAGCCTGGGGGCTCCACCCAGCCTCTCTGCTGCCATTTCCTCCAAGCACAAGCATCAGACCCTGAGGACCTCAGGGCGGACTCTGTTGGAAACCCCCAGGACCCACGTGGCTGGCAAGTCCTTCTCCATCACAGTCCCCTACCTGTGGAACAAACTTCCACCAGTGGTACAGGAAGCCCCCTCTCTCATGAACTTTCGTAGCAGGCTCAAGGGCACCTACTTGAGGCCAGCACTTGCTGATGTCAGAGCACCTGACAATCCACCCCCCCCACCTACCTATGCCAATCATCTTACTTGCACAAACGTAGCACAGAATTATTCCTTATCTTGGTAACTCACCAGTGTCCTTGGGTTGTGCCATACCATTATGGATAGAATCCCATTATTGCTCTGCATTTATGATAAAAACTGTATTTATTGAACCTGCATGTACTCTGTTACCTTGTCACTGCCTGTATTTCTCCATTTAATTCTCTCCAGGTCGCCCCTGAAAAAGGGACCTTTGGGGCTCAGTGGGTCTACCCAGTCATTATTATTTAATAAATAAATAAATAATTCCTTTCCTCTTTTCTACTAGTAACACTACTGTATATGCTTTAGTTACAAAGGGAAGATTATCATGTGACTGTGAAAGGCAATTAATAAAAATGTCTTTTAGCAATTCCCTGGTGTTGAGTTCCCTTATCAAGTATCTGTGGGAGTCAAACAAATTTTAAGTCTTTATAGTGTCCTGCAGTATTAAGAGACTACATTGTTTTCTGTCTATCTGCATACAGTCCCTTGTACTAGTTACTAACAGTGCCTATTATGTACTAAGTTGATACTGACTCTACATTGTGTTTCAAAGTTTTGACCTCCTCTCAGATAGATTCAAGGTCATGCTCCAGTGTATGACTGCAAGCCTTAGTCAATGAAAGATGGATATCATACCATCATGCATGATATGGAAGTAATTTTCTTCCATCTGTATAGCCCACTCACCACCACAGACTGAAGCCCATGGGCACCCACTGCACCAGCCCATAAATGGAGGGGGGTAACTTCATTTGGTCACCCAGAACATCAATACCTCTATCACCAAAGCAGATCAGTTACTGCATTGTTTTATACCTTCACTCAAATTTGGTCCCCCTTTCTCAGGGTCCTACCTTCTGTAGAAATGGTCATTAGCTTAGAGTGCCTCTTCTGGTTACCAATTTCTAAATAAATAAGTAAAAATTAAATAAACCACCATTGCAAGCTAACCTCTACAGTGCAGGACAGGTGAACTGGAATACATTCAATCCCTGCTCTCCCACAAAGTGAAGTGATGCTCCACCACCCAGTGCCACTGGACAGGGCTCCTTGGAGACTCTTTTACTCCTGGCACCCAGTGGAACCCTATCCCTAGCCCAATTCCCCAATGTTACTGCACTTCTCACAGGTCTCATCATGATTATCTCTTATGATTTTTTAGGTATATAAGTGAAAAGAGGAGGACCTGAGAAGGAATTGTAAGATTAAAAAGGAATGTGGGAGACCAGAAAAATGCAGACATACTAAACAAATACTTTTATTCGGTGTTCACAGTGGAGAGAGAAGGTGTGGGGGCCACAAAAGAGTAATATGAGCTTTGTAAGGAGGGAAACGGACACCAGTCCTTTTTCAGAGGAGAGGGTCCTAGAGGGACTCACTAGTCTGAAAGTAGGTAACGCAATGGAACCAGACAAGGTACATCCTTTAGGGTATTAAAAGAACTCTGAGAGGTATTGGCTGCACATCTGACAGTCATTTTCCAAGAGCTCACTGGAAATAGGTGTGTTTCCAGGGGACAAGAGGAGGGCAGATGTAGTCCCTCTTCATAAAAGTGGCAGCAGTGAATAAGCTTGAAATTATAGGTCAGTCAGTCTGACCTCAGAGGTGGAAAAGCTCACCCCTGAAGGAGAGGATAGTGGAATATATTGAATCAAATGGGTTACAAGAGCACAGACAGCATGGGTTCATGGGAGGGAGTTCACGTCAAAAAATCTGATAGATTTATTTGATTGGGTGACTAAGGAAGTAGATCAGGGTGGTGTGGTGGATGTGATATACCTTGATTTCAGTAAGGCATTCAACACCATTCAACATAGGAAACTGTTAAACAAGTTGGAGAGCTTAGACATGGGTCCTATGGTGATAAATTGTGTAAGGAATTGATTAGGGGATAGGAGACAGAGGGTGGGGATAAAAGAGAGTCTACTCCAAATACAGTAGGGTGACCAGTGGAGTGCTTCAGGGATCAGTGCTGGGACAAGTCATTTTTAATGTATTTATAAGTCAAATTGGAGAGGAGCTAAAGAGAAAGGTCTACCTCTTTGCAGGTGACACCAAAATCTGCAATAGGGTGGACAGTCTAAGGGGGCAGAAAAGATGAATGGAGACCTGAGAAAACATGAGGAGTGGTTAAGAGTATGGCAAATGGGTTTTATTGTGAAAAAGTGCAAAGTAATGCACTTGGGGTACAGAAATCTAGGGGCATAGTACAAAATGGGTGGGAGGGAGTGTTATTTTTTTTCATATTTAGTAAGCTTTATTAAGTTTACCAAACAACAATCAGTCCATATTCCTGTTACATAACATGGTACAATACACCACATTATTACTTTAAACTTCGTAGCTGATCAGGGCCTAGTGGTGTATGAAAACATTCTATCATAATAAAGGTGAAAAGGGAAAAAAAAAAAAAAAGGAAATCAGTAAACAATAGATATATAAACCACCCCCCTTTCCCCCACCCTCCCTGTCCCTTGCCACCGGGAGAAAGATGATGAAGAAGAGAAGGAGAAAGAAAAAAGGGAACATAAATTAGAAGAGAGAAGCTGATCAACAGGAAATAGCCATATATTATCGGTTTTATCCAGATATTTTAGGGTAAATTCCCAGAGCCAATGCTGGGTATATTAATTACATAATAGGGTATGTAGAGGGGCCCAGGTCTTCTGATATTTTTTACTATTTCCAGAGTAGTTCGCTATACTGTATTCTGCTTGCAGAGCAAAAAGAATTTCCTGAAGCCACTCTACATATGTGGGAGTCTGTTGATCCAGCCAGTGATGCAATATCACTTTTTTAGCACATAAGGAGATTAGCATCATATGTTTCCTTTGGTTACCAATAAGGATATCACCTGAATCTCCCAAAATACAAATTCCTGGTTGAAAGGCATTTTGCAAACCTAATAGTGGGTTAAGTCTAGCACTAATACTCTCCCAGAGGGGGAAAGCTTTGTCACATTCCCATAAAGGTGGAGTAGTGTACTCATTGTTTCCACATCTGGTACACAGATCTGTCTGAGCGCACTCATTTTAAAAAAGTTTTACAGGGTGTAGTATAGATCCTGTATTATCTGAAATTGTAGCAATCTATAACGGTCCCATCTAACATCCTTATACAACCTTTTCCAGATCTGTGACCACTGGCGGGATCCTCGGTGGTTGGAGGGAGGGAGCTGTCCCATGCATATTGAGGAATAATTTCAGGTCTGTAACTTTTTTCTGCAGCTCTTTATAATAGTATGAAATTAAATGAGAATTCGGCCTTGCGTGTAACGTACTAAGTATGGGCCCAGACAGATGGTGGTCACACAGCCCACTACCGAAGTGCCTTAAAAGGACCTGGGAAATCTGAAGATACTTAAAACAAAATAATACAGGTACATTATACTTTGCCATTACCTCTGGAAAGGTTAACAATCTATAGTTTTCCTTTAAGTCTATGACCTTTTTCCCAGCTCCCTCCATCCAAAACCTTTGAGTAATAATCTTCCCCCCATTTTAAAATTAGGATTACCCAGAATATACTGGGAAATGTCTTTCTCCATGGTTTCTCTTATGGTATGATTCAACTGTTTATGGATATGAAGGGTTTTCATAATGGGAATATTTTTAAGCTGTTTTGGTACCTTATTAAGTGAAAGGTATGGTAATGCCCTTATGTCTAATCCGGCTGAGATACAGAGCGATTCTTCTATCTGCAGCCACAAAGGGACATAGATTTCCGATCTGGGAGGCGAAAGAGAAGTCAGCCATTGTGAGATAACTAAGCAATTAGCAGCAAGATAGTAAAGATATATATTAGGGATTTGTAATCCCCCTAATTCTTTTGGTCTCTGTAGCTTGGATATCGATCTACGTGGAGGTTTATGCTTCCAGATGAAGTTGGAAATGACACCATGAACATAAGTAAACCTCTTCTTAGGTAAATATTGGTGGCATAGTTGAAGGGGGTATAACAGCCGGGGCAAGATATTCATTTTAATAATGTTAATTCACTCCCAAAGAGAAATAGGGAGCATTGCCCATCAGTGGAGGTCAATTTTAATATGAGTTATTAATTGATCTATATTATACTGCTTCATTTTGAAAGTAGAAAGGGATAAATAGATACCTGGGTATTTCAACTTATCTTTAACCCAAGTAAGCCCAAAATGCTGGATAGCAGTCTTTAGGGTCCAGTTATTTAGAGGCATGACCTCAGTCTTGGGCAAGTTTAATTTATAGTTAGATAAACAACCAAATTCCTGGATAATATCCAACGAAGCCGGTATAGATTTCGATGGATATGTTATGTGAAGTAAGATATCATGCGCATATACTGATATTTTGTATTGGAGATGGTTGATAGTAATTCCTGTAACCAAGGCCGAAGTGTTCAGCTTTCTGATGAGGGGTTCTAAAAATAAATTAAACAAATAAGGAGAGAGCGGGCAACCTTGGCGGGTGCCCTGGTGTAATGTAAAGGGGGAAGAGAACACACCATTACAAAAAACACGAGCTGATGGAGAGGAGTAAAGAACCTTAACCCACCTTACAAATTGTGCCGGAATTTGATACTTCGGGAGCAAATGGAATAGGTAGTCCCATGACACCTGATCAAAAGCTTTCTCTGCGTCCAGTGACATCAAGACTGATGGTATATTAGAGTCCCTGGACGCAGAGATAAGATGGGAGATTTTCCTCATGTGATCTGCCGACAGGCGTCCAGCCACAAAACCCACTTGCTCCGGACTAAGTAATGTTTGCCACACTTGGGCTAAGCGGGTAGCTAAAATTTTTGCTAAGATCTTCAAATCTACATTTATGAGGAAATTGGAAGGTAGCTAGACATCATATTGGGATCTTAATCTGGTTTTAATATGACCACAATGGTAGCAGAAGTGAAGCTGTGATCTGAAAGGCCATTCCTGTAAATGTAGTCATAAAAATCGAGGAGTTTAGGACTTATTTGGGCTTTGAATGCTTTATAAAAATTAGATGTGTAGCCATCAGGGCCTGGGGCCTTATCTGGCGATAGAGCATCGATGGCCTGGTAGACCTCGTTTAAAGTTAAAGGGGCTTGCAGAATTGAGGCTTGGTTTTGAGATAGTTGTGGGAGCTCTATGTCTTGAAGAAAATAATCCATTGAGGTGCAACTAAAAGTCGTAGGGGAGCAAGAGTAAAGTTTCTGATAATAGTCCTTAAAGGAAGAGGCAATGTCCCTGGGGGACGTACATAGAGTGGAGGAGGTATCTCGCACGGCTGCAATAAATCTGTCCGCCATCTGAGCTCTAAGTTTCATGGCGAGTAATTTCCCAGCCTTATCCCCTTGGTCAAAGTATGTAATTTTACAATGCAGAAGAAGATGTTCAACTTTATCACTAAGAAGGATGTTGTATTGATAGCGAAGGCTTTCTAGCTTTTCTAAATCCTGAGGCTTAGGATGAGACATAAGGCTGCGCTCCAGTGCCCTGATCTGTTGCAGGAGTAGGGAGGACTCATAGGATATTTTCTTTTTTCTTATTGACGCTATACGAATAACCTCTCCCCTTAATGAACATTTCAAAGCTCCCCATAATATATCCAATCTTGGCATGGTAGAGGAGTTGAATTCGTAAAATTTGTCTATAAAATCTCCCAAATGGCCCCTTAATTGTTCCGATTTTAAAAGCTGAGAATTAAACCTCCACGTTTTGTTGTGAGTCGTTGAGTTAGGTAGCATCCATTGTAATAAAATTGGGTGGTGATCTGATATCACTTTTGCTAAATATTCACAAACTTGAACTCCTGATAGGTGCTCAGTTCCCAACAAAAAGTAGTCAATTCTCGAAAAAGTATTGTGTGGTTGGGAATGAAATGAGAAATCTTTTAGTGAGGGGTGGAGGGTTCTCCATGGGTCGACAAGACCAAGTGAGTCCATCAATTCCCTCAATGCTAACTGAGCGCGGGTGAGGGGGAAGCTTTTAGAGTTAGATCTGTCTAACAGATTATAAAAAACTAGATTCCAGTCTCCTCCAATAAGCATAGGAGATTTAGACCAGGGAGCTAGTTTAGTTGCTAAATTGGTAAAGAAATGTGGGTCATCTCCTACTGGCCCGTAAATTGAGCCCATAATCATTTCTGTATGGAACAGAATCGCCTTAATAATTATATATCTACCATAAGGATCAATTATTGAGTCTAATAACTTGAAGGGTATCTGGCGTGCAATCAAAACAGCTACGCCACGCTTGCGACTATCAAACCCAGCCCCCAGGACATTACCTACCCATGAACGTTTAAAAATCCCAATCTGTGCAGTGGGTAGGTGGGTTTCTTGAAGGAAGGCTATATCAATATTGATCCTCGAGAGGTGCAAAAGAATTTTAGCTCTCTTAGTGGGAGACTGGGCACCTTTAACATTCCATGAGCACAACTTTAAAGGTATGGCCATGAGTAAGTAAGAAAAATCTTAATGTGTCCTTTAAAAGTAACTATCCAGCATCTGTCGGTATCTCCAGCTCTGCATGCCACAACACCCTTACCCTGTGGTAAGTGGAATTTATCCCTTTTCCCATATCCTTCCCTTAATACAGACTCCCAGTTCCCGATGGCAATAATACCCTCTACCCAACTGACCCATTTGGCTAATTCTCTCAATACTATAAAAAATAACCTAACATATGTATATGTGAACAGAGAGGGGACGCAGCATATTATAAATGGGTACTTAAAGCCGTAAAACCTTTTCTCCTTCACTCTTACCCATATCCCTAGTTCCATAGCAAGGTCACCAACATATTTATTGTCCCATTTAAATAGCTGGTTCATAAAGTGGCATCTTCCCCAGATCGTATTACCTACAAACCTAAAACACCAGATTATAACCCCCACTATGGCAACTATCCCCCACCAGTACCAGAACATGATGCACTGAGTGGATTGCAGTTGTCTCCTGACCTTGCTCCCCACCCCAGCTCCCTCTATGAACTACCTAATAATTATATTTGTATCTTATCTTATCTTAACTATTCAATCTAAACATCAACTCACTGGATTATCATGCTCGTCTATCAGCAGCTGAATTAAATAAAGAAGGGGGCAAGGGGGGAAAAAAAAAAGGGGGGGAAGAGGGATAGCCTTAAAAATAGAGACCCTAGTATTTGGGGGCCCGAATTCAAGAGCATAGATTCTCCACAGTGAGAACCAAGCCTGATGGTAAGTGAAGCCGTTCTCCTTCCTGTAAACGGAATACAATAAGAGAAGATATCACACTGCCGCTTCGAGGGGAGATGGGAGAAGGCAGTCTGGGCTGTATCAAATGTCCTCTAATCAGGCCAGTAACAAGGGATAGGAAAAAAAAAAAAAAAGAAAAACCCCGGGGGAGACATATAGCCTCCAGATTTGAGTTTAGTTGTAATCAAAGCAAAATAGAGTTAGGCATCTTTCCTCAGGCAAGCACCAGATGTCTGATCCATGTTTTAAAGATGATCTTCTTATCTTCGGTTCAAACAAAAGAAAGCACAGTCTTTGGCGACCTCTTGTGGTCAGGTGGCAGAAATGAACTGCTTTAACCAGCGAGAAATTCCTTGTTGTGACAAAAACATCACGGAGCCAGAAAAGAAATGGGATATCATCAAGGCCCTCAGCCAGCATCCTCATCGAGAGGCAAAGAGGTCAAGGAATAAGGATTTTATTTCTGCACTGGCTTGTTGAGCAGTTTCATAGGAAACCCATTTTCCTGCATGTTGTACAGATAGGCATGCCAGGTATTGCATCTTAAACTTGATCCCTGCAGGTATTAGCCATGAAACCAGGGGATGGTACTCCGATCTCTTCTGCCTTACTGTGACCGGGAGATCTTGAGTAAATCTTAGCGGGTGATCCTCCCATAATATTTTTTGTAGGCTTCTGACTTGCCCCAGGATATACGATTTGTCCAGAAAGTTCAGGAATTTAATGATTAATGGCCTTGGGGGTTTATCAGCGGCAGGCTTGGGACGTATTGAGCGATGCGCCCTTTCTATAATATAAGTTGTATTATTAGGCAAGGGGCCAATGATTTTCATGAAGAGTTTTTGAAGAAACAGAATGGGTGTAGAGCCCTCCGCATCTTCCGGTAAACCAAAGATGATCAAATTGTTTCTGCGGCTACGGCCCTCTAAATCCTCCAGTTTTGTTTCAGCTTTATGTAAGCGCTGTCTGATAGCTATTATATCTGGTTCCATCCTTTCCTTCCAGCCTTCAATGGATACAGTGCGGGCTACTAAGTCTGAGATGGCTCGATTGGTTTCAGTAAGTTCACTCCTGGTTATCTTTACTTCATTTGCAATTTCTTTCAGAGCTTCTTTAAAGGACTGAATCTCGTCCATGAATTTTTGCTCAGAGAGAGGTGTCTGCCCTAACTCAGTAGTATTGGGGGCAGTTAACTTAGAAGAAATGCCCGCTGTGCCTTTCGAGTGCTTTAAACCCTTCTCTGGGGTTTGTGGGGGTGTGTGCTTGGGCAAGGCCTGGTGCATCTCCACCTCTATTTCACAGTAGACCCCAAGTCAGAAATCAGGCCGTGTTGTAATGTTGCCCGAGATCGCGGATAAGCGGCAGATCCTCGTCTCTCTTGGCACCTTTGCGGTCACTTCACCCAGCGATTGGCCCGAAAGCAGAAATGAACAGGTAGGCAAAAAAGTTAATTAATGGAGCTGAGGTGGGAGTGTGATCAGATTGCTGCACTTCCTACCGGAGCATCACGTGATCTCCAGGAGGGAGTATTATTGACCAACAGCCAAGCAGGAGAAGGAAACTGGGTGTAAAAGGCAGTGTGACAAGGTAGTTGGGAAAGCTAGTGGGATGCTGTGTTGCACAGGTAGAGGGACCACCAGCAGAAGGAGAAAGGAGGTGTTACCTCTGTATATGTCGCTGGTGAAACTGCATTGAATACTGTGTACAGTTATCGAGACCACAACTACAAAACCAAACAGACAGAGTGGAGGCAGTTCAGAAGAGAGTAACTAAATTTGTTTGAGGTCTACATCGGAAGCCCTATGAGGAGAAACTAATGGAACTCAATATGTACACCCAGAAATAGAGGAGGGAGGGGCATATGATGGAAACCTATAAATACCAAAAGAGTGTAAAAAAAGGTACAGGAGGGGGTATCTTTCAGAAAACCAAATTTACTCAGGAACATGGGGACATGATATGAAGTTGGAAGGGGCTAAATTCAAGAGAGATGTGAAAAAGTACTTCGGAGAAATAGAGGTGGATTCCTGCAACAGTTTACCAGCTAACATAGTTGGGGTGAAAACAAAGGAAGGGTTTAAGAAAGCTTGTGATATGCATGAGAGAATCTTGGGGGAAAGGAATAAGGGTGAGGGAAAGAAATGGAGATCATGTAGTGTCTGTGGTGATACTGAAGATAGAAAAAAAATTAGCAGACTAGGCCAAGCAGTCCTTATCTGCCAACAACTTGTATGTTTCCATGTTTCTATCTCTGTTGGCCACCAGATTTCTCAAACTTATTGCAGCCATGCAACAGTTCTAAGGGCAGATGTTATAAAACTGTGATAGGGTTAGTAAGGATTGCCATGTTTTGTGAAATGCCTGGATGTCTATATGCATGTTGACCCTTGCCCCCTTCACCACTCTGTCACAACCCATTTTAAAACTATGCAGGGAAACATTGTGACCCCTTTGAGCATAGCATAATGGAGTCACAAGTAAGGAATTGTCACTAAGAGCCTGGTCCACAGAACTGTAATTGTTCCTAAACTGATGTGGAGGTATCTGTGTATCCCTAAACAGACACCTTCCACATGCTGAAGGTGGCCCCCCCTAGATCTGTGGATCCATTGAAAGGTTGAGCGATGGTCCCCCATGATGTGTGATAGCACACTGCAGGAAACTACAGCACAAGATACACATTACAGAGACTATCAAGAGGTGCAGAGGTTATTCTGGGCATCCCTGACCTAAGTGTTCCATGCCCACTGGTCTCTCGTCTATGAAAGTTTTCATGACTCCAAATTGTCCCCCCAGATTTTGTCCCAGTCATCCAATAAAGCATGGAAGGTTAAGTAGCAGTGACAACTTTTGATTTAATTTATTTATTTAATTAATTTATTTTTTTAGGGTTCAAATGATTGTGAAAGGAAATATGAAAGTAAACATGGATTGCTGTATCTCACTATTCCTTTACAGTGCATAGCAGGGTAACCACTCTATAACATACCTAAGGTTCTTCTTAGAAGCCTGGTGTTTGGTACAACTCCACCCTCCCATCAGCTCCTGCACTAGTGTAAAACACCGTGCTTGCATACAAGGGGGCAAGCCACTGTGGATGCACTCTGTCGTGTATTGGAATCAGAGGCACAGCTGCACAAGCAGTAAAAAAAGAATTGTGCCTATGCTAGTCTCACTCTAGATCAG
Source organism: Neoceratodus forsteri (assembly GCA_016271365.2). Lineage (NCBI taxonomy): Eukaryota > Metazoa > Chordata > Ceratodontiformes > Ceratodontidae > Neoceratodus > Neoceratodus forsteri. The sequence goes on from CM028135.1 coordinate 373,821,007, forward strand.
GTTCTTAGTGTTTACTGTGCCCATTTAACTGGACTCCCTGTTTCATTTTTCAGTCATTTCACTCTTAAATGCAATTTCTGTATACACTCCTGCTTCCTCTGCTCTACCTTCTCACTCCTCCACCAAGATATGTTGCTTATTCACTGCGTCTTGTTCCTCTCCAAATTCTTTCTTGTGTAATTAAATAAACTTTATTGAAATTGTTGAAAAAGAAACACTGCCAACAAATATCATTAACAACAAAGTGAACACCGCAACTACAAGAACAATAAGACTCACAAGAAAATGAATAACCCCCACCCCCACCTCAGCCTGCTATGACCATGCTGGACACACAATCCAATTGAAAAAGGAAAGAAAAAACCCAAAATGGGTCCAATTATATATCATTAAGCAAACCAGAGATGATAACATCAAGAATGAACATCCAAGGAGAAAAAAGGAAAAGTCTAGACATCAACTGAAACCCAGCAATCAGTGTACAAGCAAAAGAGTATGAAGGGGTTTTCCAACAAGATTTATAAATATGAAGGGTTCTAAGAAAACAAGCAATAGATTTCTCTGCATTGAGAGCATGTAACATTTACACAACCCATTCATGTTATGGCAGAGGGGAAGGGTCCAGCCAGTGGCATAGAATCAGCAACTTAGCCACAGCTGAGATTAAAGCCATATTTGCCTTTCTGGGCCCCCAGAGAGGCAGACCATAATCACTGAGTACACAAATCTCTGGAGTGAAATCCTCCTGAAAGCCCAGGAGGGGATCCAAACTGGACCAAATGGAGTCACAAAAAGTTCATATACTGTATGAGGACACTGCCAAAGCATATAGAATAAAGGTGCTCTCATCCCGGTTACATTTAGGGCAAGTTGGAGAGCAGTTTTTCCCCATCTGGTAAAGTTTTATGTGAGAAAAATAAAGGCTGTAGAGAATATTGAATTGTTAGTCTCAAACAGTCTTGTTTAATGCATTTGTAAATAACCAAATTCTCAACCAGTAGTCCACTGAATGATCAATACCTGAAGTGGGTGCACAATAATAAGCCATGGGAGAAGTTGTGTCCCAAAAAAGATGACCAATAGCTTTATAAAGATTATAAATAGAGTGATGTTGCTGGGACAAGTTGAACAAGATATAAAAAAAAAAAAAAAAAAACACCTGCCTTGCTGGACCAAGGAGGGCGCCCTGAAAATTGAGATATACAATGTCTCAATTGACAGAACTTAAGAAATTTATGAGCCGGGAGGCCAAATTTGTTCTGAAAAGAGCCAAAAGAAATAATGGAGTCACCTGATAGCTGGTCCTTCAATCTATGAATATTAATCCCTTACCAGTGAGTGGCCAATAATGGTTTATTGTCAATGCAGAAGTTGGGATTTCCAAATAAGGGCTGACAAAGGTTTAATTCGCAAGACAACTTCAAATGTCTACATTGTTGAACCTGTGCTTGGACAGATCAAGCAGTTGGAGTATGTTGAAGGTCTGAAGGAAGCTGTGCTAATTAAGCAATAAGGCATGACAGTCCTCGGGTGGTTGAAGCATGAGGTCACAGGCTGAGTGCATTCAACACCTGAGAACTGACATTATTACACAATACAGTTAAAATTGCTTAATCAGGATGGCTCCGTGGACAGACAATCATCCCAATTAAATGACCATGCCAATTAAGATAAGCTGTTTTTGTAGGGGTTTTTTCATTGCTGTACCATCCAGTCACCCACCGTGCCCCCACACAGAACATAGAATAAACAAAACACACAGCTTAAGTGATTACAGCTCCTTTGTACAGTATTTTGTTTGTTTGATTGCAGATTAAAATTCTACTTTATTAAATGGCCATACTTTGCAGTGCAGTACTGTACTTTAAAATTACTTAAAATCACTTATTGCTTATCACTTATCTATCAGGAGCTTGTGTTCCCAGTCATTCTATACTGGAGTATTGCTTGCCATTTCTGATTGTGGCATACCGGTCTCGGCAAAGAAGTCAATGATCTTGCTTTGCCTTGCCTCTGCAGTAAGCTACTGATGAACCATGCTCTCTGACTCGAACATTGTTTCCCAGAGCTCCATTCTGATTTGACAGCACTTATCATATAATGCACTTGTGTGTAGAAGTGCTTTGGAACTTGTAACATTGATGGGGGTGGGTTTGTCTTCCTCGTCAGTTGCGTTTGCAATGTCTGCACTTTCTTTTAAGGATGAGCAGATGTCATCTATGGTGAGGTCCCCCTCTGTATATTCACCATCATCCACAGCAATGAAAGCCTCGAACTCTTCCGGGGTCATTCCATTTGGCACATCACCATCAGCAAGAGGATCTTCACCACCACCCTCTGGCAGCGCAGGTTGGTGCAGTTCCATGATTTCATCTGTATCCATCAAGAAACCAGCTTTCCTAAAACAGTTGGAGAGCATGGTCTCCTTGACAGTGGACCATGCCTTGGCCATCATGTAAATTGCATCAAACAAATTTACATTCTTGCTATTTTGGTTTCCAAGGCAGTAGATCCACTGTCAATGATACCCATGATAAGTGTGGAGAAGAGAGATCATTAGTGTCCTTTAAAATTTTTAATCACCCCCTTGTCCATAAGTGGGATTAAGCTTGTGGTGTTTTGGGGAAGAAACACTACCTAAATGTTGGTAAACTTGTGACTATAGATGAGGGATAAGTGCTGCAGTTTATAAATAAAAGCACCTTTCTGCAGTGACGTCTCAACCTGGTGCTCCAATTAGACGGCCACTTGTGAAACAGTCTCCCAGTCATCCAGGCATTATTGGAGTGGCAGTACATGACAATGAGAGTTGCAGTGTACTTTGGGAAACAGCGTGGAGACTTGCTCTTCCCTATCACTAAAAGTGGCAATTTTTCAGAGCCATCCATATTTGTGCAACACAGTAAAGACACATACTCCTTGCTCTTTTTCACCACCAATGAGTTCTGCTGCCTTTTGGATGTGTCCTCTGTCAGGTTACCCTCAATAAAACAGCCCTGTCTTGTTAGCATTGGATATGCTGACAGGAGGCTACTCTGACAGAAAACTGGGGAGCACTGTTTTAGTCCATGCTGTGGCAGAAGATGCATCAGCATCTAGTCTTTCACCTTGCTCCTTTTTCCATACAATATTGTTTGTTTTTCCACCTAGTGAGCCACCCATCACTAGCCTCAAAAATTATCATGCCCCAAATGCCTTCCAATCTCATCAGCCTTCTGTTTCATCCCAGTCTTCAATACATCTTCTGTAACACACATCCCTGGAGTGCCTTATTGCTATTATTCAATGGTTCATTTGTTACTTAAAAAAAATGAAAGAAAAAATATTTTTTTTATAATTTTATTTCTTTGATTTACCATGGGTGTAGTTATAAGTTTACAAAAAAAGTCCAGAATATTTCTTCCACCACAAGGTGGAGCTGCTGCTACAGTGACCTTGCCTGCTGAGTCCTCAAATGTTTTTCTTGTTTTAATGCTGTGTGCTGTGTCAGATCAGTCTCCCCTTTGCCCTTCCTAGCCATTGGCTTCCACCTAGTAGTGGATGGTGGTTGAAAAGGAGAGTGTTTCACTTTTTTTTTTCATTTTAAATTGAGCCTCTTTATTTTTCTGGCTGACAAGCCGTTTGGCAACTGTAGAGCATGACTTTAAAGTGGTCACTTGCTGACACAATCTTGGCACCAAGCAGGAGAAGGAAACATTCTTTTTGTTACCAGTGGCTGTTTTTTACTTAAAATGTTATATTTTTCATTGAAAATTATGTTCTGCGAACAGGTGGCCAAGCTCGATCTCTGTGAGGTGTACTGTGCCAGTGACAGAGCCACAGGGAGAGGCAGTTGCAGCAGGTACAACTTGTGTATAAAGCCTCTTACAGTTGTCTTTGAGAAAGAACTTGTGCTTTTTCTGAAGTTGGGGTTATGAAAATACTATGAGATTTGGAAAGGGCTGATTTCAGCGTGAACTGCTAGGAGGCTGGAATTGGGAGTGGCTTGTAGATGTAAAGGTTAGCCATGTTGGCTTGGGGGTAGTGGAACAGGGAGGAATATCCTCTGTTGTACTGCAGTCATGTTTGTGCCTGACCTTGATACAGTGGTGTTATTGTCTAATAACATCACTGTCTCAAGGGGTCAGCAGCCATTGTATACTGGGAGATAAAGTAGGGATGAGAGACTTACATTATGTTGAGTGCAGATATCCTTCTCAATCTATAGCCAGGATGGAATATATCTCTCCATCTCCCCACTGCCTATAAACAGACCCCACTGGAAATATTTCACTCCATACAGGGTGATGTACTACTGTAAGAAATGAGGGAGATGCAGGCCCCCATATTTCTTAGGTCTAACCAATTTCTTGTAGGCTATCCTGGGGGGGGGGTTGTCTAACCAGAAAAATGTAGTAAGCAAACCATGCACATTCTCAAACCAAGTAGTCAGAAGAACAATATTTAACATACCCAATGGGTACATTAATATGGGTAAAATATTCAGTTTTATAATAGTCACCCTACCACATTGGGTCAAAGATAAGGTTGTCACCCATGCAAGTCTAATTGTTCCTCTCCAAATTCTGATTCACCTCCCACCCTTGAACTTCTACTCTCTCCTCTCCCATGCATTTACTCTAATTCTATCTGACTCCCACTCCTACAGTGCCCCATAGTAATACCACTTAACTCTCTCCTCTTTAACCTCTCCATCAACATTTGCTCCTCCAAGTAGCCCTCCTCTCATTATTTTCACTTCCTGCTTTCCTCTGTTCCTCATCCCTTTTACTTTGTATTTTTTATTTGAGATCCCTGCTCCTAGTCATTACCCCACTACTCTTCCTGAGATAATTTGGAGTATTTTTGTCACACTCACCTGCACCTAACTTTTCATTTGTAAATACTGTTGTGCTCACTGAATAATAATTTTATCAGGCTGACTATTGTAAGTGTAACCCCTTGTTACCCGAGGTTACTAGAATCCCAGTAAGACCTAGTGGTAGGCAGGGAAGGCAGCTTGTGAAACTCCAGTTAAATGGGTTTCACACTGTCTCACTCTGTTCTCAGTCTCAGCTGAGACTGAGGGATGACATCAACAATAGAACTTTCGCAGCTGCATAAGCCACATTAGAATCTGCAGCAGAGGGGAGGTAGATGGAACGTTGGGAGTTTTCAAAGTAGTCAGTCTGGAGTTTGGTTTTTAAGAGTGAAGGAGTCATTGTCAAGTGGTGGAGACCGCTGTTCGGGTCTCAGTGCCCTTCCCTCCGGGGGGGGATGTAAAGATCCCCATGCAGATTCCTGGGGCAATCCCCTTAATTCTGCCAGGAGAAAGAAAAAAAGCTGCCTATTTCAGTTCAGCCTTAGTTTGAAAAGTTGGAAGATTTGTGATTCGCCTGTGGGACACCTGCAACAAAAGGGTGAGTGTTTGCTCTAACATACGAGGGCATAAAATGTGTTTCTTCAGCCTGGGACATGTGAGGAAATCTAGGAATTGAGCTACAATTTGGGAAGCCTATAGGACTGGGTCAAACAAATGGAGTAGTGTCAAATGCTAGAGTGCTGAGTGAATTCAAGTAATATTGTAGAGGGGATGCGACAGTTCATCTACCACTTAATCTACATTCAGAAGTTTCAGTTTTTCCAGAGAAATGGCCGAGTATGGGCTGTGGGAGCTGGAGGTGGTCAAACCCCCCATCTTTAGTAACCAGATCCACCTCTACAGATTTCTGCTGTGGTTGCTGCTTTGCCTCATGCACTTGGCCAGTGATGAGGGAAGTACCCAGATGTGGGTTGCAAAAAGGAAAATCTCTCTAGGAGTCACAGACTCTAAGTGATGTGGGGAGCCACGACAAGATAATTGGTTCATTCTTCAAATGGACCGCGGATCAAGTGGCCGGCAGGGGAGCCGGGCCAGTCAGGCTGTGTACCCAAAGCGCGTGCAAGTCTGGGCTGTGTGCCTGGTGGGTCCAGAGCCTGAAAACAGTATAATTGTTTCATTCTTCAAGTGGACCACATAGTAGTCTCTAATCTGCATTACCAGTAGATGTAGCCCCATGGGGGTCTGTCTATGCTTTGTTGTGTTCAGCTAGTTGTGAATAAAAGCCACACTGTAAAATCCCATTCCTGGTTCTGGACATTACAGTTATTGCTTCCTGTGTTCAGATTTACTTGGGTGCCCCTGTGCAGAGTAGTCAAACCTAGGTCCCCCTGTGCTGAGTAACCTCATCCTCCCCGAACCCAGGTCCCCACCAGGTACTGCTGTCGGCTTCAACTGCATGCCACCTGTCATTTTGGCAAAAAGGCAGGGGTGAGGGGTTACAAAATAAGGAGGCACCACTTTGGATTTTGTGCGGGAAGGAAGGTTCTTGGGCAAGGGGGCTAGCATTTTGGCTATCTGGCAGTGGGTAGCCCAAAAAGCAGAAGCAATTTCCCTAGTGTGTTGCTGTGTGCTGTGAATCTTGTGCTGCTGTTTAAAAATGCCAACTGTTTACCAAGGAGCATTATAGCCAAAGAGTGTGCCCTTGTCCTGCATCAAAATTGTTTACAGCATTTTTGCCTGCTTTAAAAACGAACTGTGGTAAATAAAAGTGTGGAAGACTGGGGGTAGCAACAGAGAAATTGTGCCCTGGATGTTTGAAATGCTTTTTAAAATTAACTGTTGTGAAGGAAAGTGTGGAAGACTAGGGGTAGCAAAAGGAAGATTATGCCCTGGACATTGGAAATGCTTTCTGTGTGAATTGAGAGACTGCAGAGTTAATGGCTATGTTATATGGCTGAAATAGGCTCCCGCCGTGGAGTCAGTTTAAAAAAAAAAAAAAAAAAAGTGTTTCAATCTGCAGTTTAAATTTGTCTGCTTGACGATCGCCGTGAGGAGAAGAGCCCTCGTGAGAAAGAAGAGGCTCATTTGCATGGTGTCATGTGGTTGGTCAGGCTACAATCAGTCCCGCCCCTCAGCCAGCTCTACTGAGACTGCCCCAGCATTCGAGAGGGAGTGAGAGTGCAGTGCATGTACTGGCAGTGGAGGAGCGTCGCGGAGAGTTCAAAGCATTGTAAACAGTTCAAAAATAGACTTTTGTGCTTAAAATCGGGCTCAACCCGCTAATCGATCATGGAAATTGCAGGTTTGGTGTTTAAAATGACGATCGCTAGGACTGCCCACCCATTTGTGTACCAAGGCCTTCAAGAACTGGCTGCAGGTCGTTTTTCCCCATCGCAGCAAGCTGCTACTGATAACAGTAAGTAAACATTCATGAAACTGCTCAAACAGTGAATTTCAGCCTATGCCATATAAAATGTGTGTGCAGCAGTGTAGTCGCTTTGCAAGTAACGACTGTGTGAAGTCCTGCCAGCAAGTGCAAGTCTGTTAAGCCATCGAATGTGTGCATGGAAGTGAAATTAGCCTCCGTTTAAAGTTTGCAGCCAGAGAGAGACTGTGGGTTGTAGAAAAGTGCAACACTAGTAAAAGCAGGCAATCCTGTGCTAAAACCTGAAGCTTTTAAGGGACTGTGAATAAAATAAATGTTACCAGCTTGTAAAAAAAGTCCAAGGAAAATCCTGTAAATGTGTGTAAAGCTAGATCAGAGCAAGTTGTGCAGTTTGAGTAAAAGTTATCAGTAGCTGGTGTAAATCGGGTGCACAGTGGCTTGACCCAGATTCTAAATGTTGATGCACAGGAGTGCTGCCGCCACCATTACAGGGTGGGGTAGTAAAGTAAACACAGCAGCAGAGGAGCCATTTTAAAACTACAGAGTGTGTTCAATAAAGTGGGACTTTCAGTTACAGTGAACTTTTGTTTATTTTTCTGAAGTTATGGCCTCAGGATCAGCTCATTACCCGAAACATGCCCAGGTTGCAGTAACAGCAGCAGTAAATAGACTGAGAGATATTGAAAAGTGGTGCTATAGAGGGCAACTGCCTCCCGATGTGGCACTTCCTAATTATCCAATGCATGTATGCCAAATATGCTTGAGTGCTGTAAGAGACGTCTTCATGATTCCTTACTGTGCTGGATGCCTGCAAAAATATGGCTTGTATAAAGCAGCTCCAATTCGTTTGGCCCCCACATGGACAAAAATTCAGGAATCTGCAGTTGGCAGCACACAGCACCAGGCACAGCCTGTGGAGGAAGGTCCCTTGGGGGAGTGTGGCACAAAGCTAGAGGGTGCAGAGTTAGAGACAGAATCAGAAGTTGAAGTTTTGGATGCTGGATCCCAGAAAGAAAGTTCGGATAAAGCATCAATAGACCCCTGGGTGGGAAGGCCTAGCCCGAGTCTCTTAGGTGAAGATGAGATGCGGGAGGCTTTTGAATGGGAGGTGTCGACCTCCGCTCCTAGTGATGAGTGGGTAGTCTCAGGGGTGAGAACAACTGCTCACTCCTGGGCTCAGATCCTCAGTGAAGAGGAAGATGAGGGGGAACCTATGTGGCCTTGTGAGAAAGGAACAGGTACACAGCCTCAAGATATTGCCTCGGAGGAATGTATTGAAGAAGGTGGTGATGCCACTGCCCTGGCTTTACAGGAGGAAGAAGTCAGGAATCCGTTTCTAATTTCCTTAAGGATGCGAAGCTGGCAGAACCAGGACTGGCCACCCCCAAGCCAGGCCAGCGGTCTCGGATTGACCAAAGCAAGTATAGAGGAGAGACTAGTTCGTAGAAAGGCAAATGAGATCTATGGTATGACATTTCCTACCTTTCCTCGGAAAGTCTGGGAGGAGATTGAGAACTGCAAGAAATCCTGGCTCTGGGATGAAGCAATGAAAAGTGTGCATCCTGGGGCCAACCAGCATGTAAAGAATAGACTGTTCCACGAAAAGTATACCCAGTGGAAGAGAGGCAGGACACTGTTTATGGACAGAGTGAGAATAGTGGATGGAGAGGGACGGGAAATCTCCCACTGTGTGAATTATGTGCACCCAGATGGGGTAATAATTCAAGCCCCTGACCCGGTACTATTGGCCTCAGTGCAAGGACCTCCCAGCAAATGTGCCTGTGCCACCTACAAATGGAAGCCGAGCAGTGAAGTCAATACTGCCACCCAGACTGTGAAGTGCCCTTATTGATCCGCCAATATGAATAACCAGGACTCGGGTGCCCCACATTCATCAGTCTATAGTGTACTGTCCTGTCCAGCAACCATCGACTGGCCCACCAGATGACTTCAGATCCAGAGAGGACACCAGCCCAGCTGTTTCCTGTTCATTGCCTGGTAATCGGATGACGTTGGACCAGCTGTTTTCTTTTTGTTCCTGTTCTAAGGTTCCGTCTCCAGAGATGACATCAACCCAGCTGTTTCCAGATGTGCCATCCTGTGGTTCCCGGAAGATGTCCGCCCAGCTGTATCAGAAGAAATGCTGCCAGGGAGAGTCTTCTGCTGCGGTGCAGGTCAGTGCCTAGTCTTGAACTACAAGTGGCTGTTAAGTCCGAACTTTTCTATCTTTATGACATTGCAGTACACACCCTACATTACAGACTTCAAAATGTGTGAACTGTCCGCAAAGACTCTCCCCTTTGGGACTTTGGCCTGTTAGAACTGTGCTTCACCGGGCTCCGGCCCAGGAGAGGCTCTTTCATGTACTAGCCTTCGGGCCTTGTGGTCACTAGTTGGGACTTTTAGGGCACTCCATTCCCACAAATGTGTATTGTAAATAATGTCATTGTTGTATTCTAATGTAAATACTGTTTTTCTACCTTTTTTCTAAAAAAATCTTTTTGGGATTTTGCAGTGTTTTGATGGTAGGGGTTTTAGGTAGGCTGTGTATGCAGATTAGGAGTGTGTTTTGTCATTCTTTTTCTTACAGGTGTTCCTGGGAAGACAGAAGAGAAGACAAGAAGAGGAGAAGGGGCTCATCAGAGTTCCTCATCAGTGTTTTATTGTGTAGAAATTTAAAGTACTGTGGTGTTATTGTTATGGTTATTGCTGTATTAACCCTTTCCTTCCACAGGTGTGGTTGTGGGGGTAGGGAGGAGGCAGTAATTTTGGTATTTTAATGATGTGGTTGCAGGTTGCCCAAGGTTGGGGAGGTCACCGTTTTTGGGGGTTTTTTGTTTGTTTTGGGGGTATTCAGTTAAAGGCAGATAGGTTTTCCCTAGAGGGTTGGGGGGATGGACAGGCTGTGGCCCTGACCTGCAGTAGGGACCGCAGTGCTGATCTATCAGGGATATGCTCTGGATGGTTCTACCAGAGCTTCTCGGTGTCCATAGTAAGTGGATAGTGTAGAGGCTGATATGTCAGCTACAGGCCTCTAGGTCCTTAGTGTTGCCTGCCTGTGCTTGCACATGGTAGGAGGGGGCCTGATCACCCCACTCCGCAGGTAGCACATAGGGTGGGATGGCCTAAGGCCGGGTAAATAATGACTGCAGACAGTCATTTTTCTGGTCAAGGGCGAGTGTAACCCCTTGTTACCCGGGGTTACTAGAATCCCAGTAAGACCTAGTGGTAGGCAGGGAAGGCAGCTTGTGAAACTCCAGTTAAATGGGTTTCACACTGTCTCACTCTGTTCTCAATCTCAGCTGAGACTGAGGGATGACATCACCAATAGAACTTTCACAGCTGCATAAGCCACATTGGAATCTGCAGCAGAGGGAGTTAGATGGAACGCTGGGAATTTTTAAAGTAGTCAGTCTAGAGTTTGGTTTTTAAGAGTGAAGGAGGTCATTGTCAAGTGGAGGAGACCACTGTTCGGGTCTCAGTGCCCCTCCCTCCGGGGGGGGTGTAAAGATCCCCATGCAGATTCCTGGGGCAATCCCCTTAATTCTGCCAGGAGAAAGAAAAAGCTGCCTATTTCAGTTCAGCCTTAGTTTGAAAAGTTGGAAGATTTGTGATTCGCCTGTGGGGCACCTGCAACAAAAGGGTGAGTGTTTGCTCTAACATACGAGGGCATAAAATGTGTTTCTTCAGCCTGGGACATGTGAGGAAATCTAGGAATTGAGCTACAATTTGGGAAGCCTATAGTACTGGGTCAAACAAATGGAGTAGTGTCAAATGCTAGAGTGCTGAGTGAATTCAAGTAATATTGTAGAGGGGATGCGACAGTTCATCTACCATTTAATCTACATTCAGAAGTTTCAGTTTTTCCAGAGAAATGGCCGAGTATGGGCTGTGGGAGTTGGAGGTGGGCAAACCCCCCATCTTTAGTAACCAGATCCACCTCTACTGATTTCTGCTGTGGTTGCTACTTTGCCTCATGCACTTGGCCAGTGATGAGGGAAATACCCAGACGTGGGTTGCAAAAGGGAAAATCTCTCTAGGAGTCACAGACTCTAAGTGGTATGGGGAGCCACAACAAGTGTAAAGAAAAATTCTCTTTGTGAGATGGGAGTCATAAGAAGTAAGGAGGAAATCTCTCTAGGAGTCGCAGACTCTAAGTGGTGTGGGGAGCCACGACAAGATAATTGGTTCATTCTTCAAATGAACCGCGGATCAAGTGGCCAGCAGGGGAGCCAGGCCAGTCTGGCTGTGTACCCAAAGTGCGTGCAAGTCCGGGCTGTGTGCCTGGTAGGTCCAGAGCCTGAAAACAGTATAATTGGTTCATTCTTCAAGTGTACCGCATAGTAGTCTCTAATCTGCATTACCAGTAAATGTAGCCCCATGGGGGTCTGTCTATGCTTTGTTGTGTTCAGCTAGTTGTGAATAAAAGCCACACTGTAAAATCCCATTCCTTGGTTCTGGACATTACAGTTATTGCTTCCTGTGTTCGGATTTACTTGGGTGCCCCTGTGCAGAGTAGTCAAACCTAGGTCCCCCTGTGCCGAGTAACCTCATCCTCCCCGAACCCAGGTCCCCACCAGGTACTGCTGTCAGCTTCAACAGCATTTATTTAGTTTTTGTTTACCGGGTAAGTGCACTAGCCAGCAGGTGACTATTTTCAGGCATGACCCGGGAGGCACAGGAACAATACATAGTACATTTGCAAAGACAATGAGGCAGGGTTACAGGTTCAAGATACACTGACATATCACAGTTGTTTTACAGATAGCAGGAGAAAACGGGTACTGGTGCCGGGACAGACCTCAGAGATTATACTGTCAGACATGGTGAGAGGAAGAAAGAAGGAGGGGGGACATGGGGAAGGAGGGGGCTAAGGATCCATGAGAGCAGGTTTGGACTGCACTCTAACTGCTTCCGTGGCAGATAGCAGGGACTTGTAACTGGACTCATGGGTTCATTCTCTGGCTAGAAGTATCAAGAAGGTGCAGGGTCAGAGGTGAAATACAGCAACCTTTGCGGCATCGGTGGCTGAAGGTGAGGAAAGTGTCCAGGCCACTGGTTCTATTACCGGGTATAGGGGCTGAAATTCAGTCGGGGTGCGAAGGGACTTTACGGCTTTTGCGGCAGAAGGCTGGGATCTGAAACCGGGCTCATGGAACTGCTCACCGGCTTGAGAGTGTCCGAAAGGCAGGGGTCGGGGGTGAAATACAGCAATTGAGCGGCTTCAGCGGCCAAAAGTGCGGAAAGTGTCCGGGCTCATGGTTCTGTTCCCAGGCATGGGATCAGTGTGCAGTTGGGGTAAGGGGGGGGGGTTTACGGTGGTCCAGCGGCTATGGAAGCAGGATGAGTCACCCATGTAACTGGTCCATAGAGGGGCATGGGAGCGGTGCATTGTCAGGTTGAGGAGGGAAATTGAAGGAAGGAGGGGAGACAAAAAGGAGGGGGAAGCGGAGCCAGGCTGGCTGTGCCAGGCAAACCAGGGAGCAAACTTACAAGGGTAGGGAGGGGAGAGGACTGAGATCTTAGTTGTACCAGTACCCAATACACAAAAAACCGTCAGCTCAATATATAAGTACAAGTTGTAACAGTTTAACAGGCAAACAGCGTGAAGGGCGAAAGGCAGGGTGCAGACATTATACACCGTACATAGTAGAGGCATAACAGTAAGGTCTAATTTCTTATAACACAATCATTGAAAGTGCAATAGGCTACATAACTGAGAAGATTAGATAAGGGAAGTATAGGCAACCAGCAGATAGATAGGGTAAGGAAGAGATGGTAGGGAGAGTGAGTGTTTGGAGAGAGGGGATCCAGCATAGAGGGGGAGGATGAGGCAGGAGAAAGGGGGTGTGGCAGGACAGGCTCAGGTAGGGTCATAGCAGGCACATTGGTCCGTTGTAGCTAGGTGATTGCGCAGCCCACACTTGAAGAGGTAGTGTGAGGATGTATGTTTTAGGTCAAGTGGCAGCATGTTCCACATTTGTGGGGCAGTATGCCCGAATGTACCAGACCCCTTTGAGGTGCGGCAACAGGGAACTTTCAGGAGAGATTTATCTGATGATCTCAGCTCACGCAAAGGGGAAGCGGGCTGAAGCAGCTCAGCTAGTGATGCTGCTCTGTCCATTCTGATGATGGAGTCACAAAGGCAACCTAGATAGTAAAGTCTGGTGGCGGAGGGAGAGAGCCAGCCTAGGTTTCTGTACAGTTGGCAGTGATGCTTGAACTGAGGGGCCTTTGAAGCATACCGGCAAACATTGTTGTAGGTGACATCCCATTTATGCAAGGTAGTTTTATGCGCCATAGTCAGGATGGGAGCGCAGTAGGTAAGAGCGGGTAGGAGGATTCCTCTGGCAATGGCCAGCTTGGCAGCAGGAGTAAGCATATAACTGGTTCTATAGGCAGCCCCCAGTTTGCAGTTCACAGTTTTACAGGTTTCTTGAATATGCAGGTTCAGGTCCAGGGATTGGTCAAGTAGTATGCCAAGACAGCGGAATGTGTTGACTACCTCAAGTGGGGTCCCATCCAGATCCAGGATATTTAAAGGCGAAGAGCAGGATCTTAGCTTATGGGCAGTGCCCAGTAGCATTGCTTTGGTTTAGCTGGAGTTCAGGATAAGGCGATGGGAGTTTAGGCAATGTTGAGCAGTGTGGAAAGCGGAGGTAAGCATGACGTTTAGGTGGTCAGTATTATCTGAACTAGCATAGATGACCAGGTCATCAGCGTACAGAAGGGAGGCACAGGATATGATGCTGCTAGGAAGGTTGTTAATGAACAATGAGAACCGGAGAGGGCCCAGTATTGAGCCTTGTGGCACTCCAATGTTGATAGTGGTGCTGCCAGAGATTGCAGAGTTTAGTTTGACAGCTTGGGTCCTATCTGTTAAGTAGCTTCTGAACCAGCTTGTGACGGGAGATGAGAAGCCAAGTTCTTGGAGGGTGGACAGGAGTAAGGGGTGATCCACGAGGTCGAAAGCCTTGGTGATGTCGATGAAGACAGCACCAGTGAGCTGCCCTTCATCCATGTTTGTGAGAGTATCTGAGGTGAGTTTGGCTAGCGCAGTTGTGGTGCTATGATTTTTCCTGAAACCATGTTGTGCTTCACATAGCAATTTTGAGGTTTCGAGGAACTCAATGGTCTGAGTGGCTACAAGTTTTTCTAAGATTTTGCTAAGGACGGAGAGAATCGCTATTGGTCTATAATTTGAGATTTCATTCTTGTTTCCCTTTTTGAAGATGGGGGTAATTCTTGCAGATTTCCAGATATCTGGAAAAGTACCATTGGAGAGGGACAGCGTGAACACCTTGGCTAGTGGATAGGAGATGAGATGAGCAGCTACCTTTAGAAGGCGTGGTTCCAGAGAGTCAGATCCAGGGCTGGTGTTGTCAGATATGGTGTTTAGTAGGTTAAAGACTTGTGTTCTGGACACAGCCTTGAAGTAGAAGGGCTTGGTTGTTTGAAGCACAGGTTTATTGGTTGGGGGGCCGGCTAGTTCACTAGTAGCAGAGGGCTGAGATGCTGCAGGTGGTAGTATAGATGTGTAAGGAGACAGATCAGAGAACAACTTATTGAAAGCATTTGCTATGGTGAGGGAGTCGTTACAGTGGATACCATCTAGTATCATTTCCGATGGGGTTACTGATTGTGGGGTACCAAGGAAGGTCTTGATGTGACCCCAGAATTTGTGGGGATCATGTGCAGAGCTGGCTAGCAGGTTCTGGCAGTATTTGCTTTTTGCAAGCCTTATCTGCTTTTTGCAGGAGTTTCTGTGTTGCTTGTAGATTGAGTGGTCCCTGGGTAGACCAGTGGTTTTGAAGTGCTTCCATAGTTTATCACTGGTTCTGAGTTGTCGGAGCATGCCACCTGTCGTTTTGGCAAAAAGGCAGGGGTGAGGGGTTACATAAGTAATCCCCAGTTTGCATATCTTAGTCCTAGATTTACACTACCTGCACCTTCCTATTAATATTTTGTGCTGTCTAATCAACTGTGTAATCCTCTGCAGATTATCTTTGCTGTTTAGTACTGATTGCTTTGCTTTGTACTCATCCCTACTTGTATCCCTTCTCCCTCTTTTGGGTCCATACCTGGAAACAAGTTTCATTTCAGTGTGCATACTGTATCCTGCTTAATAACGTGTAAATAATTAAAATTAGTTACAGTGTCTTGCAGCTGTGTGTGGGGCATACTAGGGGGAATTCACAAAAGGATCTGACCGAGCAAAACCTTCCCTAAGTCCCCAAAAGTTCTGTAGCAATGGGGAAAAAAAGGGGAAATTGCTCTGAGTGCTATACACAAAACTTCCACAGCTAGCTGACCCATTGGAACAGCGGTTGGACTTCCGCTTGTAGCACCAGCGACCCGGGTTTGGGAACGGATCCAGGTTGTCGGAGTGCTGGTCGGGGAAGAAGGATTGAGCGTCCCTGGACTGCTCTCCTTCTCCAGGGGGCAGGGTGGACTGAGTGCTCAGTGCAGTGGAGACACCCAGTGGAGGCTGGATGTACTACTATGCACCAGTGCCTACTACACTTCAGGGGTGGGTCAGACGCTGGTCGTCCTTGCACGTCCCCGCTCCTGCTTACAGTGGAAACAAAAATGTGTGGGGCCTCCGTCTCCATGAAGCTCTCCCCAGGCTTCAATTACCCTCCGTTGCCAGCTCTCCCAATAGATACTGGTTCCGTGGACTGGGATGAGGGAACCAGTGCCAAGGCCCCACCCTCTGGGGGGAAAGCCGGGGGTGTCGGGAGAGCACCGGCAAGTAACGGTAGGTAGAAGTCCGGGAGCCGTGACCAGAGCAGAGCTCGATGGGTAGCCCTACTGGAAAAAGCAGACTAAATATAAAAAAAAAAAAAAAAAAAAAAAAAACTCCCACAGCTGCAGAAAAAGTTCACTACGGATTGTGGAAACAAGAGCAGCTGCAGAAGTCCCTGAGGAATAAGTCATTGATAAGTATGGCACATCCCCTTTAAGGCTATTCTCAGCCAGTGTTTTTTCCACAGTTGCAGAAAAAATGTTGCCCACATGAGTGAGACATAACACTCCCTGAGCAAAATGCAGTGCCCCAACAATTGAAATACAATTATAGTGGAGGTCATGCACAAGTAATAGCAAACAAGTGGGTGTATATCAGTGACAGATGTTACAGCAACACTAGCACACACTGTCATTGAATGACAACAAACAACAACAACCAGACCCAGGGCAGCCCATGAAGGAGCCCCACGGGCAGTAGAGACTGAACAGTCTGCAGTAAGTGCTACTGCAGCAGGCAAGAGAAACACTCCAGGGAGAGACACGGCCATCAGTTACAGACAGCGACTGTGGTGCATGGTTTTGCTGGTACCAGTGGTGCTGCTGTGGTCTCAGTTGAGGGAATGTTTGCTGGTCTCTCTGTGGGTACTTTCAGCTACATCTATGGCAAGACTGTCAAAGTCTGCTGCTCCAGCTAATATGGATCACTGTTGTTGTGCCTGCTAATCCTTTTCTGCAGCTGCGGATCCGTAGTTGCAGATTTTCAGAAGTTGCAGAATTTCCGCAGCTGATGAATTTCCACAACTAGGGGGATTTCTGCAGATTTCTGCACGGGCACAACTTTTCTTTCAGAATATCCTGCACCAGCGTCTCCACAGTGCTGTAGGCCTTTTTCCTACAGCTGAGGGATTTTTGGCTGTGTCTGTGAATTCTGCCCAAGGTGTTTATATACTGTAATAGAGAAGCCATGCCAAAGTCGTTGTGATTGCTACTGCAGGTTGCCCAACATTTTTTTGACTACATTTACTTCAGAGCTAATTATTGCCTCCAATAGAAACATAGAAACATAGACTTTGATGGCAGATAAGGACCACTAGGCCCATCTAGTCTGCCCATTTCCCTACCTACAGGATAGGCCGCAGATCTTAGTTAACCAACAGCCTATATCTTCCTGCCCCCCACAAGAATTGCCTTATGTCTGTCCCATGCATTCTTGAATTCTCCCACAGTTTTAGACTCCACAACTTCCTCAGGCTGTTCCATGCATCCACTACCCTCTCTGTGAAATAATACTTCCTCACATTGCCCGAACCACCCTCCTATCTTTAAATTGTGTCCCTTGTTCTTGCAAGTCTTTTTCTGAAGATGCTACCCTCTTGGACTTTGTTGATTCCCTTGAGGTACTTGAAAGTTTCTATCATGTCCCCCTCTTCCTTCTTTCCTCAAGGGTATACATATTAAGCTCCTTTAGTCTCTCCTCATACGGCTTCTCTTGCAGACCCTGCACCATTTTAGTTGCCCTCCTCTGGACTGCCTCTATCCTGTCTATGTCCTTGGAGATGGGGTCTCCAGAATTGGACACAGTATTCCAGATGGGGTCTCACCAACTGTCTGTACAGAGGATAACAACTTCCTGTTTTGTGCTGCTGATGCCTCTCCTATACATCCCAGTATACCCCGGCCCTCCCTACTGCCTTCTCACATTGCTTGCTAACCTTAAGGTCATCTGATATGATTACCCCCAGGTCTCTTTCCTGTTTTGTTGTTACTACCTCCCACCCATTGTGTATTCTTCCTCTGGGTTCTTGTTTCCCAGGTGCATTATTTTGCCTTTTTGCATTGAATCTAGCTGCCATCGTCTGACCATTCCTCCAACCTTGCCAAGTCCCTTTTCATCCTTTCCACGCCTCCTTGTGTATCAACCCTGTTGCAGATCTTTGTGTCATCTGCAAAAAGGCATACTTTTCCTTCCAGTCCCTCTGCAATGTCACTGATGAAGACATTAAAAAGGACTGGAACTAATACTGAACCCTGTGGTACCCCACTAGTAACCACCCTTTCTTCAGAGTGGACTCCATTTACAATTGCCTTCTGTATTCTGTTGTCCAGCCAATGTTTTACGCAGGCTACCACCCTGGGACCCATTCCCAGGCTGGTTAATTTGACTAATAATCTTTTGTGTGGGACTGTGTCAAATGCCTTGCTAAAGTCTAGGTAGGCCATGTCACAGCCCCTCCCTGGTCTACTACTTTGGTCACCCAGTCAAAGAAATCTATTAGATTCGTCTGACATGACCTTCCGCTGTGAACCCATGCTGCCTTGGATCCTGTGCTCCACTGACCTCTAGGTACTCAACTATTCTTTCCTTCAAGTGACTCCATCACTTTCCCTACCACAGAGGTCAGACTGACAGGTCTGTAGTTTCCTGTCTCTGTCTTGGTCCCACTTTTGTGAAGGGGAATCACATCCGCCTTCCTCCAGTCCTCTGGTACCACACCATCCTCCCATGATTTATTAAAAAGAGTAGCCAGTGGTTTCACTAGTTCCTTCCTTAATTCTTTTAGAATTCTGGGGTGAATTCCATCAGGACCCATGGCTTTGTCCACCTTCAGTTTTAGGAGTTCTTGCAGAACCCTTTCTTCTGTGAAAGGACTGGGATCGACCCCCTATCAAGAGCGCTTCTGTTAATTGGATTAGGCACTTCCCCCTCCTCTTTTGTGAATACTGAGCAGAAATATTCGTTCAGTATTCCTGCTTTTTCACTGTCCCCCTCTGCCCACCCACCGTTCATTCTATTCAGCCTCACTATCCCTTCCTTTGTCTTTCTATGCTCACTGATGTACCTATAAAAGGTTTTATCCCCCTTCTTAACTGAGTTGGCTATCTTTTCTTCAGTTTGGGCCTTTGCTATTCTGACTTCCCTCCCTGCTTCTTTCTGCCTTAACTGGTACAGCTCTCTGTCCTGCTCCTTCTGTGTTTCCTTATACTTCTGGAATGCTATCTTTTTCTTCCTGACTTTCACAGCCACCTCTCTTGAGAACCATAGTGGCTTTTTCTTTCGTTTTGATTTGTTTATTTGCTTCACACAAAGGCTTGTTGCCTCTGTGATGGCAGTTTTGATAATTCCCCATTGTTGCTCCACACCTCCTTCTAGCCTGTTTGCTAGTGCTTTTCTGAGGCATCCTCCCATCTTGCCAAAGTCAGCCCTCCTAAAGTCCAGTACCCTCACTTTTGTATGGCTTGACTCTGTAGCTGAGTTTAACGTGAACCACACTGTTTGATGGTCACTTGTCCCCAGATGGCAACCCACTTCTAGATCTGAGATCCTCTCACTTCCCCTGTTTGAGAGTATGAGGTCTAAGATTGCTCCCTCACAAGTGGGTTCCAAAACTAGCTGTCTAATGCCTGCCACCTGTAGGGCATCAAGAATGGCCCTGCTCTTGGATGTGGCTGCAGCAAATGTGCTCCAGTTAACATCTGGCATATTCAGGTCTCCCATCAACAGCATCTCCCCTTTCTCTGCCATTCTGAGAATGCCTTCCATCATATCCTTGTCCATTCCTTCCACCTGACATGGGGGTCTGTACACAACCCCTGTGCAGATTGTGGTACCCTTTCCAGTCTCCAGGTGACCCACAGTGCCTCCTCTCCTCCCTGTTTACTCTTTTGTTCAGTTGCTTTTATCCCTTCCTTTACATGAGAGCTACTCCTCCCCTCTTCTCCCCTGCCTGTCTCTCCTGTAGGTTATGTACCCTGGTATGTTAACTCCAGTCATGGTTCTCTGTGTACCATGTTTCTGTGACTGCTACGATATCCAGGCATCCCTCTTCCATTAAGGCCACCAGCTCAGGGAGCTTGTTGCCCAGACTATGGGCATTGGTACTCATTACCCTCCATTTCCTGATGGCCTTACCCCCTTTTGCCCCATCCCTGTCCTTCTTGCCTTTGTCACTTTCTCCATTTACCCCTGCCCTTCTCCCTATCGACACCTCCATGTTGGTGTTTGCCACACTTACTACCGTGATTGTTTGGGGGAGGCTAGGATTTTCCTGCTCCTTTCCAGTGCCTCCCCCCTTGGCTAGTTTAAAAGCTTGCCAATGAAGCATTTAAACCTATCACCTAGGATCCTGGTTCCCCTCCCGGACAGATGCAGCCCATCATGCCAGTATAGGCTTGCATCACTCCAGGTGGACCCCCAGTCTCCAATGAAGCCAAATCCCTGAGCTCCACACCAGTTTTTCAACCACTGATTGAATCCCATGGTACAGAACACCCTAACCTCTCCTATGCCATAGATGGGTAGCACCTCCGAGAAGGTTACGTCGTGCTACTTGACTAAGGCCCCTCCCAATTCCACAAACTCTTCCTGCACTTCTCTAATCCCTTTCTTAGCCAGGTCATTTGTCCCTAGGTGGACAATGACATCCAGCTCCCTCTCCTGTGCAGCTGCTCTGGCAATCCCTGAGGATTAAGCTCCCTGTCCCTCAAGCCATGGTGCCAGGCAGGCACCTTACCTCCCTCTCCCCTTCCTTGCCCAGTTCTACCTTCCTAACAATGGAGTCCCCCACCAGGAGTTGTTTCATTCCCCTGCAGGGTCCCCTGCCACCCTCCTGTGGGTCTCCTTTGTGGAGGTTCCCAGCATCCTCCTTGATCTCCACTGTGGGTGCCTCCATAGAGGAACCACACTTTGCCAGAATGACACAGGAATTGTGGAGAGGTACAACTGGAGGGATGCGCCTCTGTTCCACCACCCTCACCCTCCCTGAGCCCACTGTGGTCCAACCGCTCCTCTTTCTTGGCAACCTCTGAGGCAACGGCAGTGGCATTGGTGGTCCCTGGATGGAAGAGGAGGTCCCACAAATCCTGGCCAACTCAGCCTGGAGATGAGCAACCTCATCCCTCAGCCCAGAGAGGTGCCTGCAGATGGTACAATATCGCATCCTCCAGAACATCTCCCGGAAGACTGCTGCTCCACAGCCACTGCACTGCACCACTCCAATCGTGTCTTATTTCTGGCCCCTTAACTGTTTGCAATCCTTACTCTTTCCTCTGTTTTTTTTTTTTTCTCTCTCTCCTTACTTTCTGCCTGTGTGCCCTTTAAGCTCCTGATTGTCCTGTTCTGAGACAAGAATATCCTATATTCTCAGTAGACCACTTACTTGTTCAGAGGCAGACCTCCAGCAGCTAGAGGGCCGGAGGCTACTCTTGCCCTTCTAGGATGGTGGGTCCTTGGTGGTTCTGTGATCACTCACTTCCTGCCCCTAACCAGGAAGTTCCTGTTGTCAGTCAAATCCTATGCCTATAAAAATAGAACTAGCTTTGGGGGTGGAGGGGAGGGCAATATAGTCCCAGCAGAGAAGTTCAGTCACACAGCAGTCCTTTCTCCTGGTGTCTTCTGCCAAGCTATTAGCAGAATCTTTCAATAGTCTATCCTCAACCTTATTCCATTGTAACAAAGGCTGTTCATTTCTTCCTTACCAGTGAAAGAGCCATATGATGTGTTGATTGCTCTGTAGGTCTTCTTTCATCCCCCAAATTAAGCAGGATGCTTCACAGAATCATGCTTGGTGGAGACTCACAATCCTGTCAAACAGCTAATTCCTGAAATCTGCTTATGGAGCAGAACTGAGACTGTCATTCATGATGCAGGTGACTCAGATTTGGATGTGAGCCAGGTCATCTGGGGCTGGTCAAGGGGTGGAAGATTAAGCATTCCAGGGGAAAAGCAGGCAACAAATCCCTTTGCATTACTGCTGCCTGGGTGATGACAGGGGAAGGTATAGTTGGGACCTTTATAAGAGGGAGAGGAAGCTAGGATGATTGATTCCTGCAGACACATAATACGAGTATGCATTATGGCACCTACGTGTGTGGTGTCCTCCAGGGGCTGGGAGTCAACTACAGAAATGCCATCAGCCATGCAAAATGATGGCCTTTCTTCAGTGCCTGCAGGCCCCACACCTGTCAACACAAGTGAGCTCCCGAGGTGACTTGCTGGAAAATATCCAGAGGGGGTTGGTCCTGCCCCAGAAGGCCCAACATAGGAGGTAAGTCACAGAGATTTAACCTTTAGGATGCCGACAGAATTAGAATGTATAGGAATTCTGGACTAATGTATCAGTCTGTGGTGCTGCAAGGGTTAAAATGGAGAACATATGTCATGGGAGATGTGGAGTGAAGGAGCTAGAGCATAGTGGGGGACCTGAGAAGGGGTCCAAGGGTCAGTTGGAAGAAGTATAAATAGATAGTTGAAAGAAAACAAAGATGGAAAGAGAATATGTTTGGCAACATCCCATTTGAAACCAGAAAAAGGTTGCAGTTTTACTTAATGGAATAGCCCTAGTATCTCCAGATGCAGTGGCCAAAATTTTAGCAAGCACTGCTGACCTCCATGGAGCAGAAGAACACCTGCCTTCTCATACATTCTAAGTTTTATACTAAATTAAGATTATATTTAGAAGTGCACTGATGTATAGTGATGTGAACTGACATATGGAAAATGTATTGACTGGACAATGCCAAGACAGCCTGACTCCAGCTAGAAGCATATAAATATTGGATCTGGCCCGCCAATGGCTCAGTGTTCCTGTTGTTCCCAGTCTGGGTCATCAGTGTGTGCAGTTCCTGTTTAAAACCATTGAGTGTGCTTCTCTGGTTGTGATTGGCATGAGTGGACCTGCAGGTCCATTTATGGTGGCAGGGTCCCAGGGTCTGGGAGGCACTGGTCATCTCAGGTGCAGGTCTTGGGTCCAAGTTCAGATACAGCAGAGGCCTGTTGGGGACTTGTCCTCAAAGAGGGTCTCCTGATGGCATTTGATCTATATATCTTGTGTACCTACGATGGTGAAGAATATGGGGGATAGTCTGCACTGGCAAGTGACTTTGGCCTGAAATGACAGACCTTTCCGTGAAACTTGCAGAAGATCAGGAATCTGGTGCTATGGTTGAGAACCCCAGGGCAAGCGCTGAACCTAGTTGGCACGATAAGTCGCCATTGGCTATGATCATGTACAGGTGTTGATTCTGACCCCCCATGGAGTCATGGGGCCTGGGACAGACTGCATTGTGTGTGTTCAGAAGTCTATATCCCTTTGTTAGCCCCTCTGTCTGGAAGCACTGCTACTCCTGTACCATACAGAGCCAGGCGTAGCCAGATCCGAGTCCTGTTTGTGGATGCGGAGTGGGGTATCTAATATAACTCCTATATTCCTAAATTACACTATAGTGTAAACAGGGAAAAGTAAAGAGGCAGGCTCTACAAATGTTACATTAAATCTTCAAACACCTTATAGAATAGTACTTCTCTTTCCCTCTGTCTCATAAATTACAATTCAGGACATATTTTGTTATAAACTGAATACCCTGCATGTCTTGTCAACAAATTTTGAAAATGCCTTATTAAAATCCATTTTGCTTTTTTCTGCCTCAGAGTCTAAATGTAGTAGTTCTGTCCTTGGCTAATTCTGGGACAAGTCTTGAAAAAGGGACATCTAGGTCTGGTAGGCTTACTCAGATAACAAAAATAAATAAATAAATTCTGCAGTGGAATAACCACAAATCTTCCAATACATTCACAGACTTCACTTGTGAAAGCATTAGAAGATAATCTAAACTTTGTGATTAATGGGATATAATAACTGGGTGATTGAATGAACAATGAATAAATTAAATATTTTTTAGACCACAGAACATATTGTGGCTCATCTTTTATTTATTTATTTATTTATTTATTTTATTTAGGTCTAGGACTACAATTACCTTTGAGCCAAGGCTCTTTTACGAAGGTTCCACGTCAGAGAAATGGATATACCTTTAAATTCTGAAAAATGTATCATGTACAGTACATTTACATTCAGTGTTTCAGACATGCTCATTGTCCTGAACTTACTGAAAATTAAAGACATTTTTTTGATGTTCTGACTTCACAAATGAACAGTGCTTGTATTCATTCCATGTTAAAGCAAATAGCACATAATGAGACTTGGTAGGAAAAAGAACTAACAGTACTCTGAATCCCTTTGAAGGCCCATCAGATAGAAGTTTGACAGGAAGCCTTTCTAATAATATATTACTCAGAATCACCTTCCCTTCAAGACTGTAAGTGCCCTGTGTTTCACCTTTTTACATTTCATAAAATAAGTCTATATGATAATGTAACCCCCTTGCAGATGGGGTTCTTGAAAGCTCCCTCGGAGCCTGTTTAAGTGCTCCCTACCAGGCTAGTGTCCTGCTTTTTAGCTGTTAAATGAGTAACCAGGAGCGTTTTGAAGCTTCCATTTCTGTTTTTTTTTAAGGACTGCCTGTTGCAGTCGTGATTAATCAAAATGGGGGGGCTGTGGGTTGTATGCCCGAGTCCCACCCGGGCCACTGAAAAGTAGCTCGCTTCTGGGGTCGCTAGTGGCCCAGAGGGAGCTTTGCTGGGGGGATATGATTGTCTGTTGAAAATAACGTAAAATAATAATGATAATGTAGTTGTTCTAACCTGCCTTCCTTTGCAGTGAGGACTGTTTCGGTTGTCTCCTCCATTTTGGTCCGGAACTGCCGAATTGGACCAATCAGTACTTCGGGACTCTGGAGAGCTGCCTAACCAATAGGGGAGCTGCTCGTAGGATGGAGAAGGCATTATGGGATATAGCGCTTTTTTTTCGCACCCCTAAGGGGCAGAGGATCGTCTGACTGACAGGCGTGCCAGCCAATGGACACGGATAGCGCCCAAATGTTAAAGAGAGCCCCAGGCTTAGAAGGGGCAGATGCATAGTGCCTGAGGTAAAGGAAGGAGCTGTGTGCTTCTGCGCTGGCAGAGTGTTCGCGCTGAAAGCACGTGATGGCCTGAGGGGCCGTTTTGCCATTTGAGCGAGTCTGAATAATCCTGCTGCATGCGGTCAGAGGAGACTGGTGCCAGCCCAGCTACCCACCAGGCTTGACCTGTTTGGAGGATTTGAGAATCTGCTGAATAGCGCTCAGTCCTTGGACAAGCTGAGACTGCTGTCGCAGCGCATTAGCCAGCTGAGAGTTTGTGTTAAGCCTTGGAGGCCGTGGCCTGGTGTGGTGGTACCCCTCTGGATTCTACCATATAAATGTGTGAGGAGGCTGGTGAAACTCAGGCTTAGCCCTGCCCCTTGTGCAGAAACTATGCTTGCTGGAGTCATGAGTACTAAACCAGGGTAGCTCCCTGCTAAGTTACAACAGTGGTCTCAAGCTATTTTATTCTATTGCTGGCTGCCTAGCGAAACTTCCTTCCCATCCTGACTTTTATCAGCATTACAAAGGTACTTCTGTGTCAGGGCCCCAACCAGCTGCCACGGTGGACTAGCCATTAGGGCTTGGGTACCCAGGGACAGTAAATACTAGGTTCAGGCCTGTGCACAGAGCCCTAGGTAGATGGGTATAGTGACAAAGTCAATCAACTTTGATTTCCACCTTTCCTGGTTACTTCCCCTTGAATAAATCAGATTGTTTGTTCTGCAACTACACCCTGGCTAGTTTGTGCATTTATGGTGAACTACTGCATAGTACCTGTGATATAACCACACCTTACTTTACAGTGGGTCCTCGGAGGGTGCTGAGAGATACCAGCCGGAAGGCGAGTGGGCTGGGGGAAGTATTGCTGGTATCTTGTGTGAGCCATTAGCAGGACGAAAGGGGGGTCGCAGTAACCCAGAGGGCTGAGACCGAGGCAATCCAAATAGTATTAACCCCGACCTCAGGGTGGAGGCACCCGCCAACGGATCTGGGCACCTTACCCTGTCCCCGGGGAGGCAGGCAGGGGTAGTAGCCCTAAGGGTAGCGCCCCCTGGGGGTTACAAAGTGGAGGTACCGCTGGGATTAGCGTCCCCTAGTGGCCAAGTGGGGAAACACACAAGAAATGGAAAAAGTGGAAGGGGATATGTTGGGAAAAATTAAGCTGGTACCTATTAAGACCATGGTACACAGACTGATGGGGTGGGGTGAAGCCGAAGAGCTAGACTCCCAGAAGATTGTGTTACTGTTAGATGTGCCTTTGGGAACCCCAACTGCTGACATCATTTCTGCAGCAGAGCGAGTAAAATGTTTGGGCAAAGTGGAGGTAAAAGAGGGCGTATGGCTGATTTGCTTGACCAGACGTTGCAGGTGTTACTTCTGTGCAGCATGGCCATCGACCCTTAGAAGGTACCTCCTGTGATTTATCCAGAGGGTGCCTCACAGGGATGGAGACTAATTCATATTCGAAGTGGGTCAGTCACTCCTGGGGGGGTCTCCTCAAATGAATAGTTTTAAAGGCAAACTTCTTAAATTGTTGGCCGTGGAGGGGAGAACTACCCAGGAACTGCTACAAGCCTTAGATTTATCCAGTGATGCTACCCCTCAGGGTTCCCCTGGCACCTCCCCTTGCCCGCCCAAGAGTTCTGTGCTGGCTTCCCTGCCCCTAGTGGTCCCACCCATACAGCTCGATTCTTACCGTAAGTTAAAACTTTCTCTGAATGCAGTGCCAGTGCCTCCAGGGAGGATGACCTGGAAGGCTTGGATGGACTATACCACCTTTAGTCCAGGAATGGCAATGCTCTGAGGGAGAAAGGAAGAGGCTGATGGACAGCTTGCGGGGTCCTGCTTTAGAAACCATTAGGTTCTTCCGGGCCACCAGTCAGGAAGCCACTGCTGCAGAGTATCTCTCTGCTTTAGAAGGGGTTTTTGGGAGTACAGAGACTGGTGAAGACTTATTATGGAAATTCAGGTCTGCTAAGCAGTGGAGAAATGAGAAACTGTCCGCTTTTGTCACTAGAGTGGAACGGGCTTTGCAGAAAGCCTATAGAAAAGGGGGAATCACTGCCGCAGCCCTGAATCAGGTCCGGTTAGAACATGTTTTAAAATCTGCCAGATTTTCTAGTGTAATACTGCTGAAACTTGAGTTACATGATCGGCGGGCCACCCCGCCTGAATATTGTCAATTAATGAGGGAAATTAGGAAGGTGGAGACTGATGAGGGGTGGGAGCCATGTGTGGGGGTGGTAAACCCTAGTGGGACCCCTGAGCCTAACACCTCTGAAGAGGTCAACCTGTCCAGAGGGTCTGAGGGATCCCCAGATTTTTCTCGTGTTGTGGGAATGTGAGTTGTCTCCTCTGACCCCCATGTAGAGAGTGAGTTGAGGACCGAGGTCAGGAATTTACAGGAACTGGTGAGGGACTTAAAGCGATCTGCTATGTACCCTGTTAGGTCTGGGGCCCCTGAAATAAGCTGAAATCAGACCCCCGGCCCAAGGGATCCCCCTCACCCCTCTCAGGGCCCCCCACAAATACAGGGCCCACCGCCAAACAGTGATCTCTGGGACTCCAAGTTCTGTTACCATTGCGGAGAAGATGGACATTTCCAACCTGAGTGTCAGAGGCCGGAGAATTTAAGGAAGGTTAATAGCAAATTGATCAATTTGCATCGCCGGACCCAGTCTCGCCTCCCCAAGAAAAGTTTTGTGACTCTGGCCCAGGCTCAGTCGACCCTCAATGCTGTGGCCCCTGATTGGTCTGATGTGGTTGGGCCTTCAATGGAGACCTTGGTGCGAGTGAATGGGATTCCCGCTCAGGCTGTATTAGACGGTGGCTCTCAGATAACCATCATGTTTCAGGACTGGTATCAGACACATTTACCTGAGGTGCTCCTGCAACCTTTAAATGGTCTACATGTGTGGGGGTTGAGCGACAAGGCATATCCGTATTTGGGGTATATTCGAGTTTGGTTATCATTCTCGACATCTATAGCTGGAATGGATGAGCAAGTGGAAACTTTAGTTTTAGTTTGCCCACCCACTAGACTGTACGATGGGGTACCCCTATTGATTGGGACGAATGCTCGTATGTTTGGACGATTGGCCCAGTTGTGTTCAGAAAAGCAGGCGTTTAAAACTGGGTGAGTTCTAAAAATACCTGCTGTGCTCCAAAACGCAGTTGCCACCCAGAGGAGGGTTGGTCAGGAGGAACCAGAGGGCCCGGTGGGGGTGGTGTGGAAAAAAGGACCCGGCTCCAGTGATACTTGCCCCAAATGCCCAGTGTGTCTTGCATGGAGAAGTACGATTAAGGACGGATGTCAAAAATAAATTGTTAATGTTGGATGCACCTGGAGAGGGAAGATTGCCTGAAGGACTGTTAATAAAGCCCATTATCTTGCCCGGCTAGAGCTCATGCTTATGTCAAGAGAGTGATGGTTCAAGTGCATAATATGTCCGACAAAGAGATTCAAATCAGAAGAGGGTGTACCCTGGCAAGTGTCCATTGTGCGGATACCATGGTACTGCCAAGTAGCAAGGGTCCCGAGGCAGACTATCGGGTTACTCCTGATTTGTTTGATTTTGGTGACTCTCCGTTGCCAGCTGAATGGAAAAAGAGGATCAGTGAGAGGCTTGCCCAATGGGACCAGGTGTTCTCCCTGAAAGAATGGGATGTGGGATGCGTGCAAGGGGCCGAGCATCATATTCGGCTGCATGACGAAAGGCCTTTCCGAGAGAGATCCCGGCGCCTGGCCCCGGCTGACATTGATGATGTACGGCGGCACCTGCAAGAGATGTTGGCAGCTGGTGTGATACAAGAGTCCAGGAGCCCTTATGCTTCCCCTATTGTGGTGGTAAGGAAGAAGAATGGGATGGTGTGGATGTGTGTAGACTATCGCACTTTGAATCGGTGGACCATCCCTGACCAGTACACCATGCTCCGAATACAGGACGCCTTGGACTGTTTAAATAGCAGCAAGTGGTTTTCTGTGTTGGATCTCCGCAGTGGGTACTATCAGATCCCGATGGCCCCAGGGGACTGAGAGAAGACTGTATTCACCTGCCCCCTAGGTTTCTATGAGTTCATCTGGATGCCTCAAGGGATTTCAGGCGCCCCAGCCACCTTTCAGCGCCTGATGGAGAGAGCCATGGGGGATATGAATTTGATCGAGTGTCTGGTCTATTTAGATGATGTCATAGTGTTTGGACGCTTGTTGGAAGAACACGAACAGACGACTATTCAAGGTCCTGGATCAGCTGGAGGAGTTCGGCCTCAAGTTGTCTATAGATAAGTGTCAATTTTTCCAGACTTCTGTAAAATATGTGGACCACATAGTGTCTACTGAGGGCATAGAGACTGACTCTAGCAAAGTGGAGGCGTTGACTACTTGGCCCCAACCCAGGAACTTGAAGGAGTTGCAACGATTTCTGGGGTTTTGTGGATATTATAGGCGATTTGTCAAGGACTGTTCTCGAGTGATTCGTCCCTTCCTCAACCTCACTCAGGGGTACCCTCCTACACACAAAAAGTATAAAAAAGTTGTACAATCCGACGCCGAGAAGAGGTATTTTCAGCCAAATGAACTCTTTGGGGACCGTTGGACTGTTGAGTGTGAGGACGCTTTCCATGACATTATATATCAGCTCACCCATGTCCCCGTGTTGGCTTATGCTGACCCGGCCAAGCCCTACGTTCTTCATACCAATGCTCGTCTTCAAGGGTTGGGGGCCGTGTTGTATCAGGAGCACTCAAATGGCCTAAGGCCTGTAGCTTTTGCCAGTAGGAGTCTGGCCCCGTCAGAGAAGAATTATCCCATGCATAAGCTAGAGTTCCTGGCTCTGAAGTGGGCCATTGTTGATCAGTTCCATGACTATTTGTACGGTGCCAAGATATTAGTAAAGACGGATAACAATCCTCTGACCTATGTACAAACCTCAGCCAAGTTGGACACCACTGGCCACAGGTGGCTCTCTGCCTTGGCCACCTACGATTATGCTGTTGAATACAGGGCTGGTTTAAACCATATAGATGCAGATGCCCTTTCTCGGAGGCCTATGCCCCAAGCTGACTGGATCAGGTTGTCTGGGCCCAACATAAGAGCTCTGTGCCAGAAGTTTGACAAGGAAGATCGGTTATCCCCTGATGCTGTGAACTATATGGTGGATTGCTTGGGGCCATCTGAGAGCTGTATACCTGCTGCCTACTGTCATTTTTCCACTCTGGACACTAGTTCACTGCCTCGGTTCGACAATACTATCTTCAACGGGCTCAATCCCGAGATCCTCTGATAAAACTGATGGTGGAAGCCCTGCAGGCCGGGCGAGATGTGTCCAAATTGCGCTCCACCGACTTAAGAGCCACCTTGTTATATAAAGAAGGGCCCAAACTAAGGCTGATTAACCAACTACTATACCGAGAGACTGTACATAAAGGGGACCAAATCGTCAAACAGCTGGTGCTGCCGGCCGAGTTAAAGGAACTGGTTTTAAGGTCATTGCATAATCAGATGGGACATCTTGGTATCGACCGAACTCCCGACTTTGTACGAGCCCGGTTTTACTGGCCAAAAATGAGTGCAGATGTGGAGCGGTATGTCAAGACCTGCAGTCGCTGTTTGCAGAGGAAAGCCTTGCCCCAGAGGGCTGCTCCTATGGTTAACATTACTACTAGCGCTCCTATGGAACTAGTCTGCATTGATTTCTTAAGCCTGGAACCCGATCTGAGAAATATCAGTAATATATTGGTGGTTACCGATCATTTCACCCAGTACGCACAGGCGTTCCCTACTAAGGATCAGAAAGCAACCACTGTGGCCAAGATACTTGTTGAAAACTTTTTTGTCCACTACGGGGGCCCCCCAGCGAATCCATTCCGACCAGGGGAGGGACTTCGAGAGACGCTTGATTAAAGAGATGTTGTCTTTGTGGGGGGTGCGAAAGTCAAGCACCACCCCCTACCATCCTCAGGGAGATCCCCAACCTGAAAGGTTTAATCGCACCCTACTTGACATGTTAGGCACATTGCAACCCAAAGACAAACCGAGATGGAGCCGGCAGATCAGTACCCTGGTTCA
This sequence comes from Neoceratodus forsteri, assembly GCA_016271365.2. NCBI lineage: Eukaryota > Metazoa > Chordata > Ceratodontiformes > Ceratodontidae > Neoceratodus > Neoceratodus forsteri. Next base: position 373,851,748 of record CM028135.1, read on the forward strand.
CACCTATAACTGCACCAAGAGTGATGCCACCGGATTTTCCTCTTACCGACTGATGTTTGGGAGAGAGGCTAGGTTGCCCGTGGATGTGTGTTTTGGAGTTTCCCCTGATGGGGTGCAAGCAGAAAATCATCTACAATATGTACAGAAACTGAAGGCCCAGTTAAACCATGCTTATCAGTTGGCCCAGACCATGGCAGCTAAAAGAAACTTGGCCAATAAGGAGAGGTATGACAAAGTGAAGGCATTGGAGTTAAGAGAAGGGGACAGGGTGTTGTTGAGGAACCTGGGGCTGCATGGAAAACACAAGATTGCTGACCGATGGCATCACCTCCCTCACATTGTTGTGGGACAACTGGCTGATTTGCCTGTGTATAAAGTGCGACCTGAAAACGATTCCAAAAATGTGAAAACTATTCATTGAAATCACCTGCTGCCAATCGGACAGATCCTGATTGAAGCTGAACCTTCAACTGCCGCCCCCTCCCGGCCGGTGACTAGATCTGCTGCCAAGCAAAGAACTAAACCCATGGATCCTTCAGTAAGCCAACCCAGAGAGCCTTGTCCAAGCCCGAGGGAAGGAGATGATCAACAATCGGTATCGGAAGACAATGAAGATGATATTGAATACTATCCCTCTTATGAACTAAGCCAGTTGTTTCGGGGCAATCCCCTGGTAAATTCTGGAAATGAGATTGACCCATCTGGACTGTTCGAGCCCCATACTTTAACTCCGGAGCCGATACCTCCAGAAGATGGACTGGGCGGCAAAACAGCCCCAGGGGTGGGGTCCTTAAGCCTGGCTGAACTGTCTGGCTTGGCTGCATTATCTGACTTTTCAGACGAAGAGAGTGAGGTGGGGGGACAAGTTAGTGATATGCCTGAACCGGAAGAGTATTTTGAATGCCCCAATGGTTCCTTACTAGCACATACACAGCCCTTAGCTGAGCCCAGTGAAGTGGGTCCTGGGGTAGGGGGTCAGGACATCAATAATACTATGGGTACTGAGCCCTATTCCCCTGTGGAGGTTTCCGTCTCTACTGTCAGTGGGGCTTAGTTGGAATCGGGGCCTGTTTCCTGGATCCCCAAGACACCTAGGTGCTCCAGCCGAGAAGTACGGCCTGTAGTAAAATTGAGCTATGAGTCTTTAGGCCAGCCTGTGGACCTGCCCTTAAACGTGGTCCATAAAGGGGTGCATGTGTCCCCGAGCTCTTTGCCTAAGTTAGCCCTGGGGGATGACTCTAGTCTGTTAATATTGCCCTTCTGGTGTGGGGCCCCCACTTTAGGTAACCCACCAGTAGCTAAAATGGGGGGTTTCCCCCAGACCCGGGGCTGTGAGCAGGAAATATTGACCTGATTGGGAGAAAGAGGAACAAAGGGTTGTGTGTGTACACCATTGTATAACCCCTAGTATGCTGCAAATATTCATGTATGTAATGCAAAGTGTGATGTACTGTCACTTAGGCTGTGTGCCTTCAGGCGAACTAAGGGTAATTACTTGGCACGGACGCCAAGCTTTTCTAGGCCAGGAGGGGTGTAACCCCCTTGCAGATGGGGTTCTTGAAAGCTCACTTGGAGCCTGTTTAAGTGCTCCCTACCAGGCTAGTGTCCTGCTTTTTAGTTGTTAAACGAGTAACCAGGAGCGTTTTGAAGCCTCCATTTCTGTTTCTTTAAGGACTGCCTGTTGCAGTCGTGATTAATCAAAATGGGGGGGGGGGCTGTGGGTTGTATGCCTGAGTCCTGCCCGGGCCGCTAAAAAGTAGCTCACTTCTGGGGTCACTAATGGCCCAGAGGGAGCTTTGCTGGGGGGATATGATTGTCTGTTGAAAATAACGTAAAATAATAATGATAATGTAGTTGTTCTAACCTGCCTTCCTTTGCAGTGAGGACTGTTTCGGTTGTTTCCTCCATTTTGGTCCGGAACTGCCAAATTGGACCAATCAGTACTTCGGGACTCTGGAGAGCTGCCTAACCAATAGGGGAGCTGCTCGTAGGATGGAGAAGGCATTATGGGATATAGCGCTTTTTTTTTTCGCACCCTTAAGGGGCAGAGGATCGTCTGACTGACAGCCAATGGACACGGGTAGCGCCCGAATGTTAGAGAGCCCCAGGCTGAGAAGGGGCAGATGCGTAAGTGCCTGAGGTGAAGGAAGGAGCTGTGTGCTTCTGCGCTGGCAGAGTGTTCACGCGGGAAGCGCGTGACGGCCTGAGGGGCCGTTTTGCCGTTTGAGCGAGTTTGAATAATCCTGCTGTGTGCGGTCAGAGGAGGCTGGTGCCAGCCCAGCTACCCACCAGGCTTGACCTGTTTGGAGGATTTGAGAATCTGCTGAATCGCGCTCAGTCCTTGGACAAGCTGAGACTGCTGTCGCAGCGCCTTAGCCAGCTGAGCGTTCATGTTAAGCCTTGGAGGCCGTGGCCTGATGTGGTACCCCTCTGGATTCTACCATATAAATGTGTGAGGAGGCTGGTGAAACTCAGGCTTAGCCCTGCCCCTTGTGCAGAAACTGTGCTTGCTGGAGTCATGAGTACTAAACCAGGGTAGCTCCCTGCTAAGTTACAACAGTGGGTCTCAAGCTATTTTATTCTATTGCTGGCTGCCTAGCGAAACTTCCTTCCCATCCTGACTTTTTATCAGCATTACAAAGGTACTTCTGTGTCGGGCCCCAACCAGCTGCCATGGTGGACTAGCCATTAGGGCTTGGGTACCCAGGGACAGTAAATACTAGGTTCAGGCCTGTGCACAGAGCCCTAGGTAGATAGGTATAGTGACAAAGCCAATCAACTTGATTTCCCCCTTTCCTGGTTACTTCCCCTTGAATAAATCAGATTGTTTGTTCTGCAACTACACCCTGGCTAGTTTGTGCATTTATGGTGAACTACTGCATAGTACCTGTGATATAACCACACCTTACTTTACAGGGGGTCTTCAGAGGGTGCTGAGAGATACCAGCTGGAAGGTGAGTGCGCTGGGGAAAAGTATTGCTGGTATCTTGTGTGAGCCATTAGCAGGACGAAAGGGGGGTCGCAGTAACCCAGAGGACTGTGACTGAGGCAATCCAAATAGTATTAACCCCGACCTCAGGGTGGAGGCACCTGCCAATGGATCTGGGCCCCTTACCCTGTCCCCGGGGAGGCAGGCAGGGGTAGTAGCCCTAAGGGTAGCGCCCCCTTGGGGTTACAATAATATTTGACCAAATGGAAAAAAACATTATTTTCCTTTCTATCATGCCCTGCTGGCACCGGATCATCTTGTTGAGCATTCGCTATACTGACTCTGGTCTGTCAGTATCTTTCCACAGGTGAAGACTCCAGAACTGTGTGCCATACTCCATGTGAAGCCTCACCAGAGTTCTGTCTGTAGAGGGGCAGAATCATCTCACTTCTCCTACTGTCAATACCCCTCCCTATACACTACAGCATCATTGATACCTTGCTGTATGCCTTGTTGCTTTGACTCATTTGCTTAAGTGAGTCAGTAATGATGACTCCCAGATCCCTCTCCTCTGTCAAAGTGTCCAGACAAACCCCACCCCATCTAGTATTCTGTGAATGGATTCTGTCTCCAAAAGTGCATTATGTTTCACATATTGGCATTGAATTTCAACCTTAGAGCACCTCTCTAGTTTCTCTAGGTCCTTGTTGAGCTCCTGCATACCTTTTTTTTGATCTACCCTACCACATAAATTTGTGTCATCAGCAAAAATACACAACTTTCTTTGAATACTTTCCCCTGCTATGTCAATTTTGAACATATTAAATAGGATACATCCAAAGACCAATCCATGCAGCAGTTGCTCATGACATCTTTGTCTCCTGATTTAGTATCCCTCACCACTGCTGTACACTTTGTTGTGTTGTCCCAAGCCAATTTCCTACATACCTAACTAAACCCTGCTCTACTCATAAGCCATCCAATTTCTTCAACAGTCTTCTGTGCAGTACTTAAATGTATTGTTGAAGTTGAAATAGTGCAAATCTACATCCTGTCATCTGTCAATGGCATTGGTGACCCAATCAAAAAACATTATCAATTTGATCTGGCATGTCCTTGCTGAAACAAACCCATGTTGTCTGTTTTAGTGTAGAACATTGTTCTCTAAGTAGGCCACCAAGTATTTCTTAACTGTGGTCTCCAGCAGCTTACTTACAAAGGAGGTAAGGCTGACAGGCCTGTAGTTGCCTAGATCCTCCCTACCCACCTCCCTTGTGGAGAGGTGCTATGTCAGTGGATCTCCAAACTGTTGGTATCACTCTGGATTTCATTGTGTCATTAAATGGATGGGTTAGAAGTATTGCAATTTCTGTAGCCAGTTCCCTGATTACCTGTGGGTATAGTCCATCTGTACCTGGTGCCTTGTTTACATTGAGACATTCTAGACCCTGTTTTACCCTGCCAACTAGGATCTGAGCTCCTTCCATTTTTTGAATCCTCATGTAGTTCTGATGATCGTATTCTCTAGCAGAGGACCACTGTCCTCTTCTGTGAATACTGAACAGAAATAATTAATTAGTACATTTACCTTCTGCTCATCTTCTTCCATAACCCCCTCCTCCAGCTACAGTAGTCTATCTCCCCTCATTTTCTTTTTTTCACTTGTCTACCTAATTAATTATTTTTAGCCACTCTTTAATCCTTCAGCAAATTGCAGCTTCATATCTTCCATTGCCCTCGTGACATCCACCCTTACCTTACTGAATTTAACTAGATAATCCTGGTAGGCTTCCTCACCCTTGTTCCTGCTGTACTCAGTGAAGGCCTTTTTTTGCCCTCATAGCCTTCCTCACCCACTTTGAGTACCAGATTAACTTTTTGTGTTTGTTTCTGTTGGCAACCTTTCTTGCATAAGATTTGGTCACCTCTAAGAGTTCCTCCTTAATCATTCTCCACTGTTTATCCACACCCTCAGTCTGATCTGCCCATGCCAGTCATTCCCTGGCTAGTTCCAGCATCTTCAAAACTCTGGACACCTGAAGTCCAGAACCATAGCCTTTGAGTGGGTTCCATTGTTCTCTCCTGCCACTTCAAACTACACAGTGTTGTATTCACTACACCCCAACTGTTCTTTAACAGCCACCACCTCACCTTCTCCAAATTGGTGAGTACCAAGTAAATTATGGTGTCCTGTTATGTGGGATCCCCTTCCATTTCCATAAATATTACCTTTAGTGTCTCTTTGTTCATACAGTACTGTACATGCTCCCACAACTAGCCCCTCTCTCCAAACTGCTTTCTCCTCCTCAACCTCTTACCCTTCTGCCCCCTGCCTCCTAGTATTCTCTGCTGCCCCATTCCTGTTCTAGCATGATTTTGTCCTCTGTTACTCAGATGACCTGTATTCTGTATTCTGTATTGTACTCACCATGACACTTTCTCCACCACTTGCTGCTGCTGTGGCTTGGTGACTGTTTCGCAGTCTGTAACTAATATTTAATTTTATACCTCTTTAGCCAATATTCAGTGTACTGCTTCTTTATTTGTAACTTTATTAGGATGTTGTGTTTTACATGTTTTGAACTGTTTACACTCCCTTCCATTTTGTAACCCTTTCCCTGTACCATACCTGGAAATGAGCCTTGGCTCAACGTACCTTTCCTGGTTATCAATTTCTATTATAAAATGGGTAGGCAAAATCATTCTTCCTGATTGGTGAGAACCTGTGTCCTTATAGGACAACAATATTGCAATTGGCACTGTTTATGCCCACTAGGGGTGAAGTGCCAACCATATTAAATACCAGTAGTTCTTCTGCCTATCTGGTGATTCTCACACAGCTCACCTTTCTAGTGACTGTCTGTTCAGTGCCCCCTGTGCAACCTCATGTCCTGAACTGGGACATAACAAAAAAACAAGAAAGATCAGACAGTGAAATGTCTCACAACAGAGACAATGTAATTTTTTTTCTGATTAGGAGCTGTGATCTTGACTGGTAGTCTAGCATGTGAAACCAACAAGTTTCATTGACACAATGCAGCACCATTGCTCATGCGACAAATAAAATTAAACCGTATAATTTTAAAACTTTCCACATGAACTAACCTTTTTGTCTAATACTGCTTATCTGTTTTTTGTTGCATGACTCAACTATTCAAAGTGCTACCCAATCTTCTGTGAGTGAAGCCAGAAGTACCAGTTTCTGAACCAACGGAAGCTATAAGTATCTATACATCCTCAAATATCAACTGCTCCTCCTGAAAGCTCCACATCAGCTCCACAGAGCTCTTTCAGCCTGATTTTGGCTCCATTTATTCCTCAGTGCTCCTAAACTGAAGAGCACTTTTCAAACTTGGGGGAGGGAGAGGGGGACTTTACATAGCAGCACGCTCCTCTACAGTCCTACAAGCCATCAACTGGCATCAACTGCTATGTCTTTAAAAAAATCAACTGCACCCCCCCCCCCCAAGAAGCTCCACAGAGCTCTTTCAGTCTGATTTTGACTCTGTTTATTCTCTGATGCTCCTAAACTAGAGAGCACTTTCCAATTTGGTGGGTGGTGGGGGGGACATTACATATCAGGAAGTCCCTCTACAGGCATATACTGTAAGCCTTCAACTGGCATCAACACATCAGAATGAATAGGGACCATTTTACAACAAAAATGCAATGAATAATATTTTTAAAGTCTTTTAGTTCTGTTTATTTTAGTTCTTTTTATATTTTTAATTGTGAAACCCATTTTGTAAGAGCAATAAGATACTTCTGGGGTGTAGGTTGTTGCCAGATAAGAGCACATCCCAGTTGCTCAAGAAACTTGGCATAAGTGCCTCATGCCTCACTATGCACCTGGGGCATCCTGTTATCAGGCAACAACCCACACCTGGTTGTATATTATTGTTTTCATAAATAAACAATAAATAAATGTAATATTTTGTTAGACATGAGAACCTATTGTTGCTCATGACTGGATATACCTTTAAATTCTTGATCAGAAAATCAGTGACAGTTGGTTTGGAAGAATACAGGTTTTTAGAACCCAGATCATACATGAAAAAAAAAAAAAAACAGATACAAAATTGTTAAGAATTCCAATGGCCAAAACTTGCATTTAAAAATCAACATAGAAACATATAAAGATAACAAAGTTCCATTAAAGGAAATGCATTTCAAGGTCAAATATCACAGAATAGATAGCTTCTTCCATAAGAAAAGTCATAAAACATACATAAAGCTGCATTTTAAAACTATGCCTGTGTGTGTCTGTGCATGCATTAGTAAATGACTATGATTTTAAACCACAGGTTAAAATAAGCTTAAAAAATATATAGTATATAATTAGTGATGCAGCAAAATGTTATTTCACCTGCGAAATTCCTGCGAAATCGCTAATTTCATTGTGTGAAATATTTTGTGTAATCATGAACGCAAGGTGAAATTTCACCAGTAAATTTCTCCTTGCATTTCTATTCAGTGAAATCAGGTGAAATTGGGCATTCCACATGACTTACTCTCTGCAGGTCACATGGGTTGACTATATACAGGCAGGAAGTGAGTTGTTCCTTTCCTTGCTGTGGAGTTGGAGACTTGGAGAGGAGAAGCAGGCAGCTAGCAGCAGAGAGTTTAAAATCAAGATTCTTTACTTGGTCTGTGTGACACTGTTCCATTCTGTGTGTTTTTTTTTTACACCCTTTTTTTGTTTAAAAAGAATATATTAGATTGTGTTTCCGTTCTTTGCCTGTAGTTTCTGTTTGGTGTCTGTAGTGTATTGGGTGGGGGTGTGTGTGTGTGTGTGTGTGTGTGTGTGTGTGTGTGTGTGTGTGTGTGTGTGTGTGTACAGTATGTGTTTAACTCCCTCTGTCTCCCTTTCTATTCGGAATCTTTTTTTTTTTTTTTCATAGATAGGATGGATGCTAAACAGCAGGGCAAGGTGACTGGGAGTAAGGCACCCACTGTTTGCCTTAATAGGCAGGTGTTCCAGCAGGAACATGTGTTGCCCCAACAAGAGCATGTGGCCCCCACTCCCGAGCAGCAACAGCATGAGCTCATTGCCGCCCCCTGCAGCAGCATGGCCTTGAGTATGATGTGGCCCCCAGAACCAGCCAGCTGCAGAATCTTGTAGCCCCCCCCAGCAGCAGCAGGAGCATTTGGCCCCCAGCAGCAGCCAGATACTAATGCTCCACCCCCCAGCAGAAGCATGCACCCCTGACATAAAGGATCAGCCGTGTGGTGTTTCTTTGATCAAAATACCAGCAACAGCACAGTGGTCATCTGCAAGCTATGTGGCAGAGCAGTACAAAGGGGCAAACAAGGGGGCCATTTTGGAACTGTTGGTCAGAGGAGCCAACTACAGAACCACCATGCTGCAGAGTGGCTCCAGAAACAACAGGAGTTGGCAGCAACAGGAGGCAGTGGGGCCCAAGAAGAAGAGGGCCATCAGGAGGATGGGGCCAGTGGTCAGGTGGAGCCTGGAAGGTGCAGCAGCAGGAGAAAGCAGCAGGAGGCAGCAGCACCCCCATCCACCTCACCAGACATCCACCGGCAGCACCAGGTTCATGGTGGTGGTGAACCCACACAGCCTGCAGCAGCCCCAGCTGCTTCTCCAGTTAGCCACGAAGACCTGGCAGCTGTAAGAGCAGCGGTGTCTGCTCTCCACCGTGATTTTGATTATTTCTGCCAGGAGGTCAGGGGTGGACCTCAGAAAACTAATGGAGGAGCAACATAAAGTGTTGGACCTCCTTGCAGAACTTCATTGTGGGGGAACTGGTGGTGGTAGTGGCAGGTCAGAAAAATCTGGGCCTGTTTCTGACACCGTTTAATTATGTGCTTGCTAATTTGCAAGTGAGGCAGGCAGTGCAGCACCTGAATTTTTTTCTCTTTTCTTTTTCCTGTCCTTGTTTTGTTACTGTCACTCTTCCTTCATGCATACCCCCCCAAAATAACAAAAATAAACCAAAAAAAAAATAAAAAATCCTTGCTGTCCTCTTCTTCTTTCTACATCCTCATGTTTCTTTTTTGTGTCCAGTGTTTTGCATGTTACTATGTAATGCTCATGCTCCCTCTCTTTAACATCATTTGAGAACCCTACCCTTGCACTTACCCTTCATGTCCCCTGTCATGTGTGTAACTGTAACTTATTGTCAGTCCTTTAGTCTGTACCCATACACCGTACCTTTCTTCTTGTTTTATCTAACTCCTTCTATATTTCCTCCTCCTAGCCACACATGTCAAGTATATTGTAATATGTTTGTATGAACAAAACATTTTTCCCAAAGCTATGTGCTTCAGGCTGATGTTGTGGGCTTCAGTTGTCTTGTGCAGCATCAGTCTAAATATGTACACAACAATAATAGAAACATAAACACTTTCACTGTGAAGTTAAACATGAATATGTTTTTGTGCTTAACAACACATGTCCCATGACCTTGCCTCCCACAATTGTAAAATTTGTGTCCCTCCCCTCTATTCATGATGATATTTAGTGACCCACCACCAGACCCTGTCCAAAATGTGCTATTTGACCACAGTTTAACAAGGCCTCTTGCTGCCATACTGTGCAGAGCAGGCATGCTAAGACAAGAATTATGACAGGAGAAATGGTACATAAAATTGAGACAGAAATATGGTCTGAGTCAGGATGTGATGTGGTACCCCGCCTCCACCACCACCCAGACATTAAATTGTTGTTTTGGGCCATGCTCAGCAACGATTTCAGCCTGAATCTCAGTGCTGCTTGTGCCAAACAGGGCCTACAAGTCCAGAAATGTTTCCAAAAAAATGATACAGTAAATTCAGACAATCAGGTTTTAGCAATGTTGTTATATGGCTCCCAAGCCACTACCTGAACCAAAACATTGTCTTTGGTCTACTGTTTGCAAGTGATCTCATGCTGAATCTCTGTTCTGTGAGTGCAGAACAGGCTGTATATGTCCAGAAATTTTTCCCAAAAAATGTTACATCAAATTGAGACTGAAATCTGGTGACAGTCCTGATGTTAGATGCTGCGCCACCACCTCACGGTCGGACCTGAAATGGGGTACCATTCAGAGAAAATGAATTTTTCATGCAAAATACTGCTGCTACTCTCAATTGTTTCCTCCTGCTGCTGCTTTTTCAGCTGATTAAGATAGACCTGTAGAATTATAATTTCCCTATGCTGCTGTCCTGATTGGCTGTGTTGACTGACTCTGTGGCTGTAACTTGCCTGGCGGTGGGGAGGGGAGTGAATGACATTATGGGACACCATAGCCCGCTGCCTGCTGTTGCTTCTAACTACTACTTGCCAAGTTTCCACAAGAAGTATCATGTTGGATGTGGATGGTTGATGGTGGATCATCTCCATGGAGTCCAAACTGCTGCTGCTGCTACACATGTAAATATCTGTCTTTATTTTTTTTCTGTACAACATAAGGGTGTAGGTGAGTTGGTATTGTGGCGTCTTGAGTTCTAATATGTTTGTACTGCTTTTATATTATTTTTCAGTGTGCTATGGATGACATCATCATGCCAGGCCGGGATTAGAATCTAGGGTTGTTGGAATGCACCACATTTCCAATGCCAAGGCAGACGGTAAGTATTTAATTTTTCATTACTAGTGGGGTACTTCTGTTACTGCCATCTGGATATCTGAGTTTGATAGTAATTATGTTCTTTTTTACTTTTGTCAACATCATGAATTCAGGCGAAGTTAAGTCTCACTTCTGTTGCTGCCGCCATAATCATTTGAGGTGGCATAGATGCAGTAATCATGAAGATTTGGAGTCCAAACTGAGGCCAGTAAGCACCTGCCCTGCCCCCAGGAACCATCACTGTTTTGGTAAACAAACTTTAACCTGGTAGTATAGCATAAGTAACTTTTTTGGGTAATTGGATGTTGTAAGTTGTTAAGCCTTTTCATGATTACTTTTGTAATTAATGACTCGTATCATTAAAGATGGCTACCATTCACAATTTCTCAAAATGTGTTCAACGTGTGCTGTTAACAGTTGAGTGAGCATGTTACATTCATACGCTACTTGTACTAGGAGCCAGGGTTCTTCAACATGTCACCGATAGTAAGTGGCAGAAAAATTGTTTTTGGTTGCATGGAGTGTATGGGTGTGTCAGATGGGGAGGCTGTGTGGCATGGCATGTGCCAGCATGGGTACTTTTAAGGATATCAAGACAATGTATCTTGCTGTAAAATGGGGTTGATAGTCAACATGGAAAGCAAAATGTGTATCTTGATATTTTTGGCAGCAAAACATTATAACTGTAATCATGCAACATCTTTATGGTTATAATAATTTCATTGCTGATGCTTTATATAGGCTGGGGGACTGGGGACCAAACAATGGTTTACGGCTAAGGGTGATCAAATGAAACTGATTCACACTGCAGCAGATAACACATCACCATAACCAATCCCATGGTACATAGCTAAAAATAATTATAACACTATACTGAGCTGAAAGTGGTTGGGGGGTGGCCTTTTCAAGTAAACTCAGCCTTTTTACACTTCCACATCATCCAAGAAGCACCCCTCACAGTCTTCAAGACTGGAGTTCTCACCAGGTGGGAATTCTCTCACCCTTGCTGCTTCATCCACCTCACTGCTGGTGGATATCTTAGTTGATGGATTGTCATCATCCTCATCACCAAGACACAGTTTCTGTGGCAACACCACTGACATCACTGTGTTGTGTGGAATGTGTCTTTCATTCATTTTGATGAATGTTAGTATGGAGACATTCTTGGGTGACAAATTGGCCCCATGGTTACTCACAATGGCTCCAGCTGCACTAAACACTCGTTCCACACTGACACTGGATGGTGGACAGCTCAGGTATTTCACAGCAACCGATGTTAGTGCTGGTCAGTCAGTCATTTTGCTGCTCCAGTACACCAGTGGCTCATCAGTAATGGCAAGGTGCTTTAGATCTCCCATGTAGGCCTCCACCATTCATTCAGCTGCCCTAAGTCCAGTTGCCTCATCTGTCTCCTCCTCCTTTTCCTCCACATCTTCCACCCCCACCTAAAAGAGAACATCCCAAATGGAATTGCTTGCTGTTTTCTGCTGTGCCTTGCCCATTTTCTCTGATTGGGCTGCCTGTGAGCTGTTGGTGGTGGTAGCAATACCCATTTGTGCCACAGTGCATGCCTTTTTCATGTGTGCAGCATGTACCATTCTAATGAGGTTCTCTGTCAACTTTTGTACTCGCTGATGGCCTCCTTCAATTATAGAAGGCAGGCCACATTTGTAGCATGGATCCAGTATGGTGGCGATCGCAAAGTCTGCCAACTGTAAAATGCCAGATGCATGGGTATTTGTGTCCAGCACATGGAGCATGTAATCCACTAGATCACAACAACCATGATCCCCACTTGCCTCAATTTGCTATCTCACATTAACTAGTGTCTGCCTCAGCACATGAATGAGGGGTATGGATTAACTTATACAAGCAGTATCCCCACTCACTGCCTGTGTAGCATGCTCAAATGGATGAACAATGCATATTAGCCTCTCCATTTGGTGCCACTGCTCTGTTGTTAGAGTGATGGACACTCCAGCACTGTCATGGGTGGCGTGCACCAGCAGGTATTCTGACACAGCCTTATACTGTTCATACAGCCAGTCAAGCATGTACACTGGAGTTCCACCTGATCACATCAGACTTCATCCAGTGCTGAGGTAGATGGTTATTGCACTGTAGCTCATGTAGATGGTCATGGGCCTTTGCAGAATAGGTGAAGTGGACACAGATGCGACAGGTGACAGTAACTGTTTCCTTAATGTCTGCATGGTTGAGAAACTGCTGAACAACAAGATTAAGGCAATGTGCCAGGCACAGCACCCTGAAAAATCAACCATGGCTAATGCACTTCACTACATTGAAGCCATTATCGCTTGCAATGAATCCTGCTATGAATGACTGTGTGTGTAGCCACCCATCAATAGCTGACAGCAGAACACTAAGCATTTTTGCAGCCATGTGAGAACCAGTAACACTTGTCATACTCAGGGTCACATGCTGCCGAATACCAGGTGTGTTGCTACCACCACAATATTGCTTCATGCAGGTTTTGCCAGGCCCAAAATCAAGTACTGCCCCAGGCAACTGCGCCCAGTGTGCTATTATGTATAAATACAAGCTTGCTGCTGTTTCTTCACTGGTCCACATATCCATGCTAAGGTGGATATAGTGTGATGCATTATGCTTCAATGCATGTCTAATGGAATCAGACACTCTATTGCTCAGCTCTGGCATGGTACGCTTAGTAAAATAGGTTCACGATGGAACTTGCCATTTGGGACAGGCATAGACCATCAACCTGCGGAAACCAGCATTCTCCATGAATGAGAATGGCAACAGATTGATGGCCAGTATTTCAGCAGTGGCAGCATTTAACTCTCATGCAGCAGCATGATTGGGGGGGGGGGTACTTTGTCTGTCACTCAAGGATGGTCTGCAGAGTAGGCTGCATCTTTGGGGCTGTTCAACCAGAACACTTTTCTTGTGGCAGCAATGATGTTCTTTTAGGGGTGACACTTGACTCTTGGGGTTGTGTAGATCACATGAAACCAGTTATTTTGGTTGCTTGTGGATGTGGTTGTGTACTTTTCTGACTCAAGGGACAGGGACTGGCACCTCCATTGCTATGTCACTACTCGAGAGAGCAAAGGATTGCTCACCCTCCTCCACCACTGACCCACTCTGCCCCCCTCCTACACCTCTTCTTACTCTACTACATTTAACTTGCTGAGGGAGATGCCACCAACAGCTCTGGCATCCTTCTGGTGTTGCTGCCATCTCAGCGGATGCTTGATTTTTCAGGTGGGTGTGTTGGCCACCAGTGCCTATGTGGCTTCCCTTATTCCCCTGACTAACACGTGCTTGACAAAGTTGGCATATTGCTATGGTCTCATTAGCAGGATCAAGCACATAAAAGTCCCAAACTAGGGATTTTTGACCTCTGGACTTCTGACACTTCTGAGACTGGGATAGTTCCAAAAAACTGTGGAAGTGTGTGTTTTTTGGGCTGCTCTCATCACTTCCATAAGAGTAATTTTGGGAGGGGGGGTGACTTGACTGCTTGGAGGTTTGCTAATAGACTTGCTTACAGACTGACCCAGGGGCTATGCATGTAAATGGCCTACTTCACCCTTGACCTTTTTAACTCAGGCTTCCATGTGGGATCATCCCAGTCGTCGTCATCACCAACAGTAGCGATGATGTCCTTGTCATTCTCCTCCTCCGAATCACTCTCTTCTTGCAGCATGGCATCTTTTTCTTTCTCTACAACCATCTCAGGGGGCTGACTGTCCCTATTTTCAGGATTTGCAGACTCTGGTTGAACACTATCATCCCAACTCCTGCAGGAACAGGGACAGTCACACCAATAGACTTATCACCCTCCTCCTGGACCACTGTTCCTGTGATGGTGTCAGTGCATCCATCTCACTATCATCATCCCTCACTAGCATGGATGCAACAGTTTGAGCCTTGAAAAAGTAAGACACAGGTATGCCAGTACTGCCAACAACTCCTTTGCTGGTACCTGCCGCACCACCAGAGCCCACAGCAGAAGACACTGATGCAGAAATAAGTGTGCTTTCACTGCTATGGGGAACTGGAACTGAAGTTGTACTCTTTTCAGCAGGCTTCTTAGCTCCCTCACCCTCCCTGCCATGTTTCCCCCATACTAAGCCATCTCTTAATAGGCATTTTTGTTGGCTGCTGCTTCAAAACTTTGCCTTTCTCTGTGAGTATATCAAGAGAGGAAGAGGATGTATTACTAACTGTGTGAATAACACCTCACACATCACACCTACAGTACTGGCTTCCTTACAATTACAAGTCCAAACATAATTGGCACAGATAGCAGTACTTAGAGTACAACTAATACCGTATATGGTAGGTAGCCTATTCTAGTAAAAAACCAAAACATATCTTTTTTTCTTTCCCCAAACAGGATTTTAAGCAACACACACAAGGAAAAAGGACACAAGTGACCTACTTTAAATACAGATCAGGTATGTCTGGACAACTAAAGTACTGTTATGTGTTATTACTTATTAATACAACAATTTCGTTCTATTCTATAAGGGCACTGGGCAGAGACAACCATACAACATCAACAAAGGTGAACACCACAATATGGTAGTGGTTTGGATGGGAGGGATCAGCAAGCAATCTCTTGAAAGCTACTTTATTAATTTATTATTTTTTATACAGCGCTTGTCAGGTGTTAAACAATGCTGTAACAGAGAAAAGGCAATGTAAGTCAACTAAAATAGGAACACCGTGCAATGTGAAGAGGCAAGCTCCAGCAATACAATACAGGGGAGCACTTCAACAAAGCAATGAAACTGTAAATGGACAAGCTCAAGTGATCATGTAAAAGTACTTAAGTTTCCATACAAAAAAAAAATATAAAACTGTTGATTTTCACAGTTTTAAGTGACACAAGTTAACACTCCAGCAAACAGAACTACAAACAAATAAAAATAAAATAACGGATCCGCTCTGTGTGTTTAAAACTTTAGAATTCATAATCACAAATAAAAGTTGGAAGAATATATAACACCAGCTAACAGCGGCAAGAACTCTCTGACCGGACAGAGTAACTTTTTAGAGAAAAAAACAATTGTCAAGATATAACAAAATTAATAAGAAATAAAAGTAAAAAATAACTTACAATTTGTGAGTAATCTGTTTATAAACACCTAGAAATGGCTTGCACTGGTTTACACTCCTACCCTATCCCCACTCAACTCTTTCAAAGGCACAGACAAAAATAAAACCTAATTAATCTAAGTATATTTTGGAGCAATTAGCTCTCAAAAACAAGTTTTAAAAAGGTTTTAAAAGGTTTTATTTGCTCTGATGCACCACAACAGACTACTCTCCAACTCAACATGCAGCAGAATGAGCTGTAAACAAGCTGCACATGATATTTGACCTATTTACCCACAATGCATTGCACATTTCGCTTTTGGAGCAAAATTTTGCGGGTGAAATCAAAAGGTACACTTGTGAAATTGTACCACAAGGTGAAATTTTAAGCATTAATGGGCAAAATTGGCCAAGCAAAGCATTTTACGCAAAATTTCGCCATTACGCGAAATCAGAAAACAAGCCAAAAATGTTTACGTAACTGTGGAATTACACTAAATATTTTGCCAGGCAAAATATTTCAGTTTCACACAACACTGTATATAATGTTAAAAGTCTTCTAAATAAGAAAATAAATTTGTGTTAGGCAAATAGTGGGTTTAAAGACATTCTGCCCTAGTATAAATTAAGCATTAACAAGCTGTTCCCCACATTTATGCAGTGTAAGCATTATTCAGATATGCTTGTCTTAAACTCTGTGTTCAAAAAGTCAGTATTATTCATGAATATTCAAATGCATACTGTTTAAACATGACCACCTGCAACTCTGTAACAAATGACTTGTGTGTGCACATTCAAAACCCAAAGCTAATCCAAACACCCTTGTAAGTGAGATACTGCTATCCTAATATGTCCATGTATCAACATGTGTCCATATATCCTTTTAGCTGGTGATCAATAAATTGGTTTCACCCTGGGAGGGTGGTAGAATGTGGTGGCGGGGTGTTGATTCCCTCAGTTTTTGATTCAGATTTATAGAACTGTTATTTAATAGTATAGAATATTAGGTACATACAGACACATGTTGATACACGGACATATTAGGATAACAGTATTTCACTTAGAAGGGGGTCTGTGATAGGTTTGGGTTTTGAATGTACACAAATACTGGTCACTTGTTACAGAGTAGCAGACAGATCATGATTAAACAGTATGGCCCACATTTTCAAAGGAGATGCGTGGCGCATTCCAAAAAGTGCACGGAAGTGTGATATTCGAAAAGAGAGATACATTGCAGATGTCTGACTGCACAATTGTACAGAAACAATGTATGCAGTACAAAAAAAGGGGGCAGGTACATGAAAATGCCAGGCATCTGTATATTCGCCAAAATGTGCAGCGCATCTGCCACGCATCCCAGAAATGTGCCACACAGAGATAGGCAGACAAAAGGATGGCCTACATAGGCCAGCCACCCACAGGAATGCAGAGGAACTGCAGACAGGCCATCCCAAGACAGCCCTTGGAGGTGCACTAGGATGTGCTCCAGGCACCCATACACAGCATTCATGCCAGGACGGAATACTCAAAGCCACATGTGCCAGCACATCACGGGCATCACCCAGAAAGCCATCCCCTATTCCACATCCAGGACATAGACACCCAGATGCTACATGCCAGTGCTGTTGAGCTCCCCCAGCACACTAGTGGGGCAGATGGCCACACTGCAGCACATGTACCAGGGGCCATGGCCTGCACCCATGTGGTCTGCAGGGTGCCACCTGGTGGTGGCATGTACCCAGGGTGACATCTGGAGCAATGGTGCCCAGGTAGCCTGGTGTTATGTGTGGCAGCCTGTCACAGCCCAGAGTCTGACCTGTGGCACACACGCATGTTGGTACACCATAGGTGCACACAGGTGGGACCCACCCACTCGGGTACCTGGTCACCCTCTGCACATTACCATTTCTTGCAGTTATCACCATGTTTCTCTCATATGGGGGGGGGCACTGCAGGTGACTGTACACTGCATACAGAGCTGGTGTATCACATGCCTGTGGTATGCCAATCAGACTGGGTCACCCTCTACCCTTCCCCGTTGCTTATCCAGGTGGGCCTCTGTGGCTACTGTCCAGGTGGGTCCCCTGTACCACAGTCCAAACCTGTACATGGCTATTGGTAATATCACTATTCCCAGGCCCTTGCAGTCAACCCACCCACACACAAATGTTCCATCACACCTGTCTACTAGGCTGCAGTACCTCCTGTTCACCTTTGTGGGGTGGTGGGGCAGCCCAGCAAATCTGGAACTGAGCATGCCCTGGGGTATGCAAATGGCCTGCATACATTCCAGTAATGAGCTGCACATGAAGGGAATGGACTCGGAATATGCAATGAGACCATTTGCATATCCTGGCTAAATCTTGCAATTTTGCGCACCGTTCATGTGGCCACCTATCACACATTTCCCCATACTCCACATAGGGCTCAGGTCACCTGCCACACCATACATCTCCCACTGCATGATCATGCATGTTTGAGATAGTCAGCCAGACATGCATGATCACTCTCATGGCACATCTTCTAGATATGCTATTATTTTGTGCCGGTGCATCTCAGTTGCATGTTGCAGGCACTTGCGTGATGTAGCATAGGATTTTTGAAAATGGGGCCCAATAAGTTTCAATATTCATGAATACTATTGACTTTTTGAACACAGAGATTAAGACAAACATATCTGAATAGTGCTTACACTGTATAAATGTGGGAAATAGCTTGTCAATGCTTAATTTACAATAGAACAGGTTGTCTTTAAACCCACTATTTGCCTAACACAAAGATATTTTCTCATTTAGAAGACTTTTAACATTATATACTCTATATTTTTAAGTTTATTTTAACTTGTAGTTTAAAATCATAGTCATTTACCAATGCATGCACAGACACACACAGGCATAGTTTTAAAATGCAGCTTTAGTATGTTTTATGACTTTTCTCAGGGAAGGAGCTACTTTATATATTCTGTGACATTTGGCCTTGAAATGCCTTTCATTTGATAGAGCTCTGCTGTCTTTATATGTTTCTATGTTGATTTTTAAATGCAAGTTTAGGCCAATGGGATTCTTAACAACTTTTTATCAGTTTTTTTATGTATATTCTGGGTTTCAAGAAAGTGTATTCTTCCCAAACAGCTGGCACTGATTTTCTGATGAAGGACTCCGTGTAGTCAGAAAGCTCAAAGCACCTATGTTCTTTTTTTAACAACTCTGTTGGTCCAATAAAAGGCATCAAAACATCTATTTCTGTGGATCTTGTGTTACAAGGACCAATACGGCAATAAAGATTTCTGTGTTTAAATTCTTGAAAATACATGATGTATGGTACAGTTACTTTCAATGCTTCAGACTTGCTCATTGGCCTGAACTGGCTTTAAAAGGAAAGCATTTTTATGTTGCTTGCACGCATGTGCAAGAAACATAGTGCCATCATGGGAGATTTCGGAGGTGTGTCACCCCCTCCTCCAGTTCAGTCAGTGTGCTGGCAGGCGCGGCACCTGTAAGCCAATGCACTTTGGAGCTGTGTATGACACGCTCCAAAATGCAGTGGCACACAGTTGAAAGGGGGAGCTACGCTTCAGTGAGCACTGATAAGATATCGGCTGCTCATGCGCGGCTCCCTCCCCACACACGCGCGGCTATGCAGCCCGCATGCACTGTATAGCCGGCGGTCAAATCCCATCGGCTGAACTCGCCTCCCCCAGTAGGATGCCACGCCTGGGAGCCCACCCCAGCGTGGCAAGCAGTCAAGCAATCCTTGCCGGCAGGGGTGCCCAATCCCCATTGGCTGAATGCCCCCATCCTTGTGCCACGCTGGAAGCCCACCCCAGCGTGGCAATAATCCATGGCTGACAGGGGTGCCCAATCCCGTGGGCTGAAACGCCCCAACATCTTGTGCCATGCTGAGAGCCCACCCCAGCATGGCAAACGGTCCCAAGAAAGTCTTTTTACCTGTAAGACAAAAAACGAGTCCCGACGGCAGTATCTCCCACCCCCACCAACCCACACCCACCCACTGCATACTGTATATTTTGAAAAAGTCTCAATGAGTACTGCAGGACTAACACTAATACCCACTAACAAATTCATGGGGTACACACAGGAACCACAAAATTACCTCCCAACTTCACCATGGTGCCACACTCACAATTTAATTCAGATAATCATCCAGAATGCAACAATTGTATATCTCTTTTAGCTACAACCATACCAAGTTTCAGACACATTTGACAAAAACTGACTGAGTTATGCATAAAAAAACAAAATGAGTAGTTGGTGGAAGTGGGGTGGTGGCATTCATGTAGCCAAATTATTCTCTGCCACATCTGTAGCATCCATGCTGGTTGGTGAAGGAGGAAGCAGCAACAAGAGGATCAATCCAAGAGGTAGCAAAATCTCTGGCTCAGGAACAGTGGTGAAGGTGGAGGTTGCTGGTGTCCCTTTGACTGCTGGTGGTGGTGGCACTGAGCTTGATCTGAATAATAGGTCCCCAGTATGGATATGTGGACCAGTGGCCAAACCACTGGTAGCTCCTTTCTGTGCATTACAGCACACTGGGCACAGGTACCTGTGCTAGTATTTGACTCCTGCCAAGTGCAAAAAAATTGTACTAAGCCCAACCACAGTGGTACAGCAGCAGCACTCTGGGTATTGGTCAGCATGTCACACTGGCAGGAAAGAATGTAACTTGGCGACAGACACAGGTCAAAAATGTTTAAAACTGTTCCTGATTGAAATTGATGACCAGATGCAGCCTGCTGAGGTGGTACCACAGGGAGTGGGGGGAGAGATGGCATGCTGCCTTCAGGCAGCAGAGTGGTGGAGACGGGGGACTGCTGACCTTGAGCCATTTGTGTATCAGTAGCTTCATTTTGACCCAACTTCACCTTGGTCAACCCTAAGGAGAAGTTTCCAGGCAAACTTCATCTTGATGTACCCTAAGAAGAATTTACAGGTGAAGTTGCCAGATGAAGTTACCAATGGCAAATTTGCAATAAATTTTCCATCTTTCTGTAACAAAGGCGTTGTATACTCATTCATGCAGGTCCCCTGTGCCAACAGAAGAGTATGTTTGGCTGCGGAAGCAAAGAATCCATGGGACTGTGGAAGCACAGGGCACTCTGGGCCCAGCACTTTCATGTGGCTACAGATGGCGACACACAGAGCCAAAAGTCTATTCAGCTATGGAAGTACAGGGCCCACTGGGCACTGCCATTCCAAGTAACTATGGATGCAGAGGCCGGCTACTTGTTTCCAGTGTGGCACAGCACTATCTGTTTGTGACAAACTGGCTTCTCTCAGACTCAGCCAGTGACTGTTACCAGCTTTCTGACACACTTCAGATGCTTCCTGAAAGGGTCATCTTGGTATGCTGCCACCACTCAGCCATAGCCTCATTAGGGGTAGGTCTAGGTCTGAATCCCTCCAGAGCTACTGCTTACACAGAGTAGTGCTCCAACAAAAGGCAAGCAACCCACCCCTACTGCACAGATGAGAATCACTTTGGTTTAGAAACAAAATATGGTAACCGTAGCCTTCTCTTCTGAGTTGGGACGCAGTTGTTGCCACTTATAGCCCAGTTATCTGTACCTCAATGGTCTCAGTCACAGAAACATGAAGTATATAAAAATAATATTTAATTCTTCAAGTTCTTCAAGATGTTCACTTATATTACATAGGATACTGCACAAAGACTATGAGGACAGTAATTATACAGAGATA
The DNA here is from genome assembly GCA_016271365.2 of Neoceratodus forsteri. Taxonomy (NCBI): domain Eukaryota; kingdom Metazoa; phylum Chordata; order Ceratodontiformes; family Ceratodontidae; genus Neoceratodus; species Neoceratodus forsteri. The sequence continues at coordinate 373,873,050 of CM028135.1, forward strand.
AAAATAAAATATTATATATAGTAGAAAGCACGGAGGAAGCACAGAGAAATACAAAACTATCTCACTCTTCTCTCTCTAGTAAGATTAAGAATTGTAAAACAGCATACCACACAGGATACTTTGGTGAATCAGTACAGACTCAAGCCTTAGAGAGTAACTGTTTGGGGTCCCAAAACTGACTGTCTTGCTAAGGTCTTCAAAAACCTCTAGCTGCCAGCCCTGCATGATGCATCATCAAATATGTCACTCGGAAATCATGGATTTGACATGTTCTTTGTCTACAGACAGAACTACCTCTCTAGAAAGTTAGTCTAAACCAGAATCTTGAATTTTGTGGACTCGGCAATATTTTTATCGTTCTGAACCCTGTCTGACCCAGCAGGGATGGTTTCATGACCAGAAAATGAAAGACCATGACCATTTTGAAGCTCCCTCTCTTTAACTGATCAAGGGGTCTCATCATTACAAGACAAAGGAATTGTACTTACTTCTCAGGGGCAGCTGCTTTTGTCTCTGGCAGCAATCTGAATCTCCCTTCTCTCAGCCCATCTCAGTTGCTACAGCAGATAGAATTAATTGACAGTGGCACTGGCACAACACTGACAGGATCACAAACATTTTTTTCAACTATTTTTGTAAGATGAAAACTCACTTGAGTAGCTATTCTTGGTAGTGTAGAGTTGAAACAGTAAACAAGATAAGTACAATCAGCTAAGAACAACAATTTGTGAAGTTAAATCACTTCCTGAGATTTGATCCCCAGTCTACTGTTTTGCAGGTTGTGACATGTCCTCTACACCATATGAAATGCAACTCGCTTATCTTCAGTTTATTGGCATGTGTGTTCACTTTGCAGGCAAAGGATATGTGGTTCAAATCCAGGAAGGGACTACTATATTTGTTTCAATTTTTTTCCATAAGATGGAAGCCCACTTGAGTTGAAATTCATGGTAGTGTAGAGTTGGAATTGTAAACTCCATGAAAGGCAAATTCAATTAAAAACAATTATTTGTGAAAGTAAATCACCTGCTAGGATTAGATTCCCAGTATCTTGTTTTGCAAGATGTAACTTAACTTCGACATCATAAAAACTGCAACACACTTACCAGTAGTTCAGTGGCACACTGAATGTGTGTTCACCTGGCAGGCCAAGGATCATCAGTTCAATTTTCTGGCAGGAACATAAGACAGTTTTGATAAAATGGAAACTCACACAAGTGGTGATTCCTGGTGGTGTGGAGTTGACATAGTAAATTATGTTTGAAGTAAATTTAGCTAAGAACAAGAACATGTGAAGGTAAGTCACTTGCTGGGATTAGACCCCAGTCCCCAGTTTTGCAGGATGTGACATACTTCTACACCCTAGGAAATGCAACTCATTTACCTACAGATCAGTGGTATGCTGAATGTGTGCTCGCTTTGCAGACAAATGATCAGTGGTTCAAATCCTGGCAGGGACTTATACATTTGTTTCAATTTTTTTTTATATATGAAAACTCTCTTGAGTGATGATTCATGGTGGTGTGAAACTGGAAAAGTAAATTATATGAGAAGTAAATTTAGCTAGAACAATTTGTGTAGGAATATTGCCTACTTGAACTAGAGTCCCAGCTGCCCGTATTGAAGGTTGTGACCTGTACACCCTTACCTGCAGCTCAGTGGCACAGTGAATGTGTGTTTGCTTAGTAAGCATATGATCAGTGGTTTGATACCAGGCAAGCACACAGTATATTTTATTTTAATAATTCAATGGGCCTATGCAACCAGAGTACTGTTAAGCTTATACAACTGATAACTGTTTTGCCATTCACACTCTCTGTTCCATGGTGAATTACAACCCTATAAGGTACTGAAGGCAAAGGAGCCATTGAAGATGGTCCCACCCCTACAGGTGTCTCAGGAAGATTCCCTTGGCTAAAGATACCTTAGAAAGGACCCCCCCCCAGGAGAGAGAGGTGTGCCACTGGCGGTGGAGGGGAAGATGGCAGGGAAAAGAAAAAATGCTTCAGAAGGAGGTTGGGAGGAACTACTTATACAGCCCAGGAAGGGGGTGTGGCTGGTTGCTTACCCATTGAACTACAGACATAGCCTTTCAATTCAATAGGCCTATGCAACCAGAGTAGTGTTATGCTTGTGCAACTGTGATAACTGTTTCACCATTCACACTCCCTACTCCATGGTGAATTACCACCCTGTAAAGGTACCAAAGGCAATGAACCCTCAAAGAGGGTTCCACCCATAGATGTGCTGCGAGAGGATTTCCTTGGCTAAAGGTACCGTGGGAAGGAGCTCCAAAAAGAACATTAAGCAGTAAATGTTGACTACAAGGTAGAGAAGCACAATGACAGCAATGAGACAGCTTGATGAAACACAAATGAGATGCACAGGATGTCACGACAGTACTGATAAAAACTGATTGCAGTGATGACATCAGGGGGCTCCCTAAGGAGAGAGGGAACAGTGAGTAGGGCCACCTTCCATCCATCTCCCTCCAACAGTGGAAACCAACCTAACAAAATGAGGGAATATACTATAAACTAACTATATACTATGACCTTTGGCATGGAAGAGAGGAAAAAAAAAACATTTTAAAAGGAGGATACCTCTGGGGATCTAAGGCCTAGGTGGTCTTCCCTTCAGGCTAGGGGGTATTTTATTTGGTGATGGCTTAGCTACTGCAATTTGGAAACCCAAAATCAGGGGGGTTCAATCTGGAGGAAGGCTCTCACTCTATCCCTCTCTGGGAAATGTCATGTATGGCTGCAAAGATAATTCTGCAGCACAGGGAGACTCCCATTTAGGAGGCCCTCACCCAAGGTGGGAAGAGGAGAGTAACAACCACTGGAAAGCATTCACCTGGCCAGCATGCAGAAGACCTAAGGTGGGGGATGATATCCAAGGGGCGTCCCTGAGAACCATCTAAGAATCGAGCTAGGCAGGGAAAAGGAGGTCAAGGAGACCAGGTGAACCATAGGCAGTGATTGGGATAATAGCTTTCAAAGGTGCCAGGGTGAAGCCATAGCCAAAGGAGCACTCTTGGCTTGAGGGCCACACCCTCAGCAGCTGAAGTCTTAAATTCTACATCAAGATGTGCCATCAATGAGTTAGACAACTGAAGCTCCCCCCAGAATGAGGACAGTCACACTATTAGCCAGATGAGAAGGACCCACACCAAGTTGCACATGCTCAAGATGTGGACTTCATGGGTGCAGAGCGAGACCATCAGCTACAGACCAGGCCCTGAGCCAGAAAAAGTAATGGTCATGGTTGGCATGCCTCTGATTTATAAGTGAGAGCAGGAATCAACTTTGATAGGCTAGATAGGAAGAGGCTGGTGAAGCCAGTGACTGTAAATTGGGTAGCAAGTTATTGATGAGGAGGCAGGCAGAAGCCAGTGGCATTAGATATTAATGAGGAGGCCAGCCTTGACAGGTTGTGAGTGAATGCTGCAACAACGAGAACTACCAAGGTGGGGCATGAAAGGTTGTGTGTGAACTCTGCAACAACAAACTATCAAGGTGGGGTGCAAGTGCAGTAAGAGGCTGCATTATGAGCCTGTGTTTGGTGGTTTGATAGTAGTAGGAACCAGTGGAAAACAAGCCAAGCCCATTACAAAAGCTGAATTAGTAGTGAAATAGAAGGTAGGTATTTGGGTAGTGAGAGGCTGTGATGCCAGTGATTGAATCAATAAGAGTTGACGTAACTGAATTGCTGAAGTCTAGCAGATGATTGCTATGGTTTCAACATGAATAGTGAATTGATATGATTGCCATGAATACCATAAATGCCAGTAAGACAGAGATAGGTTATTCCAGTTGGGAGTATGTACAGGCAGTAAGTATTTGCAATGCAGTATTGACAGGCAATGAATATCTGAAGCCATGTAGGCTGTGAGGTAAATGTATTGAAGCATGATAACTAAAAGCCATGAAGGTAAAGGCAGGAAAAAGGGAAAATATATTGCATACACAAAAGCATGCTTGCTACTTGGAGCTAGGATGCTTCTCCATGACATCACAGTCCCCCACTGTGGGAATAACATGGAAGTCACAAGTTGAGCACCACAAGACCAAAAGCAACTGTAATGTTGGTAAGGTAGGAACCACCCAAAATAGAGGTGCCTGTACAGCCAAGGTCCTGGTTAAGGATAGAGCCACATGATAGCAACTGCTAGAGTAATGTGAACAGCTGAAGCAAAATAATGACTGAAAAATACAAAATAATAAAGTTTAGCTGCCTGGTAGTCCATTACTAATGTAATAGCTTAAAGTTTTCAGTACAGCAATGCAGCAGTTGGCACAGTAAAGCTAGCACTGTGGGAATTAAGAGCAGAGCTGTTGAATACACATAGTACAGCATGGGGTGGCAGCTAGCTGAGTAGGATGAAGCCTGGACCAGATGGAAGTGATTGAGGTGGAAAGCACAGGATACAGCAGGCAGGGAAACAGAGTGTGAGTTGAAGTATACAACAACAATGCAGTTAACTGAGGGCTTGCAAAATCTAGTGAATAAATGGGAGCCTGAGAACACAGGCACAGGGCAGCTTAAGGGAAGGAAACAACAAAATGTGATCTGAAGCACAAATAAGCAATGCATACACAGGGTGCTAGAAAACTAGAAAAGCTCAAAAGAAACCAACGAAAGCAAACACAAGTACAGAGGCAGGAAGGAAACAAGCATGCAATGAAGCACATAACAGCCCGAGGCAAAGCAATACTAACCAAAAGCACGAGAAACACAGCAAACAGAAGTCCAGCACGCACCAAGAAGAGCCCAAGTGCAAGCAATGCTAGGGGCCCAGCATGCCCCAAGGGAGAAGACAGACTGACAGAGCCTCCAGCCTGCAAAGAAAAAATGCATCAGAAGGAGGCTGGGAGGAACTGCTTATATAGCTCAGGAAGGGGGTATGACTGGTTGCTCACCCCATTGAACTACAGGCATAGCCTGTAAATTATTTAACACTTTTTAGATCACATTTGGTACCTTTAGTACCACTGCTACTTTGATTAACTTGTATTTGACAACTGTAAGTTAAAAACTTCAAACTTGTAAAAGCATACACCTTGGGCCAAACTTAATCAAACCTGTAAGTTTCTGGTTTTATTTAAAAGAGTTTTTTTGTTCCTTTCATGTACCTAAAACCAAGTCCAATCTTGGTAAACTGTCATTCACCTTCGCTGCTCCCACTATCTAGACCTCTATCCCTGCCCCACGATCCGGCAATGTGAATCCCTATACGCCTTAAAAAATGCGTAACACTCCTTCCTCTCTCTGACTGCTGTATATTCCTGCCCTTAGGCCTTTTCATCAGGGGGGGAAGGGGTACCTTATCTAACCGGTGTTACTCCTGTGCCTACTATTTTAAAATGACCATGAATTCTGCTATGCAGTTTAGTTGGTTGTGCACACTGCCCTTTGTTTTATATCGCTCATATTTTGCCCATTGTATGTTTATCTTTCCAACTTGCTGCTAGTACGTTGTTTTTCTTTTCAGTGTTGTACCATACAATGTATTCTCATTGAACCAATTTGTCACTTCCCCATTTTACTGTTCATCTGTTGTATTATCCTAGGTCATGCCTGAAAAAAGACAACTGTTTAGTGCCCACCCCCAATAAATAAAAACTAAATAAATACATTTTAGCATTTTTGCACATCTGTAACTTTGTCCCTCTGCCCAAAACTGTTTGACACAAAATTTTCAAGATCCAGAGATCCTGACCCAGACTCAATGCCTACCAAATGTCAAGCAATTCAGTTGAATGGGGGCACATTATTAAAGTGCAAACACTGGGGTTTAACATGGAAGTGCTTACTCAGCCATAATATATAAGCACTACCGCGCATGTGTAATATTGTCTGCATTGCTTTTACCTTTGTTTTTCATGATTAGTACACTTTGCATGCATACTAGATCCTTGTCTTCTAGATAGAATTTACTTCTACTGCTTAATTCTTTGTTGACGTCATAAACTAGTCCTTGGTTTGTGACATAGTTTCTTGCTGGGGAGATGAATATAATACTCGCTAACTGAAGATTATGTAAGCAATAATACCCAACAGGGTGGGTGGTATTGGGCTATACTGGACTGCCTAGGGGCATAATGAGGCCCTACACCAGAGGGCCTTATAGCCCCTGGAAGGTCTGTTATAGCCCATTACCGCCTACCCTGGAGGGTATTAATGAGCTTATAAAATGGGATTTAGGTTGTATTTTAGAAAAAAAAAATTTAATAAAATTAAAATAAATAGTGTAACTACTTAATTTTTAATAGTAAATTGATTTTGTGTAAAGTAATCATTTTGATGCAGTCCTTATCACTAGGTGGCACCAATGTATTTTGTATTGAGCTATTGTGTTGCATGCCATGCCCCCTACCCAGCAGTAGTATCTACCCTCAACACTCTTACTCCTCACTACACAATACTCCTTTTTCTGTCAGAAGTGTATGTAAAACTTGTTTTCCCACCCTGAGTAATGAGCAACTTTGATTTTATTTTCTTAAATGCAGTCATAAGATGCTGACTGCACCCTGAAAGTATTGGTGGGGGGGGGGGGGCTGCAGAGCAGAATGTTTTATGCTGGCTGCTAGTAATCTGTTTTTGTCCTCCTCAACTAGCAGTATTTTGTGTTTTTTTTTTTTTTTTTTAATTCTCACCATAGTGCAACCAGGAGATGGTGTGGTGCTAAAAACGGTAGTCTGCAGCTGTACCATGATGGGGACTTGTGACGGCAGGGTGGCCCTGTAGGAGCAGTGGCTGGAGCGCATATAGGATGGCAGAGTGACCATGATGTGTGGCCTGAAGTGAAATCTAAAGGATTTCTCACACTGGTGGCTGTTTCCTTATTACAGTGAATGGGGAGCCAGGGCCGAGTTTGGTGAAGTGCTGACCTCAACACTGACTGTCAGGAGCATGGATAGTTAGAGGCATGGCCATTGGGCAGATGTACTGCAGAGCAAAAAATTAAATGGTAGTTGTTTTTGGTTGATGGGGGGCAGAATACTGTTTTTTTTTTTTTTTTAAAGAAGAGCTTATGAGAAGTGGAAGAGTTTCTGTAGCTATGGTGTGTCAGAAGGGGTGGGCACATCACTAAAAGTCCGATCGGAAGTGCAGCTCTTACAGAGTGAGAGAAAAAAAAATGGCACCTATTTAAAATTCAGCGTTCTGTCAGCTCAGTGATTTTGAACGTAACCAAGTAGCCAGAGACTGGGACTCATTATTATCCGATCTCTGTTCCCTAATACCAGACCAGCTGGTTGATATCCTTATCCATCAGAATAAAGAAGTCTCCCTACACATTTTCTAAGACTTCAGTAAAGGATTAGACACAAAGAGTAGATTAACTAAAGAAGATGACCATGTCTACATTTAAACAAACCTAGCAATGAAGAATGGAAGAACTACAAATACAGAAACTCTAAAAAATGTAAGTATGCTTGTATCTAAATATTCTGTTTTTCACAGATTTTTTTAAATTGACAAAATTACTTTAAATATCTAAAACTCATGAGTCGGCTGAGTGGAGAGAAGACAGCTACACCCATCACCCTCTCCCTAATTAATTATAGCTGGAATGGGGAAGGAGGGTGGGAATGGGTTGCTAGTGGTATGGAAAAGGGGGCTTGTATTGAAGTGTGGCAGGGTGAAGCAGTTGGTATAGGTAGTAGTGGTGAGGTGAAGAATAAATTAATTTTTATTTCTTTTTTTTTATTATTTATATTTGTCCCTGGGGTTAGGCACACAGAGTTTGAACTAGAAGTGGAATTTGTGAGAGTTGGGGAAAATCAATAGATGCCAGAGATACTTGAGCATATGGCGGGGTGTGGAAGGTAGGCCATGGGATGCTAGGGATACTTGGACATTAAGAAGGGTGGGGTGGTATGACTGGATGCCAAGAATACATACACATGGAGCAGGGTGTGGGATGGGGATATCCCTGGATGCCAGGGATACTTGAACAATCATAGGGTTTGGAAGGGTAGTACCAATGGACATCAGTGATTTCTTAGTAGAGGGGAGCGTGAGGGAGATGGTACCAGAGAACACCAGATACTGATTGATTAAGGGTGGACTGAAGATTCAAGATGTATGCTTCTTATTTAAAAGCAGGAGAAACACTTATTCAAGCTTATTTATTTCATTGTCATCACATGAACAGGTTAAAGTGCTTTTTTGAAGTGCAGAACTTTGTGTTAATTTATGCCACAGCTTTGCCACAAAAACTAACATTTTATCTGTATGCTAGACAGGTTTCATCAGAATGTACTAGCTCATTTACAAGGATTTCCTGAGGTACAGCCAAAACAGTAAATATGATTCACTACACAACTTCACATTTTGTTATATATGTAGTTAAAAATAAATACACATACACACAAACTATTAAGACTCCTAACTGAGATCACACATGACTCTTCAATTTTCATTAAATCAAATGTCCAAACTACTCAGTGATGGTTGGCTCCCTTTGTAGTTGCTTAGGTCACAGAGCAAATTATTCTAGCATTTTGGCACTTTATAAAAAACAGAATTGGGGCCAATTAAGTTATGATCAGAGGGAATGGAGTATTCAGATCCATCAGCTGATCTTAGACCATTCCTAAATGAGCACATGCAGAGTATATCAGTAATGTAGGGTGGCATTTCCATATAGAAACCAATGCATGTAGTAGCTGTACTGTGCTGAGAGGCAACCAAGTGGGTGCTCTGAGTAACTCACAATAGTGTATGCACCTTGGAGCCTGCAAGGCACACCTTGCAAACTTGTTATATACAGGTATTACTTCCAAGGTATCCATGTCAGTGTACTACTGGAACTGTGTGCCACTGGGTGGGGTAAGGGAATGGAGGGGCACTGTGACCTGGTACTGCATGTAATTGAAAGATTGATAATGCTGGCTGAAGGTCAGCATTGTCAGTACAAAGAGGTGTACATTACATCTGTTATTAAATTAGATTTTTAAAGCATAAGGTAAATCATTACAAAAACTGGAGGTGGATCAGAGGAAGGCAGTGGACATGGCCTGTCTGTGCTTCAGCAAGGCCTTTGACACTGTGCCACTTAGAAGGCTATTAAACAAACTTGGGAATATGGGAGTGGGAAGGACAGTAATGAGGTGGGTAGGTAATTGGCTGGGCGGCAGAACACAGAGGGTAGTGGTAAATGGCTGTCACTCCACAGAAGGAAGATTGACCAGTGAAGTGCCACAGGAATCAGTTCTGGGACCGGTACTATTCAACGTCTTCATCAGTGACATTGTGCAAGACCTAGAAGCAGAATTTCCCTGTTCACTGATGACATGAAGCTCTGTAACAGAGTGGACACACCAGAGGGTGTAGACAGAATTAGGGAGGGACCTGCAGAAACTTGAAGAATGACCATGGGTCTGGCAGTTGAAATTCAATGCAAAGAATTGCAAAATAATGCATATGGGGCACAAGAACCCTGGAACAACATATCAGTTGGGTGGTGAGGATATAGCATGCACCAAGCAGGAAAGGGACCTTTGGGGTTATCATCTCTGATGATCTCAAGGTAGGGAAACAGTGTGACAAGGCAGCAGGTAAAGCAAATAGGATGCTGGGATGCATAGGCAGGGGCATCACCAGCAGGAAAAGAGAAGTCATAATTCCACTATACAAAACACTAGTGAGGCCCCACCTGGAGTATAGTGTGCAGTTCTGGAGACCTTACCTACGTAAGGGCATGGACAGAGTAGAGAAGGTTCAGAGGAGGGCAACAAAGATGGTACAGGGATTGCATCACAAGTTCTATAAAAACAACAGGTTGAAGGACTTGAATATGTACTCCCTGGAGGAGAGAAGGGAGGGAGGGGATATGATAGAGACATACAAGTACCTTACAGGGAGGAACAGGGTGCGGGAACACACTATTTTCCAGTGAAAAAGATGTTCCAGGACTAGAGGGCATGGGATGAAGTTGGAAGGAGGGCGATTCAGAGGAAACATGAGAAAGAATTTCTTCACAGAATGGGTGCTGAACAAGTGGAACACCCTGCCAGAGGAAGTGGTGGGGGTGAAACAATCATGGGATTTAAGAATGCATGGGATAGACATATGGGAATTCTGGAGGTCAGGGGTAACGGGCAACAGACTTCTAGGAAAACATAAAGTGAACTTACAAGCTCAAATGGGCAGACTGGGTGGGCCATAGGCCCTTTTCTGTCAACAGTGTCTATGTATGTATGTGTCTACAGTAAGACACAAGTTAGGGGTGACCCATTGGGCCACAAAAATAAGGAAATGTGATGTTTGGGTAAACAAAAATCTCTCAAACCTTTATTTATCTGTAGCAGAGTGTTTCTTGGGCTTTGAATAGTCATGAAAAGCATCATTGCTATTGCCCTAATTTCAGCACCCTCTTTCCATGTATTGATGTCTGAGAATTTTTATGCCTAGAAAGACAGTGCTAAAGAGAGGAGAGTGCAAATACTGTATTGTGTGATCTTTCAAAGCCCAAGAAACACCATAGCACAGATGCTCCAAGGTCAGGGGAGTTTTCTACTCTAAAATTGCATTTACTTACTTTTGTGACATTAGAGGTTCGCTCTGACTGGTGCCTTAAAGAGGAGCACTCAGCACTAAGAACTTCACACCCCAGTGTGGGGCTTGTACCAATTTGCACTTTAGTTACTTCTACCCACACATTCACAGATTAGTTTTACATTGATTTTTCATACTAGATTTTCCTCTGCCTATGATCAAACGTAATGTTTATAAGAGCATGGGGACAGTGCAGCTGTCGGTTTCCTAACCTGCCTACCCCCACTGTTATTAATGTGCAGCTGAAGCCATCCCTGGCATGACTTGTGTTTTAACCTTTTTCCCCTTAAAACAGACAGCAGTAGCCCATCCACACTACTTCCAAAGTATCCTACCATTAGTGAGTACAACACCAGGAGCCTACCTCATTGTTGAAAAATGACACCCCAACCCCCCCACTGCCAATGAACTTGACAGTTGAAGCCCACCCCAGTGTCACAAAATACCTACCCTCTACAGATTCTGACACTTGCTGCCTACTCAGTGTCTGAGTTTAGTTGGCAGCCTGTTGAGAAGTTAAGAGGAGGGTTATTTCCAGTTGTCATCTAGGGAAAGGTGACACTTGATAGCAGAGACCACATGGATTTGGGGTTGAGTGATGGAGACAGTGTCACTGGATGCCATGGACTGATTGGTTTGGAAAGACTGAAGAGGATACCAGTGGCACCAGAGATCCATCAGATTCAGGGATGAGTAAGGGGGGGGGACATGAGATGCCAGAGAGTTTAAGGATTGGAGCTGCATGAGAGAGGAAGGGGTTCCACTGGATGTCAGTCACCACATGGATTGGAAGCAAGATTTGTAAGTGGGTAGCACTGGATGTGAGGGATGACATGTATTGGGGCTGAGTGTGTTTTCCAAAAGCTGCCTGTAATGAGTCCAGGTGAGGGAGTGGAGTGGCATGGAATTCCAAGAACTGTTTGACATATGGTGTGGTGAGGGTTTCAATGAACACTAAGGGATACTTGGTATGCATTAGAGTTAAAAACATGATGCCAATGACCTAGGCAGTTGTGGAAAGAGTGAAGGAGTGTCAAGAAGCAACAGGGGACATCTGGGTAGAAAAAAGGGTTGCCACTGTGAAACAAAATTAATGTATGCAAGTTAGTAACCATTTTGCATGCTTTTAATGTACTACTGTTTCATGTTATCCTATTTTCAGTATCCTATGTCTTACTGTATTCTGCATGTGTACTCCTGCTTCACTACTAAAAACAGAGTTTACTTTAGTGATCTTACCTGGTCAACAAAAATGAAACCAGTCAATCATCAAATTAGTCATTCAGTCACTCACTCACTCACTCACTCACTCACTCACTCAGTAAAAGAACAAATATTCTTTTGAAAATGGCTGGAATGTCACTGAACAATTCATGTCTAGGCATCAATTATAGTTAAATCCATGAGCCTCAAAAGTTTGAAATGTGATGTTAGGATAACAAATCACCATGACTCTTGCTGAATGTGTAGTGTGGTGTCCTCATGGTTTGAACAATTGCTTGACACAGACTGTTGTTACTCTAATTTCGGTTCCCTCTCTCAGAGGACTGGGGTATATACAGCATAAAGGAAGGGGAAGTGTGTGATATGAGAACTTTATGCACACCCAAGGGGTGGGATGCTACATAAACCCTAAGGGCAAAGCCTATGGGCTTTATTAAAGCATCCCATCTCAAGGGTGTGCATTAAATTTGAGTGTTACACACTTACCAATTCTTTTATTTTATATAATATCAGGACAGCAATTTTTTTCCTTTGTGCCTGACTCCTGTCTGTGACACAAACCCACACACATTGCCTCTGCCTGCTTTTTGACAGTGCTCCTCTGCCTGCTATGAGGCTCTACCTGTTTATTTTTCTGTTAGCATTTTTTTTCAGTTTATTCCCCGATGACATTCCATTAAGTGACAGTGCTCACCTTCATCTGTGGGCAGTGGTCCCAGCTGCCGCTCCAGTTCGTTGAGTCTGTTAATGAACAGGATCAACCAGATAGAGTTTTTCTGGACTGGGATGAAGCAGATATTTAATTTAGAAAAAGGAAAAAACAACGAAGCTGACGAGAGGACTCTTACTGTGGTGGCTTCTCTGTCCCTCACTACCAGGATACAGAGCAGCCATGTTTGTGGAACTGCTCCACCTGCCCACAAGACGTTAGAGAGCCAATGAGGGAGCACATGTCTCTGAGTGACAGTACATGTGCTCACCGTAATAACCCACAGGTTATTATGGCGAATATCAACTGTCTCAGCACAAAGAAACAATTGCTGACCAGTTATTATAAGTAAATCTTCAAGTCTTGAAAGACAGTATGAGTGTAATGATAAACCCACTGTTGCATTAAGAAATTATTCAAACTGTAAGGAACATCACACTGTACACTTAGCAAAAATCAAGGGACTACTGTTTTACCCTACTGTTGCATTTCTGTATTTTTAAGGCATGGTGCTTCAGTCCTAAATAATACCTATACAAATGATTTTTTAAATGAGTTTACCAATAAATGGAACAGATCTGTCAAGTTACACACTGCCTCATGACACTAATGTAGCATTTGTCCCCATTTTGCAGATTTGGTCAAACACTGGGAGTCTGCTTTTATATGAATAAAAGCTCTGTCGTATCTCTGAGAGATGACATGATCTAAATGTTGTCTTATTTCTGATAACTGTATATGCTGCATTTGCTTCTTACACTCTGTGAACTAGAGATTGAATGTTGCATCCTAAACATCTCCTGCTTGCCTATTTTGTCAGGTTTATGTTTCATTTTTGCATTTTGTTCTCACTTTATCATATGGTATATGTCAATAAAAAAGGATAAAGCTGAAAAGAAAGGGGAAGATCAGGTTGGATTGTTGCTAAATAAGCTAATGACTATCAAACATTGGTAGATTAAATAATTGCACCACAGACAGACCATTAGTCAAACCACTCACATGGAGGAAGAGGTGACAAAACAATATGCTGGGTTGTCAACAGTATTCATCCATCTGGTGTTATAAATGAAAAGCAATCATTAACTGCACTGTGAAGTGATTATCAGCTTCTTCATTGCTGAAACAATTGTTCACACAAACTTTCATGTCATATGAAGATAAGAGATAAAGTAGTTAATGTTGCCCATACCATATCAAATACATACATGTTAATTTAACATCTATTTTATCAAATGTATATTGGTAAAAACTGTTTCTCACCAGTTGGGTTCACAAGTAGTGCCAATTCTGCTGGTGGTATAGCTACTCCAACCGAATATAGGTGGTATAGTCCAGATGAATGAAAAGACCCAGACAAAAGCAAGACCCAAGGCAGAATGTTTGCCCTGCAAGCGGACATTACCCATTGGACGACAGATTACGAAATAACGCTCAAAGGCAAGTACAGCAAGTGACCAAAGAGCAACTATCCCTGCAAAACAAAAATAAAAAGAGTCTCTCAGGTGGCTTATACTCACAAGTTGATCCTCTTATGCAGTCAAGTAATAGCCACTAGATCTTAATCCATAAAACAGTAACAGTTTTACTCTAATCTTAGTTTTAGAAACAATATTTATGAGTTATGTTTCACCCAAATACCATCCTGGCTATGTCTGCACTGAAATACTTTGCCTAGTTAAAGTCTATAAAAGCAATTAATTCTATGCAATCAAAAAAAAAAGTGATTCTTTTCCAGGAGAATAATTTTACTCTGGGCAAAGCGCTATCCCCTGTGCAACATTGCTACTCCCTCACTCTAAAATTTCGGGATTCACCACTAATTAGAGCAAGTATGTAATTTTCACTATCTACCATAGTTTATGGCTTCATACAGTACAGAAGGCATGTCTTTGGAGGGGAAGGGGAAATAGTATGACACAGTGGCTTAATACCAAACATCTGTTTGTAATATGTGCTTTCTAGACATGTTATTTTATTTTTTTTATTTTTGTTGTTTAACCAGGTGAGACACACTAAGCTGAAAGCTTTTTTACAGGTGCAACCTGGGAGGTTAAGTGACTTGCTTAGGGTCACACAGTATGCAAGTGGAATCTGTGGGATTCAAACCCAGGTCTGGTCTGCTGGATGTCACCAGATTTGCAGCTCAGAGCCTTAAACCACTGTGCTATACTGCCTCCCTACAACTTATTAGTTTGAGCATTATTTTGTTATTAGACCTACTTGACACTGATGTTTCAAGATTCAAAATTTAGTTTCAAATCAGGGGTCCAATATGCAAAAGTTTGCAAGGGTACAAACAAGAGTTTACTAACACAAACTGGAGTTTGCACCAGAGCATAATATTCAAAAAGGGCAGTTGCACCTGATAACAGGGTTAGTATGGATGCAAAACATAATATATGCAAGTGAGCAAAGGGAGGGCTGGGGACAGGAATACCAGTGCAACCCTATATTCAGTGGAGTTGCACTGTGCAGCAGTGGTTAGCAGTCATTTTGAAGAGCGCAAACACTGCTGAATGAAACCCTGTCTTGTTCAGAGCAACCCTAGTGGATGCCAGAGTTACTGCAGCCACCTACCAAGTAGGCTGGAGAGGGAGCACATCTGCTACCTTGTGATCCACTGTCTACCCCTCCTTCTGTTCACCATCCAGTAGCAGAGTTACTATATCCATGGTGCCTAGTGATCCCCCTCCCTCCAATCTCTGTCCTGTAACTGTGTTTCCTTATCCCTGGTGCCCAGTGGCCCCCCCTCACTCTGAGTTTTATCCCATAACTGTTATCCATTATCCCTGGTGCCAAATGGTCCCCTTCCCTCTGATTGCTCTCCTGAAATAGAATGGCTTTATTATCTATGGTGTCTAGTGGTCCCCACTCCCTTTGATCACCATCCTATAACCTACATTTCCTTATACCTGCTGCCCAGTGGTCCCCCTCAATGTGATTGCCAGCTCATAAAAGAATTACCGAATCCCTGGTACCTAGTGCCCCCCTTCATCCTTTTTCCATCCTGTAACTGTGTGTCCTGATCCCTGGTGTCCAGTGTACTATTCCATCCTCGAATCATGGGACTCCTAATGCCTGTGAATTTCCCTAGTGACTAGTACCCCCCCCCCCACCAAATGCTAGCCCTGGTATGACAGAAAAATTCCCATGCCTAGAGTTTCCCTCCCTTTTCCAATCCCTGGCCCCATACAATCATGCTGACAAGCTGGTAGACCATGGTCAGTGTCTGATCCCCGACACATGCAAGAGAACCAATGTTGCTTCCACTGCTGGCCAAAGCTGACACAGATGTAATGTAACTGGAAGAACTTATGAACTTCCCTGATGTCCAGTGGTACCCCTACCTTCTGATGGCCATTCCAATAGCAATAAAATAGTCCCTTGTGTCTAGTGGTCCCCCCCCCACACAGTAGGCACCATCACCTCATCTTGTCCACCACCACTTACTGACAGTTCCAGTGCCATGGACAGATATGGTGGCCAGCACAGCCCTCCTCACATCTCCTTGGCTGGCCACCATATGACAAGTCTGGGCTTGCATGTCCTATGTATAGCATAGGACACGTGTCTGTACAGTACAGCCGACATGCACCCTGTGCTACACATGAGCTATGCGAGCCCAGACTTGTCATACAGTGGCCATCCAAGAATATGTGAGGAGGGCTGTGCCAGTTGCTGTATCTGTGTGTGGCACCAGCGCTGTCTGTAAGGGGTGAGGGCAGCAGTGGTGATGGTTCCTGCTGTACAGGGGGCCACTAGACACCAGGGACTATTGTACTGCTACTGAAACAACCATCAGATGGTGGGGGTACCGCAGGATGTCAGGGAAGTTTGTTAGTTCTTCCTGTTATATTACATCTGTGTCAGCTTTGGTCAGTGGTGAGAGCAACATTGATCCTCTTGCATGTATACTGGGGTAGGGGTATCAGCCAAAGGGAGATATGGACCACCAGGTTGTCAGCATGATAGTATGTGGCCAGGGATTGGAGAAGGGTTAGGAACTCTAGACACAGGAATCTGCCTGTCATACCAAGGCTGGCGATTGGAGGGGTTGACACTAGCCACTAGGCAAAGTTAAAGGGATTATGTGGTCAGCAGTTAGAGGCTGGCAGGGGGCACTGGACACCAGGGAAACATTGTTGGATAACAAGGCCCATGACCAGAGTGAGGGGGGACAAATGGGCAACAGGGATAAGGAAACTCAGTTATGGGATGGTGATCAGTGGGAAGAGTTCTGCTAGGCATCAAAGAATTCTATGGCTCTATGGAACTGGGCAACTGTGTTGTGGCAGCGTCATGCAACTCTGCCACTGATTCCCATGCAAATGTACCCAAATGGGCATGCAAATGGCCTCTTAGTGCCTTGCATGGCCAATGGGATTATTTGCATCAATCCCTTTGGATATCATGCCTAGTGCTCTGGTGCTATCAGGTCTGGTATCACTATTCCCTGCACAGTAGGGATCCATGTTGGGACAGTGCTACTTGTCTTAGTGCTGTGCTGTCATGTCCCTATATTCAGTTGGATGGTGCCAGTATGCTATCCAACCAAATATAGTATCTTCAGGATCCAGGGCATAGGCAAAGTGTTTTGATATCACCTCCAACTGTTGCATTAAAACAGTTTATTTGCAGAGAATTATAGGGGCACAGTAGTGCCTCTATAGTTAGGGCTGTACTGGCATGTCTATGTTAAATCCAGAATTTTGCATGTTAATAACATTGGCATACTTTGACAAAATAGCCCAATATTTGGCAGGTGTAGTCACTCTTCTGGTGTCTCAAAATGTGAAAAGTTTCATGACAGCATCTTGTATGGTTTCTGAGAAATGAGGCCAGCTTCACAAAGAAGTGCAAAGTGCAGTGCAAATGTTTGCACTGCACCTTGCAATTGCACAGGATCCAAAGGTTGCTATTTGCAGTCGGATAGTGCACTGCACTATCTGGTTGTGAATAAGGGCTAAGTGGAGCCATGTTAACCCCTGTAGTGCCACCCCAACCTAGAGCCCAGAATACCCCACACCAATGCACAGCACTGCTGCGCTATTTGCCATTCGCAAAGCCAACCATGGAAAAAAGTCCATTGGGCATGCAAGGCACTAGGTGTCCATTTGCATGCCCATTATTGGCTCTTTACATAGGTTGTGGGTGGCTTACCATGGCCCCCCCAGCCCCTTCCCAGTACAGCTGCAGTACCTCCAGTAGACCCTCCCTCCATCTCCGATCACCATCCTGTAAAAAACAATAGAATATCACTGGAAGTCTAGTGTCCCTTCCCCTCCCCTGATCTCTGATCCCCGTCCTGTAATAAAAAAATATACTCCCTGGCAGTTTAGTGGTTCCCTCCCCCCTCCTTGCACTCCGATCACTGTCCCTTAATATAAAATTGAATCTCTGTTAGTCTAGTGGTTCCCCCCCATGCTCTGATCACCATCCGGTGATATAAAAAATTAATCCCTGGTAGTGTATTGGTTCCCTCCCATGATCGCTGATCGCCATCCCATATAATAAAAAGACCATCCCTGGTAGTTCAGTGGTCCCGCCCCCCTCTTTTGAGCTATGATCACCATCCCGTATTAAACATGAGTGTCCCTGGCAGTGCACTGGAACCCCTTCCCACCCAATCACCCACTCAATGCATCCAGTAAAACTGACCTGTCCCCTCCCATCCAGACCCCTGTATAAGTCTGTACAATATGTCCTGGTGATCTAGTGGACCCTCCACCTCTCACCTTGTGAGGTAGTGACCCACCATCCTGTTCCTCCCCATCCTGACCCCCCAGCCTGTGACCAGCATAGCCCTCCTCTCACCACCACAGCTGGCCAATGACTGAGCTCTTAATGAGCATGTACTGCATATACTACAGCTCATTGACAGTGATCGACAGCTCTCAGTCACTGTCAATGAGCCATACAGTACATGCTCACTGAGAGCTCAGCTGGTAGCCAGTCATGGTGGTGAAAGGAAGGCTGTGATGGTTGCCGATAGGGGCAATTGGAAGGAGGGGAAGTGGGGTGGTGGGTCAGTACCTCAAAGGGTTTGGGGGGGGTTGAAAGTCCACTAGACCACCAGGACATATTTCAGTACTTATACAGGGTTCAGGATTGGGAGGACTGGTCAGTTTTATTGGATGCATCAGGTGATTGATCAGGTGGGAAGGGGGTTTACTACAGTGCCAGTGATACTCATGTTTAATAGGGGATGGTGGATTGGAGATTGAAGGAGGTGAGAGGGACCACTGGACTACCAGGGATAATCTTTTTATTATTCAGGATGGCGATCGGAGACTGGGGGAGGGAACCATTAGACTACCAGGGATACAATGATATTATATTATGGGTCAGTGATTAGACATTGGGGAGGGGGGCACTAGACTACCAATTATAATCTATTTTTATATATGGAATGACAACTGGAGATGGGGCAGGGAGAGGGACACTAGACTACCAGGGATAATCTATTTTTTATATATGGTATGGTGATGGAAGTTCAAGGGAGGGGGAAGGGACCATTAGAACACCACAGAAACATTAGTTCTCACTGTTAGTTTCAGCGATCAGCAGTACCACTGGCAGCCACAAGGGTTGTGTGGAATATCTCCAGGTCTTGGCAGTATTTTCTCCATGCAAGGGAATCCCGCAAAAGGCCCTTGCATGGTGAACAGCTTTTGTGAATGGGAGTGCGAGGATATGCAGGTTCCCTCCCCCTCATTTGCATTGTGGCCCCCTCAAAACTTTGCCATAGTACAAACCCAGTGTGTAGGTGCAAACTGGGCTTTTGTGAATACCAGCTCTGTGCAAATCCCAGTTTGCGCTGGGGCAAGGTTTTGTAAATCTGGCCCCTGGAGTGGTAAAACAATGTAAAAAAAATAACTTTTTTCCTCTGATACTTAACGTGGGATTTTTTGCCCTCATATATAGCCTAGATGGAATGACATTTTTTCCTCAAGTTTTCAGGGACGATGTAGTTTGTGCCAAGGGTGTGCCTTGGGATGTTTGGGTGAAAAATATAGTACCAGTTTTGAATTATAATGATTTTTGTGATAGCTGCTAGACAGGCAGATAAAAAAAAGTGATCAAACTCTTAATTGATAAGAATTTACTGTTCGTGCTCTGAGGAATACTGTTCGTGATGTCATCCATCTTGTTTTTAAAAAAAAAAAAAGATTCTGTACAGAAATACTGATAGGTAATGAATGAAGAAGATGTCTATTTGGGTCTCAGTCACCTCCTTAGTTCCATGTTTGTCTTAGATAGTTCAAATTTACTGGGTGAATATGTGTTTTCGTGGTGAGAATCATCTTGACCATCACTCGCTTATGTAAGGATCATTCGATTGATAAATTACCTTTCACAGTTTTCTATAGTTCGAACCAAATGGAAAATACTGTCAACAGTAAAGATGAATAATATACTGAACAGCTAATAAGATGATCTCGTCTGTAGCCTGCATTGTGTAAAACAGTGTAAAATCAGAGTAGTTCACAGCAGTGGTCAGAAGTGAAATTATGCATGGAGACATGGTCATGTCAGTGCTGGGGGACATACATACTAATAAGATTATAAAGGGATGGATTTTTGAGTTTGAACAATTATGGTCCATGAGAGAGAGGCAGCTGACAAACACCCAATAAGAATTCAACTAAAGTTAGATAGGAAACAGATGTACTATACTGAAAGGTCCAATAGCGACTTTGGTAGTCTGAGCAGAGATCATGTGCAGCATCAGTGTTTCTTAACTCTAAAGAATTCAGACAGCTTTACATAGGAAAATGTATAATAAGACACACACACACACATACACACACACACACAATTACTGGTAGCTTTTATCAAACCATGGCATACATCAATCTTCTCAGGACAGAAATAAAGTGACAACAGTAACATTTTAAGGGTGGACAAACAAGTGCCACTATCGCTCACAGTGCTTTCTGTCTGCAGATTGTAACAGAGTAATAGTGTCCATCACAACAGCACAGCAACTTATGAACAATTACAAACGACAATTAAAAATGTAAGCAAAGTGGTCTGCTTAAGATAAAATGACTGTGCACATATCTTATTTATTTGGTGTGGCTTGCTCAATGAATGTCAGTATAGTACAGGTCCTTACTGATAGGAAACAAAGTAAGCTGGTAAGCTAGGCCTTGAAGTCCAGCAGCTGAGCCTGTTTACAGAAGAGGGATTGTGGAGCTGTTGCCACCCATAAAGACAGGCATTCTGTATGTGTGCAGTCAAGTGAATAACAGAGAATTGCTTGTTTGTATTTTTTTTTTCAAAGCAGTAATTCCATCAGATAAAGTATGTGGTTGCTTACAGTGGAAAGAATTCACCACAAATGCAAAAATGCAGCACTTAATCAGCCAGAAAAAGGCATGTATGCTAGAAAACTAAAAACAAACAAATATTTTCTAGCATCAGTGTTTCCTTGGTTTAGCCATTGTAGTTCTCCCTTTTGACATTTGTAGCGACTTTTTTGTTGGCCTGCATCAGCATTCTGCAGTTCTTTCAGGTCCTTTACCAGTAGTTATGTCAGTGAGGAGGACTCAATAACACATCATCACAGCTGCCACACAGTACATCTGAGCTCATCTCTCAGTGTCTGCCTTGATGTACCAAATGATGCAACTTCCATGTCACTTATATTGTAAAATTTGGCTAAAAACAACTACCATATCTGTACTACTGTTTCACCGTGTGATGAAAATATTGCTCAGTGATTTCATTAGCTGCTTTCACATCGAGCATTCACACAGCAATGCAGATTGGGCAGGTGGTACACTGGGAGAAAATAAGTCCAACTGTTTCTCCCCTTATTTATGGGAATCACAAAGGCTATGCAACCAACAAATATGCAGTTCATGCTAAAGATTGGTCAAGTACTGTTTACGGTTCTTGGAAGATGTTGAAGTGAGACTGCCCAACAGTCACATGCTCTCTCTCTCCTGCTTATTCTGAGGATTTGTTTTGTATTGTCCAGGACTGCTATTACTTGACTCACTTTGTGAGCCACTCCCCTTCTGCCTCTGTATTTGATTTTGCATTCGCTAAGTGAAGGGCAAGTATAATGTGTAAGGGTGGGGAATCAGTTTCCCACCAAGGCCGGTAGCAGCAGAGCACTAATGGAGCATTTTAAGTCAAAGGATACTCAAGCTACTCAACATGGATTGTAATGGGCAAGAAATGTGGATTCGTGAAGTCAAGTGACCTCCCAACAATAAAAAAAGAGTTTGTCGCACAAGAGTATGCCTAACTTTCAGCCTTCTGTTCGGGCGCTGGACTGTCAGCATTCAGTTCAGGTGCAACACTTAGTGTAGAGCATGATGACAGATCACAGGAGTTTCACCTGCACAGTATTCCGGACATTAGCAAACTGACTGTTCTAAAATAAAAAAAAAGTGAACATGAACAGGATCACATTAACCTTTGATGAAGATAAAGTAAGGGTGCACATTTCTTCCACAAAGGAATTGACAAGAGAGTTAGTGAATTACATCACAGACTTTATATCAGATATGGTGACAGAGTGCCATTGTGGAACACTGTTTGCTGCCACCCCCCAACCCCAAAGCTCGTGAATAGAATTGAATGAAATTTTTTGCATGCTTAATATTACATATTCTGTTTAAATTCATTGCAAGCAAACAACATCTAGCAGCACTTTTCATTTTGAGCTTTGCATGATCTTTTTTATAACAACAAATGCAGTGACACATTCAAGAGAGAGTGTTTGTGTGAGAGAGAGAGTGACACATTTACAGCAGAGCTGTCAGGTTTTTCATAAACTGCACTGTTAGTGTTATATGTCATAGATCACTCAATGACAGGAGGCAACAAATGGTATTGGAGTTAGCAGCACTTCAGCATTTATTGTGAGTTTACTGAGTAAAATTACAATATTCAATGAACACTACTTGTAAAATTAAAATAATGAGGAAACGAGCATGAGCATAGAAAAACATTTTTTCACTACTTCTTAAGCTAATTTCATACTACCTCTCTCACCCACCACCAGACCAGTAACACTAGCCATTCCCATAAATTGAAATTATCATTGAATTACAGTACTAATTACATGAGATGGAATTTTTATTTTTAAACCCTATATTAAATATTTTACACACACTGCCAAGCATATGTCGATTAGCCTGGCAGGGTCAACATCTATCTACCTACAAGACATCCTGCATCACAGTCTTTTAAAACAGAGATAATTTACACAACATCAAATACCAGAAATCTGAATAATACAAGACACATCTAGCTCATAATTGACATTCTTCAATGATGACTAATATACAACTTGACTGTATTAAGCACATAAGAATTTGCTGGTGAAAGGGGGACTCTTGATCCATCTAGTCTGCCCAGAATACCTACCCCCTCCTCTTAGACTGCCGATGCCACATTAATCCATAACAACATGACAGAGACAGACTGACCATAATGCACATCACTGCCTGACACAGCACTGCATGAGACCAGTAAAATGGAGTTGGGACATAAAAAAAAACACAACAAACATCTTTTCAGTACTTCTTTATTATTTTAACTCCACAACGTGAGGCCTCAATGCTTAAAATGCCAATGTGCATACCGATTTGTCTAAAACATATACATAAAATTCCTTTTAAATCGCCTACATCAATATCACTAATTACTGTCATGCCATCCCCTAATAAAATAATATTCCCTGGTGTCTAGTGGCACGCCCCCCACCAATCACTGTCCTGATGATATGAAAGAATATGTCCCTGGTGTCTTGTGGCACCCCCCCACACCCCTGATCACTGTCCCAAGTGTTGCCCTGGTGTCTAGTGGCACCCCCACCCTTCCAATCATCATCACCCCAACACAATAATATTTTCCTGGTATCTAGTTGCACCCCCCACCCACAGATTGACATCCCATACTAAATGCATAGGCCCATGGTGTCTAGTAGCAACCTCCACCCCCTGATTGCTGTCCGTGCCTGAAACAAAGAAAACAGCCCCTCAATGTTTTTTTAAAACCTGCAAAAATGAAAATGATTCCTTGCTGATCCGACCACCCCACCTCCCACTCAGCATCTGCAACCCCACACACCCCTAGTATACCCCCCCACTCACACTCACTTACCTGAAAAGGACACAGGGTGAAGATCCACTCTCCAAAGGAAGACATGTCGTGCTGCTGGAACTAGCGACTACAATATGAGAAACTAAGGCAAATGTGGTTCAATGTATTTCAAAGGAGTTTTCAGCTTTGTAGCATAACTTGCCCATTTTTGCATATTTTGACACTAAATTTTCAACATGGTTTACTGTCCTTTGCCTTGTATATATGTAAATATTTGTACATCTATCTTACTCATAAATGATTGTATTTGTGCTTATTCAATATCATGTTTTTGTATACACTCTGTAACCTTTTTTTGTTATGACCACTCAGGTCCATCTTGTAAATGAGCTATGCTCAATGATGTTCGCCTGAATAAATAAAGATTTTTGATTTGATTTGATTTGATTTGATGGTCTTTTGGGGACCCCACCTTATGAACAATGTCAGTGGAATGAGGAAAATCCCAACCAATTTTGTGATCACTTGGTGAAATCAACTTCTGGGCAGGATTTGAACATTTGCACAACTCTTGTTCATGAAGCAGGGTAATAAGAAGATTATGTTGAAAATTTGGGGTCAAACTATGTAAAAATGGCAAAGTTATGAGGATCCATTGAAATTTTGCTATGTATACTCGTAACTTTGGCAAGTCTAAATATTTTGACCCCAAATTTTCAATATAGCCTTCTTAGTACCCCACCTCATGAATGTCACAGCTGCCATTTTTCAAATCCTGGCCAAAATATGTTTTTGCAGCTGTGGTACAGAATGTCATTGCAGTTGCACAGAATTATTTTTTGGTGGGAATTTGGACATTTTCAGTACCAGGTACACGTGGTGCAGTAATAAGACAGCTATGCTGACAAGTTGGTTGGTGTTGTCCTACAAATGGAGGTACAGGGCCTAGAAGGGCCCTGCACTTTCACAGTAACATACATATGTGCATCTATGGAAGGATGGGAGCACAGGGCCTGTAGGGCCCTGTGCTCCCACAGGCAAATAAGGACACAACTACACTATATCAAAAAGTAAGGGCATTGTTTGCAAAAAACATGTATCAGTGCTTTAGTTGGGGATCAGGATAAAGCTACAAAAGTAAGGAAATGCGATGTTAGGGTTTCCAACTGTAACACCCCTGTACCACCCCTAAAGTAAATGAGAGGTGGAGTTTTCCTTGGGGTTGTCAGCCCTAACATTCACCCCATTCTATAAACTCATGAAACATATGGTACATACCTGTCTTCATCACATCTCAGCTTTTCTGCTACTGCAGTGAGGTGACCATCAGGGTTGACAACCCCAAGGAAGACGCCACCCCTCATTCACTTCAGGGTGGTATAGGGTGTTAGGGTTGGAAACTCTAACATCACATTTCCCTCCTTTTTTTTCTTTATCCTGAATCTAAACTGATGCATTAATGTAGTTTTTTGCAAAGACTATATATATTGGTCAGGATTTTCAAATAGCTGGAGACAGCACTTGTGCCTGTATTGCGGAGGTGTGCTGCATCCAGGCAAATGCATCAGCATGGTTTCAGACTATTTTCAAAAATCCCAACACATTTGTGACACTAGTTGCATTTTACAGAAAAGAATTATCCCTAGCTGGCCTGGTGGCAAAGAGGGAGGAGGTGCCATACATGCCTTACCTTTTCTCATGCCGGTGATCAGGATTTGAGAATGGACTCAGGTTGCTGAGGTTTGGCTGGAGTGAGAAAAAATCAAGCGTCTGAGGGACTGATCTTCTCTTCTGGGTGGAGTGATTTGTTAGCTTGGCTTAGGCTTCCCCAGGTGGAGGCCTGGTGGTAAACCAGTGTGAGGGTGCAACATAAAGGGATGGGACTGTGAGAAACATTGGACAGGTGCACCTCCATGCATGAGTCTGATGTTCCACAGTAGGATGAGAAGAAAAGTGTAAAATGGAGCATCAGGTGACTTAATGAAGCCCAGCCCAGCTGCATCTGGATGCACACTGCCACTCAGTCCTCGACCTGGTCTATCTCAGACTTCATGTACTGGGGGAGGATGACCCTCCCTCTACAGCCCCACTACAAAGGGAGAACTTGTGGAGAGAACCTCAGACTATGTATGTGTGTCACTGAGGGAGGTGGATAGCTGGCTTGGTGGAGATGCGGACTGGGCTGGTTTAGCCACCTACAAACATAAGAGCATAAACACATATATGAAAAAAAATTATGCATGTTTCAAATTTAGATGTATGCATCATTTTTGGGTCACAAGTCATGGCAATCATGTTTGGAGAGAGATCACCTTTTAGGTGGTTTAACAGTCCTGGTGGATATCATCCACCTGTGTTTGAAAATCAGACCCTGGTGTTAAAAATATCTCACCACTTAAGTCTAAAAGTATTGCAAAGTACTTGGATAACTATATATATATATATATATATATATATATATATATATATATATATATACACATATATATATATGTATATATGTGTGTATATATATATAAATACAAAATCACATATAAATATAAAGAATATATATATAAAGAAATACAAAATCACATATAAATATAAAGAATATATATATAAAGAGATACAAAATCACAAATGCCCCCACAATGCATGTGTGATTTTGTATTTCTTTGAAACTTGGCTTCCCAGCTAAATGCTCTTTGGGGTAACCAGTGCCTCATATGTATATATATTGCTTTCACATGTTACTTATAAACTATACTACAAATAATAACTTTTTATTATTACTACCTTTTGTTGCTAGAACTGACTCACTCTATTACAAAAATAAATGCAAACATTTATATATATATATATATATATTATAGTGGCACGGTAGTGCCACTATAGTTAGGGTTGAGGAGCCATTTACATGTTAAACCCAAAATTTTGCACCTTAATAACTTTGAAACCATTTGATGAATTTGCCTGAAATTTGGAATACTCGATCAAGATACATACGCCTTGGGATCTGCTAAGTTTTGTACTGGTCGCATATACGGCTGCAGAGTTATTAAGTGTGATTTGCACGTGTGTTTATGCTTTTCTGGAATTTTACTGTCACGTGTACAGGTCGCACAGTTTGCGTGACCAGTCCAAAATTATCAGGGAATGTGCGACCGGGTTCCCCAATGTGCCCTTTGAAGATTTTGTGAAAAAATATTAAGCGGTTCAAAAGTTATTCAAAAAACAAGTTCCCATTATAAGTCAATCGGAAAAGTTAACAAAAAGTTCAACAGTGTTGCAAATGCAGTTTTTACTTTCGCAAATGGCCCTTTTACTGGAGCAAATCTGCCATTTTGTTTTCAGTTAGCGATCAGAAAAATGCTTGGCATTTAAATTTGGGACCCTCTAGCAACCTCATTTTTTTTTGTATTCACCTAGTCGGACCCTGAGGATGCTAGCCACGTCTTTATTTTGGGGTAAAGCACCCCAGAAATATGTTTTTCAAATTTCTGGGAAAAGTTCTTTCGCAAAGTACTGTCGCACTTGCGACACTGTCGAATGAATTTGCGAAAGCTTTCGCAAACTGCGACACTACTTTTCTAGGCTGTGGGAAGATGACAGCAATTCTTTGGCACCCTGCTGCAAAGAACGGTTTGGTGTTTTGGCCTAAAATTTGGCGTGAACGCAGCTGACATCTCACAGATGTGCCTTTCAGTATTTTGTTGAAAAAATATTACATGGCGGCAAAGTTACAGCACTCCAAAGTTGACACTTTTTCCCATAGGATAACATTACAGCGTCCAACGCAATACAGGAATCCTTTGGCGCCCTGCTGCAAAATAATGGTTTGGTCTTTTGGGCTGAAATTTGGAGTGATAACAGTCAACACCCCACAGATGTGCCTTTTTGCAGTATGGTGAAAAACTGTTACAGGGATCCAAAGTTATGGCAATCTGAACTTCTCTTTTTTTCCCATAGGATAACATTACAGCGTTTGCCACACCTTTCAGGGCCCGTATCTCGGAAAACGGTGCGAGATGCAGACTTTTTGTCAGAAAAATGCTTAGCCCCCTGACAGGGGGCTAAGTACAAAACTAGCCAGGAAAGTCATAAATCATATGACTATTACATTTTTTTCCTACGTTGTACGGTTCCTGAGATATAAGCAATTTAGTATTCCAAGTCCTCATTTTCTGCTCCGAGAACCATTATTATGCATACATTCTTTGTACTCACTGTCTTTCTTTATGCAGGTTTTGGGGAAACCAGCATGTGTGCTTACATTACTGTTACTGTTACCGTTTTCGCTTGCAGTTCCATTCCCGTTTCACTTACCGTTCACGTCTATGCCACCATGTGCGTTACCCTTTGTGTTTTCATTTGTGCTTGCTTTTGCATTGCTTTTAACATTTCTGTCTACACTACTGTTTCTCTTTCTGTTTCGCTTTGTGTCACCATGCGCATTACTATTTGCTTTTGCGGGCACAATGTTACTATGTGACAAGACATCATGTGGCGGGCCCCGCACTCCTGACGCCGCATTACATTCACTATTTCTTGTTATCATTCTCAAAAAGAAGGGAAATTAGAGGCAAAAGCCTAGTTTAATGTATAGTTAGGGTTGTTTCACACCGATAAAAAGCGAGAAATTCGCAAGAAGGAAAGTCTCTGGTCTCTGCCCACCCCAAACCAGCATAGGGCAAGTTAAATAGGGTTGTCAGTCCTAACTCCTCACCCCATTCTCCTACACCTCTGCTTCTTTTACATGTGATGAGGAGAGTTGGTAACGACAACCCTAATGTGCACCCCCATGCCGGTTGGGGGCATGGGCGGGGGCCAAGGGGGCTTTCAACCCTAACACTGACTTTCCTCACTTTTGTCAGTGTGGAAAACCCTAACTAATGCATTAAATGGAGTTTTTGCCTCTAATGTATATAGATATATATATATATATATATATATATATATATATATATATATATATATACACAAAGAACCTCTGTGTGCAATATATACAGTATACAGTGTGTATATATTTATATATATATATATGTGTATATACATTCATTGCAAAAAAACTCTGTTAGTGCATCGGTTATGGTTAATAGTACAGCGACAAAAGTTTGGAAGTGTGATGTTAGGGTTCAAAACCCTAACTCCGCATCCCCCCCACACACACATATGCAAGCAGGGGAAGGGTCAAGACAACACAATCAAAGACAACCAGCATCAGGTTACAGAAGTAATGTACAACTCTGTAAATGTACTGCATAACACATCCATCATCATGAGTCACCAACAGTATGAGTTATGCCACCATCATAGTGCCTTGGGGTAGACACGCATGCTGGGCAACCATGGGTAATGCCCCTCAGTAAGCATTGTTGTGTTACAAACTGCAATAACAATATCTAAGCAGATGCCTATATTTCAGTAGTGAAGAAGGGATGTAACACATAGTATATTACCCAAAGATAGTTTCTTGAAAATAAGAGTTAGTATAAATCTACCAATAGTCATTGGATGTTTGCATTTATTTTTGTGATAGAGTGAGTCAATTCTAATAACAAAACGGTAGTAATAATAACAAGTTATTATTTGTAATTTAGTTTATGAGTAACATGTGAAAGCAACAGTTGTAACATCCAAAGCTAACAATAACATGCTGCTAATGAGTATTTCCAGGTAATGCAACAGTATAACAACATGTGATGGTGCTAGTTTCATACCTGAGCAGTATCTCAAAAGTAGTATGTCTCATATCTATCTTTCCTGCTACCACATATCCATACTGTAGCAGCGATACCTGCAGCAACCCACTTGTTGAATAGTGACACATAAAAGTCAATAGTCTGAAAATGTGTGTACAGACTAAGTCTCATTGTATGAAGAAGATATGCCAGCAATAATGTGTCATCATACTGTGCTTCCAGTATAGAGTCAATGATACTATATTTGTTTTTTCATTACATAGTGTTATGTGAAAAAGTACAGCGTTGGAGTATTATGGTTACAGATGTGACAGAGTGGTATAGTGTCTTACAGTCTTGCATGTGTCTTGCATGTGTGTGTGGGGGTATGGGGTGAAGGGGAATGCAGAGGTAGGATTTTGAACCTAACATCACATTTCCAAACTTTTAGCGCTGTACTATTAACTCTAACTGATGCATTAATGGATTTTTTTGCAATGTATTTCCCTTCTTTTTGAGAAAGTGTAATGTAAGTGGTGTGTCTTAGTGGGAGTGTGGGCCCTCTGGGCCCTGTGCTCCCTTCACATTGAAAATTTCTTGGCATAATAGTATGCGCATGTGGGAGAGCATGCCCTTGGGGCTCTGTGCTCCCACTTATACATAATTACAGAGCCATACAGCAGCCCTATAGGGCAAGGAGCCCTTGTAAGACTAATTTGCTAATATCTCAGCAGCCATAGCAGCTAGGAAAAAAATTCCAGTTCTGTTGTAATCATGACAGTGAGTACTTCATGCAATGTATATCGACTGAATCCTTATTTTGTATCATTTCTGAGATATGGGCACTGAAATGCAGTGAAAAGGTACCATTTGAACCCTTGAAACATGTTTTTCTCAATATCTCTCTAACCTTAGCAGTAGGAAAACAATTCCACTGCAGTTGTCATCTATGATTTCCAAACTTGTTTGCACAGGTTAGTTCACTAAAGGTGAACTAAACTGCAAGTAGCAAAAACTCTGTATCTCACTTTGTTTTTGAGATACAGGCACCGAAAGGCGTAATGGGCACCACATGGTATCCTATGGGAAATTTCTCAACTTTGGAACACTGTAACTTTGGGCCCCTTGAATGTTTTGGCACCAAACCACCAAAAGACACATCTGTAGGACCAGGGCTTTTCACTCTAGAAGTTTCAGTACAAAAGACCCAACCGTTTTGTTACAGGAGGATGGTAAAGATTTGCATTTATTTTTAAAAATACTTTCGCAAATCACGAAAGTTTCACAAAAAACAGCACAAAACTTTCGCATTTGCAAACATTGTGCAAATGCATTTACAAAAGTATTTTTTCTCTGATGTTGAAAATGGTATTTCTGGGGGGTTAAACCCCAAAAAAGAAAGGGCTAGCATCCTCAGGACCCGACTAGGTAAAACCAACAGTCAGTGTTTACCTAGAGGGTCCCAATTTTAAATGGCAGGCATTTTTGTCTCTCACTAACTGAAAACAAGATGGCCAAATCACAAAAGTAAAAGGGCCATCTGTGAAAGTAAAATTGCATTTGTGAAACTTTTGTGATGCACATATATTTTTCCCCATTGACTATAATTGGAAACTTATTTTTTAAATAACTTTTGAATGGTTTAATATTTTTACACCAAATCTTTGAAAGGCACATCAGTGACCCAGACTGCCTCTTCCCTGAAGATGTTGGACTGAATAGACAAATCGTGTGGTCTGTGGGTGTGAGCAAAGAAACACACAAAAAGTCAATTTTATTGCTTTTTTGGCACTCTGTAGCTCTGCAACCGTACATCTGATGATAACATAACTTATCAGATCCAGAGATCTATGGTACCAGACCAAGCATGCAAAATTTCAGGCAAATCCATCTTATGGTGGAAAAAATATTAAGGCTCAAAATTTGAGGTTTAACATTAAAGTGCTTAACCCTAATTATAGTTGCACTATCACGCCACTATTATATATATATATATATATATATATACACATATATATGACATCTTCTATGCTGGATAGATTAGGGACTATGTAACTATTTGCTATACCTTCCTTTTCCTTATTTTAAGAACCTGATGGAAGAATGGTATCAATTTATCCAGAATCTCTACATGTTCCACATTAAATAATAAATCTAGTATATATTTCAGGGGCTATATAAAGTATCAAGAAATTTACCTCACCAGTATTTTCCTGGCACCATGATATTATGGACAATTTGAAACTTTGCAGAATAAGTCTTCAGGCATTTCAGACCACAGTTACAATGAACAGAGGGAAGTCCCCTTCTGAGTGATGAGATCTAAGGATATTAATTTCAAATGCTTCAACCTAAAATGGTATAAACAGTTCTATGTTTTGGATTTTCAACCAAATTTAAATATGGTTTAGTGGAAGGTTCTCTGGTATTTTTAACAGCCAATCTGAAACCTTTATATTTTTGAATAGACGGAGATCCATTTCCCTGACCTTTGTATAAATGCTCTTGGTAATTTATTTATATATGCTATATGTATGC
This sequence comes from Neoceratodus forsteri, assembly GCA_016271365.2. Lineage (NCBI taxonomy): Eukaryota > Metazoa > Chordata > Ceratodontiformes > Ceratodontidae > Neoceratodus > Neoceratodus forsteri. The sequence continues at coordinate 373,904,814 of CM028135.1, forward strand.
TAACCTCCATACCTGTATAGTAATGTACAATAAGAATAAAAAATAATTTTTGATAAGAGACTGAGTACCTGATTGAGCCACCAATTTGTTTGCCCAAATTTTAGTAGATCATTTTATTCTTTAAGTGACAGTGCAAGGAGAGATTCTTTAGGTTGGTTTACAAGATTGTCAATAATTTAAGACTCTAGTTGTCACTATTTCACTTAGGCTAATTAGGCACAATTCAGCCCTAATTAAAGCACTATGTACTGTTAGGTAGTCTGTCTCTTGATATAGATTTATTGTACTATAAAACCCATGGGTATATCCCCATATCTCACTTGCATAAAGGCCTTGATTTATTAGCCTTGCTTTTACCACAATTATCAGTGGAAAAATCATAGAACCACCATGCAGTCCATTGAAACATTTTATGCCTGTGTAGTAGTCCTCATTTTACTACAAGTATACTGAATATGTTTTTTCCATTTATTAAATTAAATGAAAACCACCAGTAGATAGGTAAATTCTTTCAGTGGGTGTGATTATCAAAAGGGTAAGACTGACACAAGGGATTTGTGTCAAAAGATTGTGACACAAGGGGTGACTTGCATCACTACTTGCAGCATTCATAAGTTTCAAACATAGCTTGCATCAGTCCTGACACTGCTGTATCAAAGACCCCTTGCAACAAGGGTGTGCCAAACATTCTGATGTACCAGGTTGCAAGTGGGCTTGTGTCACAGTGGGGTTGTAACATCCCCTGTTTGGGGATTTTGCAAGCCCCACCATGGATGCAGAAAGAGGTTCCACTTAGTTCATCTAGGATGTGATCTAGGAGCCCTGCATCCATGTGGGAGGTGGTTCCAATGGTGGGGAGAAACCTTGCAGTAGGGTGCTGAGGGAAGTCAGAGCTTGAAGGATTGCCCTAGGGGGCATGTGGGAGATATGGGTTCTATATTACCCAAATAGAGGACTGTAACAAATATATTTATTCTTAAGTTCCTGGGTCCGAACTTTACATGCATTAGTGACACTTTTGTATTATGATGTTTATTTCAGAAGAGAGAAATTTGTAGGGTAAGAAATGTCTTGACTGTCTAGTTCCTTAAATGTTACATATGGCAAATAACTGTGGTAAAGAGAAGTTACACCCTTTTGCATCAACACTATAGTTGGTTTTATTTGACTATATTAGGGCTATTATCAGTCTGTTTGCAATGTAATATAAGAAGGGGCCCAGATATCCCATACCACCTTGGAACTTTGGTATAATTAATTTGCACCAGGTTATATGCGGGAAAATCCCACACCACAAGTTTTTATTTTTTTATTTCTGAAAAACATTTATCTGGGACGTTCTCTTGGATAGCTAGGTAAAGGTATAGAAGACATGGCATGGTTGCCATTTTTAAAATGCCTGTCCTCCCCCACAAGGAAAGCAATAACTTTTCCCTTCCCTCTAACAGCCTGTTTATATTTAAATTAAGTTCATTCATATTTATCTGAATTGTTTCTGAGAGTTCTTTAGAAAGAAGCATACCTAGGTATTTCATACTGTGGTCAGTGTTCATAGGGTAAATGTCAGTATAGTTGCTTCACAAATTGGAGTAGTAGGCAATACCATGGATTTTGTTTGGTTAAGCTCAAAACCCATATATCTTAAAACAGACTTTAATTTTTAAGTTGGCAGCAAGGTTTGAGGAGCTATCAGTAGTACCATAATGTCATCTGCAAACACTTTAAACTGCCCCCTCCCCCCACCTGTCCAGCACATTCACCACTACCACCAACCATCCCGGACCCTCTAATCTTTTGCCAGGTGGGGAGGAGCAAGATCCCTGTGGCAATTACTGCTGCTGTGCCAACTGTTTGGTGCAGATGTCAGCTTGTGGCAAACTCAGGCAGTTTGGGTTTGGGACCCAGATTTTTATAATATAGAGTGCAGGTTCCCTAGCACATGCAGAGTTTGCCACAACTCTGGAGTTATGCAACTTGACTATTAGAATCAGTCTGAGTTTTTCACATGGTATATCAAGCTCTTCTAACATTCTTTGAATTCCTGGTCTTATTAATCATAATATTGCTAAATCATCGGCTTACACCAGAACTGGAATACTGTCAAAGATTTTTATAGAATGTGCATCGAAAATTAGCTTTTTTTCCAATATCTCATAAATATACCATGGAGAAGGTTAATTTCACATTACTACAATTTTGCACTTTGTATTCTAGCTGTTATAATGTGTATTTTTGGAGCCTTGCGATAAGCTGCAATCAATTGACTGAGATGTCAGTATAAATAACAGTTCTTTCTACATTCTAATATTACTTCTCCTGCCTGTTTACCTCACTCTGATGCTGGCTGTTTACCTGTCTGAACAGAAGTCTGCTTGGTGGTTTAGATTAGTGTGCTGCTATTGTTCTACCTGCCCAGTTTCTGGGTGCATACAGTATGTCATTAGAGAGGTGATTACAGCTAAGAAAAGCTGAGAAGCATGACTTCTCTTTTGTGTCTGGAGTTGATGCCTGTGATCCCTCTGAGGCAGTGGGGGTTTCCAACCAAGTTGTTTAAGTGGTGGTTATGGAGCACCATACAGTAACCCTGCCCCTGCCAAGAAGTGCCATTCTGAATACAAGCAGTACTCTCCAAAGTTTTGATTTCATGCTTGGTAAATATGCCTGGGAGCATGGCGTGATGAACTCTGTGTGTTACTACCTAAACACAAATAAAAAAATCAAAGAAGTGACCATCAGGAAATTCAAATGTGACTACCACAAAAGTTTAAAGAACCTGTTGATCCCAGTGCCTCTGCTCCCATTCTCCCACAGCATGCCAGAAGATGGCTTTCTTTTCTTCTTGAGGATGTTGAACTGGATAAAAGAAATTATTTATAAAGTCTTTGGTCCAAGGGAACTGTACATAATCTCGTCATCATTAAAAGGTTCAAAGAGACAATATCCAAGAGAATGGTGATAGAAAGACCATCCTGATTCACTTCCAAAATATAAAACCAGTGGTTTAAATTTGGGAAAATAGAGTTAATCTAAATCAATTAGGCTTTCAAATAGAGAAAAGTGATCTCACTCAAAATAGTATTGATTTAGGATCATTAATTAATCTTAATAATGATTTGGCAGCGAGAAAAAAATAGACAAAACCATCTGTTAGTTAGAGGTGAGATTTAGAACTGAGACAAAAGGTTTTACCATGCTCCAGTGACAGCAGCCACGGAGACATCCCCAACAGCAACAGCCACATTGCTGAGTGTTGGCAATGCAGTGTCAGGGATGCCTTCGAGTTTCCATCGGGGGGCTGTGCCTCCTGAACCCCCCATGTAGGGGGCTCCGCCCCCCCCCAGTCTCTAGGATTCCTACTCTGAGTCGGAGTTGGACTGGGGGTGGCAAAACACCCTGAGAAGCAGTCCCCTGGCTATGCAGAGACCATCACAGTGACATGCGGATTTTGCCCAAATCCTGTCACTGTGATGGTCTTCGCCATCGGGGAGTCACTGTGACTATGGTATACCAAGACAAAACAAGATGGAGATCTGAACATAAAGGTCACTGCCTTGTTTGGATGGAATGTTCAAGCAAGGGAATTGGTAAGAAAAACTAAAAAGCATTACTAGATGTTTTGCATGATTATTGCAAGTACCAGTAATTTATTAGACAAAGGGGGCTTCATTTTCAAAGGGTAGGGAATGATGCAAAGTGTGTGTGTCAGACATAACACAAAGGGCACACCGTGCCGCACCTTCTGTCATTTCCAGTTTTTAAACAGTGCATGCAACATCATCAGAACCCATAGTGGCACACAGCCTGATGCCTGGCTTGCAGTGATCCACAGGAAGCACCATGGTAATGAGAGGTGTTGTGCTACTACATAGCTGCAATATCTCTGACTGCAGGATTTTCAAACCCCTGCATGGGCAGCAAATACTCCATGTGGTTAGACTTCATAAGGGTGGTCTAGTAGCCCTGCACAGCCTCCATCAACAAAAACTACCTGGAGTAGCAAGGGCAGGTGTGAGCAGCAGGCACAGAAACCAACATCCATAGACAGTGTTGGATAAAGTGACTGCCGTAATGGCACAAATGGGCAGTCTTTTCTTTGGTCATGCATGGGGCTATGTGTACAGTGTTACTGTGTGCATGCCATGGGAATGCCAGCAGCATAGGCAGTGCACTTGGTAGTACATGCCATGTGTTCTGGGGCAGTCTATGCCCAGTGTGCTGCTTGGAATCACACAGCTATGCAGACAAAGAGACAGGGTGGACGTGACTTTTCACTGTGGTCACTTGGCACAGCACTGCATCACCAGGGACCCTGTGTCACTCTCACTACCACAAACACACTGCATGCACTTGTGTTGTCTATGGATCCCTCTCCCAGGCAGTCATAATGCTAATTGTCCCTCCCAGACTGTAATTTCTCGTCATCGCTCTCTGTTCCTCTCCTGAGCTGTGCCACCCACTACCTCTTGACCTAACCCTCCCTGTTCCCTACAGCCTCAGAAAACCACCTGGGCACACAGCCATTGGGCCTGTGTCACAGGTAGCACTGCTACATGACCTTCCCTAAGCTTATGGCAATCCCCTCTCATATGCCATTTGTTTGACACATGGGTGTGGTTATGGCATATGTGGAGCGTTTGGAACCGGGACCCCTTCTGTATCCAGATCAGGTGCAAGGTCCCTGGTGCATCAGGCTTTGATGCAAGCTGCCATTTGCCACAGGTTGCATCAATCTGAGAGCCCTTTTGAAGAGTGAAAGAAGGTAACAACAAAATATGCAAACTCCCCACAAATATATATATTTTTCCATGATAAAAAACTTGCTTTTCGAGTACTCCTAAAAGTGGAAATTTTGATCAAATGGGACTAAACTTAATTTGCCCAGATGAGATCTTTAAGCTATCCAAACAATTTCAAAACCTGGAACCGATCAAATCCAACTGGCTGAGGATGTACTGTAGCTTTTATACCAAACTATCTTTTATTAAACAACATAGGTACTATTGCATTTCAAATCCAGGTCTGACTAATTCATGCCACAGCCATAGAGCTTCAAGAAAATTAACTAATTAATCAATGGCAAGTACTATCTTGAAATATAGATGGATAATCAAGAAAACACCATGATTTGGTTTGTATGAAATATGTAAATTCCTTTGATATAATATTATTAGAAGAAACATGGTGGCCTGATATTTCTTCTAAGTTACCAGGCTATGAAACATTTATATAAGGAGATAAGAGAGCTTCACAGAAAGGGATAAATTATATGGGACTGTTGCCATCTATAAGGTTTCAAAACTGTACTAAGGTTGTAAAAATACCAACATATATAGATAATATTCATGCTATTAAAGTAATAACAAAAAAAAAATGTTAAGACAATTTTTGTTAATGTGTATTTATACTTCCTCAAAATTCGTGTTCTAACTATATTGATATGTGACCCAAAGTAAGGGAACTGCTCAAACTATAACAGATGTATAACCAAGATTATGATATTTTCATTATAGAGAATTTTAATGCAAGATTACCAAATAAACAATCTCAAATAGTAAACCTATTCATGAATGCTCATGATAAAGGAAGAGTTAATGTCTTAAATGCTAATGTTTCTAATATAGGTCAAATGTAAGACAAGAGACATAATAAGGCTTGTTTGCTAAACACTAATTAACTGGATTTACAGTAGATCTAATATTAATTAATGGTAGAACCAGGGAAGACAAAAAAGGTGCATGTACATTTAATACTTATAATAGATCTCTTCCAATCACTCAACTTAACCATAAACAAATCTTCAATGAATAATAACAAACAGGTTGCTGAGTTGTGTGCTGCTCGAATAACCAGACAGCTGGAAGGCAGCACTAGTGTATCCACAATATTAATTAATCGATGCATGAGTAGCAAACAAGCATACCCAATGGCTCATTCAAGAATTTAAGGCACTAAGCACCAAGGAGGAGGATTGCTGGTGTGGTTTACAGCTTGTCAGCATTGGGAATGTATATACGGATATTGAACAATGTCTTTGTAAGCACTCAGCCCTGGCAAACACCAGGTTCAGTTCAATTATCTGAAGTGGAAAATGCAGTTGGAAAATGTGTTTTATGAGTCACTGTGGTCATGAGAACAGCCATGGGTCAAAAATGTTATCATGAGAACTAGAATGACTGTCATGAGTATAAAATATGTGATGATTTTTAAGACTTTTGCTCATCAATAACTAAAAATTGGCCCATTGACTGAGTGTTGAAACTTGAAACATTCGGGGTAATTAGATCCTGTGTCAAGGGTTAACCTTTCAAATCAGTTTATTAAACAATGACATTTATTTTAAATTGTTAAGGAAATACAAATCATGTCCTAATAACCGTTGCAGTGTGCCAGAAATGTGATCATAAAAATTGTTGTCTAGAGTTTGAAATGTGGCCATATGAACTGTTGCATTGTCATAAATGTGATCATAAAAACTGTTGCATAAGCCAAAAAAGTGGTTCTAGTTTACAGCGTATGCCTTAAAAAAGGTTTCTTCATGCCCTAGTGCAGTCCCTGGTGAACAAAATATATAAATAAAAATGTGGTTGTGAGAATTGTTGTGAGTCAAAAATGTGGTCACGAGAACACAAGTCACAAAGTGATAATTAATTATCATGTTTCTTTCATGACCCAAGGAATATGGAAAACAGTTGAGATTTGAGTCTTAACACTTTCAGATTTGTTACAGCTTGGCCCAATGAGTTCTCTTTAAGTTTTCATTGAATTAAAACTTAGAAGCAAAATCAAATGCACTGTCTGAAAGTGTGCAATACGTTTCATAAGACTTTTCAGATGACTGTTTATCATACTTTGGTCAAAAATATTGTTGTGAGTCAAACATATGGTTGTGAAATATTTATGAGTCTAACATGGGACCACAAGTGATCATGTGCTTTTCACAACCATATAAGTCAAAAACTGTGGCCATGCAAATATTGCTGTAAGTCAAAATGTGATTGTGAGCTGTCATGTGTTTTTCATAGCTGCTGAACAGTGAAGGAAGTGTGAGGAGGGAATATTATCAGTCATCATCTGGGGGACAGAGAGGGGCACAGTGAGGGAGGGGTGCCACTTAATACCAGAGCATGATTGGACTAGGGCTGGGAGAGAGATTTAGCAGTTGCCACTAGAAATCCAGGACTGCATGGCACAGGGGAGGGAACAGCCTCAAGGTGTAATTTTACTGTTAGGAATGTTTGCTATTAAAAGCAGAGCACAAAAGTTAGCATTGCCAATTCATAAACTATTTGTCAAGCCAGAGACATTTGTCATTAAGAGTACTGGCAATGTTGCCTAAAGACTGGAATTATCCACACAAAGTTGTATACAGGGATTATTATAAATAGAATAATAGATAGGTGAGGGTCCATTGCAAGAGAGTAATACCATCAAGAGGTTCTGGGGACAAGGAAACCTCAAAAGCGAAGCTCGAGAGGTTCCCCTGTCCCCAGAACCTCGAGATGGTATTACTTCCGAGTGATAGACCCTCACCTATTTTTTAATTTTTGTAATATATGGAGCCCAGTTTTGTTTGCAGCAGTTCTGTGAATGTGGTGCTGTGAGGCCGTGCTACTGCTGCAGTGAGGATTCACTCACTCACTCTGTGTGTGTGTTCTTTCCATCCCCGGTCTACCTCTGCTCACCCCTCCACCCACAAACTTGGTCTGTGTCTGTTTTACTTGAAAAAAGGAAGCCTTACCCTTGCTTCTTTAATCAGACAGTTGTGCGGAATAAAACAAATGCTATCCGTAAAGCGAAGGGCCGATATTCTTTTGTTTAGCGAGGCACAGCCGCCATGTTTTTTGAATGGTTCTGCCTGCCCACAGAGGAACCAGTTCCAATCAGGAGGCGCGGTTTTAGGAATGTCAGCACACAGGGCTAGGAGGTTGCCTTGGGGATGTCAGGAACTAGTGTATGCTATTGGAAGATCTTGCGGTTGTGCTCTTGAGGTTTGGTGATAATACTATCATTCAGAGCTCGAACGATAGTATTATGAGCTCTGAACAATAGTATTATCACTTGCCAATGATAGTATTATCACTTTGGCTAGTGCTGTATTACTGGGATTTTTTTGTATGGGATACTATGGTATTATTTAGGTATCTCCATATATTACATAGAGAATAATGTATGGGTAGATGGTTATAATGAGAATTTTACACACACCTGAAGTGTGGGATGCCACATAAGCCCTGAGGGTGAAGCCCGAAGGGTTTATTAAGGCATTCCACAATGAGGGTGTGTGTAAAATTTGAGTTAATAATCACCTACCCATTCTTTATTTTTTATAATTACTGACTTCAATTTTTTGCCCCCTTCCCCAGGATTTTAAAACCTCTGATTAAGAAAACTGTAGTATGGTAATTCATTAAGCTTTTTATTGCAGTAAGGCAACAGTACAGTAGTTTTAATACTTTGTACTTGAAACAGTTGAATTCCTTTCTAAAGAACCACTTTCAGTAGAGTCTTATTTAAAGCTTAAATATGCAGTAACTTGCAGTCGTCTATGCAGTAAGATTGTAGCGGTTGCCTTTTTTTTGCTACTTCTGAAACTTCTTGTTGAAACAGTAAATGTGAAACTAATGTTTAACTAAGAACATTTTTAACTTTTTTGGCAATACTTTTAACAGGTTTAAACTGTAAAGTCCAGTTTTCGGTTCAGTCTGGAGGGTTTGGGTTGCTATGGTGTTGCTAGGGAGTGCTCCAGTTTCTATGGCGTTGGCAGGTACTTCGCTGTTCATCATGCGTTGCCTGAGGAGAGAAGGAGATTAGGTTAATGTGGGTTAGGGATCATGTTAACATTTTCTGTAGTGTTTTTTCTTACCTTTAGTCATCTTCATCTGAACCAGCGAGAACTAGGGATCTTTTTTCATTTCTTCATTGCTGGAGAGTTGTAGATTTTTATGGAGAATGCCTCATTGAATGTGCAGTGTGGTCCAAAGATGGCTTGCAGTTTGTTGAAGAAGGGTTGCTCGATTATGTTGTGGATTTTGGATGTGGCAGGCTGCGGTGGTTCTTTGTTGGTGGTAGATGCCTCTTCTGTGTCATTTGAAGAAAAAGTTAGTAGATGGATTACTTTACATTGTTTGGCTTCAGAAAGGACAGAATAATTAATGATCATTTGAACATTTCTGTGCCCAGATATTTGCCAGACTTCTGTGGGGGCCATACTACAGTCTTAAAGTCTTTGGATTGTAATTTTCCTTGTAGAATGGTTGGTTATTCTTTTGCATGCTGGAATTCTGGACTGTAGCTTCATTTTGGACATCATGGCCCAGATATTCAAAGCTTTGTGTGGTGTGCAAACCGTTTGCGCAGGTTTAGTGTGGGATTAGTGCGGGTCTGCTATATTCAAAAGGCCAAATAGCATGCATAAATCACATTAGCACAGGGCAAACCATAATTATATGCAAGGGGCACACTGAACATGAATACAGGTGCTATGGGATATTCAGCAGCTAGCGCCATGCTAATTTGTTTAGCGTGACTTAGTGTGACCCTTTGCACAGTACAAATTACCGTCCAAGAAAAGCTAGTCTTAACTCTGGGCAAACAGCTTTGCATGACATCGTCGCCTTGCGCTGCATTAGTGCAGCTTTAGCATGACCTTGCGAGACCCTAGCACATGACTATGACACAGAGATAAAGCCAGCCATGGTGGAAACATGCTGCTTACTGGTGGCACCACAATGATGCCAACTGCTGCCACCAGTCCCAGCCATGCCAGGCATTATGTTGTGACCTGGTCCCTGGGGGCCACCATGGTAGAGTGGCCATACAGCACACACCTGCAGACCATACATCTGTGGTGACCAACAGATGCCAGTACACACATGCAGCACTGTGGGCATGGTGGGTGCTGAGGGGAAGGTGTACGGGTGGCCAGGCCTCACCACAGACCAGGTACAGTCATTAGGCTGGGACACAGCATGAAGTGCACATGGACCAGTATTGGCAATACCCCAATACCAGTGTGCCTGTCCAGTTGTACATGCCCCCCCAGTCACATACTGCACAGCTGTACACACACCACAGCACAGACGGCTAGCCATGTCTACTTCACTATGAGCATCCTATGCCAGAGGTGCAGCATCTGTGGGTCACACAACAGTGTGACAGAAATGTCCACTGGCAGTACACTCCTGCATGGTGGGCTTGTCACTGTGTACAATGCAGTGGTCATCACTACCCTACTCACCATAGTCACTGCTGTGTCCATCACACTACTGGCCCCCTTGCTGCTGTGGTGTCTGCTGTGCACTGTAGCATGCCTACAGTGGACAGTTGCATGCATCACCACCACCACCTATGCCTCTTCTGTGTTGTCCCCTGTGGTACACAATGCTATGCTGCACTGCATACATGTAGCCTGCAGCAATCATCATGCACTGTCAGACTGACCTACAGGTGGAGCTGTAACGTGCAGTAACGCTGGGCAAACTGCATGCAAATCAGGGTATAATGAGATGCTAATCTGGATGATTGCCCAGAGACTACCTATGTATGCTCATTTGCATATCACTTTTGAATATGGCAAAGTTTAGCACCAGGCAAACAGCTTAGCTCTGCGCTAAAGCTGTGCAAATATGTTAGCATGGTGCTAACGGTTCAGGGAATATTATACAGTTTTGTACACTGTTCTTTCACATCTGCTGCTGCCTGCAGCTGTACTGGGTCCACGTATTTGCTAACACACACATTGGCCACATGGTTCACCTCTACCTACCTTCACGTCACTGTGCACTGTGTTGTTGTGGTTTGCACTTCCTGGTTGCTATATTCAGTGCTGTCTTATTCCAAGACTACATTTGCCCTGCACTCCCAGCCCAGTTTAACCAGCCTCATTCCCATGCTATATTCAGAAGCTGTTTGTCCCAGGCTATTCCTTTTGAATGTAGCTTGCTTTGTGCTCCAGGCTACGTTTGCCCACCGGGCAGTGCTAATTTAGCCCCAGAGCAAAGTTTTGAATATCTGGCCCCATGGATCTTAGCTTGCTGAGCCTCACTCCCATATTTCTAAACCACAGAGAGCCTTCTCTTTTGTTTACATTTGAGGCTTAGTAGAATGGATGAATCTTTATTCTAACGCAGCGAAAAAAAGGGGAGTAAACACCCACACCAAAGCAGGAACAACAAGAATGCCAACTTATATGAAAAGCGTTTCTTTATATAAATGCAGACATGCAAACAAACAATAAAGTGGTTTGTGAACAAAGACTAACATTTCACCTGGTGCACTGCCAGGCTTCATCAGAGTAAAATATTACTATTAACAGGTGCTCATTAAATACATCTCAGGGCACAACATGTGATTCAAACAGGCCAATCACCATTTAAAAAAACATTTTTTTTATAGATTTTTTAAATTTTTTAACCATCTCATGGCCACCCAAGTAAAAAGTCATCACTCACTACAATGTATTACTGGCCCTTACATTACACATTACTTAAATTGATCAAATATTACTTGAGAACCTCAGTGCCTTCTTTGTCCATGTTAAATAAAATGTTATGTCCCCATACACTAACATTTTATTAATCTCTTTGGAATGGGGCAAAATCTAATACACTATGGCCCAGATATTCAAACTGCACCAGGCTGTGGCGCAAGCTTGGGCGCAGCTCAACTTGGCTGCACAGGGGTGTGGACTGGGCGATATTCAATGGAGCTGTGCCATGGCTCAGCAGCATTGAATATCGCACCCTGCCACCCCAATGTGCATAGTGCAGTGGCACTGCGCCAGCGCAAGTGGCCAGAGTGGAGCATGGGGATGCGCTAGTGCAAGTTCCATTGCGCCATGCACAATAACCGTGATATTCAAAAGTTGACATGCAAATGGGGCCATAATGTATGCAAGGTGCACATGGGGCCATTTGCATGTCATTATTGCCCCATTTGCATGCAGGTGCGCCGATCCTCAATGACTTGCGCCTGGCACCCTGCATAGGCAGCAGCCATCGGGGACCGACGCCCCCTGCAGCCCGATCACGGGCATTTGTAGTAAAAAAAAAACTATTATGTCCAATATCCCTAGTGGTCCAGTGGACCGCTGTCTGCCCGATCGTGGGCATCTGTATAAAAAAGAAATCCAATATCCCTGGTAGTCCAGTGGACTGCTATCTGTCCGATCGTGGGCATGTGTAAAAAAGAAGCTATTCCATCCAAGATCCCTGGTGATCCAGTGGACCACTATCTGCCCGATCGTGGGCATGTGTAAAAAAGAAGATATTCCGTCCAATATCCCTGGTGGTCCAGTGGACTGCTATCTGCCTGATCGCGGGCATTTGTAAAAAAAAAATAATTCCAATATCCCTGGTAGTCTAGTGGTACCCCCCCACTTGCCCACTGAGCCTCACTGCCCTGCTTCCACCCTTCAGCCGGCGCGGCAGCACCCCACCCGCCTGCCGCCCAGCCACCCGCCAACTGACACGTCATAGGCTGCACCATTGGTTCCAGCGTGAGCCAATGGGCGCAGCTTTGTCAGGCTTCACACATTCCAGATATGTGAATGAATCATTCACATATCTGGAATGTGTAGTATGATTATGGCTGCACGCCCATTGGCTCACGCCAGGAACCAATGGGCGTGCAGCCCACCAGGTGTCAGTCGGTGGCGGCGGGCGGCAGGCAGGGTGTTGTCACCAACGCTGACCAGAGGGCAGCGGGTGGTAAGCTCAGTGGGCGGTGGGGGTACCACTAGACCACCAGGGATATTGGAATTATTTTTTTTTACAAATTCCTGTGATCGGGCAGATAGCAGTCCACTGGACCACCAGGGATATAGGACGAATTCTTCTATTTTTACAGATGCCCGCAATCAGGCAGATAGCGGTCCACTGGACCACCAGGGATATTGGATGGCATATCTTCTTTTTTATACATGCCCACGATCGGGCATAGGGAGGCGCCGCCAGGTGTAGACGGAGCTCTGGTGGCATCCACAGGTGACAGCTGCCGTGTTGGCGCCCTTGTACGCGGCAGCTCACCTGTGGGTGGCCACTGGCTGTTCCTTTTTTGGGGATCAACTTTGTACTGGCACAGGTAGGGTTGCGATGCATGGCTCTGCACATCCTGGGCTGAATAACGGGCTGTGCAGAGTATGCATGGGCAACGCCCCCACCTGTGCCTCGCCACATTACTGATGTGTTCCGGTAGCATGAGTTTGTGCAGCGCATTTTTCCCTTTTGAATATCGCTGGCACATTAGTGAGTTGCGCATGGCACAACACTGTTGCGCCGTGAGCAACCCTTTTGAATATCTGGGCCTATGTTTTTTCATCTGCACTTTCATCTAGTACTAGGCAGGACATACAGGTATATACTTCATGTCTACTTCCATTTAATATGTTCAAACATAGATATGAAAGCCTGAGGTTCCCAGGCACCTTACTTCATTTCACAGCAACAGGAGACATTGTCTCTTATCTTAATAGCTAACCAATAATTTCTGCAACACCAGACCTCTAGCATCTGTATTTTTCCAGAAATGCTAAGAGATCAATACTCTCATTTAACTCCCTATTGGAGTGAGCTCCCAAGGTGAATAAACAATATCTCTCTCTCTCTCTTTGTCTGATCTTTCTATTAAGATCTCCTCCTCTGGGACCCAATGTTACTAATTCCAAACCAAGGAAACTGAATATGTGTTTTTGTAAATTATTTTGTTGTATGTGCTTCACTATGGCATAATTAGTATCACCCCTTTCAACTGCCCTCACATGCTCACCTATTCTAACCTTAAATCTGTGCACAGTTCACCCCACATAGTATGCCCCACAGTCACACAACAGTAAGTAAACTACCCCCACACTATTTCATATTATAAAATCTTTTATTTCAATGGTCTTCCGTGTGATGGGCTGTATTGCATTTTTGCAGCTATGTATATATTTGCAATATACACAGTTGCAACACCTAAATGTACCTTTGGGCCTGGTGCTAAAAGTGTCTGTCTGCTCACTTCTTAAGTCGATGTCATGTTTGATACCACATAATCCTTTATGCTTTTGCATTTACGAAAAATTACCTTGGGTCCTTTTTTGGCTCTTTCTTCTAACCTGGGTTCAAACTCAAAGATGGTCCAGTTGTTTACAATGATCTGTCTAACTTCATCAGCTTGTCTGGAGAAGCTAGTCACAATGGAGCACTCAGGACTTTCCTTTCCAGCCTCCTGTTGTCCGTATTGTAACACCTCACCCCTGTCTAGTTCATTTACTTTTCTGAAAGCTGATGTAATGCTATGTTGGCTGTAACCTCTCTCTAAAAACACATGTACCTGTTCCCCCTCTTATTAATGTACTCTTTCTGTTCAGTACAATTTCTCAGGGTTCTAACCAATTGTCCCTTTGGTATATTGTGGCGAGTGTGGTATGGGTGGCAGCTGTCAAACCTCAGTAAGCTGTTCTTGTCTGTACTCTTTTGAAATAAAGTAGTACAAACCCCCTCTTCCCCATCCTTATATAATTTTAGGTCTAGAAACCTTATAAATAGTCTGCTAAGTTCAAATTTGTACCTTAAGCAACTACTAGTGTGTTCCATCCACTGCACAAAACACAAAATCTCCTCTCATGTACCCTTCCATACCATTAAAATATAATCTAAAAAACCCTGCCACAAATCCAAATTAAAAATGTGTGGATTCGTGGTGGCTCCATACAGATGATCTACCTCCCACTTGTCCACAAAGAGGTTGGCGTAGCTTGAGGCCATTGTGCCCATAGCCGTTCCTTGAACCTGGTGGTAAAGTTGTCCCTGGAACAAAAAAAATGTTCATTTGCAAAACGAAATCCAACAGTTGGATGAAAAAATGTGTGGGGATTCTAACACGTCCCTCCTCAGTCCTTTTCTCTAGGAAGTAAGCAAGGGAACTTAGCCCCTCCTGGTGTGGTAACACTGTATACAGGGTATTAAAATCTATCACTGCAAAGTACCACTCTGGTTCAATGTGAAGGTCTTCAATGATCTGGATTACTTGGGTAGAATCCCTGAGATAAGACCTTAGGTTCTGCACCAGGAGTTTTAAAAATGTGTCAAGGTACATGGAGAGAGGTTCTGTTAGCCAGCCCCTACCCGACAGAATGGGTCTCCCTGGTGGTTGCACTAAACTTTTATGAATTTTGGGTAAGGCATAGAGTGTCGGGACAACTGGATGGTTAACTGTTAGAGTTCTATATTCCATGTCTGTAATGTACCCCTTAAGAAACCTTCTTTAAGTACATGATCTATTTCAGCTTTGAACTTATCTATGACATCATGTGAAACCTTCTTATAAAATAAATCATCACTCGACAATCTACTGATCTCAGTAATGTAGTCTCTGGTGTTAAGCACCACAACTGCCCCACCCCCTATCCGCTGGTAATTATCCCTGAATCTCACATTATTTTTTCCTGTAGATGCTGAAAATCAAGTTCACATTTCTTAATGAACACAGACACTGTGGGATTCATAAGGGGACAAAATTCAGATCTGGATTGTAACCTGGGGGCAGTATTACTTGCTTCATAGTTATTGTCCACACCTTCATAGACACACTTAAAAGTGAGATTTCTTCCTAACTTATGTAGGTCCACACATACATTAGAGAAATTTATATCCATGGTAGGAGAAAATGAAAGTCCCTTACTTAACACTGAAATCTCATGCTGTGTTAAACTATAATCAGACAAGTTCACTACTGGTACCATTAAATTCTTATTGCTACTTTTTTCAGATGTACTTTCCTGACCTGCTTGAATTGTTAGCACTTCTTGCATTACACTATTAAATTAAAAAAAAAGGTTTTTAAATGGTGATTGGCCTGTTTGAATCACATGTTGTGCCCTGAGATGTATTTAATGAGCACCTGTTAATAGCAATATTTTACTCTGATGAAGCCTGGCAGTGCACCACGTGAAACGTTAGTCTTTGTTCACTAGCCACTTTATTGTTTGTTTGCACGTCTGCATTTATAGAAAGAAACACTTTTCATATAAGTTGGCATTCTTGTTGTTCCTGTTGCTGTGTGGGTGCTTACTCCCCTTTTTTTCGCTGTTTAAATAACTTTGGAACATAGCACCACACAAATCCTGGTGCTCCTATTATTCATGTTTTTGGTTTATTCATAATGTATGGAGCACAGGTTAGAATAGATAAGTTCAAAGCTGAAATATATCATGTACTTAATGAAGGTTTCTTAAGGGGGTGCATTAGGGATGTGGAATATAGAACTCTAACAGTTAACCATTCAGTTATCCTGACACTCTATGCCTTACCCAAAATTCATAAAAGTTTAGTGCAACCACCAGGGAGACCCATTGTGTCAGGTAGGAGCTGGCTAACAGAACCTTTCTCCAAGTACCTTGACATATTTTTAAGGAGGCAGTATAGTGCAGTGGTCTAAGGCTTTGAGCTGCAAATCTGGTGACATCCAGCAGACCAGACCTGGGTTTGAATCCCACAGCTTCTACTTGCATACTGTGTGACCCTGAGCAAGTCACTTAACCTCCTTGTGCTCCCAGGTCGCTCCTGTAAAAAAGCTTTCAGCTTAGTGTGCTATACCTGGTTAAACAACTAAATAAAAAAAAATATATTTTTAAAACCCCTGGTGCAGAACCTAAGGTCTTATCTCAGGGATTCTACACAAGGAGTCCAGATCATTGAAGACCTCCACATTGAACCAGAGTGGTACTTTGCAGTGATAGATGTTAATTTCTTCTATACAGTGATACCACACCAAGAGGGGCTAAGTGCCCTTGCTTACTTCCTAGAGAAAAGGACTGAAGAGGAACATATTAGAACCTCCACACATTTTCTCATCCAACTGTTGGGTTTGGTTTTGCAGATGTACATTTTTTTGTTTCAGGGACAACTTCACCACCAGGTATGAGGAACGGCTATGGGCACAACAATGGCCCCAAGTTATGCCAACCTCTTTGTGGGCAAATGGGAGGTAGATCATCTGTATGGTGCAATCATGAATCCACACATTTTTTGTGAGGATTTGTGGTGGCTACTTTATAGATATAGGGCAGGATATTCAAAGCAGTTAAGCATGGTGCAACTGGGTTGTGCCTGCGCAACTGCGGAAATGCGCCATGGAGCAATATTCAGTAGGAGGCAGTGCACAGCGCAAGTAGTAGTGCGCCAATGTGCAACCCTAATGAATGCATGTGAAAGGGCAGGGGGCATGCCAATGAATATGTGGCACAGTGCGATATTCAACCCCTGACCCATGGTGCAAGTGCGGAGCAACGTCCAGATGTGCCGAGTAGACTTAAGCCTATAAATACAGGGTGCAAGCATGGGGACAGCACTTGCACCAGAGGGGAGTGAGAGAGAGAGAGAGAGCAAGCCACCGGACTGTGGAGGGAGGGAACAGAAAGAAAAAGGGAGACAGAGCCTGTGAGGGACTGAGGGAGTGGAACAGGCAGCCACAGGGGTGTGTGACAGAGGTGGCAGTGGAGTGCGAGCCAGGGGCAGGGGAAGTAGCAGAGAGAGCCAGGCAGAGAGAAAGGCATTGCCCCACAGAGGCAAGCAGACCACAGGAGCCAACCACCCAAGGGAGACAGGACAGCAGGGGCAATGGCCAGTGCAGCCTTCCAGATGGAGGCCATAATGAGGGGTGTGAGGAGGCAGGAGGAAGAGCGGCATGACCATGGAAGGGCCAGTCCACGGCACACCTGGAACAGGTGATACCGTGCCCGTATCAGCTTTGAGAACTACTCTGATATGGAGATTGTGGTCCGGAATCACCTGAACTGGGTGATTCTGAGGCAGCTCTGTGTGCTGTGCAGTGAGGAGATCCAGGCACCCACTAGATGGAGCCACACCCTATCTGTGTAGATGAAGGTGACAGCCGTCATGTGCCTGCTCACCACAGGCACCTTCCAGAGACCAACAGGGGACACCACAGGCATAACCCAGTCGGTCACATCATGTCTCCTCACACAATTCCTCAATGTGCTGCTGCCACATGCTGCAGAATACATCCAGCTCCCCAGCACACAGGCAGAGCATACAGCAACCATGCAGGACTTCCACAGGGTAGCATGGATGCTTGGAATGCTTGGGGCCATTTACTGCACCCATGGGGGCATTCGCATGTCACCTGGCCCTGAGGACATAGCATATGTCAACAAGAACGGCTACCCCAATGTCAACTGCCAGGTGGTGTGCAATGCCAGGGGGCGCATAACCAGTGTCTGTGCCACACACCCCGGGAGTGCACATGATACATTCATCTGGCTCAGCTCTGCACTGTGCCACAGGTTTGAGCATGGGGACATCCCCACAGGCCACCTAGTGGGTAAGTATAGGATGGCCATGGGGAGCTGGGAACAGCAGGTCATGGGATGGGGGTGGGCAGGGCGGTGCGCCAGGGATGGACAAGGGGCAAAGTGACACAGGACACTAGGCTAACCATGTATCTGACCACACAGGTGACAGTGGCTACCCACTCAGGCCCTGGCTGCTCACCCCCTACCGGTGCCCGTCATCCCCAGCAGAGGACCATTACAATGAGGCACACGCCAGCATGTGGAACATCATTGACTTTGTGTTTGGGATGCTGAAGGCAAGATTCTGTTGCCTTGACAGGTCTAGTGGTGCCCTACAGTACAGCCCCTCGAAAGCCTGTGGCCTATTCCTGGCCTGCTGCATACTGCACAACATGGCCATTGACCGTGGGATAGCTGTTGAGGCCCAAGAGGGGGACAGCAGTGGGGACGACAAGGGCAATGGGCTGGGGGGATTTGGACAGTCCCCCGGGTGAAGGGATCCCTGGCTCCAAAGGATGGCACACCAGCACTGGGACACAATTGCACATGAGCACTTTGGTGTACTCAGGTAGTTGGAGCAACACCCATGCAGTGGTCAGACACAATGTACAGCATACAGGCATGGGCAGGCATGGCAATGGGCATGCACATACAGAGGTGTGGAACAGAGGTGGGGTGGCAGTGCCACACAGCCACACACAACAGCACACATCACCATACAGCAACACTCACACACACACACACACACACACACACACAGACACACGCAAAGACGCACCAGGTGCCTGCACGTGGCGTGGATCAGATGCAGGGTGCCAGTGCACAGGTGCAATCAGTGCAGTTCTGCTCTCATCATGCACATGCCACATGGGCCAGCGGCCGGCAGGTGTATACACAGGCAGCATGCAGTGTGACACAGTTGCCATGACTGTGGCATGCAGCCACACACATCGCCCATTTGCACACAGGGCAGTGGCAGCAGACAGGGCAGTGCGCACATTACATCTGACGCATGAAACCATGGCCGCTGTGGACATGGGGCAGCTGTGCCAGGGGCTGTTCCGCAGCCACTGGCTGCTCAGTGACCACTGGGGGTGTATGCAACTGCCCCTCAGGGGCTGAACTGCGTGAAAGCAACTGGGTTTGCACAGGTGTGTGTAGGCACCAGAACAGGCCCGCCCCAGGCATGCCTGGGATGCCAACAGCAGAGTCCAGCATCGACATGGAGGGTGTTGCTCAATGCTGGGTCTGTGGGGTGGACAGTGCACTCTGTGGTGTCTGTGGCTGGTGGCCACACCCTGTGGCAGCCAGCGGTGCAAGGTCAACCGAGATCGCATTGGCAATGCGATCCAGGGATGCAGCTGTGTCCTCCCGCAGGCATTGTATAGCCTGCAAGACCTGTGTGGTGCCTCTCTCATGCAGCTCGGCTGCCTGGCACACATCTGCATGAAGTGCATGCACCCCAGCTATGAGCAGCACCTGTTGCTTCATGGAGGCCCGCAGCAATCTGATGTGCTCTGACAATGGTTCGGTGCCCCGAGGAGCATGGCATGCCGCCATCCCACCGGTGGTGTATGACCGTGCTGCATGGCCTCCCACTCAGGTGGACGCTGCACAGCAGGGTCCCCATGGGGTAGGTCACTGTCTGGTGCCCCGGTGGAGCACTCTGCATCTGGTCACCCAACGTCCCCAGCCGTCTGCTGCTGCTGCCCCTCCGGCCCCTGTACGCTGGCCAGCAAATGAGTGGATGCACCACCACCACCACACTGCACTGCCATGGCTGTGCACACAGCAGCACCAGCAGCAGTGGTGGGCAGCTGTTCCACCACCGACAGGCCACTGGCCACGCTGCCAGTGATGGTGGTAGGTATGGGTGTCTCCCATATGACATCACCCATTCTGTCCACGATGATGGTCAGGTCATCATCAGTGTCAGACCCTGCCCTGATCTGTGTCTCCATGCACAGTATGCCATGGCTGGGATCCTGCTGAAACACAGCCAGGGCCTCTTCCGACACCAAGCCCAGGACATCCGGCTGGATGGCGGTGGTGTTCTGCAGCCAATCGGGCCCCCGGACACCCATGGAGGTGATGGCTGGTCCTCTGGGGCTGGATCTGCCCCCATGGCTGCCACTGGCACCCCTGCCACTGCATGCTGGCATGCCGGTGCTGTAAAAGAAAATAGATGTGTTAGTGCTACAATACCAGCAGGCCCCCCCCTGGGCATGGCATATGTACCATGCAGTGATGGGCTCCCTCCTGTCTGGAAGCCACCACCCGGCACACCCTCAATGGTGCTGTGATGCATGGCGGCCACCACCAGCTTCTCTTGCACTGTGAGCTGTGGCACAGCGGCATGGCCCCCACCACTGGCTGTCCTGACTGCCCATATGGCCACCACCCTTCTCTTTTATGGGACATTTATCAGTGCCCACCCTCTTCCTGCACTCCTGCACAGACTGCTGGTGGCTGTCTTGCAGGTTCACAGCCACTGTCACCTCCACCCAGGCCACAGCCCTGGCCTGTGGTGTGCCAGTTGCACCACTCAGCAGTTGCTCCCTGTCAAGCTAGGACTCGAACAGGGCATCAGCCTCTGCCTTCGTAAAGTTGGGCCTGTGCTTGCAGGCAAGCCTACACTCCTCATTCTCCTCACGCTCAGATATTGTGATACCTGTGGACAAGGACATGTGTGTCACTGCCTGCAGCTGTCCACCCCATCCACCCTGCTGTGCTGGCTGGTCCCACAGCAGGTGCAACTTACCTCAGATGGTTGCAATACTGGTCCATGGCCTGTGCTGTTTTGTGGCACCTTTATAGTGCACTGCATGCAAATGAGCTGTGGCGCTGTAATTAATGCAAATTTACCCGGTGCGCCACATGTTGGCTGATGAGCTCATTAGCATGCGGTGGCTGAATATCGTGCACTTGCTCCTTGTGCAGTGGATTTACTCAAGCTCATGTCATGATGTAATGCCATGACATGCACAGTGCACTGACTGCAGTACGCATGCGTTGTGGCCTGTGCTACTGCCTATCATGCACTGTGCATTCTGAGTGCTATAGGGGCCATGGCTCACTGTGTGCCATGGCCTTTATTGCTCTCCAGCACACTGTGCGCCAGGTGACCCTTGACCCTATATCCCTTGGGACTACGCCACCACCACGTGCCTGGAGGGCTATGCCCATGATGCACATTCCACGGCAATGTGTAATTGGTGTACGTGGCTCATGCCTACATGAGGCACGCATCCCACGCATATTGTGCATGGCGCTACTGGCCGCCATTTTGAACCAGCACTTTGAGTGGAGAGCATGGCACAGTGAGGTGAGTGATGTGCCCAAAACTGGTCAGACCTGGAGCTGGTCAAACATGTGGCCTATGTGCAGCCACATGCACCTGGTCTGTTTGGCCAAGAGCCCCTGCAGTAGGCCAGGACAGAGATCTGGCAGGCCATTGCTGCAGGCCTGGTTCAGGACACCGGGGTGCCACAGACCGGTGAGCAATGCTGCCACCAGTACAGGGACATGATGCGGCAGGACCCCAAGAGACTGAGGCTGCTGCAGGCACGCGTCTGCACGGGGGCCTTGCTACGGCCAGGTAAGTCGTCACATGCTTCATGTGTGCCCAACCACTGTACTGAGGTGTTGGCTGGGCTGCCTGACATGACCTGTGGTGGGGCACTGTCAGCGTGTGCAATGCAGTGTGGCATTGCTGGGTACACTGCACTACTGCCTTGCGGGTCATGTCAGGCTGGGTCACACACTGTGCACAGGGGTGGGAGTGGTGGACACATGCTGTGGTTGTTGTCTGATGTGTGCCTGTCTGTGTTCCATTCCTAGGGCCTGAAAATTGGTGCCATGCAGGAGTGGCAGGGGTGCCTGGTGGGGCACAGCAGGCCACTGCGAGACCAACTGGTGGAAGTGTGGGTCCAACTGGTGGAGGTGGAGTGGCAGCGGGACAGGCACGAGTGGCGCCAAAGTGAGGAGGTAGGCACTGTTGTCTTCCTCTACTCAGTACCGGGTAGTCAGCAGGGGTGAGGATGTGGCCATGGCCACCTGTGCCATGTGCCATGTCAGCTGTGTGCTGCACACTGTGTGGTGGGCATGCCACTGCAGGGCAGCCATTGCAAATGTGTACCAGCTGTTGGTGGGATGGGTGTGCACCTGGCTGCCACCGGTGCTACTGTGGTGCTACCGCTGCCCTGTGCCAACTGCCTGTTACTCGCAGTTGAGTGGCCACTGGGCAGTGGTGTCCACCGCTGTGCACTGTCATGGCATGCTGGTATGCCAGCAGGTGTTGGCTCATCCACTATGGGTGGCCAGGGTGCCACTCCAGGTGTGTGTGTTCCCATTGCCCATTGCGCACAGTAGGAGGGCATGGTTCCTAGGGACTTGCACTGATCATCTGTCCATTCCTTTGTCATACACAACCGGAGGAGGTCGCAGCTGCCCTTGTATTGCAGCCTCTTATGGCAAATAATATTGATTAGATCCATGACCCTGGAGGTGGTACAGCAGATGAGGTGGATAGTGCTGCAGGACAGGCAATGGCGGAGGTGTCAGGTGGCAGCAGGCTATGGTCACCCATAGTTGGACCCCATTGTTTCCTTTTTCCCCTGCCATTCCCTTCCCCATCCTTCCCCATCCCACTGTACAGTCCCTGTACCCTGTCCTCTTCCTTCATTCTCCTACCCTTTCCCATCCCATTCCATTGTATATAGTTATGTTTAATACAGATTTCCTGCTTAACTGTCTGCATCCGTGTCTGCTTTGCAGCTGCCATGTGGAGCCATGCTGCAGTGGAGTGGTGGGTGTCTGTGTGGTGTGCCTGTGTCATTGTGCAGGCCGTGCATGGTGGTGTCCTGCCCATTGGATGATGGCTGTGCCTTGGGGTGGCCATGGGCTGGCTGTCCAGGATGCATGGCATGTGTGTTGGGCACCATGGTCCATGGTATGGATGGCCATGGTCTGGGAGGGTGGGGGCATGGCATGCAGTGGGGGTTCCAGTGGCAGTCCTCCCTTGGCCTTTGGTGCTACCTGTTTCCTGCATCCTGTGCCAGGGTGCTGGGGGGGCTGGATGCCTGTCTTCACCCTGCTGTTGGTGGTCACCTGTGGCCCGCCACTGTGCTTCCCTGCCACTGTCCCCAGCTGTGTTCCTCTGCCTGCCCCACACTTTCCCTCTGCTGCTATGCTCCCACCATTGATTGGGGCTGGTCCTTGTGTGCCTTGGCACTTCTCCCTTTGCTCCCTGGCACATCTCTGGTTCCACTATGGCACAGGTCTGGTTGCTCCCTGGAGCACCTCTGGGTGCACCATGATGCATCCCTGTGATATTCAGCAGTGTTGTGCTGGTGCATGTTGCCATGCACAACCTTTGAATATCACACTCACTGTGCCATGGTGTATTGGAGTTGTGCTGTGCCGGAGTTGCGCCGGCGTTTGGTGGATTTCTGAATATCTGGCCCATAGAGAATAATGGATAGGCAAGTGTGTGTTATGAATATTTTTTTCACACCTGAGGTGTGTGATGACCCATAAACCTCGAGAGTGAAGATCAAGAGGTTTATGCAGTCATCACATACCAAGGTTGTGAAAAAATATTCATAGGCACACACTTCCCTATTTTTTATTTTTATAATTGTTGGTGTAGAGTCCTAACCAGAGTTTTTGTTGTAGGAAAAAAATACTGTTTGTTGTACAGAACTTGTTTTATTTTTAATTCAAGTAAAAGAGTATACATTTTTAAACTAATTTTGCTATAGTTTTTACACATTTAAACTTTGAGAAACACTACAATTTTTTGTGCTGAAAAGGAAGTTTTGCTGTGTCAACAAAGATCTTCCAGTTGCTGTGGTGATCTAAGGAAGAGGAAAAAAACTGTAAGGGAGCTGAAACTGGGTGGCTGCACAGTGTTTTCTGATCTACAAAATAAAGAAAATTGAGGACTTAAGTGTTTTTTTTAAGATTGGTAAGCAGAAGGGCTTTGCGGGGGGAAAGTGTTTGGCTTACCACTTGAGCTGTCTCGAGCGCAGGCTACCACTCAAGAAATGCAACAGTGACTATGAAGTTTTGAAATGCCATAATAACTCGATCTTGGGTTGTTATGGTATTTTTACTGTGCCTGAATT
Source organism: Neoceratodus forsteri (assembly GCA_016271365.2). Taxonomy (NCBI): domain Eukaryota; kingdom Metazoa; phylum Chordata; order Ceratodontiformes; family Ceratodontidae; genus Neoceratodus; species Neoceratodus forsteri. The sequence goes on from CM028135.1 coordinate 373,929,237, forward strand.
CAGGTTGCTAAAGGGGGTCACCAGTAATTATGATATTTTAATTGTATGGAAGAGCACATGGGAGGAGTTTTTGTGTTTTGTGCAGTGGATGGAACACACTAGTAGTTGCTTAAGATACAAATTTGAACTTAGCCAGACAAATAGAACCTTTCTAAACCTAAAATTATATAAGGATGGGGAAGAGGGGTCTGTACTACTTTGTTTCAAAAGAGTACAGACAGGGACAGCTTACTGAGGTTTGACAGCTGCCTCCCTTACCACACTCGCCACAACATACCAAAGGGACAATTGGTTAGAACCCTGAGAAATTGTACTGAACAGAAACAGTACATTAATAAGAGGGGGGAACAGGTACATAGGTTTTCAGAGAGAGGTTACAGCCAACATAGCGTTACGTCAGCTATCAGAGAAGTAAATGAACTAGACAGGGGTGAGGTGTTACAATACAGACAACAGGAGGCTGGAAAGGAATGTCCTGAGTGCCCCTTTGTGACTAGCTTCTCCAGATGAGCTGATGAAGTTAGACAGATCATTGTAAACAACTGGCCCATCTTGGAGCTTGAACCCAGGTTAGAAGAAATGGTCAAAAGTGGACCCAAGGTAATTTTTCGTAAATGCAAAAGCATAAAGGATTATGTGGTATCAAACATGACATTGATTCAGGAAGTGAGCAGACAGACGCTTTTTGCACCAGGCCCAAAGGTTCATTTAGGTGTGGCAACTCTGTACAGTATATTGCAAATATATACACAGCTGCCAAACTGTAATACACCCCATCACATGGAAGACCATTGAAATAAAAGATTTTATAACATGCAATAGCGTGGGGGTAGTTTACTTTTTGTTGTGTGACTGTGGGGCATACTATGTGGGGCGAACTGTGTGCAGATTTAAGGTTAGAATAGGTGAGCATATGAGGGCAGTCAAAAGGGGTGATACTAATTATGCCATAGTGAAGCACATACAACAAAATAATTTACAAAAACACATATTTAGTTTCCTTGGTTTGGAATTAGTAACATTGGGTCCCAGAGGAGGAGATCTTAATAAAAAGATCAGACAAAGAGAGAGCAATTGGATATTCACCCTGGGAGCTCGCTCCAATAGGGAGTTAAATGAGAGTATTGATCTCTCAGCATTTCTGAAACAATACAGATGCGAGAGGTCTGGCATTGCAGAAATTAATGGTTCGCTATTAAGATAACAAACAATGTCTCCTGTTGTTGTGAAATGAAGTAAGGTGCCTGGGAACCTCAGGCTTTCATATCTATGTTTGAACATATTAAATGGAAGTAGACATGAAATATATACCTGTATGTCCTGCCTAGTACTAGATAAAAGTGCAGATGAAAAAACATAGTGTATTAGATTTTGCCCCATTCCAAAAAGATTAATAAAATGTTAGTGTATGGGGACATAACATTTTATTTAACATGTACAAAGAAGGCACTAAGGTTTCCTAGTAATTTTTGATCAATTTAAATAATGTGCATGTAAGGGCCAGTAATAAATTGTAGTGAGTGGTGATTTTTTACTTGGGTGGCCATAAGATGGTTAAAAAATGTATAAATCTAAAAAATATTTTTTTTATATGGTGATTGGCCTATTTGAATAACATTTTATTTATTTTATTTATTTATTTAGTTTTTGTTAACTGGGTAGGTGCACTAGCCATAAAATGACTATTTTCAGGCACGACCCCGGGAGAGTACAACAAGAGGAGAACAGTTGAACAACAGCAACATGGGTACAATAGTACAAATAGAGGAACAGTACAGCAGTGCTACAAAATACAATGGTTAGAAACAACAAAAAATAATGGCAAGCATTATACAGATAATGGCAGTAAGATATATAATAAGTGCAGAAACCATGGACCAAACCTGTGGCGTGAAAGGGTTAATAAGATAGTAAGGTTATATAGAGATAAATGTGAGGAATGTTCAAATATAACAAGAAAGACTGACAGAAGGAAGGTCAGGGTGATAATTGGCAAACAACAGTGGATGGTCAGCAACAAGGTTCAAGAAGGAAGAGAGCTAGTAGTCAAGAAGTTATTTACAAAGGAAGGAAAAATATGGGGGAGCGGAAGAGGAGACAGTCTTGGAGCTGGATTAGAGCAGGGGTGACATTACTGGTAAGTCTCAGGAGCTTCAGGTTGGGTCAAAGCATGTACAAGCATCAGCTAAGGATAGATAACAACGATATTCACTTTTAAATCCAAAGTGAGATTGAGACAGCCAGAGGTTGAGTGGAAGAGCATTCCATAGCCTGGGAGCAGAGAATTGGAAGGCCCCTGTGCCTTTAGTCGTCCGACATCTCGGAACATAGAGCAAGGATTTGTCAGCTGATCGCAGGCCATGGGAGGATGCTTGAGGGACCAGCAACGCCGCCAGCTGGGACGTTTTTTTTTCCCGGATGATCGAGTCCATTAGTGATCCAAGGAAGTATTGTCTACTGGCAGAGGGTGAGAGCCAATTCAGATCCTTATAAAGAAGGCAGTGATGTTTGAGTCGAGGTGACGAAGAGGCAAATCGGCATATATTGTTATAAGTTACGTCCCATTTTAGTAGGGAGGTTTTATGGGCAGAAGTAAGAATAGAGGCACCATAGGTAAGGGTTGGGAGCAGAATACCTCGGGCAATTGCTAATTTGGCTGAGGGTGTAAGCATGTAGCTCGTTTTGTAAGCTACTCCTAGTTTTGAGTTTACAGCTTTGCACAAGGACTGAATGTGAAGATTGAAATCCAACATGTTGTGGCCTGAGATGTATTTAATGAGCACCCGTTAATAGCAATATTTTACTCTGATGAAACCTGGCCACTAGAAGAAACGTTAGTCTTTGTTCACTAGCCACTTTATTGTTTGTTTGCACATCTGCATTTATATGAAACGCTTTTCATATAAGTTGGCGTTCTTGATGTTCCTGTTGCTGTGTGGGTGCTTACTCCCCTTTTTTTCACTGTGTTTGACTAATTTTGCAACACAGCACAACACAAATCTTGGTGCTCCTATTATTTGTGTTTTTAGAATCTTTATTCTGCATCTGGGGTGGTCTGTTGGCTTTGTACAGGTGGAAAGCTCATACTGTGACTCTTTCTGTGTTTTTTTTTTTGTTTTCATATATTCTTGGTTTAAGTGGTCTTATATTTCTGAGGTTTTCCCCAGTTCTGGTCTTAGCTTTCTTGCATTATACTCTAGAAATGTGTTCCCTTCCGTGTCTGTACTCTCAATGATGTCACCCCAGGTCAGGTCGTATTGCTCCTTAGTTCTAAGTGTGAACTGCAGGCCTACATAGAGGAAATTTATCAGGCCAGTTGGGCTGTCTTGTGACAGTGTGCCTGGACTGTATAGGTGTTCTATATATTCCTCTGTAAGAGGTGCAGCTTTTAATGGCCTGTTTCCTTTGCTTAGTCGGTTTAACTGTTTCTGTTTTGCAGTTAGTGATTTATTTTTGTTTGCACAATACCTGTAGGTAGCCCTTTAAATATGATGTGTGTGTACATATGGGCTGCTAGGTGCCTGTCAGTACAGGCAATTATTACACAAAATGTCCCTGGTTTATATTCTGAACCATCTTGCCATTTAAGGCAGTAAATGAAATTTGCCATGTGGGTGTAAAGCTCTTCTACAGTGAGGTTGGTAAAGTCATTATCTACTGAAGCCTCCAAGAGGAAAGTGAGGAAGAGACGGAGGTCGCTGTCCATTTTTCTTTGAGTGTTTTTATTGTCTTGTTCTAATGTAAATGCTTCCCTGACAGCGCTATTGACTATCTCAAACCTGCTCTCCATTGCTGAAAATTGACTTTTTTCCCCTCTATTTAATTCCAGTTCTGTTTTCTTTTGGTAGGAATCGTACGTTTCACTTTTGAGTTTCACCACTGAGAGGAGGGACGGAGCTGACAGGAGAGACACAGCTGACAGAGCGTGAGTGAGTGACTAATGCACTTTCTTTAACAGGTGTTTGTGTCTTGCGCTTCTGATAGAAAAAGTTGGTGCATTTGCCTTTATTACTAGCTGGTTATAACGGCAAATTATAACAGCTTTCTCTATGGAAAAAAGTTGAACTTAGTAATTATAAATCTTTTTTTATGCAAGGAAATGAAATGCATAAAATTATGTTAGCAGTTACAAATGTTCCTCAGTTTGACATCTCTTCTGTGAAGAGGTAGAAGAACAGTAGGAGGAGTCTGCTCCAAACATGCACACAAACTAACCCACCACAATTAAAATAAAAATGACCCACTTCAGCTTTGTGTCATGTAAATGTTTTACTTTATTGTTATGTACAGAGAAGCTCATAACACTATATGTCTTGCCGCTAATTCTTCCTGACCCACCTGATCACTTCAGCAGGAAAAAAATGTTGCCTGGCATTATCCATTAAAGAAAGAAAACTGATACACTAAAACATTCTACATGCCATACATACAATGCACCTTATACTCTGTCCATACATAACTCTCTATGGACATTGCTATTCCTTTACAAACTAATGCTAGTATTTTCTTTTCAGATTTTTACTGTTTTGAGATTTTTATTCAACAAGGTAAACAATAAAAGTATAACTCCCCTAAATCTTCTGTGCTATTCCTTATCCCAGGTTAGAAGAATCATTTTAGCAATTAGCCTGTTTACTGGGGTTAAATTGGGCAGGAAGCCACATGAACTCAGTTGCATCACGTCTTCAAGCACCATATGAGAGTTCTACCACCTCTTTCATCATTCTCCACTGATTACTATACGAGAGTTCCACCATCTAGAACTGACAGTTCCACCACTTAGAAATCTAGATATAAAAGTTCCCGCACTGTAACATTTCCACTTTAACCACTGCCTGTTAATGGAACTGAGAAGTCATTTGAAGTACCCTTTTCTGTTTCAGTCTAACACTGTCAAAAATGTTTGTTGAGGTGAGGGTTAAGAGGTTTTAAAGAGTTATGTTCCTATTGTATTACTCCAAACAAAGTTTCCCACCTGATGAAGTGATCAGGTGAATAACAAAACATTGGTAGCATGTCATACAGGTCTTATGAGCTCCTCTGTACAAAACAATAAAATAGTTCACTCATGGCAAAAACCTGAAGCTAGTGAGCGGGTATTTTCTTCAGTCCTGATAGTTAAAAATCTGTATTAGTTAGACTTAATGCACAGTGCTTTGGAAGAAGGGAAATGGTCCCACTCAGGAGCCCTTGACTGGGTGAAAAGCACCAGATGACCATCGGTAGCAGCTGGAGAAGCAAGCCAGCCATGCTCCTTTCCTCTACCACCCATAAGTTCCTTCACTTGGGAGCCCTTGATTGGGCGAAAAATGCCAGAAGACCAGCAGCATTGGCTGGAGAAGCCAGCCGGCTGCTCTCCTTTCCTCTACCACCCACAAGCTTTCTTGCCTGGGAGCCCTTGACTGGATGAAAAGCACCAGATGACCAGTGGCAGCTGCTGGAGAAGCCAGAGCCAGCTGCGCTCCTTTCCTCTACTGCCTGCAAGCTCCCTCACCTGGGTAAGACCTCTACCTCCACCAGGACTTGATTCTGGGTCTCCGATTGGATGCTCAGTACCGAACTGCAATCTAATTGGCTGCTGCCACTTACAGCTTTTGCTGGGATTGGTCTGCACCTTCACCGGCTTCTAGCCCAGCTTCTCCCTGCTCAGCTTAGCTAAGCTAGCCATATAAGATGATATATTTTGAATTGGGGCAGCGAAACTGAAATGTTTTAATGTTGGTCTCGGGGTTGCAGTTTTTTCAGGAATATATTAAAGGGGAATGTAATTATGTTTGCTATATATTTTTGAATTGGGGCAAAACTGAAATGTTTCAGTGTTGGACTGGGGGTTGCAGTTATTTCGGGAATGTATTGATGGGGATTGTGATTATGTTTTTTTTTTTTTTCATTTTTCTAATGTGTGCCTTTCACACTGCCCTTCCTTTCCAACTTCTGCTTCTCCTGCTTCGCGTCTAAAGTTGCCTTGATGCACCCCTTCCTAATCCTGCTATTATTTTTTTTCCTTCTACTAATGGCTCTCTGCATCTAAAGCTTCCCATGGTGCAAGTCCTAATGATCTTGGTGTCTGTCCTCTCCCCTACCCCCTCGCTTTGTCCTCCCTGTTCTCTTTTCACCCTATTGTCTCTCCTGTTCCACCCCCCGCCTCCTGATTTAGCTCCTTGTCTACATCAGGTTAATCCTTTTAACCTAATCCCCTGCTCTTTTCTATCCCCTTAGTAGCCCTTGACAAGGCAAAAAGTACTAGATGCCCAGCAGCAGTGGCTGGAGAAGCCAGTGGGCTATGCTCCTTTCCTTTACTGCCTGCAAGCTCCCTTGCCTGGATACGACCTCTACCTCCACCAGGACTTGATTCTGAGGCTCTGATTAGCTGCTGAGTGCCTAACTTCAGTCTGATTGGCTGCTGCCACTTATGGCTTTTGCTGGGATTGGTCTGCACTTTCACCAGCTTCTAGCCCAGCTTCTCTCTGCTCTGCTTAGCTAACTAAGCCTAAGCTCTGCCATCTAAGATAATATATTTTGTCCTGCCCTCTCCTTGGCCCAACCGCAGCCTCTATTAAATTCTCCTGGGAGGAGTATACTCCACCCTCATTTTTTTTGTTTATTGGATACAGCTCAGTGTTGTTTTTTTGCTTTTTAAGAAATCCATCATTCACACAAAGGAACCCTTCCAAACTACTAGCCAGCTCTCCTGATCACTCATTAACACATCCATTCCAAGGCCCTTATTTCAACTATTATCCAAGCTGAGCTTAGTACAGTGGCAACTGTGGAAGTCACCCTTTTCCTTAGCAGCTTCTTAATTTTATTTGTCACCCCTTCCAGGAAGCAACTGTTCCTTTATATCCACCATCCCAACCTATGCTAACCCAAAATAGGACATTGACTTATTCCAAGGGCACTGCACACTCCACATTTGGTATGCAGTTACATCAGCCCATGCCTGCCAGGTATACAAAAACACCTCTCGTCCTGCAAGTAAACATGTTGTTATACAACCTTGTTGTCCCCAGTACATCCCTCCAAAAAGACTTACACTCTAAGTGGCACATGTACATTCTCAAAATGATTATTAGTTGTCTTAGGAGGCTGATAATCATCCTTCTGCTTTGTTCAGAGAGCATTGAGCTTAACCCTGGCCCACCTGCCACTCTAGATGCCCCTTCGGATCTTTCATACATTAAGGGCATCAGTTTCCTGCACCTGAATGTCTGCAGCTTACTTAAGAAGCTTAACATGATCCAAACTTGGGCAATACATGTATCACCAGACAGATTTATGATTGCAGAGACCTGGCTTACTGACGTGGCACCAGACAAGACTATTAACATTCCTGGATATAGTGTCCTAAGGTGTGACAGATCTACCAGGGATGGGGGGGGGGTAGCAATCTATATTAAGACCAAATTCGAAGTTACGGTTATTGATTGCATCTCAGTCCCCAAAGTATTTTAATGCCTTGCATTAAAGCTAGCTCTATCACCAGAAATGGCCCTCTTAATATCTATATGTTGCAGACCACCCTCTGCTGCTTCTGGCATTTTACACCACCTTCATCAATTGCTAGAAAAGACAAGCACTGAATGCATAATAATGGCTGACTTCAATCCTAACTGGAAGGAAGAGTGATCCCAAAAACTTACAGATTTATGTGATATGCATGGGCCTTTACAGATTACTCCCAAGGTTACTTAACCCGACAAGGAAAACCCAGACTGTAGCTCTTTTCTTGATCTTATGCTTGTCAATAAGGCACAGAATATCACTCGTACAGAGTGTCTTTCACAATGACCTAAGTGACCATAGTGCTACAGCCTGCATTAGGCATTCTCCACACCTTACCTCATCCTCTACCTTCAAACTAAAAAGATGCTTGAAAAATGTTTGCCAGACTGCATTTTTGCCATACCTTGGCAACATTATGTGGCAGGGGTTCTATCTGGCACCTTCTGTCTCGGGGGTCTTCTCCATTTTTCATAGCCTTGTATTGGGACTGATAAATAAACATGCCCAGCTGGGGAAGATCAAGACTAGGAGAAGGTTACTAGAATGGTTCTCTCCAACATTAAAGAAAATGCTTAGGGACAGAGACATCCTATGGAAGAGGGCAGGAAAACAAAACTAGAAGCTGACTGGTTTGCCTTCCGGATAGCAAAGAATGTTTGCACCAAGCTAGTTAGGTCAGAAAAGACACACTATTTCCAAACTGCCCTTGAAGAAAACAAATATAATTCTTCCAGGTTCTGGAACATCCTCAGAGAAGCAGAGGGGAATCAAAACACTTCCCCTTTGCCAGCAAAGACAGTGACTGGAGACGCTGTATATTTGCAAAGGGTAGACATCTTAGAGCAACTTTAAAATCATTTTGCTACGGCCGGCCTTGCATTTGATGCCTCTCCTATCAGTAAGTTAAACACACTTGGTGATGTGAGTGATAGTAGAAACCTCAACAACGGACATAAGCTGTGATCCTCTTCCTTCAGTTTTCGGCCAGTTACCTTTAAACAAGTGGAAGACCTTCTAGTGACACTGGATACTAAAAAGAGTGCAGGTACAGACCTGCAGGTGCCGTTCTTCCTGAAACTAGGTTGGTATCATCTAACTGCCCCCATCACCCACTTATTCAATTCCTCCCTGGAACAAGGTGAGTTACTATGGCTTTGGAAAATACCATATATCATCCCCCTTTTTAAGTCTGGTGACCCCAGCGATCTGAATAAATACCAACCAAATGCTCTACTTCCTACTCTCTCAAAACTCCTGGAAACAAATTGTGAACTTACAGCTTAGAGAATATCTTGAATCTGAAAACCTCTTAAACCCAGTCCAATCAGGGTTCAGACCCAAGCACAGCATGGTATCAGCCCTAGCCAAAGTGTCTTCTGATTGGCAAAATGCCTTGGATGCAAAATAACATGCGTATGCACTCTTCCTGGACCTTAACAAGGCTTTTGATACTGTGGAAAATAGCCTTTTGCTGGATGCTCTGGAAAAACTTGGCTTAGATTGTAATGCTATAGGGTGGTTCAAATGCTATCTCACTAATAGAATGCAACAAGTTAAAAGCATAGGGGATCTGTCTCTGCTAAAAGTCTTACCTGGCAGGGTTCAAGAAGGCTCTATTTTGGGCCCTATACTCTTTGCAGTTTACATCAACAACATAGACCTTAACCTATGTACAGCTAACATACACTTATTCGCAGATGATACAGTCCTTTAAACTTCTAACCCATCACTGGATTTGGCATACAAGGACCTACAGAATGACTTTGTCATTCTCCAACATAATTTACTAAAGTTTAAACTGCTCCTCAATGCCAAAAAGACTAAAGCAATGATCATAGAAACATAGAGGTTGATGGCAGATAAGGACCGCAAGGCCCATCCAATCTGCCCATTTCTTTTTCTACCTTATAAATGTGCCATCGGCCTTTGCTCTGTCATTGGCCTATCTATTCATACTCATCTGTATTGCTCCCTTATGCCTATCCCATGCCTGTTTGAAGCCCTGCACTGTATTCATAGCCACCACTTCCTGAGATAGGCCGTTCCATGCATCCACCACTCTTTCTGTGAAAAAGAATTTCCTCACATTCCCCCTTAATCGACCTCCCTCTAATCTCATGCTGTGTCCTCTTGTCCTGCTATTTTTCTTATATTTAAACATGTTAGACTATGTCACCTTGTTCATGCCCTTAAGGTGTTTGAATGTTTCGATCATATCACCTCTCTCCCTCCTTTGCTCAAGGGTATACATATTGAGCTCCGTTAATCTGTCCTCATATGTCTTCTGATGCAGTCCCTGCACCATTTTGGTTGCCCTTCTCTGGACTGCCTCAATTTGGTTAATTTCCTTGTGAAGGTGTGGCCTCCAGTACTGCACGCAGTACTCCAGAAGGGGCATAACCAGTGTCTTGTAAAGAGGGATTGTTACCTCCCTCTTACGACTTATGATACCCCTACTAATACACCATAACATCCCCCTAGCCTTGCCTACTGCTTTAGAGGTCTGCTTGGATGATTTCAGGTCATCGGTGATGATGATGGCCAAGTCTCTTTCTTCCTTTGTGACTGCCAGCAACTCCCCTCCCAGCCTATAGGTGGCTTCAGGGTTTCTCTTCCCTATGTGCATGATCTTGCACTTTTTTTTTAAACTTCTTTTTATCTAGCCTCTGCCATGGGCCAGCCAAGCATCGATCACTGACCTCCCCCCCTCCCCAGAGAAGGAGAGCAGTCCCTCGGATGCTCAATCCTTCTCCAACCCAGCCAATGCCAGGTGGCATGTACCCATTCCCGAACCCAGGTCGCCAGCATGGCACAAGGTGTGGCGTCCAGCACCTCAACCCTCAACACCACCGAGACAGCTTAGACTATTACTTTTTGAATTGGAAGAAAGACCACTGTAGACCAGTAAGGACTTAAAGGAACTCATTTAGCTTTTGCTTAATGGCGTCCTCTTCCTGAGTTGTGAAACCAAGGGATCTCCACATTAATTTGAGCAAAGCCTGGGATGAGGAATCCTCAGGTGGGAAACATGGAGTACTGTATAAACAACTATCTTCTAACTAAAGGAAGAAATAGTGGAACTAGACCCACTGCCATCAGGCAAGAGCAGATCCTCCTCATAATCCTCCCCTATATGTTGGATGCCAAGATTATACTCTTCATCATCATCTGGGAGAGTAGGTTGCATAGGCTTCCCATGGGGAGATTGCATGGAAAGCAAAAGCATCAATGGAGGAAGCATCGGGATGGCAATGGGAGTCAAACCTGGAGCACCCAAAGCCAACATCGATGGACTGACTGGGAGCAATGAAAATGCTGTGATCTTTGAGGGCAGCAATTGTAAACACAATGCAGACATCATCTGTAGCATCAGATGTGGGTTGACGACACCCATATTAGAGGTTGATGACACAGCTGTCGACAGGCTGAAACCCAGTGGTAGCATTCGCTATGATCCACTTACAACAGTAGAGCCAGAGCCAACCCCCAACTCTGATGTCTTGCAAACCCCAACCCTGGTGTCTTAGAGACAGTTTCACCACATGCCTCCCCAGCACAAGGTTTGCATAGCAGCAGTCAGATTAATACCTTGCTGGGTGAACCTTTGGAAATTGTGGCTAATTTCAAATACCTGGGGTTCCGGTTGGACAACAAGCTCAATTTTACGGCTCACTTGAACGAACTGGCCAAAACATTAAGACAACGTCAAGACGTTTTCTTCCATGTCAGGCATCTTCTTACCCTTGAAGCCAGAAAAAGATTCTTATATCATAGCACTTTGCAATTGCAACAATATTTGTCGTCATTTGTTGTCTTTTCTCCCTTTTCTCTTTCCCTCTCCTTTATCTTCAGGAACTCTTTCCCCAAAACTACTTCTATTTTTCACTTATCTCCTTCTAATTCTCACCTAACTCCCCTTAGCTATCTCTGCAGCTGTTACCTGCCCTTTGGATATGGGGATATTGTATGTTTTATACCCTTTGGTACACACCAGAGGCATTGTAGTTTTTACTATATTGGTAGCAGTGAACTAGGTCAGATCCTGACTTAAGTATGTCTGTTACCCTCTGACGGTTGGTATAAAGCTAGTGTAATGCCTACATTGTTGATGTGCAGTACCTTCTTTCCTATTATGTATTTGTTTTCTATAGGACCACTTTGAAAATGAGCCTGCTCAATGGTGATATGCCTGGTTACACATAGTTTTTAATTGATTGATTGGTGCACTAGGGAAAGAAACACCTTGAGTCTTGATGAATCGGCTTAGTGTTTTTTTGTTTATTGGATACAGCTCAGTTATGTTTTTTTTTTTTTTAAGAAATCCATCATTCACACATAGTACCCCTTCCAAACTACTAACCAGCTCTCCTGATCACTCATTAACACATCCATTCCAAGGCCCTTATTTTGAATATTTTACAGGCTAAGCTTAGCACAATAGCAACCATGGAAGTCACCCTTTTCCTTAGCAGCTTCTTAATTTTATTCGTCACCCCCTTCAAGGAAGCAACTGTTTCTTTACATCCACCATCCCAACCTGTGTTAACCTAAAATAGGACACTGACTTATTCAAAGGGCACTGCCGGCTTCACAGCTGGTATGCAGTTACATCAGCCCACGGCCACCAGGTATACAAAAATGCCTCTCGTCCTGCAAGTAAAAATGTTATTATACTCACTATTGCTTTCCAACTGCATTGCCGTCCCCAGTATACCCCCCCACCAAAAAAAAGACTTACACTCTAAGTGCCACATGCACATTCTCAAAATGATGATTAGTTGTCTTAGGAGGCTGATAGTCATCCTCCTGCTTTGTTCAGAGAACGTTAAGCTTAACTATGGCCCACCTACTGCTCTAGATGCCCCTTCGGATCTTTCATAAATCAAGGGCATCAGCTTCCTGCACTCGAATGTCTGCAGCTTACTTAAGAAGCATGACATGATCCAAACTTGGAAAATACATGTATCGCCAGGCATATCTATGATTTCAGAGACCTGGCTTACTAACTAAACACCAGACAAGATTATTAACATTCCTGGATATAGTGTCCTGAGGTGTGACATATCTGCCAGGGATGGTGGGTAGCAATCTATATTAAGACCAAATTCAAAGTTACAGTTATTGATTGCAAATCAGTCCCCAAAGAATTTTAATGTCTTTCCTTAAAGCTGGCTCTGTCACCTAAAATGGCCCTCTCAATATCTATATGTTACAGATCACCCTGTGCTGGTTCTGGCATTTTACACCACATTCATCAATTGCTAGAAAAGACAATCACTGAATGTATAATCATGGGTGACTTCAATCTTAACTGGAAGGAAGAATGATCCCCAAAACTTAAAGATTTCTGTGACAGGCATGGTCTTTTATAGATTACTACCGAAGTTACTCGACTCAACAAGAAAAACCTAGACAATAGCTCTCTTCTCGATTTTATGCTTGTCAATAAGTCACATAATATCTCCCATGTGAGTGTCTTTCACAATGACCTAAGTGGCCATTGTGCTACATCCTGCATTAGGCAATCTCCTTGCCTCACCTCATCCTATACCTCCATGCTAAAAAGATGCTTTAAAAATGTTTGCCAGACTGCTTTTTTGGTTGACTTTGGCAACATTATGTGGCAGGAGTTCTATCTGGCACCTTCTGTCTCGGAGGCCTTCTCCATTTTTATTGGCTTGTATTGGGACTGATAAATAACCATGCCTGGTTGAGGAAGATCAAGACTAGGAGAAGGTTACCAGAATGGTTCTCTCCTACATTAAAGAAAGTGCTTAGGGAAAGAGACATCTTATGGAAGAGGACCAGGAAAACAAAACTAGAAGCTGACTAGCTTGCCTTCCGGAGAGCAAAGAATGCTTGCACCAAGCTAGTTAGGTCACAAAAGACATGCTATTTCCAAATAGCCCTCAAAGAAAATAAAAATAATTCTTCCAGGATCTGGAACATCCTCAGAGAAGTTGAAGGGAATCAAAACACTTCCCCCTTACCTGCAAAGATAGTGACTGGAGATGCTGTATATTCGGATAGGGTAGACATCTTGGAGCAACTTAAAAATTATTTTGCCTTGCATTTGATGCCTCTCCTATCAGTAAGTTAAACACACTTGGTGATGTGAGTGATAGTACAAACCTCAACAACGAACATAAGCTGTGATCCTCTTCCTTCAGTTTTCACCCAGTTACCTTTAAACAAGTAGAGGACCTTCTAGTGACATTGGATACTAAAAAAAGGGGCAGATGCAGACCTCCTAGATCCATTCTTCCTGAAACTAGTTTGGTATCATCTAACCATCACCCACTTATTCAATTACTTCCTGGAACATGGTGAGTTACCATGGCTTTGGAAAATACCACACATCATCCCCCTTTTTAAGTTTGGCGACCCCAGCGATCTGAATAAACACCAAACAATTGCTGTACTTCCCACTCTCTCAAAACTCCTGGAAACAAAATTGTGAACTTACAACTTAGAGAATATCTTGAATCTGAAAACCTCTTTAACCCAGTCCAATCAGGGTTCAGACCCAAACATAGCATGGTATCAGCCCTAGCCAAAGTGTCTTCAGATTGGCAAAATGCCTTGGATGCAAAATAACATGCGTATGCATTCTTCCTGGACGTTAACAAGGCTTTTGATACTGTGGACCATAGCCTTTTGCTGGATGCTCTGAAAAAACTTGGCTTAGAGTGTAATGCTATAGGGTGGTTCAAATGCTATCTCACTAATAGAATGCAACAAGTTAAAAGCATAGGGGATCTGTCTCTGCTAAAAGTCTTACCTGGCAGGGTCCAGAAAGTTTATATTCTGGGCCCTATATTCCGCAGTTTACATCAACAACATAGACCTTAACCTATGTACAGCTAACATACACTTATTCACAGATTATACAGTCCTTTACACCTCTAACTCATCACTGGATTTGGTATACAAGGACCTACAGTATGACTTTGTCATTCTCCAGCAAAATTTAGTAAAGCTTAAACTGCTCCTCAATGCCAAAAAGACTAAAGCAATGATCATTTCACCACATGCCTCTCCAGCACAAGGTTCGCATAGTAGCAGTCAGATTAATACCTTGCTGGGTAAACCTTTGGAAAGTGTGGCTAAATTCAAATACCTGGGATTTCGGTTGGACAACAGGCTCAATTTTACGGCTCACTTGAACGTACTGGCCAAAAAAATTAAGACAACGTCAAGGCGTTTTCTTCCATATCAGGCATCTTCTTACCCTTGAAGCCAGAAAAAGATTCTTATATCATAGCACTTTGCAATTGCAGCCCTATTTGTTGTCATTTGCTGTCTTTTCTCCCTTTTCTCTTTCCCTCTCCTTTATCTTTAGGAACTCTTTCCCCAAAACTAGTTCTATTTTTCACTTATCTCCTTCTGATTCTCACCTAACTCCCGTTGGCTATCTCTGCAGCTGTTATCTGTCCTTTGGGTATGGGGATATTGTATGTTTTATACCCTTTTGTACACACCAGAGGCATTGTAGTTTTTACTATATTGGTAGCAGTGAACTAGGTCCGATCCTGACTTAAGTATGTCTGTTACCCTCTGACAGTTGGTTGGTATAAAGCTAGTGTAATGCCTACATTATTGATGTGCACTACCTTCTTTCCTGTTATGTATTTGTTTTCTATAGGACCACTTTGAAAATGAGCCTGCTCAATGGTGATATGCCTGGTTACACAAAGTTTTTGATTGATTAATTGATTGGTCCACTAGGGAAAGAAACACCTTGAATCATGATGAATTGTCTTGGAGTTTTTTTTTTTATTTATTGGATACAGCTCAGTGTTGTTTCTTTATTTTTTAAGAAATCCATCATTCACACATAGTACCCCTTCCAAACTACTAACCAGCTCTCCTGATCACTCATTAACACATCCATTCCAAGGCCCTTATTTCAAATATTTTACTCACTAGCTTAGTACAATAGCAACCGTGGAAGTCACCCTTTTCCTTAGCAGCTTCTTAGTTTTATTCGTCACCCCCTTCAAGGAAGCAACTGTTCCTTTACTTCCACCATCCCAACTTGTGTTAACCCAATATAGGACACTGACTTATTCAAAGTGCACTACCAGCTTCACAGCTGGTATGCAGTTACATCAGCCCATGGCCTCCAGGTATACAAAAATGCCTCTCGTCCTGCAAATAAAAATGTTATTATACTCACTGTTGCTTTCCAACTACATTGCCAACCCCAGTATACCCCCCCAAAAAAAAAGGCCTACCCTCTAAGTGGCACATGCACATTCTCAAATTGATTATTAGTTGTCTTAAGAGGCTGATAATCATCCTTCTGCTTTGTTCAGAGAACGTTGAGCTTAACCCTGGCCCACCCACTGCTCTAGATGCCCCTTCGGATCTTTCATAAATCAAGGGCATCAGCTTCCTGCACCTGAATGTCTGCAGCTTACTTAAGAAGCATGACCTGATCCAAACTTGGGCAATACATGTATCACCAGGCATATCTATGATTTCAGAGACCTGGCTTACTAACTCGACACCAGACAAGATTATTAACATTCCTGGATATAGTGTCCTAAAGTGTGACAGATCTACCAGGGATGGGGGGGTTGCAATCTATATAAGACCAAATTCAAAGTTACAGTTATTGATCGCACCTCAATCCCCAAAGGATTTTAACGTCTTGCCTTAAAGCTGGCTCTGTCACCTAAAATGGCCCTCTCAATATCTCTATGTTACAGATCACCCTGTGCTGGTTCTGGCATTTTACACCACATTCATCAATTGCTAGAAAAGACAATCACTGAATGCATAATCATGGGTGACTTCAATCTTAACTGGAAGGAGTGATTCCCAAAAACTTAAAGATTTCTGTGACAGGCATGGTCTTTTACAGAATACTCCCGAAATTACTCGAACCAACAAGAAAAATCTGGACAATAGCTCCCTTCTCGATTTTATGCTTGTCAATAAGTCACATAATATCTCCCATGCGAGTGTCTTTCAGAATGACCTAAGTGGCCATTGTGCTACATCCTGCATTAGGCAATCTCCTTGTCTTACCTCATCCTATACCTCCAAGCTAAAAAGATGCTTTAAAAATGTTTGCCAGACTGCTTTTTTGGCTGACATTGGCAACATTATGTTGCAGGAGTTCTATCTGGCACCTTCTGTCTCGGAGGCCTTCTCCATTTTTCACAGTCTTGTATTGGGACTGATAAATAACCATGCCTGGCTGAGGAAGATCAAGTCTAGGAGAAGGTTACCAGAATGGTTCTCTCCTACATTAAAGAAAGTGCTTAGGGAAAGAGACATCTTATGGAAGAGGACCAGGAAAACAAAACAAAACTAGAAGCTGACTGGCTTGCCTTCCAGATAGCAATGAATGCTTGCAGCAAGCTAGTTAGGTCAGAAAAGACACGCTATTTCCAAACAGCCCTCAAAGAAAATAAAAATAATTCTTCCAGGTTCTGGAATATCCTCAGAGAAGTTGAGGGGAATCAAAACACTTCCCCCTTGCCTGGAAAGATAGTGACTGGAGATGCGTGTATATTCGGATAGGGTAGACATCTTGGAGCAACTTAAAAATCATTTTGCCTTGCATTTGATGCCTCTCCTATCAGTAAGTTAAACACACTTGTTGATGTGAGTAATAGTGCAAACCTCAATGACGAACATAAGCTGTGATCCTCTTCCTTCAGTTTTCACCCAGTTACCTTTAAACAAGTAGAGGACCTTCTAGTGACGCTGGATACTAAAAAAAGTGCAGATGCAGACCTCCAAGTTCCATTCTTCCTGAAACTAGGTTGGTATCATCTAACCATGACCCACTTATTCAATTCCTCCCTGGAACAAGGTGAGTTACCATGGCTTTGGAAAATACCACACATCATCCCCCTTTTTAAGTCTGGCGACCCCAGCGATCTGAATAAATACCAACCAATTGTTCTACTTCCTACACTCTCAAAACTCCTGGAAAAAAATTGTGAGCTTACATCTTAGAGAATATCTTGAATCTGAAAACCTCTTAAACCCAGTCCAGTCAGGGTTCTGACCCAAACATAGCATGGTATAAGCCCTTATCAAAGTGTCTTCAGATTAGCAAAATGCCTTGGGTGCAAAATAACATGTGTATGCACTCTTCCTGGACCTTAACAAGGCTTTTGATACTGTGGACCATAGCCTTTTGCTGGATGCTCTGGAAAAACTTTGCTTAGATTGCAATGCTATAGGGTGGTTCAAATGCTATCTCACTAATAGAATGCAACAAGTTAAAAGGATAGAGGATCTGTCTCTGCTAAAATTCTTACCTGGCTGGGTCCTGGAAGGCTCTATTCTGGGCCCTATACTCTGCAGTTTACATCAACAACATATACCTTATCATATGTACAGCTAACATACACTTATTCACAGATGATACAGTCCTTTACAACTATAACCCTTCGCTGGATTTGGCATACAAGGACCTACAGAATGACTTTGTCATTCTCCAACAGAATTTACTAAAGCTTAAACTTCTCCTCAATGCCAGAAAGACTAAAGCAATGATCATTTTACCACATGCCTCCCCCGACCAAGGTTCAGATAGTAGCAGTCAGGTTAATACCTTGCTCGGTGAACCTTTGGAAATTGTGGATAAATTCAAATACCTTGGATTCTGGTTGAAGAAAAGGCTCAATTTTACGGCTCCCTTGAATGAACTGGTCAGAAAATTAAGACAATGCCAAAGCGTTTTCTTCCATATCAGGCATCTTTTTACCCTTGAAGCCAGAAAAAGATTCTTACATTATAGCACTTTGCAATTGCAGCCCTATTTGTTGTCATTTGTTGTCTTTTCCCTTTTTCTTTCCCTCTCGTTTATCTTCTGGAACTCTTCACCTAAAACTACTTCTATTTTTCACTTATCTCTTTCTAATTCTCACCAAACTCCCCTTGATTATCTCTGCAGGTGTTATCTGTCCTTTTGGTATGGGTATATTGTATGTTTTATACCCTTTTGTATACACCAGAGGCCTTGTAGTTTTTATTATATTGGTAGCAGTGAACTAGGTCCGATCCTGACTTAAGTATGTGCATTACCCTCTGACAGCTGGTTAGTAAATAGCTATTGTTATGCCTACATTGCTGCTGTGCACTACCTTCTTTCCTATCATGTATTTATTTTCTATAGGACCACTTTGAAAATGAGCCTGCTCAATGGTGATATGTCTGATTGATTGATTGATTGATTGATTGATTGATTGATCCACTAGGGAAAGAAGCACCTTGAGTCTTGATGAATCGGCTTAGTATTTCTTTGGGTTTGAACAGTAATGCAATACAGTGTTTGTGTTGTTATAATTTTGGCACCCTCTCTCTCCAAGAACTGGTATTTCTCTGTTGCTGGACAGCTAGTGCAGAAGTCAGTGCAATGCCAATGCTGCATTGCATGATTGTTCAAAACCTGATGAAAATCATGCAACATATTTAGGTTAAGGAGGCTGATGGGGCATTTTACCATAACACAGCATTTTCCAGTTTCCCACTTTTTGCACTAGAACTGTAACTGATGCATTAGTATAGTTTTTAGGAACTAATATACAATACTTAATTTATCCCTCATTTTCTTCCTCCCAGTTTCTTCGTCTGTTCCTGGTTCCTCAGCTGGTTGCTGGTACTGTTATCAGGTTCCTCCATATGTGTTGCACTGCTGTTAGTGAGATGGCATGTAGGGCTTTAAGTAACTTCTTAATAAGTAACTGATGGCTAGTTACAGAAATAATGTATTATTAATTATCTATTAGATACACAGAACACATTTCAGTAACTTACAAGCTCAAATTGTATTCATTTGCAATAATTAACTGCCCTATAACCTGCTGGGTGACATAAGTAGCTCTTTCCTGCTCCATAAATTATTTTCTTTTACTTCTCATCTTTTCTCATTTGTTTTTTTCCACTGGCTGATGTTCTCCTGTCAACTCTCATTCTTTCTTTTCGTTCTTACTTATTTCCCAGTTGTTGTCCTCTGCTCTCATTCTTTTTTTCTGTTCTTTTTGTTCTTTAGCAACCTCAAATGCACTTGTCCTCTTTCCAATTTTACTCTCTGTTGCTTCTAAATTGAAAATTTTCTTTGATATTTTTTTAAACCCTTGATGACAAAGGACCAAAAAAAAACACAATGAAATAAATTAATAAATAATGTATGAAAAGCACTCTCTGTTGGGCTCACTACAGGACAGAACTGAAACAAACATTGTGCAGCACAGCATCTATGTCTGCCAGCTTTAGTCACATGTCAGTGCTTTGAGCTAAATACAGTGTAAAAGCACTTGTCAATCCCCATTAGTGCCACTAAGAAAACTGAAAGGATTTGTTTTATGCAGGCATTTAAAAGAAGGTACATCTGACAGAATTATGTTCTTCTTTCTACTACTCATATTTGTGCTGCGTGTGGTGGGTCAAAATAACAGAAAAGTGAGTTCAGAAAAGTCTGTTAGGCTAACACACAACTATTATGACCCCTGTAGTATGTACACCTTACAATCACGTTGCAAAGTTCGTGTACCCATGCAAAGGCTCACATTTTTTTCGGGGGGGCGGGGGTTGTATTCAATGGTAACCTGGTAACACCCACTAGGCACAATTACTGTTTTCAGGGCTACCCCAGAGCATTGGGGAGGTTAAGTGACTTGCTTGAAGTCATACAGCATGCAAGTATGTTGGATGCATCACGATCATTCGCAGCTCATTACATTACTTCTAGGCTATACTAACAGACCCAATATATAAACTTGGGGTTAAAGAATGAAAGTGTAGCAACCCTGGGTCTTAAAGGCAGAGACCATCATTGCGCCCATTCTTCATAACAGTATCCCCCTTATTTTTCCTATTTCAGACCTAGTACATGGAATGACAGTCTTCACAGAGTCGATTACTACAGAATGTTAAGTATTTCAGCATTCCACAGCTAGCATGTTCATGAGTTGTGTTTTTTAAGTTTCCTGTTAAGTTTCAATCTACAGAGCATTTAGAAGTCTATGAACTTAAGAATGCTGTCCTCATATCTCGGGGAGGAACTGCGTGTTGACTATGCTGGATGGTGAACGTTTTCTCTGTGGTCCTCGATTGCTACAGTAGCTAACTCAGCAACTACAGGTACAGTATACTGACACGCTGACTCTGCACAAATCCGACTCCCTTCCTTTTATGCAGTATAATGCAACGTAAGTCTTTTTGTTATAAATGGTACTACCGTAGTGCCCTACACAACATACACTCAAGTAATTCAGCCCAGAGCATGCGAGATACAGGTGTTAAGCGTATTTGCACATAATATCTGCTGGAGCATAAGTTGTATGTACAGTACTCGTTTATTTTGATTTTCGCCGCTTTAACGCAGTGGCTTTCAACATGTTTTTTTTTTTTGCTGGTGTAGCTCTCATAACCTGCATATTTAAAACTACGGGTGGACGTTCTATAGGGGGATATAAACGGATACAATACGGAGATGTGAACTCTGCAAGACTTTGTTGGATTATATGTTTACTGGTCCAGCTGTCGTGGTCTCAGCCCCAAAATACTCTTAAATACAATCGCAGAATTACCAGCAGGACGAAAAAAAATAAATAAACTTGAATTGCAAACTGATTCAACCATACAAAGCACACGGTTTGACTGTAATAAAATGTCCCCCAAATACTGTTCCTTGAATTGCAAATGTCAGATGCAGCAAATGGAGGATATTGCTCGGTAAAAAAATCAGTCAAACTTTTCGGTTTAACTAAGTCATCCTTTGCTCAGTCTGAGAACATTAAAACCGCCATTGCTGGTTACTGTACATTGAGGCTACTGTAAGTGCAATTTACTGCTCTACTAAAAAGGGAAACAAACTTACTGTAACCGCGGTAGCTCGTAGATCATAAGATTCAGGATATAGAAAAATACCAAAGTGTTCCATCTGGTCTAGGCGATGTAATAAGAAAAATTATATAGTGATAGTTAAGGTGCAACATAAATATGTCCACAAGAGGAGGTGACTGGTTCTCATGCTGTTACTTATTAGCATTTTTGAACTTCTAAATCTGACTACGCACTTGCCCCCCCCACACACACACACACGCACACACACACACACACACACACTCTGCATTCCCTAGTAGTAGGCTATCAGTATCACTGCAGCGCTCACGGCTCACTTAGAGTTAGACCTAAAACCAGAGACTGCTGTTAGGGTTACCACCTATCCCTATTTTCCCAGGACAGTCCTGATTTGAGCACCTGCGTCCTGCAAAAAAAAAACATGAAAAATATTAAATGCCCTGACATTATAGCAGAAAAAAATATTTTCTGATGTTCCTCTAAATGTTGCAAAAAAACATAAATAATACCTTAACTAAAATAGCTTAAAATAATTAAAAAAAACACAAGAAACAACTAAAAAACTGCAAAACAGTCTTAGTCCTGATTATTTAGAGAAACGTTTGTTGCATTGGTCGAGATGACATATTGTCCTTCGAAAAATCCAGTTTCAGTATGAAATGTCCCACTTTGGACTTCTTAAAAGGTGGTAACCCTAACTGCTGTCTAACTGCACTCACATCCATCTGCTAAAATGTACCGTGTAAAAGACTCGACTTACCAAAGAATGTCACGGCAAAGCCTTCCAGCACACACGCCCACGGTCCAAGGAAGAAATAACCATACAGGTTGGTCAGGAAGCTAATTGTCCCTCCAGTTAGCGACACCAGAAAGTCTGCCAGGGCAAGATTAACAATAATGTAATTTAAGGGCTGCCTCAGCTGTTTGAATCGGTAAGTCACAAGCATGACAGAGAAGTTCTCCGATAGGGATAAGGCTGTCACAATGAACATCAGCGTAGCTAACACCTTGAAGTTCCAGGACTCAACTGAATCCACAGGGCGGCTAAAGGGATCGCTGACGGGGAGGGAAAGCTCTGAGGCATCGTGGTACACAAATCCTCCGTTCACAGAGGCTCCAAAACTATCCATGATTCGTGCCCCCCAAGAAATACAAAACAAGAAACAAGATGACTGAACAGTTGTGTCAGCTTTGGTAACGTGTCAAATAGGTCGAAATTTAATTAGCAAAAATCGAAGACGGTTTCTTTTAAAAGTTCCACGAAATCAGTAGTCCTATATCTTAAAATATCTGTGTGTGGTTCCACTGCTAGCCTGACACCTTGCTTTCGAGGAACAGTGATAGAAAGCAAGCAAACTAACACAATAACATTTGCTTAGAGTTTACTACCCAGAGATCACTGAACGATTTACTTTAAAAGAAAAATGACAGGCAGGGGTGCTAAACTGGAGTTAAGTGAAGGTCTCGTCAATGCCTGATGATGTCCTTCTATGAGTTCACAGCTGGCTGTATTGCTTAGATTATTAGTAGTAGTAGCAGTATTACTATTTCTAGTAGTAGTAGAACGTCTGTGGAACTTCCAAGTGCGAAAACTGAACTTGCAAGAAACTTTTCTCAAACCATCCACAGTCCAAGACTGTCAGTGACAGTCAACCAACCCTGCTTTAAATTGAAATATATCAGTTTCTTTTCTAAAGTCTCACAGTGTGCAATTCCCTGCAACTTATCTTTATTGGGTTTTGAGAAACCAGCGAGTCATCCTCTTGTTCCTCGTACTTTATAATTTACTGATATCATTAATTAACCTTTACCAGCCCCAGCAAGTGCAGAACTTTCTGGAGAGTTGCGCTCCGCCAAAGTCCCGAGTTCTCAGGGATTCGCTGCTCCCTTACACGTTTCAGATATTAGACTTCTAGGCATACCTTCTCTTGTACAGGGAATCCTTCTCTCATTTAAATAGTGCTATCCTGGGAAGGAAGCAACCAAGGTCGGTCCTTGAAACGAAGTCGGTTGGCCTAGGGGTGGGCTACCTGTCTACACCATTATTTTACTGGAGTATGGCAGGAGATAGGAGGGTGCTAAAATGCAAATGTTCTGTCTGAAGCTGGCCTCTTCAATTGTCCAGCTGATGAAAGTTAACGGGGCTCATCTGTCAAAATGCATAATGTATAATACTGTACAAAATAACCTGATTATTTAACTGTGAAAGTTATGGGAGCTATCAAAGCAACTGTTTCGTCTATTTGATACACAGGATGTCGATTTTCTGTGCTGTTAGTGCTATATTTTTAAATATTGTCGCTTGCTTATATATACTATGTAGCCTTGCCAGGAAACATTAATTGTTTTTTGAAAGAAAATGACAACAGCTGACGGGGAAGCAAACAACTTTTTTTTTCTCTTGCCAAGCGGTATATTCTTTGTCGGTATCATTTATAAATCACTTTCAGGAAACGTATACTCGGCTCCGTATTGAAAATGAATCTGCAACACAAGTATCACAGTAAGGGAGATACCCTTATAAACATGAAAGTAATTTCTAAAGGATTTGTTATTTAAGGAGGAGCAGAGACCTTTCTTAACACCCTTTTGTTAGAGAGCGTAGCATGCTAGCAGCAACACATTTCGAAGTTCAGCTGGAGTGCTTCGTTTCTGAAAGTAGCCCGGTGCAGGCAAACGTGTCACAATTCTTCTATGAAATCCTGGACGTAGACCACATAAACTATGCTTAGACCACATCACTTAGAGTAGATGGACCCCAGTGGGGATAAAACTCCCATGTGGCCAATAAGTCCCGGGGGCACAAAAAGAAACTCCAGGCAGACTACGGTAGATGGATGTTTTGTCCTTTTTTTTTGCCTCATTGTCCTGTTCTAGCATGATTGAGTATAATTTCCTGGCGGTGGGAGGAACTCCCCTAGATCTCATTAATTCAAATTCTCTCATAGAGATTATACGTATTTAGGGCATCTAATTATTATACAAATGTCATACATTATCACCGACGGGATTATACCTACAGTAATCTGCCAACAGTACTGGAAACTAAAGTTTAAGGCTGCGAAATGCAGGGTTTTGCACCTGGGAGCCAAAAATCCGAATCATAAATACACCTTGGGGGTAGAGAGGTGCAGGTTTGGAGGGGGAAGAAAGGCCGGGGGTGGTGGTGGATGTCAAAATGAACAACTTGGAGCAGTGTAGAAGGGCAGCGGCACAAGCAAATAAAATGCTGTGTTCATAGCCAGGGGGGATAAACTCAAGGAGCAAGATGTACGCCATCCCTCTGTACAATAGCCTGATTAGACCACAGGCCTTCAATACCGCATGCAGTTTTGGCGTCCCTACTTAAAGAAGGACATCCTGTTACTGGAGAGGGTTCAGAGGAGAGTGACCAGGATGGTACTGGGGCTAGGGGAAAGAGGCCGCCCCTTTTTGGCCCACACCCTGATGGCAAACTCAGAAAATGACCACTACAGTGACAGTCACTGTAATGGTCCATTTCCATGTTTCACTTTCCCCGTGTCCTGCCCCCTCCCGGGACCAACTCCAACCTGGAGTTGAGAATCCTAAAGTCCAGGGGTGCAGGGGGCAGAGCCCCCCCTACATGAGGGGTGTGGGGGGCACATCTCCCCACAGAAAACACTGGGGACTTGGGTGTCAGTATTATGCCATCACTGTGTAGGCGATTGACAGATTTACTGTCAACCAAACTTGTTGCTTCCAAGGAAAAGGCCGTATGAGGAGCGACTGGGGGGAACTCCACCTATACTCACTGGAGGAGAGAAGAGACAGTGGGTATATGATAGAGGTCTTCAAGTATCTCAAGGGGATCAATAGGGTAAGCTTTGAGGGGGTCCTTCAATTGAGGGAACTGATGGCCACCAGGAGACACCCCATGAAGCTGGATGGGGGGAGGCTGAGGGGGGGAAACAAGGAGGTGTTACTTCACTAAGAGAGTGTTGGAGCCCTGGAATGCACTGCTCAGGGAACTGGTGGCTGCTACTATGGTGGAGGAGTTCAAGAAGGGCTGGGATAGGTGCAGGGGGAGGGTACATCCAGGAGCCCCACTGGGAAATAGGGGTCCTTGTTGGGAGGGAGGGAGGGATAAAACTGGTGCCCTGCATAGGCAATGACCATTGAGCAGACTTGATAGACCATAGGGCCTATTCTGCTGGCTTCATAGTATGTTAGTATGTTAGTACCATATTAAAGTGTGTATACTAACCTGCCAAGGGTATACGTAAAGGACAAATGTGGCAAATGAAACATCCAGTTGCAAACTGTCTGAAGTGCTCCTATAAAAAAAAAAAAAGGCCAAGTCACATTTTTTTTTTTTGAAATTTCTGTTGATTCGCCTTCCTGCCTGCCATCCCCGACCCTTCAGGAGCCTCAAGGCAGACATCCTCTACCTTCCACCCTGCCCATATGACCCTCTGAACCCCATGGAGCTTCAGTTTACCCCTAGTGGGATGGGCAGAGCCCCCTTACCCCATCAATCAACTAGCGTTGGTCCAAGGGCCATCAGGTGGGCGAAGGTACATCGAGGGCATGTCTCCGGAGGCTCCATCTTCCCAGCAATGGCAGGCATTTTCCACTTTTTCTCCCACCCCTTACAGCGTAGGTCCCCTGACGTCAAGGCGCAAAGCGCCGACGTCACGCTGTATCATGGCAGCCCTTCCCCTAACATTAGGGGCTTGTAGTACTGAGCCTCCACCAGAGTCAGACAAGTGTTCGGGCTAATGCCTTAACCCTCCCCGGAGTAGGCGAGCTGTCGTGGGATGCTCAAGCCTAACTCCCCCCGGCCGGCCCACCAGCGACCCGAGTCCACTCCCGAACCTAGGTCACCGGCGTGGAGCGAGGTGTGGTGTCCAGCGCCTCAACCCTCAGCACCACCGGGCTGGCTCAAGTCACATTTTGTTGCAAACTAATAGGCATCTTTTCTGTCCTTTCATATATATTTTAAATTGCTGTTTATATATTATAAAGAATATTATGAACTGGCTAAAAAATAATTGAAACCTGATTGGCAGACAGCATTCTCCATACTGATGATATTGAACCATATACATCATTGGTAAAAACTGGCTCTGGCCAAGGGGGTTTTAACTCAATTGAGTATCCCTGGTCAGCCAACAGTCACACCTGGTGCCAGCCCCATTGAATGCTGTTTCACTTAACTTTCATCCTGTCCCTCTTGAAATGAACTATTTGATCTATATTATACAATGGGGTCTACATTTCTAGAAACCTGACTGGCTATATAGGGTCTTTACCCAGAGGCGTATGCTACGATAAACCATGGATAAAGATCTAGTGGTAAGAGAAGCCTGTTTACAGAAAACAGAAAAAAAATGCTTCCTCATGATTCTTGATACTGTTTGTCATAGAAGGTATCTCTTTCCCCAGTCCATCACAGTAAACCTCCACCCACACTCCAGTCCTGTGGACCCCAAAACCAGTCTAATTACAGAACACACACGCGTGTGCACATACACACACACACACACACACACACACACACACACACACACACACATATCCTGCAACTGGTTGGGACACTGTCTGAGGTGTTACCAGCTCAGGTTTTTGCCAGTAAAACTTTTGAAATAAACATATAAATAATAAAGGAATACAATTGATCACCCATTTGCTCACTCATAGCACCAAGGGCTATTCACAGCTCATGCCACTCACCTGCCAGCTCTGTTTAGTCCTCCAGAATAAGTAAATGCTCCCTCACCCTGCATCTTAAATTCCTGATATCTCAATTTAACAAAATAAAAAAAGCCTGCTGAATGGGAGCTGCTCACATCAGCATTGCTGATCATTTCTCATGCTCACCCTAAGCACTGGGTGGTTACACCCTGCAGCTCCATAGGTGCTGCAATGGGGCCTCTCACATGACTCCTTGCATTTTCATACAGTACTACAATAACTACCTAAAAGATACAGCTGCTTTTGCAAACAAACAAACCAAAAAAAAAAACCAGAAGCTTTCTATGAAACTGCGTGTGTGTGTGTGTGTGTGTGTGTGTGTCTACCTGTTTTATATTTTTTTTCTTAAAGTTTTACTTGGTGCAGCTTGTATGATCACAATCACCCACTCCAAGATATGGGTTATGCTGGGATATATCCACCTCTGGCGTGGATTTGGTTACTCGGCTTTGTGACCAAACCACACCAGGCATGGGTAAATCCCAACATAACCTATACCCTGTCATGGATCATTGCTTAAATAACTGGTGACCCACTTTATCATACTGATTATCGGTGTGATCAAATTCCGTGATAACCAGGTATGACATCATATCCAGTTATTGCAGCATTGGAGCCCTGGTGCATCACTTTCATTTACAGTACTATAGTGGGAAACATGCCACTCTAAGTCCCTGCACCAGTTACTATAAACAATAAAACATAAGTGACTGTGTGCTTATGAAGTGTTTTTGTTATACTGTACACACCCTGGGTGTGTGATGACAACAGAAACCTCTAGAGCTTCCCTTTCGAGGTTTGTGGGTCATTACACACCTCTGGCCTGTAAAACAAGTCATAACATGCAGTCACCTATTCATTATTCACTATTTGTTGTTAATTCACTAGTTTAAAAAGATAGTAAAGAAAAACTTGTTTTATTGTTTTTGAAACATTATTTATTTATTTTTTTAATATCTCTGTGGATCTATTTCATAACTGCAATATTACCTTCCATGCCATGTTTTTTTGTAGGATATTATCACACCTCAGGTGAGTAAGGTACTTATCTTCCCCTTGTGCCTTACAATCCACCCAAAGGCATAATAATATCCTATGATAAAACACAGATTGTCACGTATTATTGCTTATTTATAAAATGGCAGGAAAAATCATACACTTTGATTGGTCAGTGGCCATCTTCTACAGTGATGTTATCCAAGCACAAACTCACTGCATGAAGGGCTGGTGCACACCTGACCTTCTAACATGTGAAGACATATAGTAAGTATACACACACACACACACACACACACAGTCTAAATATATTAGTTTGTGGACTGCAATTTATACAACAAACCACTACTGCACATGATTTCACAGTGTCGTTCTCTCTTTCACCATACTTCATACAGGTGTGAAGTCAACTGCCCATTTCGGTGAGGCATAGTTCACCATGAAGCCGAATGCAGTTGCAATTTGTAAAACAAAAGATTCTGCAGTCTTTTAAATATTGGCTTCCTATAAAATAAAAAAAAAAAACTTCTTTACCTTGTCCCAGGGTAGGCAGGACCATGTGAATTACCGATCATAATCAATGACCAAGTCTCAGTAACCACTCCTCGACCGGCTCTTCCCTCTCAGATCTAGTGGTGGGTAAAGTGACCAAAATTCACTCTGCGAAGCAATTTGCAGAGTAATGAGGAATCTGGAAAGTATTCTGCAACATGAAGCGGAGTACTTCACGTCATAATGAGGAACTCAAAGTCATTGATTTCAATGGAGTTCACGTTACTCCACCTTCCCCTAGCTCCTTCTGTGCCAATTTTAATGTGAAGTACATAGAAATCAATGTACTTTGCTTTACTTTGCCTTGTAATTAAGCTCCAAGGTGAATTTTGCGGTGATTTGTGGGATTGCAGGTCACATGGGCTCTAAATTGTTCTGCACAGCCTCAGTTATATGTAGTGTGTGTGTGTAATGGTAGCTGGAGACAGTTTTTTGTCAGAGCTCTACGATTCAAACTCTCTAAAAGCTGTTAAAAAAGCCTTTCTGAGCCATTTCTTTGCCCAAAATTTAGTACATTGATTGTAGGGAACCCTCCTGTGCTCATATCATCAAGTGTTTATTGTTTGTGTGTAGATTTTGAATGTTAATTTAGAACATTCAGTCTGTGTACTGACAGGACTTGAAGTATGCTTTGGGGGAAGGGTGTATCTGTGGTGTAAGTAGATTAACTTAGAGAAAAAGGCAGTCTTTGTGTTTTGGTTATATTTTCATTGTATAACTATGTTATTGTACACACAGTAATATGTTCAGTAATTCTTTAAATTTTTTGTTCATTGTTGTGGTGCAGCAGTGCATAATTTCAGTTTGTTAAAATGATTTGGTTATATTACGGAAGTTTTCAATGTGCTGTACATTACTTGTAGAGTGTGTGTGTGTGTGTGTGTGTGTGTGTGTGTGTGTGTGTGTGTATGTGCAATGTGTGCCATCAAATCAGACACTTTTTATTGTGCCACAAAGTAATAGCAGCAGTGTGAACCTGCTATCTACTGCACCTGTGTGGTTTTGTACTGCTTTGTGGTATCTTGGTTTTCGACTGTTACTGCAGTGCACTGCAGCCCCCCCAACCAGCAAAAGGTATTCTTTTCCAGATTGGATTATAGCTTGTGAGCAGTGGTTAAGGTGTTGTTTTGACTTTGTGTCTACATCTTTTCTTGATTGCAGAGTGCAAGCTTAATCTGTCTGTGCTTTTGCATCTGTTTAGTGCCCACTCTCCATCTACAAGCCACAGTTGTTGTTTTTTCTTGGCTTCACATCCACCGTCCCAGAATGAAAGTTCAGAAATCTAAATTTGTTTAGAATTTTCTTGGTGATCCCCCAAAATGCCTGCAAAGAGATGTGCAAGCTAAGCTGTTTCTGGCCATGGCACTGCTGCCAGTGGCAAGATTGTCCATGGGCGTGGTAGTACACAGACGTGCATAGCTGATGTCAGTAAAGGGAATTCTCCATCCATGTTCTTTACAGCACAATCTGTAGCTTCACTCATAGTTGGAGGAGATGATGCCCCAGCTGGTGGTGTTAGTGCAGTTTTTGCTGGCATGAGTATTACTGCCTCAAGTTCCACTTCTGACCAGTTAACTGTTTCAAAAAATATAGTTGAGTCTAAAGCTGTGACTGACAGTATAGATGATATTATACTCCCCATTAACATCTCCATGGTAGTTGATCATGATTCTAATCCTGGTGACGATAACTCACAATGTCACATTTCTTCCAGTGCTGTTGAGGTCATGCCTTTGCCATCCAATGATTCAAAGTGTGGTGCAATAATATCAGGTGATGATGATGATGCTGCTGTGGTTGAAACAAGTTCTCCACATTTATTTATTTATGTATTTATTTACGAGTTTAACCAGGAAGGCATACTGAGCAGAGTTGCTCAATTCCAGATGCGACCTGGAGGTCAAGACCCGACAATGGTACAAACTTTTGGAGCAGAATTAACAACACAATAAATGTCCATCTACCATATAGACAAGTGGCAATTAGTTACATACAGGCAGAAGATCAATACAGGAATAATTTAGTTGGTTACAACTGAGTACAGAGACACAATATTTGTATGTAGTTTGACATTAGTTGTAACAAGAGCAGCAGGAGGAGAAGTGGGAGGAGAGTAGGCGATTGTGATGGCTAGGGTTGGGAGAGTGTCTTATGTCAGCTGGCAGTGCATTCCATAGCTGAGGGATGCGGAAGTTGAATGTGGCCTGGCCTTTGGTTGTATGTATAAAGGGGATGTGGAGGAGTCTGGGGTCAGAGCTTCTGAGGGAGTAAGCAGGGGAGTTGTTGTGCGAGGGAAGAGGCCAGGTAGGGGGGTAGGGATTAGGACCAAAATTTGGCAGTGAACCTAGCACTGTGAGTTTGTCTTCGGTCTTGGAGGGACGGCAGGGCTAGGGAGCTATATAAGGTGCAGTGATGGGTTGTTTGTGGGCAATCGAGGATAAACTGACAAAAAGAGTGGAATAGGGTGTCAAGGCTGGCCAGCATGGAGGAGGGAGCAGTAGTATAGACTATGTTGCCATAGTTGAGTACTGGGAGGATCATCTTTTGGACAATAGCGTTCCTGGCTGGTGAAGGGAGGCAGCTTTTGTTTCTGTATAGGGCACCGAGTTTGGGGAGAAGTTTCTTATGTATGAAGTCGATATGCGTGGCGAAATCAAGGTGGGGGTCGAGCCAGATGCCTAAATATCTGAAGATGGTGCATTGTTCCAGGAGGGTCCTGTCCAGGGTTTTGAAAGGGTGGCAGGGGGCTTGGCGGAGAGTCTTTGCTGAGAGCCGAAGGTTAGTGACATTGTTTTTTTAGGCTTTAGGAACAGTTGGTTTGACCTGAACCATTCCTGGATGGAGTAGAAATCCTGCTGAAGGAGGTTTACTACAGTACTTGTGGAGGGGCCTGTGGCATACAATACTGTGTCATCCACATACATTTGTATGGATGTGAAGTGACAGGCTGATGGGAGGCTGTTTAGGACTATGGAGAAGAGCAGTGGGCCCAGGACTGAACCTTGGGGTATGCCAGCAGTAACTGGGAGGGGGGTAGAGACATGTGAGGCAACTTTTACAGCCTGATGTCTGTCCACCAGGTAGTCGTGGAACCATGTGATGGCTGGTTTGGAGAACCCGGCCTCAGTTAGTTTGGAAAGGAGCAGGGAATGTTAGATGGTGTCGAAGGCCTTGGCTAAGTCTATAAAGATGGCAGATGTGATGTGGCCTTTGTCCTTGCCGATGAGTATGTCACCAGTGACTCGTAGCAGGGAGGTGATGGTCGAGTGAGAGTTGCAAAAACCAGATTGGAAAGGAGTGAAGAAGGAGGTGGCATCCAGATGGGGAGAGAGTTGGGCGAGGACCAGATGTTCCTGCATTTTTGCCAGGATCAGGAGTAGGGAGATGGGGTGGTAGTTGCCGGGGGAGGAGGGGTCGCCCCCTTTCAGTAGGAGAATAATGGTAGCCTGTTCCCAGACAGTGGGAAGCTTGCCCAGCATGAAAGAGAGGTTAAATAGTGTGGCTAGAGGGGCGGCTATGGCTGGGGCAGACAGGTATAATATGTGGCATCCAGGGATGTGGGGCATTTGCATTTTTGCCAGGATCGGGAGTAGGGAGATGGGGTGATAGTTGCCGGGGGAGGAGGAGTCACCCCCTTTCAGTAGGGGAATAATGGTAGCCTGTTCCCAGACAGTGGGAAGCTTGCCCAGTGTGAAAGAGAGGTTAAATAGTGTGGCTAGAGGGGCAGCTATGGCTGGGGCAGACAGGTATAACATTTTGGCATCCAGGGATGTGGGGCACTTGCCTTTGTTGGGGTTCAGGGAGCATA
This sequence comes from Neoceratodus forsteri, assembly GCA_016271365.2. Taxonomy (NCBI): domain Eukaryota; kingdom Metazoa; phylum Chordata; order Ceratodontiformes; family Ceratodontidae; genus Neoceratodus; species Neoceratodus forsteri. The sequence goes on from CM028135.1 coordinate 373,961,647, forward strand.
GGGATTTGTAGACTTCAGCTTGGGAGACAGGGCAGAAGGAGAATATTGAGGCAAGTGGGGGCGCACTTGGCTGGGGGAAGGGCCCTGGTGGGGGGGTACTAGAGGGTTGATAGGAGCGAGTCAGTGCAGCTGGAGAAGTAGGAGTTGAAGGCTTCGGCCACCTCGCAGGGATTTGTGATGTAGGTGCCCTGAACTGATAGTGTCGGAGGTGGAGGTTGGGTGGGGGGGAACAGGGATTTGAATTATTTCCAGAAGTTGGTCGGTTGGTTTATGTTTGCACTAAAAGCTGAGAGAAAATAGCTCTTTTTTGCCTGGTGAATGAGGTTAGTACAGGAGTTTTGGAGGGCTCTGTAGGCTTGGAGGGATGCTTGGGTGCCCAGTTTCTTGTGGGCTTTCCATGCATGATCCCTGGAGTGGCATTTGCTGATGATATCAACTGTGATCCAGGGAAGGTGGGCACCTCTGACTCTTTTTGTATGTAGGGTGGCATGTTTGTCCCAGACTTTAAGGAATTTGGCCATGAAAACATTGAACGTGGTGTCAATAGATGAGGCCACTGGGATGAAGGATCAGTCAACTTGGCCTAGGTCAAGCACGAGTGACGCTAGGTCCAGGAATTTGTATGTCCTTGTGTGCAGCATCTTTGGTGGGGGAGCTATGGGTCTGTGCACTTTCCTAATCAGGAAAATCATGTGGTGGGTTACTCAGGGAGTCAGGGAGTAGACCCACACGTAGGATCCTGTGGGGGTGGGAGGAGAGAGCCCAATCCAGTAGTGAATGATTGTGCATTTTGTGATTTAGCCTGTATCAGTTGTGTGAGGTTTAGGGCCTTGATCTTGGTTTTGAGGTTGGCCTTATCTAAGGCAAGCCAATTGTGGTTAGAGTCACCAATGGCATGGAGCTCGCCGCCTATAGATAAGGACTGCAGTGAGGCTAGGTGTGTAATGATGTCCGTTGGCGAGGTGCCGGGGGGGGGGGAGTAGGTGCCTGCAACATACACTGGGGAGGAACATGGGAGCGATAGTTTTATTAGGATAGAGTCTATGTGGGGTGGAAGAGAGTGAATTTGTACTATTGTAAACTGCAGGCTAGTGGAGATGTACATGGCAGTTCCACCTCCTCGCTTTTTCCCGACCCTGTCGTGCCTAATGATTGTGTATCCAGGTATGGACACTTCAGCATTCGGTATGCTGGGGTTTAAGCCATGTTTCAGAGATGATGAGAATATCAGGGTGGAGGGATAAGGCAATTGGTTGCAGCACAGAAATTTTGGTTATTAAGTTGCAGCTGTTGAGGTGCAGGAGCCTGAGATCTTTTGGGAAGGAAAATGGGGTCTGAGCATTTGTGGTGGTGGGTCCAGGGTTAGACTCAATGTCCCTGGCTAAAAGGAGTAGCATTGAGATAAGCTGCTTGGTTTTAAGCCAGAGGTATTTAATGCTGGTGGTATGTGTGTTACCTGAGGCTATATGCAATGGGCAGCAGAGGGTTGGAGTGAGGAGGACAGAGTGACTATGAATGAAGGTTGGGGGCAGGATGGAAGTGCTAATGGGTCAGTTGTGTGTGTTTGCTAGGGTATGGGTAAGTTGGAGGTGATGGGAAGCATAGTAGAGTTGGGGGTCCAGGCGTGGTGGCAAGAGAGAGGTTGGTTCCCTGCTTGGGAGGTGTGCTGAGGGTAGAGAGAACAGAGGGGCCAGTGAGAGAAGCAACAGGGGTAGAAAGTGTAACATTCTTAGGCAGTAGTAGTGCAGAGATGCTTTGTCTGGAGGATACCGACCTATGGTGTTGGCAGCTGATAAGCTGCAAATGGGAGAGTGAGCTGATAGGTTTTTGCGCTCACATGGTCACTCCTATAAAGCTAGGAGCTCACCAAGGGCAGTGGTGGGGGTGGCAGGGCCAGAAGCACAGCTGAACAAGGCTCTCTCGTGGCAGGCTGGAGCCCTTACAAATCGCTATTGTTGCAATTCAAATTGAAGGCGCCAAACCAAGCTCTGATATCTGTGGCTTGTTACATACCTGCTTCGGGGGGGGAGGCTTCCTCTCAGTGGTTGCTGGCTGGGGAGGGCTAACTGCATCATAGAGCCCTCGCGACCCGAGTCCCAACTGCAAGAGAGGAGAGGAGAAATTTAAGGTGAGCAGAGTGGAATGAGCAAAACTTAAGCAGCTAAGTGTTCAGCCTATTGCCAGGAACACAGCTATGGTAACATGGGGAAAATTCAGTGCTGCTTGAGAAGCTTGTATGAGGGGCTTGTGTTAGACAAAGCAGTTTCTTAAGGTTCCCTAGGCAAATACTTTAAATACTGTGGAAATGCAGATTTTTATATGATCAAAAACAGTGCTGCTTGAGCTGCTTGTATGTAGGACTTGTGTTAAACAAAGCAGTTTCTTAAGGCTCCCTAGGGGCAAATACTTTATAATACTGTGCAAATGCAGAATGTTTAGTGAGCAAAAACAATCAGAACATGTCTGCCAACAATTAAGGCATAGGCTCAGAAGCACAGCTGAACAAGGCTCTCTCATGGCAGGCTGGAGCCCTAGCAAATCGCTATTGTCGCAATTCAAATTGAAGGTGCCAAACCGCGCTCCGATATCTGCGGCGTGTTCTGTACCTGCTTCGGGAGGGGGGGGGAGGCTTCCTCTCAATGGCTGCTGGCTGGGGAGGGCTAGCTGCACCCTAGAGCCCTAGCGACCCGAGTCCCGACTGCAAGAGAGGAGAGGAGAAATTTAAGGTGAGCAGAGGGGAATGAGCAAAACTTAAGCAGCTAAGTGTTCAGCCTATTGCCAGGAGCACAGCTACAGTAACATGGGGAAAATTCAGTGCTGCTTGAGATGCTTGTATGAGGGGCTTGTGTTAGACAAAGCAGTTTCTTAAGGTTCCCTAGGCAAATACTTCAAATACTGTGGAAATACAGATTTTTATATAATCAAAAACAGTGCTGCTTGAGCTGCTTGTATGTGGGACTTGTGTTAAACAAAGCAGTTTCTTAAGGCTTCCTAGGCAAATACTCTATCATACTGTGCAAATGCAGAATTTTTAGCATGCAAAAACAATCAGAACATGTCTGTCGACAATTAAGGCATAAGCTCAGAAACACAGCTGAACAAGGCTCTCTCGTGGCAGGCCAGAGCCCTTGCAAATCACTATTGTTGCAATTCAAATTGAAAGCAGCAAACCACACTCCAATATCTGCGGCGTGTTCCGTACCTGCTTCGGGGGGCGGGAGGCTTCCTCTCAATGGCTGCTGGCTGGGGAGGGCTAACTGCACCCTAGAGCCCTCGCGACCTGAGTCCTGACTGTTGCACATGACAGTATCCAAGCTGAAAATGTGGATGTGGATGATGTTGATGAAAATGATGATGATGATGTCAGTGACCCCTGTTGTGAACCAGAGAATAAGAAAGTCAAGGTGGCTGTGTCGGGCTCTGTTGGCGTTTAATCCCCCCCTCCTCAAAAATGTTGTGATTTAGCAGTTCCTGTTGAAGATAATGATGATGATGACCCAGTAATAATCATAGGTAGTCGTGATGGTCAATTGGAGTACAAGTGTGTCCAGCCTGAAAAATCATGTAGCACACCCCCCATTTCAGGGGTTAAAAAAACTAAGTCCAATAAGCAGCATCAGGGACATGTTAAAAGTAGGGGATGACAATCCCTTGTTTGGGATTTTTTTGTCCAAGATGCAAATTATGAGTCAGTTGCAATCTGCCAGCTTTGGCAGGTGGGTGTGAGTCAAGGTAAAAGGGGGAGTCATCTGGGCATGTGGGGCCAGCATACACATCTTAAGAACAGGCATATGGCACTGTGGACCCAGCACCAGATGGCAGCTAATGCCATAGTAGGGTGTTCACCCTTGTCATCTACCTTACTGAGCATGTTATCCCCTTCCATGAGTGTAAGACCAAGTAGGACTGTGTGCAGTAGCGATGAAATAACACCAGAGGATTACTACAGGCATGATGAGGGGAAGGATTATGATTCAGAAATCATGTCAAGTGTAGCAGTGGTGGTGGTGGTGGTCAATGCAATATGTCTAGTGCAAGTGGTACATCAACCCCTGTATGTACAATGGGGAAAATAACTTCATTTGTGGACTTGTCACCTGTGCACCCCCTCTTCATCACACGTCTACGCCCTACCCCCAGCTATTCTCAGAACAGAGATATTTGTCACACTCCATTCAAAATGTGTAAGTCAGCCCACGTTGGAGATTGTTTTTGCTCATAACCTCCTGCCTGCCTGCCTGAAGCATGTGACTTACACTGTGTAGGCCATGTGATTTGTGTGGTGTGCCTGTAAATTCTCACTCCGCCTTAAAGCGGAATAAGGAGAAGTGCACAACACAAAGTCATAATTACAATGCAAAGTGAGGGTTTAAAATGGGCACTTTGTTTAGCAGAATACTAATGCAAAGTGGTCACTTTGCGTCCACTTCGCAGGTGGAATTTTACTTTTGCTGCATCTCTACTCAGATCACAGTCTCAGTCCCTGCTGCTAAATTGACGTCCTGTCGCATTGTAATGTCAAAACATCTTTACTCAGTGATCAAACTGGATTTATAACAACTAGGCAAACTGAGGACAACATAAAACATACCCCTGCATGTTCTCCATTGTGCCACCTGGTCGGAAATACCCTTTCATCTACTTATTCTGGATGCTGAAAAGACTTTTGACTGGGTGGCATGGTCATCCCTGGTGGTCACTCTGGGGAGGATGGGCTTCTCTCATCAATTTGGGAAACTACAGTACTTAAAGAGCTGCTGATGCCTTCAGGAGAACTTTAACGAAACATAATATTTAGACCCAGTTCAGCTTATGTACAAAATTTCCAGCAGATACAGGCCTTATGGTCTATCTAGTCTGCTTGAGTGTGCAGCACTTCAGCATTTTAGACTGTGTGGAAGTTTAAGGTCAGAATAGGCGAGCATGTGAGGGCAGTAGAAAAGGGAGACACCAACTATGCTATAGTGAAGCATATACAACAGAACAATTCTAAAAAAACACACATTTAGATTCCTTGGCTTAGAGTTGGTTGCATTGGGTCCTAGGGGAGGAGATCTTAATGAAATGATCGGACAAAGAGAGAGTTTTTGGATATTCAGCCTAGAAGCTCGCTCCAATAAGGGGTTAAATGAGAGCACTGACCTCTCAGCATTTCTGAAAAAATATAGATGCTAGGGGACTGGTATGGCAGAAACTAATAGTTTGTCATAAAAATAACAGAAAATGCCTCTTGTTGCTGTGAAAAAGAGTAAGGTTCATGGGAACCTCAGACCTAACACCTAATGTCTGTGTTTATGAAAGAAAAGTGGATATGAAGTAAACATTTCATGTCTTTTTTTACACGCAAGTGCAGATTAAAAAGCACAGTGTTCCAGATTTTGCCCCACTAGAAAGAAATGTATAAACTAACAATCTATTGAGATATAGTAGCCCATTGAACATGGGTAGAAAATGGCCTGAGGTTCCCAAGTAGTAATTGATTAATTTAAATAACATGAAATGCAAGGGCAAGTAATTGTAGCAAATTATGTTTTTACACTGTCTTTCTAAGTGGTCATGAGATGGTTAAACTCCTCCAAATGGTGATTGGTATGTTTAAATCACATGCTGTGCCTTGAGATGTATTTATTGAGCACCTGTTAATAGCAATATTTTACTCTGATGAAGCCTGGCAGTGCACCAGGTGAAACGTTACTTCCTGTTCGCTAGTCACTTTCTTGTGATTCTTTGCACGTCTGTATTTACTGTATATAAAGAACCATTTTTTATTACATGTCGGCGTTCTTGTTGTTCCTGATGCTGTGTGGGTACTATTCCCCTTTTTTCAGCATTTTAGACTGCAGATGCACCCCCCTTGTCTCCCCCCATTCTTCTTCCTGCTTCTTCCACCCAAACCACCACCCCCCACTCACCCTCAGTTTGCATCCTCCCTTAGAACCCATCCCACCCTGTCTTGAAGCTGCTCAAAGACCACAATGATACCACCTCCTCTGGTAGTACATTCTACCCTATAACTACCCTTTTTGTGAAATAGTGCCTCCTCATTTCCCTCCTGAATCTACCTCCTTACAACTTCAGACTGTGCCCCCTTGTCCCCCTTCCCACCTTTTAATCTGAAAATACTCTTGGTGTTTACTCTGTTAATGCCTTTCAGGTACTTGAAGGTCTCAATCATATCCCCTCTCTCCTTATATTTTCCAGGGAATACATGTTGAGCTCTCTCAGTCCCTCCTCATACAGTTTATCTCCCAATCTCAGGATCATTTTCGTTGCCCTATGCTGTACCCCTTCCAGCAGCTAATGTCCCTTTTCCAGTAGGGGCACCAGTACTGCACACAGTACTCCAAGTGTGGCCTCACCAGTGACCTGTACAGGGGCAGAATGACTTCCCCACTCCTAGAAGTGATTTCCCCTTGTGATGCAACCCAGCATTCTGTTGGCCTTGTCGCTGCCTTCCTGCACTGGACTGAGTGGTTAATTTCTCTTGTTACTAGTACACCTAGTTCCTTCTTCTCCTCTGACATGGTTAACTGCACACCCCCCAACCAGTAACTATGTTAGATTTCTGACTCCCAAATGCTTGACTTTGCACTTCTTGGTGTTGAACCCAAGTTGCCATGTGGTCGACCAACTCTCCAGCCTTGCTAAGTCCTCCTGGAGTGCTTTACCACATTCCCCAACATCGACTTCCACATATCTCTTGGTATCATCTGCAAAGAGACTGATCGTAATTTTTATCCCATCTGATATGTCGGCAATGAAAATTATATTTCACATCAGTTCTGTATTTCCCCTCACCAATACTTATTACTGAGGTCATTTACATGAAAACAGGATCTTTGCTCCTGAAGAGTTCAGCTATTCCTATTGTTTATTCCCTACCTGAGATCATAATGCACTGCTTGTGACATCACTGTTACTCCCATAGCAACAGATTGTGATGTCACAACAGAACATTATGATGTTGGGTAGGCAGTAAGCTATAGAGGCAGATGAACTGTCGGGGATAAATAACATGTATTCACGCAAGTTTACTCAGTAAGAAATAATGGTGAGGTGAAATCTAGAATGTATACTGAAGGCAAGCTGAAGTCCACCTAAATATTATGTTTTTCAAAGTTTTCCTTGAGGCATCAGCAGCTCTTTAAACATTTATACGATAACCCCATGGCATCTGTTAACATTAATGGCCACGTCTCTGACTTCTTCCCTCTTTTTCAGGGCACTTGGCAGGGATTCCCTTTCTCCCCCTTGCTGTTTGCTGTATACCTGGAATCCCTTGCCCAAGACATCAAACAAAATGACACAATATCTGGAATTAATTTTGGGTGTAGACACCAAAAATTGGCACTTTACTCTGATGACCTATTGGTTTATCTTACCTCTCCCAACCTATCTCTGCCCCATCTGTGGAATACCCTCACTACTTTTGGACACCTAGTCAGATATAAGTTGAAAATGACAAAAACAAAGGTTATGTGAATCCATTACTCCCCCATCTTTACATGTACAGCAGACTTATCCCTTTTGGTGGCATGTTTCCTCATTAAAATATTTATCGGTACAGCTTGTGTGAGATTTTCACTTATTAGCATCCTGAAATTATGACCCCCTATTATGGGAATTTACTAAGGATCTGTAGTCATGGAAGAATATTCCCATCCACTTGATCCAATGAATAGACACCACACCATCCATATGAAGCTACTCCATAGGTTTCTCTATCTCGCACAAACATTACCGATCACCCCTCTGAGGACTTTTTTCTTTTGGAACTTCATAAAAAAATCTCCTGATACATATGGGGGCACAATGACCATGCATCCGGTTCTCCGTTTTGCAACTTCCAAAATATTTGGGTGGGCTGGCACAACCATATTTGGCCCAATATCATAGAGTGGCTCAATAATGCACCATATTTTTTTGGCTTAACAGTACATACCAAGTGCACTGGAAAACCTTGGAATTAAGGGAAGTAGATCTGCACCATTTAAATACAGTCTTGCACTCATATCCTCCTATTCCCCTAACAGATGTAATGAGTAATCCCTACATGAATAACACTCTAAAGCATTGGTGATCCTTACATAGAAACATAGAAACATAGAAGGTGGTGGCAGATAAGGACCATGTGGTCCACCTAATCTGCCCCTTTTCCCTACCTAATGCAATAACTGAGACCCTAGTTGATCTGCAGCTTACCATCTCTTCTCTACTATGAGAGTACTCTTATGTCTGTCCCATGCATTCTTGAATTCCCAAACCATTTTTGCCCTACTACCTCCACAAGGAGGCTGTTCCTTGCATCCACTACTCTTTCTGTGAAAAAGTACTTCCTCACATTGCCCCTAATCCTACCCCAACCTCATATCATACCCCCTTGTTCTTGTACAATTTCTTTTCTGAAAGATGCTAATCTCTTCTACCTTGTTTATACCCCTGAGGTACTCAAATCTCTCTATCATAGCCACCCTCCCTCTCCTCTCCTCCAGGGAATACATATCGAGGTCCTCTAGTCTTTCCTCATGTGACTTTTGGTGCAGTCCTTGCACCATTTTTGTTCCCCTTCTCTGGACTGCCTCTGTTTTGTTTCTGTCCTTCCAGAGATGTGGCCTCCAAAACTGAACGCAGTACTCCACATGGGGTCTCACTAGTGATCTGTACAGTGGCATAATCACCTTCTTTTTTCTGCTGGTGATACCTCACTCTATGTACTCTAGCATTCCACTGCCCCCCCAGCCTTCTCACATTGTTTGGTTACTTTTAGGTCATCGGATATGATTATCTCCAGGTTCCTTTCTTGATTGGTGGCCATCAGCACCTCTTCCCCCATCTGATACTCCTCCCTTGGATTTCTCTACCCCAAATGCATGATTTTGAACTTCATTACATTGAATCTTAGCTGCCACACTCTTAACCACTCCTCAAGCATATTTATGTCTTTCTTCATTTTTTCCACACCTCTGGACTGTCAACCCTGTTGCAGATCTTAGTATTGTTTGCAAAGAGGCATTCCTTCCCCATCAGCCCCTCTACAATGTCACTTATGAAGACAGTAAAGAGGACTGGTCCCATCATGGATTCCTGTGGCACCCTGTTGGTCACCTCCTCTCCTCAGATTGAATGCCACCTACCATCACCCTCTGTGTCCTGTCACTCAATGAGTTTATGACCCACTTTACCACCTTGAGGCCCACTCCCAGGCTGCCCAGCATATTTACCAACCTCCTATGTGGGATGATGTCAAAGGCCTTACTGACATCTAGGTAGACCACATCCACCACCCCTCCTTGATCTACTTCTCTAGTCACCCAGTCAAAGAAATCTATCAGATTTGTATGACAAGACCTTCCTGCTGTGAATCAATGCTGCCTCAGATCATGTGCTTCACTGGATTTAAGATATATCACAATCCTTTCTTTTAGCAGTGAATCTATTAATTTCCCCATTAACTGAGGTCAGGTTGACTGGCCTATAGTTGCCAACCTCTTCCCTGTTCCCACTTTTGTTGTGAGGGACTACATGTGCCCTCCTCTAGTCCCCTGGAACCACCCCTTCTCTATCAATTTACTGGAGACAACCCTTCTGAAAAGGGTTTGGTATTTATTGTACTTACTCTTGCACCTATCCACATTTCTCCCTGCTCACTGAGATCATGGTTCTATGAATTGGGAGCAGCTAGGATTACATTTCTCTGAGATGGTAAAATATTGCCTTTTGAAGAGATACAACAAAAATATTCATTGTGAGCTGCAGACCAGTTTTGTTATTACCAAGTAGTAAATTTCATAAAAAATAACCTGTCACCCTTTAATCTAGGAACCCAATCTTTTCCATCAATTATATCTATATTGTACACAACCATAGAGGGTACAGGCCCCCCTTTCACATATGCTGTATTACATCTATGTTGCCTTACACCAGTTATGCCCAGAATTTGCAGCTGCCCTCAAACAAGCCTAGGAAGCAGGTGTGCAGTGTTCCTTGGATGACAAAGACTGGAGCAGAGATCTTAAATTTTTACGCTCTGCCACAATGTCATATGGATGGAAGGAATTTTCCTGGAAAGTAACTGTTCATTATTTTAGAGTAATGGCTATTCAATGTAAATATCTTCCAGAAAGAGGTGCAACCTGTTGGAGATGTTGTGGTTATTCCCCTGCTTCACATGGACATTTCTTTTGGGAATGTCCAGTACTGGCCCCAAATTGTGCCTCACTGGAGGGTACACCATCAGATATTTTTGATCTTCTGTTCCATTTTCTTTCTTTATTCTTGCTAAGACACCCCATGGCACTCACCCCCAAGAGGAAATTACTAGATATTTGCTTATTAGTGGCAAAGGAAGCCATCATGAAAAACTAGCTTACATGCAATCTGCCCACACTTTCTCTCTGGTAGGATCCTATCATTGAGATTTATAGAATGGAAAAATTGACAGAAACATAGAAATATATAATTTGACAGCAGTTAGGACCACTTGGCCCACCAAGTCTGCCCTTTCTCCTTACCTGTTTCATATACCACAGATACTAAATATTCTGTGGCTTAACCTCTCTTTCCTATCACTAGAGTTCCTTTATGTCTGTCCCATGCTTTTTTCAATTCACCTCCCATTTTTGCTCCTACAATCTCTGCTGGGAGAGCGCAAGTCCTTTGAAGGAGATGGGTACTGTACATTATTCAATGTAGATGAGATTTTGTTCCTTAAGGGAAACTGTAGTGGCACACATATTGTACAATGGGAGGGCATGCTCTATAGCTTTAGGATAATTATTTTGCCCCTTGCCCTTTATATTTGCATTTGTTTTTAGGTTTCCAGAGGTGATGTTCGTTACATGACCTATTACATTATTGTTTTTTTTTCTACCATTGCCACTGGTTCATAGACCTTAGACCTAGAATCTCACTTGACCACCACCTGTATTAATTTTATGTATACTGGTTATTCTTAACTATAAGGCCACACTTTCAATATAATGTTTATATATGCAGCCTTACTGTATCAGTGTGATATCATTGATACTGAGATGTAGTTGTGTTTGTAGTTTTCTTTTATGTAAAACGTTTTAATAAATATCAAGTTACTATATACACACACACACAAATATATACATATAATATATATATATATATATATATATATATGTAATAAGGGTGGAGATAAACAGAGTGTGATAAATCTGTTTATCTGAGTAACTGTTATATAAATATCGTTTATGTATACAGTGCTTATGTCATCAGCGATTTATCCACACAGTGCTTATGTCATCAGCCATTTATTTATTTATTTAAGAATTGGATTTACAACCTTTGAGTCAAGGACTCATTTACAAAGGCATCTCATCGCAGGGAGGGCAGACAAGAAAAAACAGTGTGAGGTACAACAGAGGTAACATACAGGTGCAAAATACATATAACAGTAAGAACACATTAGCACAAAGATTAACAGACTATAATAACTGGTTAACGCTTTTTCCCATAGGGAATCTGGGTTATAATTCTAGCATTATAATCAGCTGGTTATAATGACATTCACGCACCTGGATTCCCTTCTACTGGGCATGCGCCACCTCATGTGCTTTCTTTCCTTCCTGCAGCTCCCACTTTGCTCAAACTGAACCTGGACCGTCCACTGTCCACACCTCGCCATACCAACCGGGCTAATAAGTATATTCTTTACATTCCACAGAGCTGCTTCCCAAAACAAAAAAAAATATCTTTTTATAAAACCTCATTTTACCAATGAACTTCCTGTCCTCTTCTCTCCCCTTCCGTCATATTCCTCAGCATTCTACACTTAACGAACAATCACAGTATGAGTAAGATTTTTTTCCTTTTTAACAAACATTTTTGTGTACAAATCATTCATTTTACTTCAAACTTTGTACAAAAAGAGACAAGCACTGCTTTGTCAGTAACCGAGCCACCACAGATCACTTTGAAACCCCAATGGTGGCTCAGCTTCATAGCTACATTTATTTTGTATAATTGCTTTGGTGAAAAAACGATCTCCAGCAACTATACAAAATATAAGATGGGTAGCTAGTTATAACGAGAATTTTATACACCCTCTCAGGGTCGGATGCCTTCATAAACCCCTCGAGCATCTCTCTCTGGGTTTATGTGGCATCCCACCCCTCAGGGGTTTATAAAATAGAGAATAATGGAGGGGGAAGGGTTTGATGTGAGAATTTAATGCACGCCCAAGTTGTGGGATGCTACATAAACCCCGAGGGCAAAGCCTGAGGGGTTTATCAAAGCATCCCACAATGAGGGTATGCATTAATTTCTACATGAAACACCTCCCATCTTTTATTTTTTATAATAACGGGCCAGCAATTTTTCTCCAGCAGTTTGTGAGACTGTTTGGCCCGCCCACACACAGAATGTTGGCCAATGAAGCAGCAGCATAGTTTGACTGGCATGGCTTATGAATGTCATAACAACAAGCCGGTTGTTATGGAAAATATCAAGCTGGTCAGTACATTGAGAGAAATTGCTGACCAGTTATTATATCCTCATTATAACTAGCTACCCATCCATTATTCTCTACATATTGCATACAGTCCGTATGTCATTTAGAATGTGCTGCCTCTATATTCAAATGTGAATAACTTTAAAACAAAAAATTATAGCATGTGAGCATGAAAGTTGTTCAGCACAGAAATATCCACAAAATGAGTGGTGTTTCATTTATTGATACCTTTTAGATGTTTTGATATTTAGCAAAAAAAACTGCAGAAAAAGAATTTTTCTTTTCATTTTGTCCATAAACAAATGTAAATAACTTCAAAATGAAAAATGATAGCATGGTACTGTGAGCACAAAGTTTATTCAGGACAGAAATATCTACAAAATGAGAGGTGTTTCGTTTATAGATAGTTTTCAGTTTTTTCAGAATTAGCGAAAAATAGCAGAAAATTCCATTTTTGTGCACTTTTTCATCAAACAAATACAAATAACTTAAAAACAAAGAAATTATAATATGGTAGTTTGAGCACAAAAGTTGTTCAGCATAAAAATATCTACAAAATGAGAGGTGTTTCATTTCTAGATTCCATTTAGATTTTATATAGTCAGCAAAAAATGGCAGAAAATTCCATTTCTATTCACTTTTTTGACTAACAAATGCCCCCTACAAAAGCAAAAAGAAAAGAATTGCATAAATTGAATATGCATGGAAAAATTGCACAGTATTCATCTAGACTTCAAGCAGTTTGACTTCAGACACCTTTTACTTGTGGCTTACGCCACCGTGAGGCTACCCAAGGTCAAACTGCTCTTGTGCCGATAAATCATTTATTACACTTGCTTCCATTGCATATTTTATATATATATATATATATATATATATATATATATATACACACACACACACACAATATGCACATACACATATATAGTCAATGTTAGGGTTATCAACCATAACCACCCCCCCAGTCTCCGCACACCTACAGACATTGGGGTGTGCCTTGGGGTTGTCAGCCATAACTCTCACCCCATTCTATTTGTAAGGAAGCTGAGTGGTACAGTATAGGACAATAGGGTGAGAGTTAGGCTGGATGACTGCAAGGCACACCCTGACACCTGTTGGTGTGTGGAGAGTAGGGATAAGGGGTTAGGGTTAGTAACCCTAACATCAAATTTCCAAACTTTTGTCACTGTAATGTCAACACTAACTGATGCATTAAGTTTTTTGAAATTAATTTTACTTCTTTCTGAGATAGTATAATGTTACTTGAAAGTCCCATCATTCATACACTTTGCAATTGTCTCTGATTTTTCATGTGGGAGGGCCCTGTGCTCCTATCTATACATAAGTGTACTGATATTTTAGTGATATCTCATCTCTGTGTGGGAACGCAGGGCCCTCTGGGCCCTGCACTCCCACTACTGCATACTGTAGGGCCCTGTGCTCCCATTATTGCATAATGGGATCCAAATGTGGGAACGCAGGGCCCTCCCATGTACCCATAAGTATAGAGACATAGCGCACACCTAGAGCCATTCCAGTTAACTCTTGTACTGCAAAAGTTGCAATATCTCAGGAACCATAGGCACTTTGGAAAAAGTTCCTTCACAGTTGTATTCATGTCCTGGCCACCTCCAGGCATACTTAGTACACTGCACTTAACAAAACATCCATATCTCAAACCGTTTTTGAGATATAGCCACCAAAAGGCACCACAATGTTATTCTATGTGAAAATTCACAACTTTAGATTGCTGTAACTATGGAACTGGTGTCGATTTCTTCACTAAGCTAGCAAAAAGCACATCTGTGGGGAAAGGGCTTGGCACCCCGCAAATTTCAACCCAAAAGTCCTAACCATTTTCTTGCTATGATGTGGCAAAGAAACTCTTTTTTGAGGTTGTTTACCTGCTTTCACTTTTGGATCATATATTTTTTCCCATAGGCTATAATGAGAAACTTTAAAGTTTAATCATTTTTGACTGGAGTAATATTTTTTTTCACCAAACATTCAAAAGGCATATTTGCAAGGCAACTGCTTTCTACCCTGAGAATTTCAGACCACAATCTAAAGCTGTTTCTGAGATCCAGGTGAACACAAAACTGTCAAAAATCACAGATGTTTCTTTTTTTACAACACTCTGTGTTTCAGAAACCACACAATGGATTCCCATCAAATCTGGCAGTTCATGAGACCTACCCCTTGACAATGTTCTTGCCACATTTCATGTAAATGTGGTGAATGGTTTCAAAATTATTTACATTCAAAATTCAGGTTTAACATAAAAGTTACCTTTCACCCTTCATACTGTATACAGTGTGTGTGTGTGTGTGTGTGTGTGTGTATATATATATATATATTAGAGTTAAAAAACTCTGTTTAATGCATTAGTTAGGGTTGTTCCACAGCGACAAAAGTGAGGAAATTCGCTGTTAGGGTTGAAAACCTTAACTCTGAATTCACCCACCCAGCACCACACACACACAGACACACACACACACATACAAGTATGGGTGAGGACCAAGTCAACACAACCAATGACAGACATCCAGCAGCAGGTGACAGAAATAACAAACAATTGTCTAAATGTACTACGAGACATCCCCACCCACCTGACCAGGTACTGCATGCTCAGTGGAGATCAACAGCAAAACTGAGGCCATGTACACCAAACGTACACATCCCTGATTGCAGCTGCACACAACGTACCACACTTAGTAGTTGCATGGCCTTACCTACTGATGCCTTTTCCAACTTCAAGGAAAAAGTACTTTCACAAAATACTTTCCAAATGCGAAAGTTTCATGGTTTTGTTTTGTGAAACTTTCGTAATTTGAGAACGTATTCTCAAAATAACTGCACATCTTTGCCGTCCTCCTGCAACAAAATGGTTGGGTCTTTTGGCCTGAAACTTGCAGGGTGGCAAGCCCTGGACCCACAGATGTGCCTTTTTGTAGTTTGGTGCAAAACATTACAGGGGCCCAAAGTTACAGCATTCCAAAGATCAGAAATTTTCCCATAGGGTAACATTACATGCCTATATCTCGAAAATGGCTCAAGCTACAGATTTTTGGATGTATAAGTGCAGAAGTAGGCTGGAAAGCCATAAATAACATGAAATTTAAATTTTTTTCCTACCTTGTACGGTTACTGAGATATTTGGGAATTAGTGTTCCAATTGCTCATTTTCATGTCCGAGGCCCACTATTACACCCACAGAGTTAGTATTCACAGTGCTTTTCACTGCTCATATCTCAGAAATGATGTGAGATATGGATCCGGTAGACCTTATATCATGTGAAGTACTTGACCTTACCACCCTACCCCCAATCATCCACACATCAACAGGCATTGGGGTGTGCTATGAGGTCATCAGGCCCCACTCTGACCCCATTCCATGTGTAAACAAGCTGACATGGTACAGTATAGGAGAATGGGGTGAGAGGCCTGATGACCCAATGGGCCACCAAAATGCGTGTTGGTTTTTGGAGAATGGTGGTGGGGGGTGGGTGGTAGGGTTGTTAACTAACTTTTGAACAGATTAATATTTTTTCACCAAACCTTCAAAAGGCACAGCAATGACCCAAGGGATTTCTACCCTTAACATTTCAGCCCACAACATAAAGCCATTTCTGAGATCCAGGATGACAAAGAAATGTTGAAATCTCCTGATTGTTCTGTTTTTCAACACTTTATATCTCAGAAACCACTCAATGAATTCTGACCACATTTGGCAGGTCAATATACCTCTCCATAGAAAATATGCACGCCACATTTCATGCAGCACCATAGAATGGCTCCAAAGTTATTAACCCTCAAAGTTTGAATTTTAACATCTATAATATAAAGCACAGTAGTGCCATTATAGTTAGGGTTGAGTAAGCACTTGAATGTTAAACCTCAAACTTGCTCTTTAATAGCTTTGCCACTGTACGACAGATTTGCCTGTAAGTCTCCATGTGCAGTCTGGTACCAAAGATCTCTGGATCTGGCAAGTTGCGTTATGGTCTCACGTATGGTTACCAAGATACAGAACATCAAAAAATGCAAAACAATTGGCTTTTCTGTATGTTTCTTTGCTTGCACCCACAGCACAACAGTTTGTCCATTTAGTCCAAAATGTTCAGGGAAGATGCAGTCTTGGTCATCGACGTGCCTTTCGAAGATTTGGTGAAAAAATATTAAACCGTTCAAAAAACAAATTTGCTATTATAGTCAATGAGAAAAGTTAGCATAAATCACAAAACTTTTGCAAATGCCTTTTTTTACTTTTGCAAATTGCCCTTTTACTTTCATGATTCAGCCATCTTGTTTTCAAGAAAAATGTCTGGCATTTAAAATTGGGACCGTCTAGATAACAACAACTATCTGGGCCATTTTGGGCGGTAGGCCCCATATATATTTTGCAAAAAACTCAGTTAATGCATCAGTTAGGGTTGTTTCCCCAGTGGCAAAAGTGTGGAAATGTGGTGTTAGGGTTCAAAATCCTAACTCCACATCCCCCCCCACACACACACATGCAAGTAGGGGAAGGACTAAGGCAACACAACCAATCAGAGATGACCAGCAGCAGGTGACACAAATAACATACTGTACAACTCTATAAATGTACTACAAGACACATCCATCATCATGGTCCACCAACTGTATGAGTTCTGCTGCCATTTGAGTGCCTTGGGGGTACACATGCATGCAGGGCAACCATGGGTGATGGACCACAGTAAGCATTTGTGTGTTACAAATACAGTTAACCATCATATCTTGCTAATGAGTATGTGTAGGTAATGCAGCCCTATAACAACATGTGATGTTATATAATTGCAAAAAAAGACATTAATGCATCAGTTAGGATTTTTATTAAATTGTCAAAAGCTGGGAAATTCGATGTTAGGGTTCTCACCCCTACCAACTCACCCTCCCACCCTCCACACACAAATGGGCATTGGGATGTGCCATTGAGTCATCAGGGCCAACTCTCACCCCATTCCATGTGTAAACAAGCTGACATGGTGACCCCATGGCAAGCCCTGATGCCTGTTGGTGTGTGGAGGGTGGGGTTGGGGTTGTGTAGTAGGGGTGAGAACCCTAACATCGAATTTCCCAGTTTTTGACAATTTAATAAAAACCTAAACTGATGCATTAATGTAGTTTTTTGCAATAAATTTCCCTTCTTTTTGAGATTGTACCATAGAATCCTTATTTTACTGTGAAAGTGCAAGGTCCTTTTCCACCCTGCGTTCCAATCCCGTAGAGTTAAGCACTCTTTCTCTCTGGGATGTTTTATCGACTCCATGAATAGAGCCTCCCACCCTGACAGTATTGTGGCCATGATCACTCCCATGGTTCATTTCCGAACGTTGAGGTCCTCTAATTGGCCTCTGCTCTCCGTCCCTCTCTGCTCAACAAAAATTGGGGAGCTTGCTTTTGCCCATTTCACCCCCAAATTCTGGAACTCCCTACCTGCCAACTTAAAGGGCTCTTCATCTCACTCTGCCTTTAAATCTGCACTTTTTTCCCACCTTCATGCACTTGATTCCTGTGTCTGTACCTAATGCTTCCCTGATCCCTGTGTCCTGCTTTTCTATACCCTTGCTCTACTCTGGTTTCTCTTAACTCTACTGTGACTGTTTTCAATCTCTAAATATCATTGTTACAACATGACACTATCTGCAGGAGTCAACGCTGTTAAATCCATGATAAAGTTAATTACTCTGTGATTTCCTGTCTGACTGTATTCACCCTGTATCTTGCAAGCCTGTGATTGTAAACTGTATGCACCTGTTTTGAGATCAGTTCATTGTTTGTGAACTGTACTTTCCAGGGTCATGCTTGAAAATAGGCAGGATTTTTGCCTAATGCACTTATCTAGTTACCAAAATCTCATAAATAAATGAATAAATTCAATAGACTCATGTAACTTGGGCATTTTCAGGAATTTTTTCACCAAATTTTCAACGTGGCCATTTAGGGACCCCACATCATGAACATTTGCACTATCATTTCATTAATCCCAAAAGCTGATTTCACAAAGCAGCCACACCATTCTGCACAACAGGTGCGAAAAGATATTTCAATGAAGATTTGAAAAATGACAGCTGTATACTGTTCATGAGGAGGTGTGAAAAATTACAATGTTGAAAATCTGGAGTGAAAATATTACAATATTTCAAAGTTACATGCGTGCGTAGACCCTACACAATACACGCTCAATGCAATGCTCAACACACACTCAAACGCAATCATTTGTTTGGAATTATTTCACCAAATTTTCAGCATGGCCTTTTTGAGACCTCCCCTCATGAACACTGGAACTGTGATTTTGTTCATTAATCCCAAAAGTTGATTTCTCATAGAGACCATGCCATTCTGCACCACAGTTGAGTAAACATTTCAGGCAGGATATGAAAAATAACAGCTGTATTGTTCGTGAGGAGGTGTGAAAAAATGGCAATGTTGAAATTCTGGAGTGAAAATATAAAAATTACAGAAGTTACAAGGAGTGTAGAAGCTGCTAATGCACGCCATAGCGCAGACATTTTTGGATTCTGCAATTAATTTTAAACATGGGGTTCTTGAACTTCTCATGAACACTGGCACTGTCATTTCATTAATCAGTCCCAAAAGGTGATTCCATGCAGCGACTGCAAAATCACCTTTCAGGACCAATTATCAAGATGACAGGGCCAGTGTACATGAGGTGCGGTCTCAAGAACCCCATGGTGAAAATTTTAGGTCAGAATTCCTAAAAATGACTGAGACATCAACATAAGTTAAAAACTCCATTGACAGCCATTATATAGTGCTTACCTGGATTCCTCAGTTTGTGGTTCACCTTTGAAGAGTGCAGACAAGTCCCAGTCCAAGAAGATCACAGACACCAACCTCTGGAGGTAAGTATGTGGTAAAGGGAGGTACTGGGAGGTGGATGCGCAGTGGGAGGGTGGGGATGGGAACTGGGGAGATGACGAGGGACTTTTTTTTCTTCCAGGTTTAATAAAAAAAAGATGTCGGGGACTGTTTTATTTTTTTGCAGGTAAAATGTAATATTTGGGGGACTACTGCCAATGCGGGTATTGGGCACACCACTGTCCGCTAACGGAAGGGGAAACAGGCACACTCCTGGGAGGGGGGGAGAGAACATACTGTGGACACTGGGAGTGGGCTTCCCAGTGTCCCACAATAATGGGCTGGAGGACACAACTAGTGGGGCAGAGAACATACTGGGGATAATGGCAACACCACTTTCTTCCTCCTAATGGAGACACTCCCTCTCCAACTCAGCATCTTACTAGCCCTGCCTGCTCTCCTTGTCATACTGCCCTTTTTTGCTCAGCATTTAGAAGGCCAGTGCAATGCTGTGAGGTTAAAGGTGAAATGCAATAAATTTTACAGTCTGAATTTCAGTGTTTGTTGTATTCTTTTTCACGCCTGTTTGTGTGGCATTTTGATTGTGTTATTTTTTGTTCTGATCTGTGTACTGTGATAAGGAAGAACTGGTTAAATGGCCACTGTGGTATAATGCAGTTTTTAACTTGTCACAGCAGTGCTCTACAGTCTAGGCAAAGATACTTCATGCCAAGCTCGAGACATTGCAACATCACTCCTTCTGTTTGCTATCCTCGCTGGTTTCTGCATTTTGGTTCAGCTGCTGTCATATGTGGTAGCTGACAGCTCTGTTATGTGCCACAGTTCTTCTTTCATTTTTGTATTTGTCCCGTCATTGAACAGACTGACTAAATTATTTACTGCAGCTTCCACCTGGAGTTCAGAACCTACTGTCCCTACCACTAAACACCAGACAGAAGCTCCTCCAAGCAAACCTTCCATGTGCCCAAATGCCACACATCTGTGGCACAATGTGCTTTCTCTTACTAGGCATCACTCTGGACAAATGTGCTATAGCTTGATATCTCTGGTGCTGCTACTCTTGGATCCTTCAAACTCAGACTGCACCAACATCTTATTGACAGGAGTTCCTGTAGGTGCTGCCGCTAGACACCACATGCACTGATTGACTACCACCAGCACTTCCCAGTCCCTATTCCTTGGGATAGACAAACTCTGGCACTTAAGCAATCCCCCCAACCTCTTGTACCCCTATCCTGTCCCAGTCAAACCCCTGCCTCTTTCCACACTGCTGTGCTTCCCCTGCCCCTCTTCCCCTTTCATTCTCCTGCTCCTCTTACTGACGCAGGCATACTTTGTACAATGCCACAGCTTACCTGTTCCTAGCCAGATTTTTTGTACCCATTATGTTTAATACTCTAATTATCTATTTGCTGAACTTTCATTGTATTATCTGTAAACTGTCCTCAGTCTTTTTTTTTTGCCTTGTTGTTTAATGAATTTGATGTGGAACCTCTCAAAGAACATCTGCTCACAGGTGTATCCATGACTTCAATAAATAAGTAAATTGAGACTGTCAGCAGAGCCTGTCCCTGTTGTTAGCAGGGGACTAGGTGGTGCATCATTTGTTGCTCACTCCTAGTCAGGAATTCCAGTATTTTTTAATTTACCAGTTACAGCCAGTATAGTCATACAAGGATGCTAGTTGTTACTGACCAAAGGGTCTTTGGCATTCGTGATGCTATTTCTTGTCATAATGTGGTCCATTTTATATTGTAGCACACTAAAGCCATCAGCAGCCTATGTGACAGTTTCAGGACATAAATAAAATTATTTTTAGACAACCTGACACCTCTGCAGTGACTACTTAAACACACATTCCAAGACTGTGAGCAGGACTATCAGTCTACTGGGCATTATTGTAAACCCAGATGCTGCCTAATCACTGTACTACATTTACGCATGCATACAAAAGTGTGTCTCCTTCACCTTTTATTTCATATCTTTTCCCCCCGATTAATTCATGATACATGAACAGGGAAAATCACATTGTGTACAGATAAATGACAGACACTACGAAGAAACAGACAAATAATGTCACTTAGCCTTTTTTCGGCTTGTCATTATAAAAAAAATGTGTGCCAATGTTATTTCCCCATCTACATGGCAGAAATCATTTTGGGAATGAAAAGTTATGCTAACGTAGAAAAAAAAAGAAAGAAAAACCTCAGTAAATACATGCCAGGCAACCAGATAAGGCAATGCACAGTAAAACAATTCAAGTATTACAAACAGTGAATAGAGAAAATGTACAGAGCTGTTGTCCCACCTGAGAAAACCATGCAGACACTCACTTTCAGCTATGTCAGTATGTGGAACAGACACTACACAAACAGGCATGGATATGTGAATTACAATTATTCAGAGGAAAAAAAACTTGTAATTACTGTGACAGAATGGAAAACAACAAAGGCAGGAAAGCTACGATTCATACTCGGTAACCAACAATTCAGGAAGTCAGTGACACACGCTCCAAGTCATACTACTACATAAAATAAAAACACACTTGCATTTCCAACCAATGTATTTAATAAAATAATTCTGACACCGACTGAACTAATGGCTGAGATTCACCGAAAAAGATAACTTTTGCACCAACCAATAATGGCTGCTTCTGGCACACTTGACACCCTTTTCTCTGTTTAGTTTCTACACAGAGGTTGTGACATTAAACAACCTGTCAGCAAAAAGGAGTGAATGGCACTAAATGGCCCTGTACAGTGCCATAAGACTACCTTGAAAAACAGCATTTTTACAAAAAAAACAATGGCTGACATGACCAATGCCACTACATGACAGACACAAACCAACTAACTCATTTTCAAAGCCCCACATAAAATTTTACTAAACAACGAACAGTACAGTGCGAATGGTAAATGGCTTTTACTATTAAACATTTACAGTTTGAACTTCTACCGTTTGAACAGTAAAGTGCGAATGCTAATTGACATTTACCATTCGCACTTTACTGTTCGAATGATAAAATGTTATTTACAGTTCGAGCAGCCTGTCTTGCATCTATCACAAAAATCATGATAATTCAAAACCGGCAATATATTTTTACACCAAACTATCTAAAGGCACACCCTTGGCACCTCCCCCCCCATCATCCCTGTAAATATCAGAGCAAAACTTAATTTTATGTGTGCTGTAGATAAGAGCAAGCAATCCCATGTTATCCTATGGGGGAAAAAAAATATTTTTTGCATTTGTGACCACTTTATGTGTCAAAAATCCTAAAAGCTGCTGTCATGAAACTTTCCACATCTTGTGACACTGGTAACATGATAACACATACCAATTTTTGGGTTATTTGGTTGTAAAATGATAAAGTTATTAAGATGTAAAAATTCAGATATATCGTTGAAAGGCTGTACCAACCCTAACTATAGGAGTGCTATCACACCCCTATAATATATCTTTACTCAGTTCCAGGGTAACCAATAACACTGGGTGAATAAGGGGGGATGTTAACATCAAAACAAAAGAGAGACACAGAGCTAAAGGAGAAAGGGGGTAGGGGACGCAAGCAGCATTCAAATAGCATCGCCAACTGGGGAACCCAGTACAACAGCAGTAATTTTCTTGAATGTGCATGCCCATTGAAACAAGCATTTGTCAATGCCAAATGATGTCTCACTGGCATTGGCATTGGTAGTGCAGGAGTTAGAGATGCATAATAGGAATGGCAGTGAAGTATTGAACTGATGTCAACCTCACCCCCACCCTGAAGAGGCACATTTTCAACACAGGCATTTTGGGACCTCCCCTCATGAACAGTGGCACTGTGATTTTGTTAATCTGTCCCAAAAGTTGATTTCCCACAGCGACCATGCCATTCTGTGCCACAGGTGCGAAAACACATTTTGGGCAGGATGTGAAAAATGACAGCTGTACTGTTCATAACAAGGTGTGAAAAAATGCCAGTGTTGAAAATCTGGCATGAAAATATTGCAAATTTGCGAAATTACAAAGGTGCATGGAAACTGTGCAATGCATGCTTGTAACATATTTTGTGGACTTTGATCACCAAATTTTCAACATACACATTTCAGGACCTCTGCTCATGAACAGTGTCAGTGTCATTTTCTCAAACTGTCCCAAAAACTGATTTTGCACAGTGACTGTGCTATTCTGCACCGGAAGTGTGAAAACACATTTCAGCCAGGATATGTAAAACGACAGCTGTACTGTTCATGAGGAGGTGTTGAAAAATGCCACTGTTGAAAATCTGGAGTGAAAATATTACAAATTCATTAAGTTACAAGAGTGCATGGAAACTGTGAAATGCACTCTCATAAAGCAGTCATTGTTTGGATTTTTTTCACCAAATTTGTAACATAGGCTTTCTGAGAGCCCACCTCATGAACAGTAGCACTGTCATTTCATTATTTGGTCCCAAAAGGTGATTCTGCTCAGTGACTGCAAAATCACCTTTCGGAGAATAACACCATGACAGTGATTGATTTCATGAGGAGGGGCCCCAATAACCCCATGTTGAAAATGTGGTGCCAAAATTCCAAAAAATGCCCGAGATATGCACCAAAGTTGAAAAAACCCTATTTATGCCATTATACAGCTTACTGGCATTTCTTCATTTCGTGGTCGGCTTTGAAGAGTGCAGACGTGTTC
Source organism: Neoceratodus forsteri (assembly GCA_016271365.2). Taxonomy (NCBI): domain Eukaryota; kingdom Metazoa; phylum Chordata; order Ceratodontiformes; family Ceratodontidae; genus Neoceratodus; species Neoceratodus forsteri. The sequence goes on from CM028135.1 coordinate 373,985,660, forward strand.
CTGGTCCACCAAAGATCATCACACCGGACTCTGGAGGTAAGTATGGGGTGAGGGAGGTGGGGAGGCAGGTTGTTCAGAGGGTAGGTTTGGGTTGGGGAGGGAGCAGGACAGACCGTGAAGAAACATTTTCTACTTTTACAGGTTAAAAAAAAACATTGCGGGACTTTTTTTTTTTTTTACAGGAGCATTTGGCATGCTGGAATGGGCTCCCAGTGTGCTACCTGAGTGTTTGGGGGCTAGCCAATGGGGGATTGGGCAGCCCTGTCGGCACATACCGAAGGGGGGCTAGAGCTAAGGGGGATAGGGCACCCCCCTCGGCACACAAAAAATGTGGGGGAATTATGCCAATGGGGAGTGGGCTCCCCCGTCGGCACATGAACTGGGTCAGGGCATGCCAACAGGGGGATTGGGCACCCTAAAAGTTGGCATTGTGGCAGGCAGTGGTGACAGTCACTGCTGCCATGTTTACTAGAATGCTTCACCAGGAAAGGCACGTTGGGAGGTGCTGCTGCATGACAAGCTTGGCTCTCATTGCAGCAGACCTTTTCTTAGGTGTGCTCGCCACATATTACTGGTGTGGCGCCTGCATGCTGCTTTATTGGGGACTGAGGCACCTACTGATGTGTGCCCTGCATTTGACCACTGTGACCGTACCTCCAGATCTGCTATTACTGCAATATGTTGGCTGGCGTCCAAGCGTGAGCCAACATAAAAATTACTAAAAAAGCTATTTGAAATATTTTAAATTCTTTTTTCTATTTTTTTTAATTAAAAGAGTCATTGTATATAGTAATAATGCACTCCATGAATGTGTCATATGGACTTTGGACACACTCAGCCTGTGGCATCATGCCTAACTATCCAAGGCTTGATATTATCGCAGCACTACGCATAACTTGCCATGCATTATTGCTTAAATACACACCATATTGCCAGGTCTTTATAAGATGGGTTTATATGGAGTAAGCAATTCAAGAAATATAATTGGTTGAAACAGATCATGTAACCACTGACCATTGATTGATTAAGTAGAGAATATCATATGAGTAGGAGTATGTAGTGACATTTTTCACACCACTGAGGTGTGTGATGTGACATAAACCCCCAACAGTGAAGTTCAAGTGGTTTATTAATGCATCACACACTGAGCGTGTGTGTACAATCTCATGACACAGCCCTTTCACTTCAATTATTTATACAATTACTGACTTGTTCACTTAATAGTTGGCAGTGTGCTGCTGCAGGGATTCTGACCCAGCCATGCCAATGGCTGCCATAGAGATATGGAAAGAATAATTTCTTATGACCATCACATCCACAATATAGAAGGTTGGGGACTGCACAACTTTAAAGTTTAAACCATGTTCTGTAGCTCTGCTCCACCTGTCCCATACACCTGGACATCAGAATCTCTAACAAAGATGAAAACTGCTGCTCCAACTTCCGAGTCTCACTCTGATAGCCCACCAACACCCCTTCTGAAGCTTGCATGCTCTGCAGAGATCCATTCTGGAGTAGAGGGGGAGACTGAAACTGAAGACCAGACAAGAGCAACATTTAAAACTAGCCATCTGACTCATGGAGTTCAATGGCAGATACAAAATATGGCAACATTTAGCACTGAATGACATAAGAGATTTTATAAGACTTAAGATGGACTGAGTGGAGTGATCCCTGTCTAAATGAATGGGGAGTCTTCGGGGATATTTGGATGGAGATCAATCAGATCTTCAGTTGGTGTGGCCAATCAGGGTGTATGAAATTGGGAAGTAAGGCAGATGATAAGAAACCTCTGATAGACTTGCAATAATATAATGCAGCTGGAGGAAGGTTACAGAGATTGTGTTGTGCGAGACTAGAAAATGGCAACTTTATACTGTCTTGTGACCACCATTAGAACCAATCAATTCCTGTGTAATGGCAGATTACACCATGGATATCTGTGTATAATCATCTGTAGTCAGCTTTTACAGAAAAATGTTTTGGTACTGGTGTACTGTATTATGACTTTTTTGATAAACCTGAGATATGTGCTGTCCACAAAGCTTGAGTGCAAGGCTTGAGAAGACATCACACTCTTATGGTGCATAAAACATACATTTTTATACCAATCCCATATTTTATTTTTTATAATTACTGGATGCAAGTTCTCTTCTGCAATTTCTTCAGATGTCTTACATCTGCTCTCTCCCAATGGGCCTGCATGCTCTCTGGATGCCACTACCAGCAGGTACTAGCCAGGACATCACACTCTTATGGTGTATAAAACATGAATTTTTACACCAGTCCCATATTTGGGCTGGCAGTATAGCCTAGAGGTTAGAGTAACGAGGTGTGAACGAGCTTGGCACATCCAAGAGACCAGACCTAGGTTTGATTCTCACAACCTCCACTTGCACACTGTGTGACTCTGAACAAGTCATTTAACTGCTCAGTGCTCCAAGGTTGCCCCTGAAAACAGGCACGTGTGCCTAGTAGGCCTTACCTGGCTACCAAAGAGTAAAATAAAAAAAAAAAAAAAATTAAAATAACATTTTTTAATTTTTATAATTACTGGATGTGAGTTCTCTTCTGAAAGGTTTCTTCAGATGTCTAACATCTGTTCTCTCCCAATAGGCCTGCATGCTCCCTGGATGCCACTACCAGCAGGTACTATTCAGGACATCACACTCTTTTGGTGCATAAAACATGAATTTTTATACCGGTCCCATATTTTTTTTTTCTAATTACTGGATGTGAGTTCTCTTCTGCCATTTCTTCAGATGCCTAACCTCTGCTCTCTCCCAATGGGTCTGCATGCTCCCTGGATGCCACTACCAGCAGGTTCTATCTGGAAAATTCAGCAACAATTTGTTCAACTCACTGAACCACATTGTCAGCAGCAGCTACTAGCACCTACTATGCTTTAGTAAAAGCCATACGTAAAGCTAAAGTGAAGCCAAACTGAGCCAATCAATGTCAGTTTGACCACAAAAGCTCTTGTGAGGTAGCATTTAAGCAATGTGCTCTTAAAATAGCCTGCCCTCTGAGTGCTGGTTATGGTAGTGAGTTACTGATTTGCATTGTTTAGAAGTGACTCACCCAGCAGTAGGAATTTGTTTTTAATATTTAACAGCTGTTTTCACAATGTGCATGAAGCAAACCCCACAACACATTGACAAAAACACACATATATGCATACTATCACCCATGTTTTACAGGGCTTTAACCTTTTCTATATCAGTATATTCAACACCATTAACTAGTAATTATATAGAGAATAATGCCAGTGCAGGTGTGTACTGTATAGATTTTTCACACACTCGAGGTGTGTGATAGTCCATAAACCCAGAGAGTGAAGCTAAAGGGGGTTAATGAGATTATCACACACTAAGGGTGTGTGTGAAAAATCCTCAAAAAACAAACTTTGCACAGACATTATTTTTTATAATAAATGGTGCAAGGTTTCATAGAGAACAACTATGAACTATATTTGTGCAAGAGAGCAAGCAACCACTGTACTTGTACAAATACAGTGTGCTCTCTTTCGTGCTTCAATGACGTGACAGCATGAGGAGGAAAATGCCTAATAATCCACTAATGAGTTATTATAGAATTCAGCAGGTTATGACAGTGATTTATTAAAACTGGATTTCCAGTCATTATAGGGGGTCACCAGCTATTATATATGGAATAATACATGGGGTGGTGTGGTCTACAAGGTGATAATTCAATCAATGTGTTAATTGAACATAATAGTTCATAAGGCTGAAAACTGCATGGATTGAGATGTTCCCTAAACAGTCTGAATTTTCATGCTGTAACTCACATTTTTCCATCATTTTATTTTTGTATATTATAAGAAATAATCAAAAACTTAGTGATATTCAGTCATAATGTAATGCCGCTCTTCGTGGCTGATTACCACTGGTGTTTTTTCTGCTATTTTACCTGAGTTTTACCTTATTGGGTGCATTAAGAACCATTGATCTTAACCCTGCCCAGCAGTAGAGAGACAGAGTGAGAAAGACTGGACACAATGGATGTGGTAACTACATGGAAAGAAGCTACCCTTGTCAGTTTCAGCAGGACCTCAATAGTCCCAGGCCACATATAAACAGGACAATGCATAGGGTGTCCACTGCGAAAGTTTAGTGGCCATGGCAACTTGAAAAACTGAAGGGGGTTAGTACTCACTAGGCCTTGATATCAGTCACTGTCACATGCATTTACTCCAGTCAGTGCAATGCCTACAGTATTGGCCTCCAGGACAGCTGGAGAAAAGAAGAAAACTGCTGTGAGCAGATCTGGCTGGATGAGAAGGTGACCTGGAAGTAAGAAGTCAGAAGTGAGATGGCATCATTACAGGCATGAGGGTGTTCACAGAGTCAGAGAAAGAATGAAAACAGCAGGCAGTGTGCCAACTGAAAAAAGTATGCATAGAAATGTGATTAAAAGTATGTGATAGTTAACAGAATTTAACTAATGGGTTGCAACAATCCACAGCTAGCCACAGATTATCGCAATGTGACAAATTCTGTGAATTATCTGGTCTGGAAAGTATTTTCCCAATATGAATTATTGGCCTAAAACATATAATATGTAAAGGGTAAGGAACAGTGTATTATATAATACAAAGCTATATTTTGTGTTGAAGTGTTCTGATGATTTTGTAAACTGTAAGAGCAAAGTTCAAGTGGTTTGCACAACATTATCAGAACCCTAAGGTACTGTACAAAATAGGTCAGCTATAACTCAAAACAGAGCATGAGTGCATTGGGAATAGTGCATGCCTTGTGTGCATTGTGCGGCACATGACTGAAATCTGAGTGTCCTCCAACCACCAGAGAAGTGCATTAATGCTCAATACAGTACATCCATGCCGTGGAGTGGATTATTGCACTTGTAAAATGGATACATAGTACTTAGTTAAAAAAAATGAACAAATCTTTTAAACTTCTATGAATTAAGAAGTTTGGCTGATATTTATCAACTGTTTAAAGGAGCTCCTACAGTGTCTCCTTCCTCCTCCCCTATGATATTTTTCTTCTAATTTCTATGTGTTCAACTGTCCCCTCCCAGTACTGGCAGACATCACATGAGTTGTGATGAAATCACACACACACCCTTACACACAATGTGGAAGGCTTTGAGATGTGTTTCAGTTTGTCTCTGTTAAGTCATTCAGGCCTAGATATGCCTGTAGGTGATGTCTGAAAGAATAGCCACTCAGGCCAATAACAACTGTAGACATACTCAGCTGACTTTCACTCTGGCCTGGAAATGTCTGAGGAAGTCAGCAGTTTTTACCTAAATATTAAACAAACCTAATTGCTTAGAATTAATTGCATAGCACAGTTAGAAAGGTAATTTTGTGCTGAACAATTTTGCTGCTGATACTTTGTGTCTATCATATACACTTTAGGAGTTATTCACATTTGTTTAAGATATGATGTGCATGGCTGACATTTGTCCCTCAAGCCTCACCTAAGCACCTTGAATAAATCTTAAGAAACCCACAGTTGTTTGGTATTTCAGCTAGCATGAAATAAAAACTGAATTGATTACAATTGATTGCATAGCACCATTGGAAAGGTAATTTTGTGCTGAACAACTTTGCCGCTTGTACTTTGTGTGTAGCACTTATGGTTTAAGAGGTATTTGCATTTGTTTTTGGCATGCTGATAATGGCTTGATTTTGCTTAGAAAGGCCCAGGATGCAGTGCTAAGAGTATAAAGGACACACGTAGTGGAAGTCTTAAAGAGCTCTTGTGGTGTGAATGAGTTAACTGTTTCTTCTCCCCCAAGATGACATAGGCAGTCAGCAGTCAAGCACTGAGCAAGGAAACTTGGACCACCAGCAACTGTTTGCATTATGAAGGTACTGCCATCAAATCGTGTGCTGCTGTCAGTGAGTTTATCATGCCTGTTTACTATGGCTGTGGAGTCTGAATGCAGTTATTGGACTATGATTTCAAGGAGTCCACTATACATGGGATTCAGCCATGGATGACATAACTACAGCCAGATCTGGAATTCATTCATTGGCGACATTAGTACAAGTGTTTGTGTGTGTGTGTGTGTGTGTGTGTGTAGAGGGGTTAACACAGCTGGAACATAGTATGGTAGTACTAGTTTGACAGCCCAGGTAGAACAGGTGACTTTCACCACTAGCTGTGTGTTTAATTGTGAATACATGTTTCAAACATAAAACTGGTGAGATGAATCCTGTTATAAAGAAGGTAGAAAGAATGCTAGATCCTGTATGGCCCAGAACTACTTTATGAATTAGACTACATAGGAGCTCCTATGGGCTAACACTTTCCATGCTCCTCGCTTTTCCTATATGAATCCTAGTACTTTCATCCAGGCCTATATCCCAGCACAACAGCTTGGCCTAAAGTAGCTGTATGTAATCAGGTCTCAGTGCATCAGAGACAGTGACATGCTCTTACTTAAGAGCAAATGTCTAGTAACAAACATGGCTGCTCTTGAGTCTGTTTCCCACCCTAGCTGAGCCATGCTGGGAATCCAGGCTTCCAGTACTCCCAGTAGCAGTCACTGTTACTGCTCTCATTCTTTATTTCAGGAGGACAAAACATGTGTAGTGGTGCTACATTTTTTTTTAAAGCTCCTGTCTTCAACCACAGCTACTAACTGTGATTCAGATCAGTGGCTCCCACCCTCGCTCATAATGCAGAGTGCTGCTTAACAAAAAAAAATAGGAAGGCTCCCACACTTGCCAGTGATTGTGACACTCCATACAGGCTCCCAGCCAGTCTTCCCAATATATTGCTGCTCCACAGACTGACAAACTATTCTCCTGACTGTGCCCCAGACTACTACCAAGAAACTGCCATAGATCCTGTCTACCACTGCCAACAGTCTTCTAACTAATGCACATGCTTACTGCCTATGTGCAGCATTGGTGCCACCAACTACATGCACTACTTTGATTTGTGTTATTCATTTTATTTTATTTTGGTTTAGTTTACTAATTTAAAACACATAAACTAATCTTAAAAAAATATTTATTTACTAATACTTTTGGGACCCATTTTGTAAATTTCAATAAGACATTCTAAGGGGTTCACTGTGGTGGGATAATTGCACTCATTTATGTATGTATTGACTGATTGATTGATTGCTTGCTTGTGTTTGGAGAACCTCTGAGCTCAACAGTCTATCAAGTTACATATAACACCAGAACAAGTTACATCCAACAGCAGAGCAATACAATATACAACAGACCAATACAATAAACAATTACCATATTATAAGGAGCAGTGAGGTAGTATCTGATTTCCATAATTACAGGAGGTATCAACTAGTGGTGCAGGCAAATGCAACTAAGACATACGGTCAAGGTACACCATGCAGTGCAGTTTCTGGAAAAGGTGTGTGGTAACTTTGGTCTTAAAAGAGGAGAAGTGGGGGAGAGTGGTAATGACTGTTGGCAGGGAGTTCCAGGCTTTAACTGCTTTAGTTGCAAATGAGCATTGGCCAAGAGTGTTTTTTCTTACGGGCAGGAGGAGTTTTCAATACCCATATATTGAGTTCTGTATCTGATCCTGATCAGGGAGAAGAAGTTGTAGACACCCAGTGGCATTTGACCAAGATTTGCCCTTAGCATTGAAGGGCTTTATTGAGGTTAAGTCAGAGGTGAAAAGGAAGACAGCTGGTAGGGAGGTATAGGTCATAGTGATGGGAGTTTGGTTTCATGTTGAAAGGATATCTGCAGGCTCAGTTGAATGCTACTGAGTTTCTTTTGTGTTTGGTGTTAGTGGCTGCAGAGTAGAGGACCACACTAAAGATAATCCCTGATATGATAAGGCTGGACACTATGAGTTTTTTTTTTCACTTTAGGGATGAGGATGTGCTTGCTTCTGTATAGCACACCAAGGTGTTGATGGATATGTTTGACTAGGGAGCCGGCATGTTATGTGATGGCCAGGGTTGCATCAAGTTGCACACCCAGGTACTTGAAGACCTGGACCTGTTCAATGGGGTCCCCAGTTTCACCTTGTGCTTCAACCCACCCAAGGTGGCAGTTATCCCTCCATGATGCATCCTCTGTCATGCCTTATTGCTTAAATATATTGTACATAAGTGTAATGCCACACTCTTGTGTAAAGGGGATCATTCTCATGTTGACAAAAAGCTGTTGACTATGGTCAGTCATGGTAGGAGCACTACAGCACACTGTGACAGGAAATAGAATGGGTATTATCTGCAGCACTGCCTACTAGAGGATGCACAGAGCCCATGCTGAAGCTAAAGCTTGGGATAGAGGTGTGCATCAATGTTAGTGGCAAGATTCACCAAAGTGAATTCAGTGGAAGCCACAAGCAAAGGAGCCACACATGCAGCTAAAGTGAATGCCCCAAGGGATAAATTAAAAAACATTTTAGTGTGGGGGAAGTGATGAATGGTGGTGGCCGTGAGTTCTGAGGAAAGAAGTTCCTGTTGTATCCAGTAATTTGTAAAATAACATGATTAGTAGCATCTCATTTTTCACTGTTGGCATGTGATTCTATACAGTATGCTTTACATGCCAAATCAAACCTAGGATGTGTAAAATAATCATATTACATACTGTTACCCATACAGTATTCTATATGTTATGATACTGAGAGGTTCTGGAGACACAACAGAACCATGAGAGTGATGCTCTAGTGGAACTATGATGACATCACAACCCCAAGATATCATAGTAATTCTTCAGTTAGTTTTATTATATTTTACAAGATATGTTTTCCCATTTTGTAAAGTACATAATTAAGCAATAACACATGACGGGGGTGGGTTACCATGAGGGAATTTCACCTTCTGCGAGTCTAAACTTGTGATGCAGAGGAGACTGTGGTTTGCTGTAGAGGTGGAATTACCAGTTGCTGTAAAATGGGTACAGAATGTACTGCATTCTGATTGGTTGAAAGGATTCAGATGTCAAAGGGTCTAGGACTAACAGCCAATAGATTTGCTCTTTTACCAGCAACCAGGACGAAACATAATAAAATAACAATGCCTTAGAGAAACATTTGAAAAATAATTCTGGCAACTATGTTGAAATAGTAGCAAAAAAACAAACAACCAACCACACAAAAACAATCCCTTCTCATTTTTTATTACTTTACAACGTACTATTTTGTCACATTTCATACAACCCCCCCATCACCCCCCCACCTTCACACCCCACTATACAAAATAAAAATAAATCCCCTTAGTTCACTTTTTTCCTTCTTTTCTTCCATGATCAATAGGCCGGACAACTTTCTATGCTTTTGTCCTCCTCTTGCACTGCACAACTTCCTGCCATCACATCCTTATTAATGTATCACACTTAGCCCACATTCCGGTACCCTGGTTCCTCATTTAAATGTCACGCTGCAGTGTCACACATCAACATTAATTTCAGCCACTGATATTTTTTTTACAAAATCCTGAGTGCAACTACAGCAACCCACAATCTTGCATCTTCTCATTTTTAATTGCCCACTTCAGCATATACACCACAACCAATCTCACCTTTTTTTTGTTAAACAAACAACTCACTGGAGTTGGATGAGGTGAATTCTCATCTAAGCTCTCCACTGCATCTATTATCTCATCAAACTTTAAGACAGGAGTTGAGTGAGACCATGACCACTGACAAGGCAATCTGTCATTTAAAGTCCCTGGTGCAGGAATTAGGGATCTAGCAGTAGCACAGGAGCAGAGTAGGACTACAGCAGCTTAACAAATGTATTACACCAATTACCAATATTATACAATTACTGACCCAAGTTGGTGAATATGGTGGTAAAACATTGACCTTGAAGGATGAACTATCGACTAACTATAGTTATATTCATCAATAGTTCACTCTGACATGATCAAGATTTTCCCACTACACAAAATCCATTTTGTCATGTAGGAAACTGTTACACTACATGTCTTCCTGGTAGGCTTCGTGGTATACCCCAAAACAATTTGGGTCAATATGTGTTTTACTAAATCTTGTCAAAATACAGCCTCCATGTTACTTGGCCCCTTTGTTAATTTTAAACTGACTGCAGCCAGCATTGGCTGCTTTTACATTTTCTTGTAAAGTAAACAATGTGAGCAGAAATGTTCTTTCTGGCAGGGGGAAGGGTTAAGTACCACAAACATTGGTAATATCAAAGTGCCAATGGTACTGAGAGGCATCAAGCTGCCTTAAGCAGAAGCAGCACTCCACTTCAAATGACATGCACCATGTCAGCTAAGCTTGCCTGCTGGTATGACATGCTTGCTTATTTTTTCTTTATTTTTTTTTTACTGGGTAAGGTACACTAGGCAAATAAATTCCTATTTTAGGTATGACGCAGGAGAGCACATCAGTGCGAACAGTGAAACACTTGAAATACACAATAGAGATAATAGCCAGGGGGGTTGACTAAATACAAAATAACATCAAAGAGAATATAACATATTACAGTTTCAATAAATCACATAAAGCACATTGAAGTTACAAAAACAATGTACAAAGGAAACCAGTCAGCTATACATTGGAATGTGGTAAACTCAAGATTTCAATAAAAAAAATAATCATGCAGCTGGGGAGACAAGTCCTGAGCAAAGTGCTAAACAGAATATTTAACCGTATGCAAGAGAAATGCTAGGGTGCTGCTTAGAGCAGTTACATGAGGATGAGCCCATCAAGTGCTTATAGACAGCACATTTGTAGCATTTATGTGAGGGAAGGTTATGAATTGTGAGTGGAAGGGAGTTCCAGAATTTAGGGGGGAAGACAGTGAAAGCCTGTCCCCCTCCTAGGCGGTACAATGTTGAAGGAAGTAACTCAAGAGAGAGATTTGTGCATTATAATAACTAGCGACCTAACTTCTGCAAAAATATTGTCATACCATTAATAGAGGACTGATGGAGTATTGCCTAACATCATAAGACACATTACAAATAGAGACAGGGATGTGGTGGTTCATCTATACATAATCCTTGGTCAGGACTCATCTTGAGCACTGTGCCAAATTATGTACACCAGGAACAAGAACCATCACCAAAGCACTTGAGGATGTCAAGTAGAGAGCAACAAGAATAATAAGGGACCTTATGGAGCTTACATATTAGGACAGGTTATATAGTTTGGGGATGTGTTTGTTGAAATATCACAGCATGAGGGGGTGACATATGTATGGTCTTTGGAGCACTGACTAATAATGACCTATGGGACTGTCTTGGACATAGCTTTAAACATCAGCTACATAATACAGTATCTCATGAATTACAACTCAAGGGGGATCTTTGTCATTCAAAAAAGAGAGCCTTCTGGTATAATCAAAGGTCTGTAGCATTGTGGACCTTGCTCCTGCTGCAGGTAGTAACCAGCAAAGATATGACCAGCTTTAAGCTAAGCTGGATGCTTTTTGTATCAGCAACAGAATAACTCAGTTTTTTCACTGATTAAGTATGAGCATAATGGACAATTTGTCTCCTCTGCTCAGTATACACCTGTAAAACTTATGAATCTTGAAGGAGCATTTAGGAATGTTAAAGAGGGATGCGTAGATAGATCAGAGTGAGTAGGCTTGGTGAAGTGTGGGGGAGAGGAATAGGGGTTGGGCAGGGGATCATAGGAGCTTATCAATAAACCTGACAGAGAAGAATTGGGATGCAGAAAGGGAGAGCCAACCAAGGGAGGCATACAGGGAGCAATGATGCTTAAGGCATGGGGAGAACAAAGGGTAATGGCAGATATTACTATATGTCATCTACCACTTATTAAGAGCTGCTTTGGAGGCATGGAAATAAATAAGCTGACCATGCTGAAGTTGAGAGAGGAGGGTACCCTGGGAAAGGCAAACCCAGCCATGGGTATGAGGGAGCCATTCGGCATGGTATGCAAAACAAAGTCTAGTGTATACAGCCTTACTTGTCAGGGAAATGTAGAGGGAGAAATGCAGGACAGATGTTGAGTGATACCTAGGTATTTAAAATCTGCCGCAATAGAGAGGGCAGATCCATCCTGACACTGGATAGAGAGAATCAGTGCAGGAACTGAGCCTGGCTTGAGATCTGAATAGGATGGCTTCAGTTTTTAAGGAGTAAAGGACCAGATTAAGGGCTGGCACAGTGGCAAGGCATCTGCCTGCAATGCTGACTCCCTGGGTTCAGGAATGGACCCAGGGAGTTGAAGGGTCGGCCAGAGAAGAGGAGGATGGAGCATCCAAGGGGCAGCTCTACTCCTTTGAGGAGAGGGTTGGTGGAGTGCCTGGCACATGGTCATCCCCTAGCAGAAGCTGGGGGATTGACCAGTTCCTAGGCACCATTATGTTGGGGGGGGACATGCTGACGTCATTGCTCTGATGATATTGCGTGTCACATCCCCTGGGACTATAGCAGGGCAAAATCATTGCCACTGCCATCAATGATGTCCTGATTCACCAGCCCCATGCCGCCCGCTGTACATCCTGACCACTGATGCAGTCACTACAGACTGTTAATTCAGCCGCTTCCATGGCCCTGCCTTGGGGGGGGCAAGTCAAGGGTCTCTCTGGATGGCTAGTCATCACTGGGACCCTCAATGTGTTCCATGGATCACCCTGTCTGATGGCCCCATCCAGAGGGAGAAAGCCTGAATCAATCACTGCATTGGATGGGGCTAGGGCAGGCGGTGGGCTGGGAGCTGAGCTGCAGGGCAAGGGCACCAAAAAATATTTTAAAAAGGACCAGTTTATTTCTGATGAATCAAGTTGGGACCAAAGAGAAATCCTCCTGTAACTGAGTATTAACTTTGGTGATGGGGGAAGATCTAAAATATAGGATGATATCATCTGCATAGATGGCAGAGGAGCAGTGAGATGGGGCAGATGGAAGGTCATTTATAATGATAGACAAGATTAGGGAACCTAATATAGAACCTTGAGGTACACCTAGATTAACTGGGGCGAAGGAAAGGACAGCATTATTAAAATGAGTATGTTGTTGTCTACCAGAGAGATAACTTGAATATTGCAAGGCAGCATGGAGGGAGAGACCCACTGAATTTAATTTGTAGTGGATTAGTGAGTGGTCAACAGAATCAAATGCTTTGGAGAGATCTATGAAAATGGCTCCAGTAAAGGAGCCATTATCCATGGCACATTTATTGTTGATTTTAGCCAAATCAGGGCAGTGGTAATATTGTGTTTTTTCCTAAACCCATGTTCATTAGAGAGAGAGACAGTTATGTGCCAAAAACAAATTCAGTTATTTGAGGAGAAACTACCATTCCAAGCAATTTACCAAAGGTTGGAAATAGAAAGATAGGTCTGAAGTTGTTTAGAAGCTTACTAACATACTAATTGCCAGCAGATTAGGCCTTACAGTCTATCGAGTCTGCGCGAACCTCAGATCCTTAGTTGGGCACGTGCCCTCCCCTTGTGTTCCAGAAACCCCTATCATCCATCCCCACCCCCGGCCACAGGCCATCAACTGATACATTCGCTTTCTGTGTCTATCCCACCTTCTCTTGAAGCCATCCACTGTGGATCTCTGAACCAGCTCACCAGGCAGCACGTTCCAAGGATCCACCACCCTCTCAGTGAAAAACCTCCTCCTCTTTCCCCCCTCACCCTTCCACCTTTCAACTTCAAACCATGCCCTCTGGTGATACCTCCCTGCTTTAGTCTAAAGATCCCCTCCGTGTTTACCCTATTTATTCCCTTGAGGTACTTGGAGACCTCAATCATGTCCCCCGTCTCTCCTTTCCTCCAATGTAAACAGGCGGAGCTCCTCAAGTCTGTCCTCATGTCAAATCCCCTAGTCCTTGTATCATCTTAGTTGCCCTTCTCTGTACCCTCTCCAGGAGCTGTATGTCCCTCTTCAAGTGTGGTCTCCAGTACTGTACACAGTACTCAAGGTGTGGTCTAACCAATCCATTGTATAGTGGCAGAATCACTTCCCTGCTCCTAGAGGTGATCCCCCTTACGATGCATCCCAACATCCTGTTTGCTTTGCTAGCCGCTCTCCTGCACTGCTCGGAGTTATTCATACATGCATCCATCATGACCCCTAGATCTTTTTCCCCTGTTGAGGCCTCCAGCACCTCCCTTCCCAGGGTGTGCCTGTGTTTAGGGTTTCCCTGCCCAAGATGTAACACCTTGCATTTGGTGATACTGAAATTTAATTTCCATGTGTGTGCCCACCTTTCCATGGTGTCCAGATCCCATTGCAGGGCCAACTTCCCCTCTTCCCCCTCAACTACTGCTCCCATCTTGGAGTCATCAGCAAAGAGACTCATTTCACACCCTATACCCTCCCTGATGTCCGAAATGTATGCATTAAACAGGACTGGACCCAGGACCGAGCCCTGCGGTACCCCACTATTGACCTCTCTAGGGTTCGAGCGCTCCCCACCGACCACTATTCTCTGAGTGTGTCCAGCTAGCCAGTTTTCAATCCATCTGACCATCAAAGGGTATACTCCCAACCCCGTCAGTTTCTCCACCAGACCATTGTGGGGGACAGAGTTGAACGCCTTGCTGAAGTCCAAGAATAATACATCCACAGGCTTTTCCCTGTTCAGTTCTGATGTTACCCATTCGTAGAACTCCACAAGATTGATTTGACATGATCTACCTGGCACAAACCCATGTTGCCGACTATCCAGACCTTCCACCTTCTCCAAGTACACCCCCAATCGTTCCTTTCATATACTTTCCATTAATTTTCACACCACCAAGGTCAAACAGATAGGTCTATAGTTACCTGGTACTTCCCTCCACCCCCTTTTATGGATTGGCACCACATGTGCCTCTCGCCAATCCCTAGGTATCCTCCTCGTCTCAAGCGACCTGTTGAAGCGCTCCGCCAGGGGTGCAGCCAGTATGTCCACCAATTCCCATAGTACTCTCAGATGAATACCGTCTGGCCCAGGAGATTTATCTTTCTTTAGGCCCTTAAGGGCTAACCACACCCTTTCAGTGGAGATAGCATCATCTCTCCCCTCCACCTTACTGGCCTTTTTATCCTTTTCCTGATATGACACCCCTGGGGTACCTCTTCCTCCATCTTGCTCCATTTCTGCTGCTCCCCTGATCCCAGTCACTACTACTTCTATCCCCATCATGCCTTGCTTTGTAGATATCCAATCCCCCCCCCAGTAAACACAGAGGTGAAGTACTTGTTTAATACCTCTGCCTGGTCCCTCACCTCTTCTACCCACCCTCCTTCTGATCTCAACCTGCTGAGATGGCCCTTAGTTTTTCTCCACTCCCCAATGTACTGGAAGAACCCCTTTTCCCCTCCCCATATCCCCTGTGCCAGCCGCTGCTCTTTACTGGACTTTGCCCCCAACACCATCCGGGTGACTTTTCTAGATGCAAGATGGTACATTTCCTTTTCCCTATCCCCTCTCGTTGTTTTATATTTTTTGTAGGCAGCCTTCTTTTCTCTGACCACTACCTGAACCTCACTGTTCCACCAGCATGGTTTATGTGAGCTTGCTCCCTTACGCTTCACCTTAGCGCAGGTCCTGACTGCCTCATGAAGTTCCCATTTTATGACCTCCCTTCTCTTTTCCACATTTGTCATTGTTGTAATCCCCTTCAAGTGATCCTTGAGAATATTTCCCATGCCCATGAAGTCTGCCCCCTGAAGTCCACTGCCAGTGTCCTAGATCTCTCCCCCCCTCCTCCCCCTATGCTTATTTGAAACCAGACAGTATTGTGGTCACTCCCAGTCAGGGGATCCTCAACAACCAGGTCCCTTACCAGATTCCCATCCACCAGAACCACATCCAGGACATGCCCCTCCCTTGTGGGCTCCATCATGTGCTGTGTTATGAACACAACCTGGAAGCCATCCAGCAGCCTCTGCTCCTTGGCCACCTTAGAGGACATGGTTCCCCAGTTTATACCTGGCATATTAAGGTCCTCCATCAACATCACTCCCTCCCCATTTGGTCCACACTGGGCAATGATGTTGTCCAGCAAACCATCCTCCAGAACATCACCCATCCTGGGGGGCCTATATACTATACCCATCTTGACCTTACCTCCTGCCGGGGTTCGTAAGGTGACCCATAAGGCCTCCATGTTTCCCTCTGCCTCTTCTACCCTAGCAATTTCTATGTCATCTCTAATGAACATAGCCACTCCACACCCTCTACCCTCCTTTCTATCCTTCCTAAGCATAGTGTACCTCTGCACATTTAGGTCCCAGTCATGGTTTTTGTTGGCCCACGTTTCCATGACTGCCACCACATCCACCCCCTTAGGGTCTCCCTTTTTGAGGGCAGGAGTAATTTTAACAATTTTCCTGTCTTCAGGCACTGTATCAGAGGAGGACAATCTAAAAATATGCAGATGGGGGAGGCTGTGATAAGGGCACCAAGGCAAGGCAGTCTAGGTAGGAGCCTATCATGTCCTGTGCTGCCACCCATAGGCATGGCCAGATCTTAACAATTTGAGGACTTCCCCGGGGGTCACCAGATTTAAGTGAAACAGTGGGCTGTGAAAGGTGAGGAGTGAAGTAGGCAGGGCAGAGTTAGTCGCCATGAGAGTTGAGTGGTTAACAAAGTGAGAGCCGAATGTGTTAGTAATGGACTAAACTGAAAGCATATACATTTAAAGTATGTTTATTGTCATTGTGAGTGCAAAGAAGAAAAGTAATTTACATGTTAATCAGAAAAAAGGATTATACATAGACTACGTAAATGAAACAAGATATCTGATACTTTAGAAAGTTTGTGGTCACACACACCACACACACACACACACATCAAATACAGAACCAGAAAGGGAAGACAATTTGCAGCATTATGCATCAGTTTGAGGTGTCTAACCTGGCTGAATATGCTAAACTACTGGTTACAACAGAGGCTGCCCCATTATTTCCAACTTCAACAAAGGGGTGGAATATGGCAATGGTAAAAAAGGCCCTAACCATAGACAATACTTGGGATTCCAGAGTCAGAATGTTAGGCTGAACCCCTTAATGATCTGCAGCAACTGATGCTTTTGATTTCTGGGAGGCTTTACTCTTCTAGTCTTGTTATTGCCATACTGATTTGAAAGAGGTGAAGTAATGTGACTACTTATAAGAATGAGGCAGTATGGCACAGGGGTTTAAGGCTCTGAGCTGCAAATCTGGAGATCTGGGTTTGAATCCCATAGGCCCCACTTGCATACTGTGTGATCCTGAGCAAGTCACTTAACTTCCTCGTGCTCCCAGATTGCACCTGCAAACAAGCTTTCAGCTTAGTGTGTCTCACCTGGTAAAATAATTGGTTAAAAAAAAAGAATGAGGAAGAATATGATAACAGAAGCACTAAGCAGATACTTTCCAATTTGTAGGGTTTCTGTAAGCACACATGCAATCAAAAAACACAAACTCATCACAAAGCATGATGGACGTTCAATAAAGCTGTGCAGAATTTTCAAAATCTGACAGAATGTATTTCAACAGAATTGCTGAAAATTCCATCTACTTCTATGGAACTCCAGTGGCAGCAGATTACATAAATTTTAAAAGCAGAATGGTTTTTGCAGATTAATAATCAGCAGTTCATAATAACTGTGGATTTCTTTTCCATAATCCATCAAAAATTATTCTGCAGTTTATGTGATCCATAGGAAGTTATTCCATAGTTTACATAAAAATGCATTCTAGAATTATATGAGATAAAAAAAGCTCCAACAATCATTTCAGAAGCAGTTTGCCATTCCTTACAGAAATATAGGTGTGCTGTGTACATACAGAATGCATGCCACATGCTTAATTATGCAATGTTTGCATGCAGTTCACGTACACTAAGTGAACATATGTGAACCAAGTCTAAAAGTCAAATCGGGTTTGCATGCTGCAAGCTTGACATGAGTGCAGCAACTAAGGTGGTGCAAATCTCATCTAAAACACACTAGTCTTTATTTCTTATACTACTGCTATTAATTAGTCATTAACCCTTAGGCTGCCGCCGACATAATATCTTGTCCTAAAAACCTATGCATTCTAAATCTTCCGGCAGCCTAAGAGTTAAAATACGTTTTTATTTGAATTCCCATAAAAATTAGGTAAACTCATTAATTCTGATCCTTTTGCAAGTTGTTTAATGGCTTTTGATTTTTGCCATTAATTTGTAAAATATTGTTTGCTTATTGCATTAAATGTCTAGGATATACCCAGTCAACATCCCCAATTCCAGATGTACGAAGAGGGGCCTCTGTGTTGTGCAGCCTACCCTTTTTGTTTTGGACCATTCAAGTCCCTTATGCATATTTAGTGCTATAAATGTATTTCTCCATGACTGTTTTATCTCACTTACTTTCCCTTTGTCATTCTGTACTGAGCATAAACACTATGGCCATGCTCAGCACTCTTTGTGCTAAGTAGGGTCTTGGAAGCATGCACCAAACCTCACATTTTGACACTGAAATGAGGGACATGGACACTCAAAATGAGGGACAATAAGGGACACTAACCCACATGACAATCAGGACACATCATGAAACATAGAGCTATTGTACCTCAGAACACAGTACAAACCATTGTATTAGCACCTGAGAATGAATTTCTACCATTAAGCAGGGGTGCCATTTAGGAAGGGCAGAGGGGTGCAGTGCCCCCCCCCAATATTTGTGCCTAGGTTGTTCTTATGGTGTGGCAGTAATGGCTTTAAATTTGGATTTAATCTTTTGCACAACAAGTGCCCACCTGGCCTGTGTGTGCTCATGCTGTGGTACTCTCCAGACTTGACTGTGTCTGTACTGTGTTGTCCACTCTCTCGACCTATTAGCGGTGGCACAATCACATATGACATGGATGAGATCCAGCCAAGAAAGAGCACATGCTCCTTGCAAGTGCCACACTGTCTTTCCAACCACAGAGTAGACAGGCTGAACACTACAGCTTGGAGGAGTCAGTGAGCACTGAACTCTCAAAATCGGTGTTGTGGCAGCATATTTTTTGTTGTTCTGCTCTTACTGAGTATCCATCTCCCCTGGTGGCTGAAGGGGCAGAGGGTGAGCTAGAAGCTAACTCAAGACTAGACTATCTACTTAATCTACTAGGCTCACATTACAAAATAAACAGCACAGACCCCTACGGCAGCATGCTAGGCTTAGCAGCAGAAGCGACAGTGGTGTGGGTGGTCTCCATAAATCTTGATCAGTGTATTGTGGCAGCAGCCACAGCAGTAACCAAGCAAGAAAGAAGCAACCCAGGTTGGGTGGATTCATATGGTGAGGTAACTTGGTCCCAGACCACATTGGGGACCTGTGATGGTCGATTCAAGCATCCAGATTCTGATGAAGGAGAGAGGGGAAGCAGACAAAAAAACTTGGCTGGTGGCGCACTATGCCAGGTTGCAGGTTCTGGCCATGTGGCCAGGTAAATAAAAGTAAATATATATTTTTTTTTTACAGGAGGATTGGGGAGGGAGGATGGACTGAAGTATTGATGTGGTTTTCACATTTCTTCACCGTTGGGTGGCTTCATGTCCCATAGGGGATGGGTATTGGATAGAATGGCATCAGGGACAAAAATCAGGGCCAAGTTCTCTTTTTTGGGGGTGGGATGGGGGTTAACATCAGCCAGGAAAAAAATGGTTAGTAACTGGGTTGGTTTAACCCTAAATCTGATGCACTGCTATGGGGTATAAACAGATGAACCCTATACATTTGAATTTTTCCTGATCTGCATATCACATTTCAGTCAAACCAAATAAGTTGTACCTTTTAAAGATGTTACAGATATTCTAGAACTGTCCCTTGAATTCACAGGCAGTTAAGCAGTATGGTATGCATAGACTATTGGAGCCCCACTATAGTCAGGCTTATGCCCCCCCCCACCATGAAGCTGACCTCCACATCCCCAAGCTCAGGCACATTAAAGCAAAGTGCAAAGGAGACTGCAGGGGTGTGCACCATTGAAATGAATGGTGGTATTTTCGAATTACTATTTTATACATTATTGATCGAGAGTTAGAGATTAATGAAGGGCACCACTCGACTAACAAGGGCCTAGTTAGTAGAACAGTGACCTTCAATATTCTCCTACTCACCATCATAACATATAAAATAGTAGCAGAAAATAACTCCATTCATTTCAAGGGAGTACACCCCAGCACTCTAACCCATGGACATCATCTCTTAAAGATTTCTGCCTCTGGTTCCCTAGTACTCAAGTAAGAGACTTTTTACTTATATTTATACTTGGTGGGTTGTCTGTAGCAGCATGATCATACCTGCTACAGTGTGTGTGCAATTGAGGGGGGGGGACTGGCCATGTGGGTGTGTGTGTGTGTCAAGTTATTGCTATGTTTATGTTTGCACCTCAAAGTCTGTTTGCGTGGAAGCATTCAAAACTATAGAGAAAAAATAATAGGAGTACAGGCCAGACAGAAGTAATTAAATGGTCTTGTCGTTAAGTTTGTGTATTGGGGGTGGGAAAAACATGTGTTTCCATTGGTATGTGTGCTACAGTTCAACTGTGAAAATGAGATGAGGGAGAGAAGAAAACTGAAAAGCATACACTGGCTACAAGCATGCCACATGCAAGCAGATGTATTCAGATACAGTATGAATTGAAGTACAATACATATGCGTGAAGACAGTATGGCTTAGTGGTTAAAGGCACTGAACTGCAAGCCAAGAGACTTGGAGGCATGAAGATCTGGGTTTGAATCTCATCAACTCCCACTTGTGTATAGTGTGATCCAGAGCAAGTCACTTAACTTTTACGTGTGCAGTTATCACCGACCACTTGCTCTTTTGCAGGTATGCCACATGCATGCAGTCTTTCCCAATTTAACATAAAAATCATGGTTTTTACACTTGCTTGCTGCACGCATGTCATCTGCATGCAATCAGTTCCAATTTAACATTTAAATCATACTTGCAGCATGCAAATCACTTGGGTAGTTTTATGTATGCAGCATGAAAACGTTTCATATAATTATTTCTGTAAGGGATTCCACACAAATTCTGTCAGGAAAATTCCATATTTCACACAGCTCTAGTACTCAAATCTATGTGTGTGTGTGTAAGGGGGAGTGGTAAACTGACTGTTAAATGCTTGATTTTCATTTCATTTTCATTTTAACTGGTAAGCATGTGGGCAATACTGCCCTTTTTCACAGTTACCAGTATACATTCATCATTTCATAGGCAACATACAAAATAAAAATAAATGTACATACATGATACACTCGTTATATAAAAAAGTACAATCAGAATTATCTATAAGCATTTTAAACACATGAGTTTTAAAGATGATAATTCTATTACATTGAACTGTAGATTCTGGGAGTTTATTATAAAATTAATGACTCTAAATTTATATGATCTTTGTACAAAATTAGACACAACAAGCATTTATCATTGCTGAATATTTGATGTTTGGTAAACAATTTGTGTTTTGCAATTTTGAGCCCAAATTTTGAAGATACTTGTTTTAGGATTTGCTTTATAGACATGACATGTACCATTTATAGTATATTGGCTGAAATGTCATTTCACATCAGAAGTACAAAAACACATCTCATCCAGGATTTTAAAAATGATACATGTCACATTTATGAGGTGGTGTGGAAAAATGGCTATGTTGAAAGGTTGGAGTCAAAATACTGAAAATTATACAATGGCAAGGAAATTTTCTGTATTCTAATTGGTCAGTGGGTGCCTGAGACAGTGATGTTATTACACAATAACATCACTGTATGGATTTATTTGACCATTAGGACCATTTTATTGATCACTTTTTTCTCTTCAGAAACACAAAAAATCTACTAAAAACATTTTTAATGTTTTGTTTATTTTGTATAACATCGATCCATTGTATAATTGCAATAAGGCACTCCAAGGTTTGTGTTATTCTGTAATAACATCACTCCTGGGGTGGTGGAAGCACTCAGCTTCACCTCGTGCTTCAACCCACTCCAGGAGTGATGTTATTACACAATAACTCACACCTTGTGGTGCCTTATTGCTTAATTAGCAAAGTTATAAGTGAATGCTGAAATAGTATAATGTCCAGTCATAACCCAGGCATTTTACTGTATTTGTACACCAACGTTTCAGCAGAGCCTTCTTATTATCCCACCTAACGAACATAGTAGGTAAACATTTTCAAATCCCTGCCAAAATGTTGCTCCACACCACCAAAGCAACATTCTACACCACAGGTATGAAAACACATTTTGGCCAGGATTTGAAAAATGACAGCTGCCATGTTCATGAGGTACTGTAAAGAAATGGCTATGTTTACATTTGGGGTCAAAATATTGAAAATTACCAAAGTTACAAGCCTGTGTTAGTATGTTTCTATGTAGGCTCATCAATTTTGAGCATAGCCATGTTATGATCCCACATCATGAACAAGTGCAGCGAAAATATTCAACTCTTGTCCAAAAGGTGATTTTGTTCAACCACTACTAAATCACCTTTCAGAGTATGAAAGCACATTTTGGCCAGGATTTGAAAAATGTCAGCTGTCACATTCATGAGGTGCTATAAAGAAATGTCTATGTTGACAATTTGGAGTCAAAATATTGAAAATTACCAAAGCTACAATATTAGCCTGTGTTCGCAAATTTCAACGTAGGCTCATAGCTTTGTTGTTTTTTTTTATATTTTTGCCACCGAATTTTCAACATAGCCTCCTTATGACCCCACTTCATGAACAAGGGCAGAGAAAAGTTTAAACTCCTGCCCAAAAGCTGATTTTATATAGCGAATATGAAATAACCCTTCGGGACAGATTTACCTAACATCAAGTGCATTGATCATGAGGTGGTGTCCCAAAAGAAGCATGTTAAATACCTGGGGAAAAAATATAAAACAAATGGCCAAGTTATGCAACTAAGTGCAAACCCCCATTGAAATACATTGAACCGCATACCTGATTTCCACAGTTCATGGTCTGGCGCTGAAGAATGAAGATGTGTCTGTTCCACAGAAGATGATGGCATCAGACCCCCAGTATTTAAGTAAGAGCTTAGGTGTGTGTGGAGTGGTGAGTGTTGAGTGGGAGGGTCAGGTAGGTGGTGAACTACAGTGCAACAGACATTGATGGACCAGTTTCTTTTTTACAGGCTTAACAAAAAGAAAAACCAAGGGAAGGTTTCCTTTATTTCTGGTTTCAACACTGGAGGATTGGGCACCCCCAGTGTGAGTGTTATGTTTATGTGGGGTGGTGGATGCTGAGTAGGAGAGTTAGGTGGAGTGACAGCAACACCAGCAGTGGATGAAAAGAAATACAGGTGAGGGGGTACAGGCAAAGTGGGCAAGCATTAAGGATGCAATACTTGAAGCAACATCTCATTGTGTTAGAGAGAAAATGAAGTGCAAACGAAGAAGGAAACCACTTTGGTTCTCAAAAACAGTAGCAGAAAAGGTGAGAGCCAAAAGGCTGGCCTTCAAGAAATATAAGGGAATAGAGCTTGATGAAGATAGGGAGGCATACCAAACTTCCCTAAGGGAAGCAGGGAAGGCTGTAAGGTGGGCAAAGGCCAAAACTGAGGAAACACTAGCACAAACAGTAAAAGAAGGTGACAAGACTTTCTATAGCTACATTAGTGAAAGGAGAAAGTCCAGAGGGGGTATTGCTAAGATCAAATGGTATGAGGGGGCATGTGAGGAGGAGGACCATGTAAAAGCATCTATCCTAAATAGATACTTCTGCTCAGTAGTCACTGAAGAGAAGGTAGGGCAGGACCCATAGCTCAGCACCATGGACACAGGGGGAGGGAGGTGTGCACTAGTCCCTTCACAAAAGAAAGGGTCCGACAAGAGCTCAATAATCTCAAGGTGGACAAGGCAATGGGATCTGATGGCATACATCCCAGGGTACTAAAGGAGATAAGGGTGGAACTAGCAGATCCATTATCAGAACTGTTTAGTGAGTCTCTGAGCATAAGAGAGGCCCAGAAGACTGGAGAAGGGTTCCTGAGATCCGTTCCACAAGAGTGGTAGCAAGGAGGAGGCAGAGAACTACAGACCAGTCAATCTTACCTTAGTAGTGGGCAAGATTAAGGAGGCACTCCTTAAGGAAAGGATAATGCAACACCTGGAATCCATAGGAGCACAGGATCCAAGACAGCTTGGGTTTACAAAAGGAAGGTCCTGTCAAACTAATCTCATAGATTTCTTTGACTGGGTAAACAGAGTCATGGACCAAGGGGGAGCAGTTGATGTTGGCTACCTTGACTTCAGCAAAGCTTTCAATACTTTTCCACATGGAAGATTGATTAATAAGCTTGGTAGGCTTGGGGTGGGTCATAAGTTGGTCGACTGCATGGCAAACTGGTTGACGGGCAGAAAACAAACAGTGGTGGTAAACAGTATACAGTCAGAAGAGATGCAAGTCACATGTGGGGTATCTCAGGGATCAGTCCTGGGGCCAGTCCTCTTCAATATCTTCATCAGTGACATTGCAGATGGACTGGAGGGTAAGGTTTGTCTGTTTGCAGATGACACCAAGATCTGCAACAGAGCAGATGATCCAGATGGTGTGTGCAGAATGAGAAGAGATCTGGATAAACTAGCAAAATGGTTGGAAGAGTGGCAATTGGGGTTTAATACAAAGAAGTGCAAGATCATACACATAGGGAAGAACAACCCTGAAGCCACCTATAGGCTGGGAGGAGAGTTGCTGGCAGTCACAAGGGAAGCAAGAGACTTGGACATCATCATCATCATCACCGATGACCTGAAATCATCCAAGCAGACCACTAAAGCAGTAGATAAGGCTAGAGGGATGTTGGGGTGTATTAGTAGGGGCATCACAAGTCATAAGAGGGAGGTAATAATCCCTCTTTACAAGATACTGGCTAGGCCCCATCTGGAGTACTGCATGCACCTGGAGGACACACCTTCACAAGGACATTAACCAAATTGAGGCAGTCCAGAGAAGGGCAACCAAAATGGTGCAGGGACTGCATCAGAAAACATATGAGGACAGTTTAACGGAACTCAATATGTGTACTCTAGAGCAAAGGAGGAAGAGAGGTGATATGATCAAAACATTCAAACACCTTAAGGGCATTAACAAAGTGAAAAAGTCTAACATGTTTCAATGTAAGAAAAATAGCAGGATAAGAGGACACAGCAAGAGATTAGAGGGAGGCCAATTAGGGGGTAATGTGAGGAAGTTCTTTTTCACAGAAAGGGTGATGGATGCAGGGAACAGCCTTCCTCAGGAAGTGATGGATATGAATACAGTGCAGGGCTTCAAACAGGCATGGGATAGGTATAAGAAAGTAATACAGATGAGTATGAATAGATAGGCCATTGACAGAGCAAAGACCAATGGCACATTCATAAGGTAGAAAAAGAAATGGGTAGACTGGATGGACCTTGCTGTCTTTATCTGCCATCAACTTCTATGTTTCTATGTTTCTATGACACTGGGGGATTGGGCACCACCAGTGTCAGCATTATTAATGGCAAGGGGGGAAGGTGGCCACTGCAGTACTCATTGATAAACTGTTTCCTTTTTTTTTATCTTTGTATTTATGCTCCTCTCACATGCCCATGCCAACTCCTATCCTTGAGGTCTTCATGAACCTGATCAATCAGGGGCAGGGGGATATTTCTTCCTACTTTGTTCCTTTCTCGACAACCCTGAGCACCCCGGATCACTCCCCGAGTGGGGGAGAAGGCTCCCCAAACCCCTTCCTTACCTTAGATGAGGCTGAGACATTTCGGAGCTCCTCCCAACATCCTGCTCATCAGTGATGAGACCCATCACCAGGAGCATGCGAGGGCAATTTTCCTCCTGATTTTTTTCTCCCACCCCCTGCGGATGTCAGTGCACTGGAAGGGCCAATGAGCCAAAGGCATGGTGGGATATGCCTTTCTCTGGCTCCCGGCTCATGTCCACCCCTCCCAACATGTCTGGCTGACTCCTACTGCACCTTTCACCCGAGTTCCCCAGGTGGCAGTGTTGTAGTGAGGTCTGCCATTCTCCCCATCCCAGAGAAGGAGAGCAGCCATCGGGCGCTCAATACTTTTCCTCCTCTGCCAACCCCCGGCAGCCCATGCTTGTTCCCAAACATGGATTGCTAGCATAGCATGAGGTAAGGCATCTGGTGCCTCAACCCTCAGTGCCACTGGGCCAGCAACCATTTCCTTTTTTGCAGGTATTTAAAAAAAATAAAACATGAGGCAGGGGATTGACGTTACGGTGGCAACTGCAATAGACATCGATGGACCATTTTCTTTTTTGCAGCGTATTTAAAAAAATGCTGGGGGAAGGTTTCCTTTATTTCTGGTTTTGACACTGAGGGACTGGGCACCCCCAGTGTCAGGGTTATGTTTGTTGGGGTGTGTGGTGGTGGGTGCTGAGAGGGAGGATTGAGGAGGGGGGAGAACAGTTAAAGGGTGCCAGCAATAGACATCGATGGATGGTTTTCTTTTATTACAGGCCATATCCAATATTTAAAAAGATACTGAGGGATTGGGCACCTCCAGTGTCAATGTTATTTTTTGTTGGAGAGATGGGGGTGGGTGCTGAGAGGGAGAGTCAGGTGGGAGAAGAACAGTTTTGGCACATCAGCAACAGACATCTATGATGCTTTTCTTTGTTTTTGGAATGTGAGGAATTTCCATGACTTTGGGCATGGTTGCTTGTGCATCAAATGTAAAAAGGGATAGCAAATGCAGCAAAGGCAAATCTTGATTAAGATCTAATAGAAAAAAAACATTGTTACTCCTGGGATACAGTAAACCTATCGTTAAGGAAAAGTTGATTAAATTCTTTGTATAGAGTGCAATGATGAGTTGTCCTAAGCAGTCAAACACTTTTTCAGTAACCAAAGAATAAAGTAAAAACAAGAAATTTCTTCATATATACCGTAATTTCTTTTAACTCCTACATTGTCAATGAGTAGTTATTACATATGGTTGATATGCCACCCCCCTACTAGGGGAAACAGCAAAGCCTAAAGGCTGAATCAGTCTAGAATGTTGGACACATGAGGATTCCGGACAGCAGCAACTTTCCAGTTACTATTGTCCACACAGTGCCTCTAAATACAGAACAAATATTAGACCAGTTGACTTGAAATGAGAGCACACAAAACAGCTGTCTACAAAGGTACTGTAGGTATTTAGCTGGAAAAACGTACAGTAAACAGCTGCTTACCTCATCAGATGGCAGAGGTAAGTGAGCAAGGCTCATCATCCCATTCTTTAAAGTCTTGGAAGGTCCTGCTACATTAAATCAACTAGAACAGACTTATTACAAGGATTAGTGTAAACAAATAATGCAAGGAAAAAACTGTATTCAGTGTAAGCACTCGCCTGCAACAAACTAGACCCCCTTGGTTAACATCAAATTCAGACCTGTTAAATCTGCATGCTAGCAACCAACATTCTAATGTGGAACTGCTCTCTTTTTTTTGCATAGCTACATAAACTCAAGCACAGCAGGCAGACTAAACAGGGGTGTCTAGACAGACATATAATCAGAGTTTATAACAGAACAATTGACATCCAAGCACTGGCATATCAGACAATATTCCCCTGCAGAAGCAAGGCTCCCAGGCATGACCCATTGACAATGTAGAAGCTAACAGAAAAGGAAATTATGGTAAATATAAAGAAATGTATTTTTTCTGTAGTGTTTCACATTGGCAATGGGTAATCATTACATATGGGTTCTAAGAAGCAGTACCCATGAAAAAAACAAGTGGGGAGAATATTGTCATACTAAGGATTATTCTGAGGATGGAAAAGGAGTCAGAAGATAGATTGCCCATGCATGCTCCTGTTACAGTCTTACTCAGTATTGTAAGCAAGATTTCCTCCTGACAAAATATATTTATCCAATTTATTTTTAAACTCATTTTTTGTTCTACTAATTATAGTATGGTTTGACAATTTGTTCCATAAATTGACAATTCATAGGGTGTAAAAATATTTATGTTTATCTGACCTAAAAGCCTTTCCTATGATCTGAAACAGATGTCCTCTAGTTTCCCTATAAGAGCTCTTAAAATCTATACCCATCTCGACTAGGAGGTAGGGGTCACCAATATTGTCACACATCAGAAGTAAGTCACCACGTAATCTTTTTGTTTCTAGTGACATTAGATTCAGTCCTCTAAGATGTTCTTCCTTTGTTTTATCCATTAAGTGGAATATGCTTTTGGTGAATCTTCTTTGTATGTTTTTTAGATGTTTCCATTCTCCTTTTTTATGACTGTGGGCGGAGCCTACAGGAGTATTGCATGTACAAAAGGAGTGATGTCATGTTTTCTGTCTGTGGAACTGACTGAAGGTGTTAATAGTCTCCTCCACCTTACCCTCCTCTAAGAAATGTTTTCTGCCCTCAAATAAATACTCTTTCTTGTTAGTCAATAGTTGCAGGGTACTATTGTCTTTCTTAAATGGGTAGTACAAGAACTGGAACCTGAGTAGTGGGAGGCAGCATTGTTTTTTTGGGGGGAAGTAAGGTCCACCCCACCTCCACCCAAGAAGCTCCAAAAGGTCCATCCCACCTTTTTTTGTATTCATGTGGGAAGGGCATGAGGTGGATCTATCATACTGAAAGAAGACTCACTAGAGTTTGGGGTGTGGACCAAAGAACAACAAATCTGTCAAGTCCCTGCATTTTGTTAAGGACTAAGAGAACAGAAGATACTTAAATTGCCTTCAAACTGACTTAAAACCCCTTGGAACAATTGATTATCAGAGTCACCTGGTGTCTCGAAAGGAAACACTAAGAAATGTCTGAAACTACAGCTTAAGGATTCAACTTCAAGGAAACCCTCGGAGCAAATGATTATCAGAGTCACCTGGTGTCTCAAAAGGAAACACTAAGAAATGTCTGAAACTGCAGCTTAAGGATTAAACTTCAAGGAAAATAGGCAACTTTCAGGTATTTTTTAAACATTTATTATACTAAAATGGGCACAGTATTTGGTAAACACAGTCTGTGATGAAGTGTATTTTTCTTTTTAAGTTTGAGAAGTAGAGTTGACTTGCATATGTTAAAAATACCAGCTGCAATTAGCAACTAGTTGTAGAAACAAAATGCTGTTTTTTTGTTTTCCTATTAACTTTTTTTCCTGACTCAGTTTTTATCAGTGAAAAGAAAGACTGGAACAACTGTCAGAGCTGCCATTCAACTGGACAAGCTATTTATCACTCATTATTCATTTAAAATAACATAAATGTAGTTTCACATTTTTACCATAAGGGAAGCAGAAGATAAACCAGCATGGTTAACAAATACATTCATTGACACCTCTGAATGAATGGGGTATTTTTTCTAACATTCTTTTTGAGTTAATTACTTCTTGGAACCTGTTATTCCAGTTTTTATGACTGTGCTTCTGAGACTTTCTGCCTAACAAATTCACTTAGGCACCTCACACCACCTCATTAAGCCATGTGACACCACCATCTTTGTAGACCATTGCATATTGTAGCAAGAGACCCAATTTGTTTGCCTTTTTCCAAATAATATACCAACTTCATTCTCAGGCAGGCAGTTCTGGGCTAGTGTTAATATTCTACTGAATTTTCTTAACTTGCAGTTTGTGACTATAGATGTTTATAACTGAATGGTAATGGCAATTGCTTCTCTTGCAAATAGCCAGGCATTTGTGTGTCTGATTTCTGTTTGACTTCCTGTAGGTTACACATAGAATCTGAAAAATTCATAACATGCTGTATTGTGATTCAATGAACTGATTAATGGGAATATTGGTTTCTTTTACAAATTCATTTTTCCTGACCATGGATATACTAAAACAAAAAATTCTCAACAAAATGTTTTTAAATAAATTATCTGGTTTGGGGGGGGGTTGGCTGCCACAAGCAGAATGGGATTCACAGATGAGGGAACTCTTACAGCAGCAGAAAAAAGAAGCATGTTGCAGGGTTTTAAATAATTGATTAGCAGTCTTTTTCTTGGGATGATACTAACTGTACAGAAAGTATTTATATAGATTTTCTAGAAGTGCTGTGTTTGTTAAACACAGTGAGGCAAGAGCTATTAATTTTCACAAAGTTTTAGCACTTTTATGAGCAAAACGCAAATCAATTTTTAGAGTTAAATAAAACCCTGATGTTGCTTAGTGGCGTGGATGTAGAGGCACCAGTATTTAAGCATGACTCTGGTAGACGATTAATTGTGACTCGGGGGTGAGGGAGGGAGTGAGTGAGTCTTGATATTTTTAGCATAATGGTTTTCTGAAACTTCAACCTTCAATGGGTTAGACTTTGTAGCCATGTGTACAGTATATCACTAAGCCACATGCAGTCGGGGTATGGGTAAAACCCATATCACCAGACCCAGGCCAGAGCTGTAACATCTGGACTAGGCACAGCTTGTGCAAAATATTGCTGATCCAGTGGAGCAGCAATAAAAGATAAACTATGCAATACCTTCAATAACATACCTACCTCAGTTTACATTTACCTGATGCCCATTTTTAGGCTTTATATAGTAATATCTTCCTTCAAGAGAACAGCTTGTAATGAAATGTGTCAAATTTACATTGGCATTTGGGCATATGCTCTTTCATATTATATGAATTTTGTGTGAACTGCATATCAGTCTTTAAAAAAACAATTAAACACATCAAATGTCTTCAAAACTTGTCTCAACATTGTGTTAATCTTCCACCTTGTCACAACATACAGTTGTCTCAGCAGTGTTTTCAGTTAGGGTACAGTATCTTCATGTATATGATGGCCTTGTTCTGTTGAGTTGATTGCTATAACAGTGCATAGAATAAAATGCAAAACATATAGGTAACTGTAATACAGAAGGATGCATTATTCTTAATTATACTATGGCAAGGAAAAATGTAAGAAGCTGATTGGGTGCTGACCCATTGAAACAGTGATGTTATTACACAATAACATCACCGTAGCTTTGGATTTGGATCATTCCTTGCATTTTCTCTTAAGAAATAATTTTCCACACTAACAAAAACATCCTTTAAAATGTATTTTTATTCTGTATATAACAACAAGCCATTGTATATCTGGTATTACAGTATTTGTGTGTGTGTTATTCATGTCACTCCTGGGGTGGTGGAAGCACTCAGCTTTGCCTCATGCTTCAACCCACCCCAGGAGTGACATTTTTGCATGATAACACACACCTTGTCATGCCTTTTGCTTAAATATGTCATTTTTCAACGTACTATACTTTGATTCAGTTAGTGTATATGCAACAGCCTTCATGTGAACATTCTGGGCTTCTCTTTGACTCCTGATGTCTATTTGCTTTAGCTATTGTATATTGTTTGAACTGCTTTGATCTTCTTCATGTGGTGCCTGTGTGCCTAAACTATGTAATCTATTTATCTACTGCTACCCTTTTATCTCCAGTGAATGATTGTTATAACTGTCTGCTCTCTGACTCATTGTTTTTTGACTTGTTAACTGTGCTGTCTTTGTATTAGTTTTGATGAGGTGCCTTTGTAAATGAGTATCTGACTCAAAGGTTTGTAAATCTGATATTTTTTAAATAAATAAATAACAGCTTATGTTTAAGCCCATGAAACACCCTTATCTAGTTAATGCATTCACAGTCGTAGTGGCTCTGCCAGAGCTTGTTAATGGCACCAGTGCAGTGACACGTATTCTATGCATGGATGAAGGTCGGCTTTTGTCATTTCTGCCCCGTCACTCTGGAACAATTTACCTGCAGTGGTGGCTAACTGCTGTACTCTGTATACATTTAAAATGGCCCTTAAATCCCACTTAATGGTTGTTAATCAGTGCTGCTGCACCTAAATTGCTGGTGCCCCTTACTCTACTTAGTCTTGACCAATTTTTTGTCCTGTTTCTAATACTACCTGTTCTCTGTGTTGTTCTATATTACTACCTATGTATGTACCTAAGCAATTTAACTGTATTATTTTTGTCTGTTGTATGCTTTTGTGTCTCTTGTCTGTAATTAACTCTGGGTCACCCTGAAAAAGGGACTTTGTTGTCTCAGTGGGCCTACCCGGTCAACAAATTTCAATAAATAAATAAATAAATAAATAACAGCATTCATACCATTCATCTCTGTAAATAATGTTTTTTTTTTCTAATAAAGCATATAATCTTCCTAGATTTATTAATGGTATGCTTAATATGATGTGTGTTTCAAAAGTAATATGAAATGGATTTGCCTACGTCTTTTTCTTTATCAGTTGTTATAATATCCCTCCCAATATGCTTTATTCATTTCAAACAATCTTACATGTTAAAACAAGGCATAGGAAAACTGATACAGATGTATGAAGATATCATATGGCCTTAGGATTACATCAGCCCACATATACAGCCTGCAATTAATTACAACTGAACCTTAACAACATTCCTAAATATGTTCCTAAGTTCCCTTATACTTCCCTCCCTCCCACTAATAGCTAGATATAAATCTACTGGTGATCCCCCAGATAGGGGGACATCTACTGTAGTAATTGTTGTAGTTTTCCAGTTTTCATTTGGTAATTAGGATCAATGTATATACCTTATTCCATTTCTTATCAAAACTAGTGGGACAATGTCTGAGACTCGCTATCATTTTTTCCACCCTCAAATTGTATAAGAATTCGTTAAGCCATTCTGAGTAGGGTATAAGTTAGGGATCTTTCAAGTGCTGTAGTACCATCTGTTTTACTGTGTGGGAAATTAGAGCCATGGCATATCTTTGTTCTAGTACTGGCATTCGGGAATACTCCCCTAGAAGACAGATTTCAGGTTCAAAGAATGGCTCTAGTCCCAGGAGAGGGTCACGTTTATTCTTTATGGTAGCCCATAGGGTTTAATTGAAGGACAATCCCATAGCATATGGAAAATAGTGCCTTCATTCAAACCACACCTAGTACATGTGGGATCTTGTAATTTGCCCATGGCATATAGTTTTGCTGGAGTGAAATAGATATTGTACATGATATAAAATTGAATAAGGCGCAGTTTTTCGTTGGAAATATAGGAGTATATTGATTGCCAGATTTTGGCCCAGGAGAATTGTTTCTCCAGAAATTGGGTTGACCAATAAGTTGAAGTTCATTGGTTATCCGGATAAATAAGCAGATAGAGTTCTGCTGTTATTCTGGAGACAGCATGCAGGCCCCATGCTAACATACAAGACATTTTAAGAAGGTCTTCCTGGTCAGTGTCCCAGATATTAGCCCCCATCTGAGTTGTTAGAAGGTGTCTAACTTGGAAGCCCTTAAATATCTGGGTAGAAGGGAGATGCAAGGCTTTAAGGAGTTCAAATGAGGATTTAATTCTGTCCTGTTCTAGCAAATCTGAAATCCTTATTTCTGTTCAGTAGCATCTGCGCTGTGTTTTATATATTGTTTATCAATTGTAAAATTTGGGTTCAGGTATATAGGTTGGGAAATGTCTTTGGTATTCATATATCTGAGGGTTTTACATAGTTGGGCATGTATTTTCAGTGACATACCTATTGTTTTATTTTGCAGCACTTTTATACTGTACCTAGTTTGGGAGTAATATGTAGTAAGCTATTTAGGGAAATACCACTATTTTTAATAATTAGGCATTCAATTTGTAACCAAATTGGATCAATAGTTTGGGTCATTGCAGTAGAGGTTGGGGGGGGTACAACAAGAAATATTTAGCCCTGTGGCTTGCTAAGTAGTAATGGAAAAAATTTGGTAGATTGAGACCTCCTTTTTGCTTAGGAGCTCCCAACTTGGTATAGGACCTTCTTGGCGGCTTAGATTTCCAGAGGAATCTGGAGATAATCTATTGAACCCTTTTAAACCAGGTTTGCAGGAGGCAATAATTCAGCATATTCAGAGGGTAGAACAGCCTCTGGAGTATATTCATTTTGATAACATTAATTCTTCCCTGTAAAGAAAAATATATGGGAGCCCATCTGTTGAGGTCTTGCCGTATTATTTCTAGCTTAACATCCAAATTCAATTTCTAAATCTGTGCCAAATTAGGAGTTATTGTAAGTCCTAAATACTGAATCTGGGTAGTCCAGGATAATTGTAAGTCCTCAACTTGAGATTGGTAAGTGTACGAATATAATAATGGCATAATTGTGGATTTGAATATATTTAATTTGTAATTAGATAGGGCTTCATATGATTCTATAAGGGATATTACTACTGGGAAGGATATCATGGGGTTAGGTATATGTAATAGGATGTCATCCACATATACAGACAGGCAGAGATCCCAGTCTCCAAGCCGAATACCCTGTATTCCAAGGGAATGTTGGAGATGATATAATAGTGGTTCTAGATATAAATTAAACAGTAAAGGTGAAAGAGGGCACTCTTGGCGCATTCCTGAATATAGGGGGAACAATTCTGAAAAAATGCCATTGCAATAAATTTTTTCTGTAGGGTATACATATAATATCTGTACCCATTGTATATATTTATGGGGAAAACCAACTTTTTTAAGCACTTCAAACAAAAAAGTCAAATCTACCCTATCAAATGCTTTCTCCGCATCCAGAGATACCAATGCCATTGAGTAAGGTGCAACTCTGGATGCAGAGAGAACATGGAACAGCTTCCTGAGATGATCAGCAGAAGATCGGCCAGCTACAAATCCTACTTGTTCAGGACTAAGTAGTGGAACCCAAACTCGAGCCATTCTGGTAGCCAAAATGTTGTCAAAAAGCTTTAGGTCATAATTCATCAAAGATATTGGTCTGTAATTAGTAACCAAATGTGAAGACTTGTTTGGCTTAGGGAGCACTGTTATGGTGGTTTCCAGCAGGGAAGAATCAGGGAGGTTGGA
Source organism: Neoceratodus forsteri (assembly GCA_016271365.2). Classification (NCBI taxonomy): domain Eukaryota; kingdom Metazoa; phylum Chordata; order Ceratodontiformes; family Ceratodontidae; genus Neoceratodus; species Neoceratodus forsteri. Next base: position 374,020,342 of record CM028135.1, read on the forward strand.
GGTACATAGATAAGTGGACATGCTCAGTAATAGGGGTGAAAGTTGCTCTTTAAATACTTTATAAAATCTTGGGGGGAAAGCCGTCAGGTCCTGGTGCCTTATCATTAAGTAGATAGCCTCCCATAATTCTTGCTGGGTTATTTCCTTTTCTAGTGTTTGTGATTGTGACTGTTGGAGAAAAGGAAGTGAAAGTTCTTTAAGGTAATTTTGTATATCTATAATGGAAGGAGGAGGGGTTGGTGGAGAATATAGAGATCTGTAGTAGGTCTCAAATTCCCCTGACAATTTCCTTAGGAGTGGTAAGTAGGGAGTTATCCTTGAGGGAGTTGAGAGCCACCACAGCCCTAGACTTCTCTTGCTTCCTGAGTCATAAAGCTAGTAAATGGCTAGCTTTGTCCCCTTGTTCAATATATTTAACATGGGTCTTGAAGAGCATGTACTGAGCCTGTTCCCTTAGAGATTCAGAGTATTGGTTCTTTAATTTAGCTAGATGCTCTAGGGTCTCCTCTCCCAGTTGATTAAGCTGCTGATTTTCTAAGGCTTGCCTCTGCGATAACAATAGTGATGCCTTTGCTTCCCTCTTTTTCTTCCGAATAGCAGATAATCGGATACATTTCCCCCAACCACACATTTCAGGGCACACCAGAGTTTATTTGTATTTGGTACAACTCCTTGGTTATGTTTTAAAAATTGATCAATAACTTTAAAGGACTGTAGGGCTTTTTCATCTTGGAGAAGCTGTGTGTTTAATTTCCATATGGCATTTTTGATTATTTGGTGCGGAAGAGTGCCTTCAACCCATACAGGTGCATGCTCAGAAATGACTCTCGGGAGCATGCCACTACCCGTTATGCCCTCTAATATTGGGTTATTTACAAAAAAAAAATCAATCCTAGACAATGTCTTGTGAATTGATGAGTAGTAAGTGTATCCCCCTGGCCTTGGGATTTAAAAGTCTCCATGGGTCATTCAGATTATAAGTGGATAGAAGTTCCATTAGGGCTCTCTGTGCTGGAGAGAGAGTAGCATCTTTACAGGTTGATCTATCTGAAGCTGGTGTCAGCACCAAGTTCCAATCCCCCGCAATTATTGTAGGTAGCCTAGGAAATGAATTTAGAGCATTTATTAATGCTGTACAAAATTCAGGCGAGTCAGCATTAGGTCCATATATGGAGCCCAAAATGAGTTGTGTGATTTAAAATTCCTTTAAGAAAGAGATATCTCCCCTGTTTATCACTGTGGGTTTGTTGTAGTGTAAATTGTGTGCCCCTAGTGATTAGAATGGCTACTCCCCTTTGTGCAGTTGCATTGCCTGCTGCAAATACCTGTCCTATCTGCCTCCTTCTAAATAGGTTATCTCCCATGTCCAATAGGTGTGTTTCCTGTAACAGGGCAATATTACATTACAGTGTCTCCCGATGCCTAAGAATTTGATGGCTTTTAATTCAGTAATGAGCCCTTTTAACGTTCCAAAATATATATCTCAGTGCAATAACAAATCAAAACTATGGACTAAGGCAGAAGATATCACCCTTTAACTGGTTTGGGTAATAATGGAAATTGGTGCACATAAGAATCGAGTAACTGGGAATTATAGACTGAAAACTATGGTCATGACAGTATTCCTCCCACGTCATATTCAGACTGCAAATTATACTTAGCTTTCACCTGTAACCATCAGCAACTATTGTAAGGTTACTTCTGTTAACTCCTTTCAAAATTAAACCTATCCCAACTAAAATAACAAAAACCCCAGTCCTCTCAACCATACTCCTTTTGATCATTCGGTTGCAATCACACCCCACCACCAAACAGACATTCTCCCTCGCCCCTGCCCCCCACAATAGACAAACATCTGAAAACCTGATGTCAAACCTTCCCATTTTCTTTACTATATACTTTTAAACTGGTAGAGTCTGCATAATCACATCAAACAAGACTTATTGCAGGCTACAAATACTGTATATAAGTATGGGTAATAAAGCTATCTATCAAACCCTGAGTTTAAGATAACTCTAGAAAAGCATTGTTAGTAACAGTAAGTAGTCAAATAAACTATTAGCTTAAGGCTTAGCTTAGTGTCCATTGTATCATGGATCGTAAGCCTACCATAAAAGCAAAACAAATGAAGGATGTTTAGGACATATCTTTAGGATTATTATTGTTCATTCATGTCCTTTCTCCTCGTAAACTACGTAGAGTACAATGTGGAATACTGGTGAGCTGAAGCATAATGTTTCAGCTTCCTAAGATTTGACACTAGTCCAGTTCTTGGAGTTAGAAATTAACTTTGAATTACATACTAAAGTCCGATTAAAGCAATTAGCTCTCTTGCTCACCGGAAAAGGTCTGGATATATTTTCTTCAGCTCTGTAGTGGCTTTAGTTACCATGTCAAAAGAGATCCATTGTCCATCTTTACATATTTGAAACTTCACTGGGTATCGCATGTGAAATCTTACCCTTGCAGCAATAGGTTTGACCATAATGGGATGCATTTCTGTGCATTTTTGCCTTACTGTTAGAGGCAGCTCATGGGCTATATGGTTTTTGGCATTTTCCCACTGTACTTCCCTGACATCTTTAAGTTTTTCCAGTATTACCTGCTTTACCAGATAGTTTAATAACCTGAAGATGAGAGGCTGAGGAGGGGAACCAGCAGGAGGTGTGGGCCTTAATGCCCGGTGCGCTGTCTCGATAATGTATGTTGGGCCATTGGGGGAGAGCTCTGTTAGCTTGGTGCACTTTTTTTGCACAAAAGAAATAGAATTTATTCCTTCTTCCCCTTCTGGCAACCCCAGGATAACTAAATTGTTCCATCTCAAGCGACCCTCAAGGTCTTCCAGCTTGTTCTCTGTTTTTCTGAGATGTTGCCTTAGTGAGACTATCTCAGGGTCTATCTGTACCCTCCAAGCATCCAGTGAAGAGATCCACACTTTGTTATCTGTAGTATGAATCATTAAGCTAGCCATAGAGCTTTTAAGTGATTGTAGGTCATCCACTACCACATGCAAGGATTCTTTAATTGGCGCCAGTCCTTTGAAGAAAATCTCCTCCGTCAGTAGCTGTGGAATGGAGAATTCTTTGGTACCTCCTGGTTTGGAGCGATTTGCTGGCAGGCCCTTCTTGGCAGATGGTGGGGGCGTGTGTTTATGCCTTTGCAGTTTTATTATTATTTTTGGGCTTTCCTTTGGCTTAGGCATCCCAATTTAGTATCAATGTTTTCTCTGATTAATGAGAAAAGGCTCCTACGATTATTCCTGCTACTGGTGAGAGAACAATGTGGAATTTGCATGGAGGTTCAGCAGAGCAATACAGAGCGTGCCTATCTGGCAGCCATCACAACCCTGTTGATATTTATTCTTAGGATTTCTACTGCAAAGATGTATTACTCTGCATTTGTCCATGTTTAATTTCTTTCCCAAGCTTTTGACCCTTGTGGTAATCTTATCAAGGTCTCACCAAATATCATCAATGTTGATAAGTTTCACCCTACCCGGTTACAATAGTGCTTGCAGAACAGCACTGTCTAAACCATGCTGCAAGAATTGTGTATGTCTGAATAGCAACAGGGGTAGAATAGCATGCATGAAAACTGCTACCCCTGTCACTATCCAGGCACTGTTCTGAAGAAAGCTTAGAAAGATAAAAATCCAGAAATTGGCCAAATTGCTCCTGTGGCAGAGAGGGTTAGGACAGCAGCAGTGTAACCAGCACACAGCGAGAGACCAGGGTTTTGTTCCTGGTCTCCTGACTCAACAGCTTCACATTTTGTCCTGGCTGTAGGTGTGATTCTTTTTTTTTCCAAACAGCTGAACACTGGAATTCTGTGGTTCCCAACCTTCTCCTTTACCCCTAGATCGGCGCCCACCTGGAGTTGGTTATCTAAAGTTGCCGTTTAATTTTTTTCACCATGGTAGTGGTCCTTCTTGTAAGTTTGGACCGCTACCATGGATGCTATTGTTTCTTGCAGCATTCATAGTTGGCACTGTTATTGAGGGTGCCGTTGTTACTGCACTGTTATTGACAGCGCTATTCTTATTGGTGCTTTTGTGACCTAGTGCCAGTTTCACAAGGGCCTCCCAATTTTGTATCATCTGCAAATTTCACTGTTCAATTAAATACATTATTAGTCATATCTGATATAAAGATTCAGAATAATGAATGGCCCGTGACAGAACCCTGCATGACCCCCTCTTGTCACCCTGCCAATGCTGGATACATGCCCATTTATAACCACTCTATCAATTCTCTCAGTCAACCAATTTGCAGTCCAATTGGTTATGGAGTAGTTAATGTTTTGCAAGTTTCTCAATTAGAGCCCAATGCAGTATCAAATCAACCATCTTGCCGAAATCAAGGAAAACAAAATCACATGGCACAGACTTATCAAGTGGATTACTTATTTTTTCATAAAAACAAATCAGTCTAGTAGTGGTGCTTCTACCTTGTCTGAATCCATGTTGTTCTAGGTCTGTGTTATTTATTGATTCAGATAGTATGTCCTTTATTAGGCTGTCAAGAATTTTACATATGGTAGAGGTGAGTTCAATAGGTCTATAGATTTTAGGGTTTTGTTTTATGCCTTTTTTGTGGATTGGGACTATGCAAGCTGTTCGCCAATCTGTTGGCACCACACCCTTGTTCATGGAATCTTCAGAGGAGTTATAGTGTCAGTCATGTACAGGAAAGAATTTACCTGCTAACACCCACCTGCAAAGCTCTGCACCTGAGTGCCACATGAGCAGATCTTTGAACATCCAATCTGTAGTGCTTGGTGAATGAGTAGATGGAGGACCATGTAGCTGCCTTGCATAATTCTAAAAGAGACAACTCCGCTCTCTCTTCCCAGGAGGTGACCATAGCCCTGGTGGAGTGAGGCCCGATGAGAGCCAGAGGTCTCTTTTCTGTGACATACGCCTTGGCAATTCAGGCCCTCACCCACTTAGCTAGGGTGGCCTTGGAGGCTTTTTGTCTCCGCTTGACTGCTCCAAAAAGAAACAAACTATCCAATTTCTGGATCTCAGCACTCTGTCTAAGGTATGGACTAATAGCCCATCACAAATCTAACTTGTGCAACTCCTTCTCCCTTGGGTATGAAGGTTATGGGCAGAAAGATTGGAGACAGATTTCCTGGTTCACATGGAAGGCCATGGGGACCTTTGAAATCAAAGATGGGACTGTTCTGATTATCACCTTGTCCTTATGCATTACAAGGTATGGTTCTCTGTGGGACAAAGCCTGGAGGTCACCAGTCCACATGGCTGGGTACATGGCATCTAAGAAACCCACCTTGTAAGACAGCACCTCTGAATGGTACTGATGAAAGCAGCTCAAAAGGCTCCTTACAATGAGCATTCAGAACCAGGTTCATATCCTATGGGGAAACAGGGGATTAGAACAGAGGTCAGCTCCTGCTGACAGCCCGCAGAAAATGAATACCCTCCCTGTTAGTTCCTATGGATGAACCCAAGGAGGTTCCAATGGCCCATTCCTGACCTCTCAAGGCACTCAATGCTAAATCTTCTTCCATTTCTTCCTGCAGGAAATCCAAAATCTGTGAAACCATGGCTTTAGAAGGCTGGATATTTTTTCCTTGGCCCAAGCTGAAAAGGTGATGTGAAAGATGCTGACCTGGAGTTCTTTCTGGCAGCCATTACAGTATCCACCACTTTCTTAGACAAACCTGTTTCTGGAGTGTCCTCTTTTCAGGATCCAGACAGCAAGCTGCATCACTCTCAAATCTGGATGTAAAATGGGGCCTTGTGAGAGAAGGCACCCCCCCACAAACTGGAAGGCAAAACAGTGCGCAATGAGCCTGGTTCACTATGTCTGAGAACCACAGTCTTCTGGGCCACTGAGGAGCTATTAAAAGAAAGTTTCCTCATAAGTGCCATTGTTTGCATATGACCTTGGGGAGGAGCAGCAGAGGAGGGAAGGCATATGTTCTGCCAAAATTCCATGCTTGTGAAAAGGCAGCCACTGCCTCCATCTGTGGACAATATTAGTAGCTGAAGAACCATTAGACCTGAGCATTGTGGCTGAAGATGAACAGGTCAATCTGAAGATGACTGAACCTTTGGCACAAAAGGTCAAACACCTCTGAGTTCAACATCCACTCCCCTGGATGAACATTTTTGTGGTTTAACCAATCACTTGAATGGTTCATCTTCACCAACAAGTGAACTGCTGACAGAGAGATGATTCTCCTCTGCCCACAGCAGGAGACTGGTTGCTTCTTTCAGCATCTCTCTGCTCTTTGTGCCTCTTGATTGTTTATGTATGCCACCTTGACCACATTTTATGACCTTATTTCCATGGCTTTTCCCTGCACCCAACTTTGAAAATGATGGAGAGCAAAGTACACAGCCCTCATCTCCAGAACATTTGTGTGTAGGTGCTGTTCCTGCACTGACCAAGTCCCTGAATTGGGATGTGGTCCAGAACGGAACCCCCCAACCCAACAGGCTGCATCAGATGTCAGAATCAACTTTGGGGAGACTTCCAAGATAGACCCTCTGCTCAGATTCTCCAAATTCACCCACCAACTCAGAGACTGCTGTAGTCATGGTGAAACTGGGGTCCTGGCCTGAAAATCCTCTGAGGTTGGATCCCAGGCTGACAGCAACTCAATCTGTATGGGCCACATGTGAAGGTAAGCCCATGGAATTGGTTCTTTTGCTGTATCATGAGAACCAGAATTCATAAAAGTTGGTGAGCTGAAGCTGATGATTGGTTCCTCAGCCACTGAACCTCTCTCAAAAGGGTCTCTTTCCTGGCAGGCAACAGGAAGACCTTCCCCTCATCCATCCTGGACACCACTCCTAGGTGTTCCAGGCTCTGTGATGGCTCAAGAGAGCTCTTCTCCTAATTTATCACCCAGCCATGGGACTCAAACACCTCTAGAGTCCTGGTCACTGACTTTATTGCCAATAGCAAAGATGGCACTCAAATAAGTAGATCATCCAGGTATGGGTAAACATGATGTCCCTTCTGTTGGAGTTGATCCACCAGGACTATGAGCACCTTTGAGAAAACCCTTTGGGCAGTTGCCAGCCCAAATGGGAGCACCCTGTGTTGGAAGTCCTGTCTCAGGATCATAAACCAGAGGAATCTCTGATGAGGCTGTTGGATGGGGATGTGGAGATATGCATCCTTCAGATCTATGAAAGCTAGATAATCCATTGGCTAGACAGCTCAGATAATTGAACACAGGGACTCCATCTTGAAGGTCGTATGGAGCACAAACTTGTTTAGATGTTTCAGATCCAGAATAGACCTAAACTTCCACAACTTCTTGGGAACTTTGAAAAAGATTTAGTAAAATCCCTGGCTTTGCTCACTGGGAGTTACAGGCACAATCACCCTGACTTGAGTGAGATGGTCCAGGGTCTCTGACAACTCTTGTCACCTCATGAAGTTCTTTGGAACCAGGAATGGTAGAAAGTGCCTCTTTAAGGGAATTGTTGAACATTCTATTGCATAATCAAAAGACAGAATTTCTTAAACCTAAGCATCTGATGTTATCTAGGCCTATCTTGTGTAAAATTTGTGCAGTCTTCCACCATTGGAAAGGAGGTAGAGATGGGCCCTCGTACCCTCATGGTGAGGTGCCTGCTTTTTGCCCTGGACCTCCACTGCATCTTCAGGTAAGGGCTCGTCTGCTACTATTGCATTTGAAACTAGAATAATCTCCTTTACTCCTCTGGTTTTCAAAGTTCCAAAAGAGATGAAAACCCCTTTGATACTGCCTTGGTCAGCCATCTCCTTTTGGAGTTGAATTGGTCTTTTACTGTTGCTTTAACACTGGAAAATGGCCCTTTTCATCCTTGATATCATTCAAAATATCATCCAGGCCAGAACCAAACAACAATTCTCCCTTGAAGGCTAAGTTAAATAGCATGGTTGTCTTCGAAGCCTGATCAGCAACCCAATGTCAGAGCCACACTCCTCACATAGTGGAAACAATGTGGTAAGCAGAGCTAGCCAACATGCACAAATTATTCACTGTAGCATCCCCTAAGAAGGTGGAAGCAATGGATACCAACTGCAAAATGCTCAACCCCTCTGAATCCAGGGGAACAAAGCTGCCAAGGGTCATAACTGACAAATTTAAGACTCTGGCAACAATAAAGGAAGCATAAGAGGTGTGGAGATTTGTGCTGTTGAAGGCAAAGGCTCTTCTGTATGAAGCTTCTGCTCACTTGTCATGCAAATTCATTACAGCCAAGGACCCCTCAATAGGAGTAGTGGTGTGACTGATGGAATTATAAACTGCTTTATCAGTAAGTGGAGGGGTTTCCTGCTTGCAGGTATTTTCTTTCAGAAAAGGGAAACACTGCACTTTAGGTTTTGGCAGATATTTTCTTTGGTCCTCACCCACCCATTCTCATTCATTAATCTGGTCACAGTGAATAAAGTTTGGAAAACACTTTGGAGAGGAGGAGGAGGATATGGACAGGATAGGGTTGACATCTGATGCCTCCATAGATGGCACCTCCTTCTGCTGTAAAGTTCTACACACTTCTGTTATCAGACAGGACAAGGATTTGATATCAAAGATGGGAGGGATAGGAATCCTCCCCTTCAGTTCTGTCCACTCCCCTTCCTCCTCCTCCTCCTCAGAGGGTTTGTCCTTATCATCCTCAAATAACTTCTTTGGGTGTGGATTTTCTCCAAGATTCCTGATATCCTCATCCTGACCCTCTGTATGGTCAGGGTACGGGTCTGCCTGCATATCTGTAATAGCCGTGTCCTGCTGCAGTGCACTTGGACATACCTGTGTAGACCCCCCGACCTGAGGGGAATGGTTTGAGTTGGGTGTGTCTGATGGGATGTTCTACAGAACATCGGGGCCAAAAGCTTCCCTAAGAGCAGTAAGAAAGATTTATGCAATTCTGCTCTGCCACTGCCAACTGGTATACCAGATGTATCCCCCCGCAGCTCAGAGGGGCAACAAAGGGGAACCATAAGAGACATATTAACTTGAGTAACATAGTGGGGGCAATAGGAACCCAGAGGAGAGGGTCACATTACCCTCTTGCAGGTCTTACATCTTTTAAATGTTAGAGGTCTCTAATAAGCCATGGTACCAAAGTAAAATAGCCCTGCAGGTGCCTAGGCTGTAAAGTAGAAAGTTTTTCACATTTTTTTAAACATAAACCTACAGGACTACTACCAAGATCCTCACCTATAATTGTGGTGAAAACAGTAAAAATCAGAAGGGAGTCCGCCCCTCAGCTGAATCAGCTGCCAGGAGTGAAAAGAAATGAGCAGGCAAAAAGGAGCAAATTTGAGAAAAGACAGCCACCATGTCAAGCACTGAGGAAGTGCAGGCATGTGTGGTCTTACATGGGTGCATGTGTGCCATCATGACACTGTGCATGACATTGGCGCACCAGAGGGGGGGTGCGAACACAACACAGGCATGCAAATGGCATGCTGAGGCTAAGGAGGAGGGTAAGAAGTGCAAGTATATGCACAACAGATGAAAGCAGAGTGAGGGAAACAACGGGAAGCTACACAGCTTAATGGAGCCACAAAAACCACCAAACAGAATGAAGGGTGGAAAAAAACTGCCAAAATCCACTGAAAAGACTCTGCTCCCTTCCAGATTCACAGCTCTCACTCCAGCAGCTTCTATTCTCTTTTGGAGGTTTTATTTTTTTTTGTTAAAGCTCCTAAGGGAAAAGTAAATGGAAAATGCCCCTCAACAAACAAGGGAGCCAGATTAAAGGGGGAAATGTCCCCTCAAAAACAACACAAAAGAAGAGACCCTAAAAACTGTGTGTGGGGGGGTTACCAATGCTTAAAGATGGAGGGAGACCCCCATGGATACCCTAGACTAAACACCCCCCAAAAGAGAAAGCATGTACTTACCTGAGGCACCTCTTTTCTTTTTTTAAGGAAATTGGAGACCTGTTTTATTTTTTTAACGTAATATACTTTATTAAAATAATAGAATACAAAAACAATCAAACAATACAGCAATAACAAGTAAATACCCCCCACAACCCCAACCCTTCCTCCTCTGGCAGAATGGATCAACTGAAATTAACAGGAAGGGGGGAAATGTGAAACTCATATTGACAACCATTCTAGACTACTAAAAACACCAGGTGATAAACCCAAATAGGAGCCACACTAGTACTGTTTACACAGTGCACAAAGTGTGCAACTTACTCCATTTCTTATTAAAGGATGAAAGCCTGTTATGAAGACTAGCAATCATCCTTTCCACCCGTATATTAAATAAGAGCTCCTGCAGTCATTCATTGCAGGACAAAATGACAGTATCAAGCCAATGGCAAAGTACCAACCTTTTAACAAACAGGGAAATTAGAGCCATGAAATGTCTATGCTCCTTCACAACAATATTACTATAATCCCCTACTATACAGATATCAGGAGTGAAGGCCCCCTGAATCCCCAGAAAGGAGTTAGCATTAATCTTAATTAAAGACCACAAGGAGGCTACTTTAGAAAACTCCCAGAAAATGTGAAGAAGCATCCCCATGGCTTGCCCACACCGAGTGCATAATGGAGACTGAATTCTACCGATTCTAATCAATTTAGTAGGAGTAAAATACATATTATTCAGGATTTTAAATTGGATAAGCCATAACTTGTATTGAGATGTATAGGCATATAGATCCCTCCAAATCTAACACCAGCTAAAAGTTTACTGTGAGAGTCGAATGTTCCAATGCTGAGAGATACCATCTAGTTCTGGAAAACTTTGAAGAATAAGACTGAGTTCAATTTAAAAACTGCATGTGGTTGAGAAACTAGACCAATGTTTGCAAAAATTCTAAAAGGTTAGTATCCCCAAAGGAAGTCCCAAATCATTGCAGGATAACATGATGTAATTGACATACCTTAAATGAAGACTCATTTTTCTAACTAATACTGGCTTAGAATATCCCTAGAGGATAGTAACGTACCATGATTGAGCAAGTGGCACACCCGACATCCACCAATTGTTGTAGCCATGCTAGGATAATGAGACACTCTCCAATTCTGAAATTAATATTCTGAAAAACAGGTTGGGAAATATCCTGTGCCTGGTTGCATTTCAAAAAAGCAAAAAGTTGTGAGTGGACCCAAACTGACAAACCAATTATAGAGTTATAAAGCTCTGTAGGTAAAGCTTTGGGATCAGTATAAAGCAGAGCCCAAGGAGACAGACCCACATTAGCTATTTGCTTCTGCTCTAGAGCAAACCATATAGGAAAGTAAGCAGAAAATCTGACTTTTGGTTGTGGACAGCCCCACCTGAAATATTTACTGACATGACTAGCCAAATAATATATAACAAAATGAGGGAGCCTAAGGCCACCAATCTCCTTAAGGACCACACCTTTATTATATGCATGCCTGAGAGTCTTACTGAGTCAAAGAAACTCTGAAATTAAGCTACAGTCAATTCAGCTTGTATGCCCATCAACCAGATAGTGGTAAATATGGCATACAAGTGGAATGGCATACAAGCGGGAGGCGTGTTTGTGCATTGACATGTGGGTGCGATAGAGCAAGCGGCATAACACAGATTTTAAATTTATGGAAAAATGGTTTAATAACAATAATGTAATGTTAAAATCTACAATTTTAATAATGTAATATTAATAAATAATGAAAGTCAATGTTAAAAGTCCAGCTTTAACTTTTCGGTCATTGTTGGGAATGTCTTCATTAAGTGTAGTGCATTATTATCAAATAAAATGTCAAACACAGTTTCAGAAGCACCATTTTGAAAATAAAAACTTTGACTCTGATGCACAGCTTCACTTGCAAATGGACCCCTCTCCATGTTTTTCTGTGTTAGCCAGCTCTCTATGGTAAGCTGCTTCTTGCCCTGACACACTAACAGTTCAACCCGCTTCTCGAAAACATAGAACAAGTCATATTCTTTAAGTTCCCTTGCTGCCACATAGCACTTGATTTTAGCCATCATGTTCCATACCTCAACAGTGGAAGGGACAGTATCCTGTTCATCCTCATCATCCTCGGCACCAGTGTTTCTATGCATGGTGTCTTCACAGATTTTGACTTCTGTTACACTGCCTGACGTAGGCTCCTCAGCGTCCACACTGACGTAGCTGGTGAATTTGCTTTCCTGCACTCCTACTGGTGGGGCTACACTTTCCACTGTGTCCACTTCCTCCCCTTCCATCAAGATGTTCCCCAATATTGGAACCCCACGGTCTCAGGAGGTGGAGAACCATCAGAGCAGAACCTCCTCTACTTGAGGGTCTTTTCCCTCCCTTTTTCTTTTCCTGCTTATGTTTCCACTAGTACTCCGTTCCTGCAGGATCTTCTCCTGGTTTCTCAAAAACTTGCCAACACTCAAGATGTCAACCCCGAATTTAGTGGCAAGTTCTTTTCTTGACACACAGGAACAGAAGTTTTTTCAATCAGCTCAGCTTTTTGAGCAAGAGACTGAACATTCCTCTTGCTTTTTTTCCATTTTGAAGTGTGGAATTCAGAGTTCTGAGCTGACCAAGCTGACTGAGGAGTGAGGAACAAGTGAGGAGTTGCTAGGCAAAGCTATTTAACTGGTACATGAAATAAATTAGCACCTCATTATAACAACCACACCTAGCAAACCAACACTTACATGGTCAGTTTGGCTAGGACAAAAAAGGCATACAACTGAAAAACATAAGGCATACAAGTGGAATAAATAGCATTGCAGAGACAGGGAAAAAATTGGGACCGAAGCAATTTAGGCATATAAACGAAAACGGCATACAACCGAAAGGCATATAACTGGAATGAACTGTATGTAATTTTTTAAACCAGGAGTGAGGAAGCCAGGCATTAAGCATATTAATGGGGTAAAAATACATTGTAAAATATTTATCTTAGCTATATTAATTCTCCCCTAAAGGGTCAAAGGTAGGGATTTCCAGCAGTGAAGATCTTGTTGCTAAGTAATTACCAAATTATCACAGTTAAGCTTCTGAAATTTGGATGCATTCCTGGGGAGAAAAATGCCTTAATACTTAATTTGCTTAGGGGACCAGGTCAGACCAAGCAAAAGAATATCCGATTTAAGGACATTAGGGGTTAACGGCATGATGGATGTTTTGTCTGAATTAACTCTGGAGTTTGAAAGAGCACTGAATTTTTGAATGGTAGCTAGAGCAGTAGGGATAGAGGATTTAGGATGTGAAAGGTGGAGTAAAATGTCATCCACATAAGCAGATAACTTTAATTCCCAAGAACTGACTTGTTGAATCTGGGTTGGCTTTTAGATTCAATAAAAAGGGTTCTAAATAAAGGTTAAATAATATGGGGGAAAGAGGCACCTTTGTCTAGCACCCAAAAATAAAGTTAGTGGAAAAGACCCCATTGCAGTATACGGGCACTTGGGAAAGAGTATAAAACCTTTACACAGTGAATAAATGGTAAGGGAAAACCAAAACACTTCATGGTAGCAAACAAAAAATCCAATTAACACTATAAAAAGCTTTCCCATGTCCAGGGAGACCAAACCTATTTGGATCATGGAATCCCTGGATGCGGAAATGATATGAGTGAGTTTGAGAAGATGGTCGAGGAATCGGAAGGCATGAAGCCAACCTGCTTGCTGTCGATAAGACTAGCCCAAACCTGATTAATCCTCGATGCCAGAATTTTGGCTAATATCTTAATGTTATACTTAAGTAAAGAGATGGGTCAATAACTGGTGACTTTATCTAAGGCCTTGTCAGGCTGAGGAATCAACACTATCAGGGCCTCCAGGAGGGTTTTATCTGAGATACCTGCTGTAAATATGTGTCAGAAAAGGTGGTGTAACCATGGAACAAGTTCTGTCATAAACATTTTGTAGACATTTTGTAGAAATTCGGAGTAAATCTGTCATGTCCCGGGGCTTTGTTCATCGGTAAAACCTGAATGGCTGACAGGATTTCTTGTTCAGTTAAAGGGGCCAATAGGAGGGCTTGCTGGTCCTCGGTCAGACTAGGGAGAGGAACAGAAGCCAAGTAAGCATTAATATCAGAAGAAAAAGGGGGAGTAAGGCATAGGGCTCTAACGGTCCTTGTATGCCTTCTCCACCTGGTCTATGTATTTAGGGTGAGTTTTGAAAATGGCATACTCAGCCCATTCCTGTAAAAGCTTGGCATATTAGTCCCTCAGTGACAGGAGCTCTACCTGAATGTCATCTGTGGTGTTGGGGTTCAAAAATGTTTCCAATTCCCTAATATGACTTAACAGTTCCTACTCCCTCTTTTGTTTATGTGTGGAAACCAGACAAATAAGTTCACCCCAAACAATGCACTTAAAAGTGCACCACTCCTCCAGATCTACTTTCTCTGTAGATCCAGAGTTCTGTGAAATAAACACTTCCACCTGTGCTTTAAGATGGGGGGAAAAACATGTTCATCTTTTAACAGTTGATTATTCAGCTTGCAGGTGGTTTCCCTCTGAAAGGGAGGCAGCAGAGAAAATTAAGCCATACAGGGAAGTGGTCCGACATAATCCTGGGGGCAATCTCATAGCCCAGCACCCCAACCAGTAAGGTCTGACTAATAAGAAAATAATGAATACGAGAAGAGGAACCATGAACCAGTAAATTGAAGGTGAACTCCTTTGAACGAGGGTATAAGACACGCCAAGGATCATAGAGACTAAGTGAGTCTGACATTTCCCGGATGGAGCACTGGGCGGGATACAGGCCTGCCCAAGGCCTTTCCATTCTATCCAAATCCTGGGAAAGGAGAGATCCCAGTCTCCTCCAAGAATCATAGGAAGAGAAAGGAATGGGAATAAAAGAGAGGACAATTCTGTGAAGAAGGAGGGAGTGACAGCATTAGGGCCATAAACACAACCTAGTATTACCTCAATGCATTCTAGTAGACCTTTGAAAAAAATGTATCTACCATGAAGGTCCCCCAAACATTGAGAACAGGAAAAGTTAACCTACCTAGAAATAAGGATGTCTACTCCCCTACTATTTGTGCTATCCCCAGCAGCACAAACTTGGCTTACAAACTGTCTACAGAATAGATAGCCTTCTGCTGCAAGGAGATGGGTTTCCATAGGAAAATATTACACTGGGTATGTTGCATATGTTTAACAAGTTGATACTGCTTAACCTTAGAGCGGGCTCCCTTAGTATTCCATGATGTGTATGTTATTACTAATGCCATAAAAGCACTTCTGGCAAGAAGGCAACAAATAAGGATCCCTCTTGTGACCCAAAATGAGATCAACCAAAAAAAAAACACTCTGCCACCCTTCCCCCACCCCATAAGAGCAAATCTTGCCCCATACTTAAAATTCCAAATGTAAAATTGGAAAAAAATGCTAGAACACATCTAGTCCATGTTGGAACAGGAAAATAACAAAGAGGTGTTTCAGAATACAATACACAGTAACTCCAGCCCAACCTCCTATAAGGAAAACTCACAAAATCCCCAGCCCCCCACCCTAACTATAAAACCTGAACCCCTCCCCCTCGAAAGCCCCCTGAACTGAAAGAAAAACAGTACACCTAATCTACCCAGGTCTTCAACTCCAAGCATTCATGTATAACCTTTTGACTTGGGAGGGTAAAAATAATCAGGCCATCTCTGGCAGGTATAACCCATTAAAATGAGGTAACAAAGTACCATATCCTACCAGTAGAAATATAAATATGAGATACATTTTGAAAAGCCATCCTTATCAACTACCCCCCCAATAGTACCAGAAGACCAGAACCTCCCAATTCGGTGCATGATGTCCTACAAGACTTAGTGGCTGCTATCCCCTAAACACCCTACTCCCACCCTCCCCTAATCACCTCCAATACCCATTGAAATAACAAACTGATTATTAATGAATGTGCCCATATTCAGATGAACCCCCAAATAATAAAATACAATGCTGGGAATTACTGAAAGGGAATAAGAATAATATATGTAATCCCTAAGACATCTACTGCTATATTCCTAGTTGGCAATAAGACCCGCTTAACAGGACCTGGTCCAAACCTTTAACTTGAATCATGCTAGCATTGTGAAGGAAACGCACAAGATTTAACTCCTATATCTCAGTCTGGCGCATCCTGGAGAAACAATGGTAAACTAAACCCCCTGCTCCATCAAACAAAACACAAGGATTCTTCATCCGAACCTACGAGAGTAACAGTTTAACCATGGCTAAAGTCCTTCGCCGAGTAACAATTCAAACAATGTCCCAAGAATAATGGAGTCCTGTGAAAAAAGAAAATATTAGAAAAATAAAGTGCAAGTTCTACCCTAGACTCCAAACATTAATGTACTAAATAGAATAAAGGAATATTTCAGATAGCAATAGTATCATATCTGGAATACCAATAGAATACCATCCCAAACTACACTGACATCCTGTATCAAATTAAAAACAAATGGCCAAACTGTCCTTGAAATCATGTATCCAATACCACTCCAAATGAAATTATTACTCATAAAACAGTCAAAAACAAAACACATTAGGGGCGTGGCTTAGCCGGCAACTAAGATGGAGCCTTAAGTGAACCGTGCTGCTACACTGGAAACAGGCACTCGTCGTGTACCTGTCCCAATGAATAGGAAAGCACCAAACTTGAAGCAAAAGCCATAGGAAATATTCCTCCACCTGCCAATGAACACTCAAAGGAATCTGACTGCTGTAGCAGCTATAATTGGAACTTTTGCATCTACCCACAGTACATCCAGGCCGCAGTGCACACACTGCTAAGGAGGGCGAGGAGCCCTTAATCAAGGACATGTTCTACTCCATAATACATTGCATAGATGCATTAACAATTACCACAAACACTGCAACTGGCTCCCTTCAACAACTAGATGAGAGAATGGGGCACAGTGAACATAAACTGATGAAGCACGATGAAGACCTGCAGGGACACTGCAGGGACATTGCACTACGCTACGTAAGCAAGCAGCTCAAATTAAACAGCTGTAGGAGAAAGTTGACGACATGGAGAACCGCAACCGCAGCAATAATTTTCAGTTCTCGGGCTTCCCAGAGGGGAGTGAAGGGGGAAGAACTGTACAATTTCTTCAACAAGCCCGCCCAGAGCTCCTGCAATTACCTCTGGTCACCAGATTAACAACTGAGAGGGTGCACATATCTCTGCAGCAGAAACCAGCACATGGGGATTAGCCCAGGCCTATTCTCGCCAGATTTTTGAACTTTGTGGAGAAAGAGGCCATACAAGCCAGGGCAAGAGATCTTAATAATTTGAACTTGAGGGTTCAGTGTAAAATGATTTTTCAAAATTACTCACGGGATCTGATGACCAAAAGGAAGGCCTATACCAAGACTCGCTGACATTTACATTAGTTACGAATACTCGGGTACCCTGCAGTCTTGAAAGTAGCTTTTAATGGTACCCAACATCAATTTCATATACCAGATGCTGCTTTTGTCTTTATTGATGCAACCTGGCCTCATTCATCTAACCGGGCTAACAGCTCATCTCAGGCAGCATCAGATCACTCAAAACCGGTGTATACAAAAAGCAGAGGGCCACCAGTAAATGACCAATATGTTGCTCCAGAGGGAATCGATGCAACGGTCAGTCCCGGCAGAGATCTTGATTCCAAGAACCCCAGAACCCAAAAGAGACCCCCCCTCAGCTCCCCACTCCAAAAGAGAGCACCCACAAGACAGAGGCAAGGGCGGAGCTCTGGCTGAATCCCTGGACTCACAGAGCTGGAGAGACGAACCAAAGGAACAGATGTACACCAGTAAGTTATTCACCAGAAACAAGTTTTCCCCAATTAATCCTCATAATTGGACTGCTTTGGATGAACTTTTGTGCAAAATGGATCTGTCATCACCATCAGAAACTGGGAAATGGGCTCGAGGACCCATAGAATTCTTGGGCAGCTGCTGCAGATGCTTTCTTATTGCTGGAGATAATGGTACCTGACCCCGAGGCCTTCGGTCTAGTCCCAGGTAGAATGCATCATACATGTAGGTACTCACCTGATGTGGAACATTTGTAAAAGAGCCTTGGCTCAAAGGTAATTGTAAGCCTAGATCTAAATAAACAATAAACAATAAACATCAGGGAAGCCTGGAGAGAAGACTCTGCAGCAAGAACTCCCAGGTTGAGTTTGTTTACAGATAAGTACCTATCTGGGCTATGTGTCTACAGAGGAGAATTGTGGTAGGACAAGGGGGGTAGGGACTAAGGACACATATGGATGTTCATAGCTCCCCTATATAAGAACATAAGATGGTCAGTGTACATTACCTGCCCCCCATCAGACACTTCTCCATATGAGATATTTGTATGTAAAATACAAGTTTCTGCCTTCCAGTATTATGTTGTAATGCTGCACATTACCAGTTTCAGGTCCCTTGCAAGTACTACCCCCCCTTTGCTTCCACACACCTCCCTTCTTTCTCAGGAAGCCCTAGCCAGAATCCCTACTGAGATCACTTATGTGCCCCCCGCTTTATCTCTTTACCCCATGATAAGATATTAAATGAAGGAGCAGGGGTACCCCCACTCCCCCATTCTGATTGCTATGTAGGACCTTGGCTTCAAAAAGACATGAAGCTATTCTGGGTCACATAATTTTTGGCTGGCTCTGGCCAGCAGGCTCACTGTAGTAAAAGTTTATTTAATTGTGTTTCTTGCCGCAATAGGAGTACATTTCATATAAAGATTACCATAGGGGCCATTTAGAGCAGAGGCTGTCATGGCTCATCTCCATTAAGTTCGGCACCCCCCACAGGAACAACTGTGCATGCCATTGGCTAGGGCTCCAGCTGGCTGAGCGCCAGTTGTATCCTCACTGTAAGTTTACTTTTCATAGGTTGGTAAATGGTTACTTACAGCTTACACTAACTGTGTTTAAATGTTGAATTATTGTATAGATAGACTGTAATTCATTTATTTCTAGGGTACATGTGGCGTGTAGTTAGATCACATTTCCTTAGTTGTTGTTGTTGATTCTGATATCTTCCCTCTGGTCCAGATCAGGGATTAAGTTTGGAGTTGATCCCCCATTTTCCCCCTTTTTTGTACCTATCTAGTGTATCTGCAAGGCACGCAAAGTATACATAACCCCCCACACACACACACACACACAGCGAAGATCTCTTTCCATACATGGAACATACAGGGCCTTAATTCCCCATACAGAGGAAAACAAATTCTTTTCCATCTCAAGAGGTTGAAAACCAAAGTGGCCTTCCTGCAAGAGACCAAATTGATTCAAAAAGATACCACCATGATGGCGCAAGATTGGGTAGGGCAAAAGGCCCATTTCTGTGCCCCCCAACAGGAAACACGGAGTGCTTATTCTGATTCATAAATCCCTCCAGTGGACTCTGCGTGCTTCTACTGCAGACCAAGATGGTAGGTGGATACTGGCCCGCTATGATACCCTCTCAGGCCCCATGACACTGTGTAATGTTTATGCCCCCAACACTGACGACCCACATTTTTTCATAATTTGGCCGATAATATATTTTCCTTTTTATCTGTGGACTCCCTTTTCTTATAGGAGAGATTTTAACCTTACCCTTGTGCCTGCACTGGATAGAAATGATACTAGTAAAGAAACTCATATTAAATGAGTTAGAGCCATCCTTCAATTGATATCAGACCAGGGACTCACAGACACCTGGAGGCTCTTTCACCCCTGAGTGAGAGATTACACCTATCACTCAGAGCCAAACTCCTCCTGTAGTAGACTGGATTTCTGGCTTGTGTCCTAAATTGTCCTGTGAAATTCCATTAACATAGCCATACTCCCTCGAGTTATTTCAGACAACGCTCCAGTACAGTTGTTGTTATGGGGCAATCCCCTCCCTTCCCCTCGGTGGATCTTAGATTCTCTCCTTATGAGAAACCCAGACTTCATCCCTTGGGCCAAAAATGAAGCCTCAGTGTTTTTGAAGGACATCCCTTCTGCTGCTACCTCACCAGGGAACACTTGGGAGACATTCAAGGCCACCATGTGGGGGAATAATATGGGCTATGCAGCAGCTAAGAGAAGGGCCCAGGAAAAGCAACTACTTGGATTGGAACAGCAGCTGATACAGGCTGAAAGAGTTTTTTAATCCCTCCTCTCTCCCTCCTCTAGTTCTCCTCTCGGTAGATCCATTTTGGGCCTTCGCTTTGGAATTAACCAGCTGCTAAACAGGAAAGTGGAGGTGGCAATTCTCAGACTTTGCCATACCTTTTGGGAAGGGGGGATAAGGGAGGGAAAGTACTAGCTTGCCAATAGCGATGTCAACAGGCCAGCAAACACATCCCAGGACTGAGGGACATACAAAGGATGATGATCACCTCCCCACAGACAATAAGATTATGGCTTTCTTCTATGGGAAGCTTTACACCACCACACGCCAAGAGACAGTACCAAGTACCCAGGCCTTCTTAGATGGGCTGCACCTCTCTAAGCTGACACCACACCAAACCCTGGAGCTGGATGCACCAATCACACAACAAGAAGTACTAGCAGCCCTCAGCAGCCTACCTGCTGGTAAGTCCCCAGGTAGTGATGGTTACACTGCAGATTTCTACCAAGCTTTGGCCCCTGCACTCTTGACTCTACTGACAGAGGTATTTCAAGAGGCTGAAC
This sequence comes from Neoceratodus forsteri, assembly GCA_016271365.2. NCBI lineage: Eukaryota > Metazoa > Chordata > Ceratodontiformes > Ceratodontidae > Neoceratodus > Neoceratodus forsteri. The sequence goes on from CM028135.1 coordinate 374,040,917, forward strand.
TTAAAGGGTTTCTCCCCCCACCCTTTGGGAGGCCACAATCATGGTAATCCCCAAGAAGCGGAAGGACCCTACATACCCAGCCCATTATCGTCAGATCCCTGTGATTAACTTGGACAGTAAAACTTACACCATGGTGTTGGCTGCCAGACTGAGCCCCCTCCTTTCCCACCTTATTCACCCCTCCCGGATAGGTTTCATGCCTGGTAGGCCCAGTACTGATCATCTTAGAACATTGATAAACCTGATGCACATCGCTAGTACCTTTCCCTCTCCCGCTGCAGCCATTGATGTTGATTTCGAAAAGGCATTTAATTCCCTGGAGTGGGACTATTTTTATCCTCCCTTCTGTCATTGTACAAATCAAGGTCCCAACATCACGATCTGTCTTTGCTTCAAATATTGGACTTAAACCCCAACCATTGAGTGTGGCATCTGTCGTGTTCTCCCTTCAAACAGTCCTTCCTCCCTAGGCCATCATGTCCAACCCTCTCCTATCTCATCTGACCTTCCCTCCCCACTCCCTATACATGCCTACAGTACTTATCAAAGGAATCTTACATCTCAATCTTCTTCGCACTTTGATGCTAGAGGAACTGCCACTCCTGCTCACTATGACTCCTCCAATGATGTTTACTGTATAAACTTTAGCTCATTACCTTACATCCACATATCTATATCCATGCAATTGTATTTAAATGGCAGTACCTCCTGTTGAACCTATTGCTATGTTCTGGTGCAAGTATCTTGTCACATGTGATAGTTACATGTTATTATGTTGTTACTACTATGTAATTGTTATGTATGTTCACTCAACCTGTTATGTCTTAACCCTGTTGGCAATTGTTTTGCCCCAGGTCTATCTTGTAAATGAACTTGTCTCAATGATGTTCCGCCTGGCAAAATAAATATTTTGATTGATTGATTGACTGATACAGGCTGAAAGAGTTTTTTAATCCCTCCCCTCTTCCCTCCTCTAGTTCTCCTCTTGGTAGATACATTTTGGGCCTTCGCTAGGAAATTACTTTCACATTTGGGGATAGGGTCTAGCTTCCGTGCGAGGGTACAGGCAATTTATGCCAACCCTATTGCCTGGGTCACCACCAGTTCCATGCTGTCTCCCCATTTTCCTCTGGAAAGAGGTACCAGACAAGGTTGCCTATTATCTCCCCTTTTATTTGTCTTGATGGTGGAAGCACTAGCAGCAGCAGTTTGCCAACACTCCCATATTGGTGGTATAACTGTGGGAAACAAGGCCTATCCTACAGTTATGTACTCCAATGTTTTACTCATCCCCTTGGCAGACACCCAGACAGCAGTGCCCCACCTATTGATCTTGCTGAATGCCATTGCCCAATATTCAGGCCTAAAGCTTAATCAGTCAAAGACAGAAATGCTTTCTCTTAATGACCACTGCCACCAACACCTAGCAGAGACCTCTGGCTTGCTATGGACCCCCTCTGGTAATACCTACCTGGGCATTTATATTATCCCCAAAATAGAACATCTTTGGTCTGCTAATATACACCCTCTTCTACAGTCCACCAAGCCTGAATTTGACTGATGGCGGCTCCTGAAACTTACCCTAGCAGGGATGATTGCGGCAATAACGTTGGTTTCTGCCCTCAGAATTCACTACCTTCTGGCCCACATCCCTAGTCCCCTCCCTAAAAAGTGGCATTTGCTTATCGACAAACTGTTTGAAGATTTCCTCTGGGAAGGGGCTAAACCCAGCATTAGCCACTCAAAACTTAGAACTCACTGGAACAAAGGGGGATGGAATCTCCCTTGGATGGAAGGGTACAAATGGGCATTCCAGGTAGCTCAAACTGTGTACTGGTTCCAGGGTAATCCCCACCTTACCCCACAGTGGGTCATTATAGAACAGCAGATGACAAATGTAATATACCCCCTTTCTTCTTTTTCCACCTGAAGGGTTCACCCCCCACCCACAGACCACCACCATTAGGCTTACCACCATTACCTATGGTGATGGAATCCAGGAAAGGTTGGTTTTATGTTCACTCCAGACTCGCCTTGGACCCAGTTCCACTCCCTATGGCCCCTCTTTGGCAGAATCCGAACATCAACATAGAAAACAAGAAGGAGCACTGACTGCAATGGTTTGGGAAGGACTTTAGTAAAATAGGTAACCTTTACGATCCAGACTGGCACACAATCTCCAGTTTTCAGAAACTGCAGGAGCAATGGCTTCTCCCCTCTGAAGATGTTTGGAGATATCGCCAGTTTAGGGCAACCCTTAAACCTCTACTGGAGATTAGCGGGGACACCAGTAGCTCTGTGGTCCTTCACTCCTGGATTAACAAACCTAAGGGACTAGCTGGGAGGATATACTGTCTGGCCGGCTCAGGGACACCCTTCCCTCCCAATCAGAAGATTCCAAGTACAAATGGGAAAAAATGTTACAGTGCACTATCACTACTACACAATGGGGACAAACCTGAAAGGACAGTCACAAAAGGTACCATGATGCTCGATCCAGACTAATCTAGAACAAAATTTCACATTCCTGGTTTAAGATTCCCACAGTTTTACATAAAGCTAAACTCACAAAGTCAGACACCTGCTGGAGATGCTAGGTGAAAGAAGCTGACCTGGCCCACATACTCTGGACATGCCCAAAAATACGGAGACTATGACAGGGTGTGTGTTCCATGTCCTCAAAAGTATTGCAGAAACCAATTCCCCTGTAGCCCAAGTTCTTTCTTTTGGGGATCAGAGCCAATATGCTACCCCTAACACAGCTTGAATACAGATGGCTGGCAATACTCGCCATACAAACCAAAAGGGCCCTGCTGTGCAAATGGCACACACCATTTATCCCCTCTCTAGGTGAGATGATGGCCACCCTCTCTGCTCTGGCAGTACTGGATTAGCTCACTCACATTCGCACTTATTAACTGACCAAATGCTATACATGTTGTGCCCCCTGTCTCCACTATGCCAACCCTCCTGAGGGAGTGGGATGAATTGGGTCTGCTTACTTACTACTCACTGTCTCTCTGTCCATGTGAGGACAGAGCCAGTGGCATACTGGACCACTGAATCATAGCTAGTAGTTCTGGCATCCTTTAATTTCCCTTAGATTACTCCCTCTTGTTAGGTCCAAACTGACTATGGCCTCTTACCACTAAGAGTTGGGCCGATGCTCCTTTTATCCAGATTAGTGGCTTGTTATAGACAAAATGAGGTAGTAGATCAGATCCTTTATATATACTTTCGTTCTCTCATAGCGGAATTACCCTTTCATCTCTGACACTGAACACTGCTTTCTGGCCTTCTGGCAAGGAATGACACAATCGGAGCCCTGAAGAGTGTAATCATTGCGACTAGGCCTTGCAACCACAAGTAGTCAAGACCCCAGTTACTGAGTAACCTTAGCTGGTTCCTCTTACCATAAACCCCCTCTCTGATACTGTTATATTCTCTCTAGGGCCCTCTTCTACACTTGTCTATCTGCCTACCGGCTACATTATGATGTATTATTTAATTATGTCCCTATGAATGTTTAAGATTGTCTTAAAGCCTATTACTTAAGATCCATGACACTACCATTCAGTGTACTGTTTTGCATGGTTTCACAAGATATACATTGCAAACATGTATATTTAGAGTTAAGGTATGTTTCCCTTCCTTCCCTAGTTCCTTCCCATTCTACCTTCCACTATCTTCCCTTCCCTTTTATGTTTTATTCTAGTGATAAAAATGTAAAACTTACAGTGGCATGACATGGTTGTCTATTCTAGATGATTGTACTGGTATGTACTGCATTTTACTTTTGGAAAAACAATAACACATTTACAAGTCAAAAACAAAACACATTGTCTAGCTCTCAAACCACTAAGGGAGACTGATCTCAGTATGCGCCTGGAAGAAAAGATAGAAGAACGAGTCCATGTCCATAATGAGATACATTATTGTCGAAGTCATTCCAGCAAGTGTGATAAAAACATATTCCCTGATCAAATCAAAATCCCTAGTTGAACTAGGAATTTGCTCTGGTCTAAAGGGTGGCCATGGCACAAAAAAACAGGAAATTAATTATCAAAAACATGCCACTATACAGTCTTTAAAAATTCCAATGACTAAAACTGTGCCCCAGTAGAGTAAAATAGCAAGCAATAACATGAAGAGGAGCAGTTAATGTCATAAAGACTACCAGAGTTTAAGGTGCAGTGTAGCAAAATCCCAGATAGGGCATGTATTGCCTTTCAGGCAGAAAATAGCTCCGACACAGAAATATCATCCTCACTTGTATAGATTAAGAGTCTGGAGAAAGATCAACATGTTGTCACCGGTCCTTGAAGAGGTCAAAGAGTAGTTCCTTTAGAACTTCAGTATACTTAACCGGTAGTTGGAAAAAAAAAACATGAAAGAGTCACTTATTCAATTTTGCCAGAATAACATGACCCTCAGTTGAACAGTCAAATTTAACCAATTTGGCCATCATTTTAACCACATTGGGAGCTTAAACTATGCATCTAGAAAAACAGAGGGAAGGCATAGAGCAATCCCACAGCCATAACAGTAGTCAGTAATGTGATGTTCATTCCAGGAGAAATAGTAAAAGACAGAGGAGTCCATTGACTCAAAATTCTGGTTCGAATCAGAATCCCAATCTGAACTGAAGAGTGGCTGAGATACAAAGTCTTGATCCTGGAACATGAAAGAAAAAACAAAACCTAATTGAGTAGATTGAAGCCAAAGATCTGGATGTCTAAAGTGTGCCATTGTACAAACTTAAGAAGCTCAGAGGATCAGATGAGTGCCCCATTAATGTAATATAGTGAGCAAATCCTCAGGGAGAAGTATTTGGGATTATAGAGACCTCCAGAACTTAATGCATACAGGAGCAAAATCCTGGTTCAAGCAAGGATCGCCCACTGGGGCAGGAATAACCTCCGAAATAGAAATGTCATCCTCACTCGTATAATGGTGCTAGATCACAGAGGATTACCAGGCTTCACCAAACCTTGAAAAGATCAGGGAAGAATTCCTTCGGATCCTTGGAAGCTTGTTAAGCTGTTTAGAAGGATCGACAAATACCTTGAATTTGCACTTGTTGCCGAGCTGGGTATACAACTTTGAAATGGATCCTGGCGGAAATTAGCTTGGTGACTACAGGATGATAAGCAGCTCTTTTCTGTCGGACTGAAGTGGGCAGATCTTGCGTTATTCTCAACTTCACCCCCTCCCAAGAGATATCCTGGAACTCCCTAACGTTCTGCAAGATGTGTTGTTTATCTAAATAATTTAAGAATTTCAGAATGAGGCTTCTTGGAGAAATCCTTCCTGGGGTGCTGGTGAAGAGAGTGGTGGGCCCACTCAAAAATATATGAAGGGTTATTTGGCAATGGTCCAGCAACTTTATTCAATAATTTTTGAACAAAGGTGATAGGAGAGGAGCCATCAGCAGATACTGGGAGACCAAAGATGAAGATATTGTTCCTTCAGCTCCTCCTTTCTAGGTCCTCCATTTTGCTTTCCTTTCAGGACAGTTTTTGTTTAAGTGTGCATATCTCTGGGTCAGCCTGATCTCCCCATTGTTCTAGACCCTGGTCTTCTGTGAACTGCACTGGCTGATGGTCAGGTGGAGGATTGTCTTCAAGGTAGGGCTCCTTACCTACAAGACCCTACAAGAATGGGGACCTGTTTATCTGCAAGATCTCCTTGTCCCCTATCAGCCACCCTGGTCTCTCCATTCTGCCGAGGGAGGCCTGCTGGTGGTTCCCAGGGCTAGGTTGCGGCATTCCAGGGACAGGGCTTTTTCGGTGGCCACACCTACCCTGTGGAACTCCCTACCTGTTTTTTTAAGGGAGGCTCCCTTGGTAGAAGTCTTTAAGAAGGACCTAAAAACATACCTGTTCCATCAAGCATTTATAAATTAATTCTATTAATGCTTTTGATTTTACTGTGATTGTACTGAAATAGATAGTATTTTAAATATGCTCTTAGTGGATTTAGTATGGATTTAGTGTATTTTGGTGCTATGTGATTTGTACATTTTTATAATTATAATGTATGTATTGTGCAGCTCCCAGAGTCTCAGGAAATAGGCCCTTTTACAAATAAAGTATCTATCTATGTAAAGAATGAGTGTGGGCCTCCATCTCTCCTACTTGTCGCCCAGATCTCCAAGGTCACTTCAAAGAGATTTTAATTCCTCGTTATGTTCATGCAGAGATTTTTTAAAAGGGCTGAACTCACTGAAAAAGCACTCCTCTGAAAGTGGTACAGGTGCTGAGCTGGTAGTTGTGGTTTACCCAGCATTTGAGCCCTGGGCTTGGAAAGCTTAGATGACTTATCTGGTGTTGTGTGTGGCATGTGTTTTGGCAGGGCTTGCTGCATCTCTACCTTCATTTTAGCTGTTCCCACTGTTTTGTTTCCAGCACAGTCCAGCTAAGAACAACTCCATGGAAAGTTATGAATCATTTAGTTTAAAAATATAAAGAAAATACCAACTGAGAACTTAATTCAAAAAAGGAACGTCAGGAGCTGGGTTGAGCTGCTGCTACAGCATCTGAGGCATCACATAACTACAATGGAGACCTGTTTGGAGAAACACATGCCTGAACTAAGTGACAGATGTGACCCCAATCAAAGTACAGGCTGTGAAAATGGGTAGTGCAGGTTAACCAGTTTGAAAGTCACAGCTTAACAGGCATGACTTTAATTTAGAGGTGCTGTATATCAGCAGGTAGCACCCAACCTGCTGTGTGAATTGTAGTCCCATAGCCTAGAGGGTGACATCTTTTTTCAGAGAATCTTGTTAGATGTTTCCCCTCTGATGGCACAGCAAAGACTGGTGGTTTACCACTGTCCAGAAGGTTCATGTGCCCAACATTCTGCTTATAGATACATAGATATATATATAGTGTTGGCAGATAGGGGCCTATGGCCCACCCAGTCTGCCCATTTGAGCTTGTAAGTTCAGTTTATGTTTTCCTAAAAGTCTATTGCCCCTTACCCTTGACCTCCAGAATTCCTTTATGTCTATCCCATGCATTCTTAAATCTCATGATTGTTTCAGCCCCCAATACTTCCTCTGGCATGGTGTTCCACTTGTCCACTACCCGTTCTGTGAAGAAATTCTTCCTCACGTTTCCTCTGAATCGTCCTCCCTCCAACTTCATCTCATGCCCTCTAGTCCTGGAACATCTTTTTTGTTTAAAAATAGTGTATTCCTGCACCCTGTTCCTCCCTGTAAGATACTTGTATGTCTCTATCATATCCCTTCTCTCCCTCCTCTCCTCCAGGGAGTACATGTTCAGTTCCTTCAACCTGTCCTCATAGGACTTGCGATGCAATCCATGCACTATCTTTGTTGCCCTCCTCTGAACCTTCTCTACCCTGTCTACGTCCTTACTTAGGTAAGATCTCCAGAACTGTACACTGTACTCCAGGTGGGGCCTCACTAGTGTCTTGTATAGTGGAATTATGACCTCCCTTTTCCTGCTGGTGATGCCCCTGCCTATGCATCCCAGCATCCAATTTGCTTTACCTGCTGCCTTGTCACACTGTTTCCCTACCTTGAGATCATCAGAGATGATAACCCCAAGATCCCTTTCCTGCTTGGTGCATGCTATCCTCACCCTCTAACTGATACATTGTCAGGGTTTTGTGCCCATATGCATTATCTTGTACTTCTTTGCATTGAATTTCAACTACCAAACCCCTGACCATTCTTCAAGTTTCTGCAGGTCCTTCTCATCTGTCTACACCCTCTGGTGTGTCTACTCTGTTACAGAGCTTTGTGTCATCAGCGAACAGTGAAATTCTGCCTTCTAGGTTCTGCAATGTCACTGATGAAGATGTTGAATAGGACCGGTCCCAGCACTGATCCTGTGCTACCCCACTGGTCACTCTTCCTCTGTGGAGTGACAGCCATTTACCACCACCCTCTGTGTCCTGCCGCCCAGCCAGTTACCTACCCACCACACTACTGTCTTGCCCACACCCATATTCCCAGTTTGTGTAATAGTCTTCTATGTGGCACAGTGTCAAAGGCCTTGCTGAAGTCCAGATAGGCCATGTCCACTGCCCTCCCTGATCCACCTCCCTAGTCACCCAGTCAAAAATTCAATGAGGTTGGTCTGACATGACCTCCCCCTGGTGAAACCATGCTGCCTTGGGTCCTGTAGTCCATTGACAACCAGATGTTCCACCAATCTCTCCTTTAGTAGTGCTTCCATGATCTTTCCCACTACTGAGGTGAAGCTGACTGGTCTGTAGTTCCCCACTTCCTCTTTGTTCCCACTTTTGTATAAGGGGACTACATCTGCTATCCTCCAGTCTTTGGGTACATTCCCTGTTTCCAGTGATCAGCTAAACAGGATAGCCAGAGGTTCAGCCACCACCTCTCTTAGTTCTTTAAGGACCCTCGAGTGCACTCCATCTGGCCCCATTGCTTTATCAACTCTTATTACTTCCAGTTCCTTCAGGACCCTTTCTCGTGTAAAGGGACTTGTGTCCATTTCTGCACCATTCTCACCCCTTGTACTCCCTTCAGACCCATTACCCTCCTCTTCCTCAGTAAAGACTGAGCAGAAATACCTGTTCAATATGTCAGCTTTACTGTTGTCATCCTCTACGTGGCCCCCATCCTCCCCCTTCAGTCTCACTATCCCTCCCATTGCCTTTCTTTTTTCACTTATGTACCTGTAAAATGTTTTGTCCCCTCTACCCACTGATTTTGCAATGTGTTCTTCTGTCTGAGCTTTGGCTTCCCTTACTGACCTCCCTGCCTCCCTTTGCTTCTCCTGGTACTTCTCCCTATCCCCTTCTGCCTGTGTCTTTTTATATTGCCTGAATGCAATCTTTTTGGCTTTCACTTTCTTTACTACCTCTTTGGAAAACCATAATGGTCTTCTCTTCCTTTTCCTCTTGCTAACCTGCTTAATGCATAATTCTGTTGCTCTTATAATCCCCATTCTAAATACTGCCCACTGTTCCTCAACCCCTGATTCCTGTCCCATTCCCCTTAATGTCTCTTTCAAGTATCTCCCCATTTTCCCAAAGTCTGCCCTCCTAAAATCCAGGATACGTGTTTTTGTATGGTTTGGTTCTGCTCTTTCTGTGATTTCAAACCACAATGACTGGTGGTCACTGTTCCCCAGGTGCTCCCCCACTGTTAGCCCCATCATACTGTCCCTGTTTGTGAGCACAAGGTCCAGTATTGCCTTCTGTGGAGTTGGTTCCATGACCAGTTGCTTGAGGAAGGCACCCTGAAGGGAGTCCAGGATAAATCTGCTCCTAGTTGATGCTGCTGCTGGGATGCTCCAGTCCACATCTAGAATACTGAAGTCTCCAACTAGTATTACCTCACCCTTGTCTGCCATCCTTTGGATGGCTAGCATCAGCTCCCTATCTGTTTCTTCCTCCTGGACTGGTGGTCTATAGACCACACCTGTGCGGATGGCTGGCCCCATTTTCCTTTCCAGCTTAACCCACAGTATCTCTCCCCCATTTTGTTCCTCCTGGATCTCTGTGGCCCTTATGTCATTTTTCACTTACAGTGCCACTCCTCCTCCCTTCCTACCTGCCCTGTCTCTTCTGAATATGTTGTAGCCAGGTATGGCCATCTCCCAGTCGTGGTTATTATTACACCAGGTTTCAGTGATGGCCAATATCCAGGTCTGACTGCACCATGACAGCCTCCAGATCTTCCATCTTGTTGCTAAGGCTCCTGGCATTTGCACACATGGCTTTCCATGATTTGACCTCCCTAGACTGTTTCACTGTTCTACTCCAGCCCCTTCCTTGGTTGTCCTTTATCCCTGGTTCTCCTTGTTGTCTGCCCTTCTTCTGAATTTTGCCCCTTTTCTGCCTATCCACCTCTTGGGCACTAATTTCCATCTTTTGTACACTGCTTTGTAGAGATAGCCACTTCTCTGTTTCACTGGTTCCACTGCTAGCTGTGGGGGGTGTGCAAGCAGGTACCCTCCTTGTTGGCCTGCCACCACCCTTTGCTAGTTTAAATGCTTGTCAATGTAGCATTTAAACTCATCATTGAGTGCTTGGATTCCCCTCCAGGATGGATGCAGGCCGTCAGGCTTGAACAAACCTCCATCCCTCCAGGTGGGTCCCCAGTCACCAATGAATCCAAACTCTTCCTCACAGCACCAGTTCTTTAACCATGAGTTAAAGTTCCTGGTGCATGCACCCCTATGCTCTCTCTTGCCTCTTGCAGGTAGTACTTCTGAGAAAGTGAAAGATGTAGCTACTTGCTTGAGATCCCTCCCCAATTTCCTAAACTCTTCCTGAACTTCCTTTGGCTCCCCATTTGCCAGGTCATTAGTACCTAGGTGGATAATGATATCCAGCTTACCCTCTCATCTTGCCTTCCCAGTGATCCCCCAGGATCTTCCTTCCATCCCTCCATGCCGAGGCACCTGGTAGGCACCTCACCTCCCTGTCCTCCCCCTCCTTTGTTCCTAGCTGGATCCCTCTTATAATGGAGTCCCCACCAGGATTCATTTCCTCCTCCTCCTCTGGTGTCCACTGCTTTCCCCACTTAGGTCACCTCCTTGGCTAATCTCCACATCCTTTCCTTCCACTTCTCTGGGTACCTCTATTTAGTTGTCCTCATTTGCCAGTGTGGCATATGAGTTCTTGAGTGGAATGGGATCTGGGATGTGCCTGTGCCTGACCACTCTAACCCTCCCTGAGCCCACTGTCTTCTAAATGCTCCTCGTTCTTGGCATCCTTTGAGGCAGTTGCATTGGACTGGGTGGTCTCTGGATAGGGGTGATGGTAATCCTGACCCAGTTTACTTCCACTCTGAGTCTGGCTACCTCATCCCACAGTCCAGAGAGATGCATACAGATAGGGCAGCACCTCAGTGTCCAGAAGGTTTGCCTGAATATGGCTGCCCCACAGCCATTGCATTGCACCACTCCCCACATTATACTACAAATATACTGCTATTCCACTACTTGTCTGCTACTGAAGCCATCCTAGTTCCCTTTTTATTAATTTGCTGTCCTAAAAATCTTGCCACTGATCCTCAGATACTTTTCTTTTTAAAAAAAGAAAATAAACCAATAAATAAATAAATGAATCAAAACACTTGTCATGCTGAGGGTGGGCTTCTTCACCTTTATGCCCCTCCTACTCCACACCCCTTACTATACCCTGTGTTTAGCTCCTGTCAATCAGATTTAACAGGGCATATAATTAAGAGTTGGGGGAAGGGGAGGGGGGTGAAAATTTGCAGCATTTAAAGACAGCAGAGAAATACACCACCACTACGTTTTAAATTTTCAACAGCCCAAAAACAATTCTAAGTAAAGACAACAAAGAAAGTACAGTGTCACTAAAAGCCCACAATCTAAGTTTAAAAGAAAAATAGCAATTACCAGTTACTGTAAAGCACTGAACTGAATATGTTTCCTTCCCCTTCTGGCTTTTTCTGAGAAAATAAAATTCACTTACTACCTCAACTCTGACTAAGCCCCACCTCCAGTTATCATGTAGCTGAGGTCAGAGGCCAGACAATTAACACCCCTCACCCAAGCTACAGGGCAAGTCAGACAAGCCAAGACTAAATTTGCAGCAATTAAAGACAGCAAAGAAATACACCACCACTATGTTTTAAATTTTCAACAGCCCAAAAACAATTCTAAGTAAAGACAACAAAGAAAGTACAGTGCCACTAAAAGCTCACAATCTAAGTTTAAAAGAAAAATAGCAATTACCAGTTACTGTAAAGCACTGAACTGAATATTGAATATTCTAGGCTGATTCAGTCTTTGGGCTGTGCTATTTCTCCTAGTATGGGTGCACATCACCCATATATAATGACTACCTATTGACGATTTGAAGCACTACAGAAAACATAATCCAACTTTGAAGTAATAAGCTTGTTGCTAATAATTTATGTGATGTGGGTATTAGAAATTGGTCAGTTATAGAAATCATTTTAAGTATTTTATGTAAACATTTAAATCAAATTATTTATCTGTATCTCAAAAGTAAAACTATTCAGATAGTCCTTTAAATAATAAAATAATAAAGTAATAAAAATCATCAACCTTTTCCCCTGATAATGCAAGAATCTGGAAATCATTAAAAAAAAAAAGATTTTTGCCTGAGCTTGAAAACACCATCAATTTAGTCTTCTTGGAGTTCAGTGACAACTTGTTTTTCAGAAATCAATCAGGCATACAGGTATTCAAAAAGTCAGTTTGTAAGGTCTTTTGCAAATCAAAAAAATTATAACCTGAACTAAAAATGACAGTATCGTCTGCAGAAAGTAAAAGTTCGGAGGAAACACAAACCTTGGGCATAGAATTCAAAAACAAGGAAAATAAAAGTGGTCCTAAAATTGATCCCTGCAGAACTTCACATTTAATCAATCTACTCACAGATCTGATGCCATCAGTAGCAGTACAATGCATTCTATTTTTCAAATACCCTACAAACCAAGATACAGAATCCACAGAAAAAAAAACAAAGCTGGCAAAGAACACAGCAAAAGCACATGATACACAAGATCAAAGGTATTGGTGAGGTCCCAAAAGACTGATGCCACATGGAGTCCTTTTTTCAGGTCACCATAAACAAAGCCTGTGAATGCCACCAAAGCTGTTTCAATAGTTTGCTTAGACTGGAAGCCATGCTGCCCCACAGTCAGAGATCAAGGGACGGATTTTCAAAACAGGATGCAAGATGTGGCAGGACACAAGTTACACCCAAAAAACCTGCGTCCAAGCCACTGCACCAAATTCTGGTACAAAATGCAAATGCAATGATGCAAGACGGAAAGAATAGCAACATGTGGCTGATATAAGGCTGCAAACCACACACAGGTTACAAAACACAGGTCACAGAATGACAATGCAACCCAGAAATGCAGCAGTCTGAAAGGGTAGGTAGCAAGTGGAAGGCTGGTCGTACGACAAAGGGGCAAGAAGAAACATAAGAGCAACTTCAGCAAACAGGAGACTGACATCCTCCTGCATGAAGTAGATAACCATGCTGCCATCCTCTTTGCCAGGCATGGCAAGAAAGATCAGAGACCAGAGAAAGGTGGTGTGGGCCGACATAGCCAGGAAGGTGAATGCTGTGGCCTGCTCCAAATGGACTGTCCGTGAGCTGCAAAAGCACTATAATGATAAGAAGGAATGGACAAAGGAGAAACTCGTCCATAACAGGAGGACTGCAATGGCCACTGGTGGGGGTGAGAGACAAGAAATACTCCTCAACAGCAAAGAAGAGAGGATTGCAGCACACCTGAGCAGCCCAACTATAGAGGGTGTGAGCATCATGGATACATACAGCATGCAGAGTGGGACAGGTAAGTCATACATGTGAAATGTACTGTACTGTGGCACCAGAGAACAGATAGGGTAGAACATGGGAATACTCTAATGGTGCTAACCACCAGGTGGCACCGACACAGACCAACACAACAGTGACTGAGCACATGCACCATGGTGCCCATGTGTGGGGGCTCCTGTGATGCCACCTCCTCAGGGACAACTGGTGTTGTTGCTGTGCAGTATGGCCATGTGTATGCCATGTATCATATGGCGGGACACGTAAGTGTCAAGGTGGGTAGTACTACCAAAAATAGGTTTTACACAGACAACTGCAGTGCCAGACTGTGATGGGGCTGAACACATGTGACCAACAATGGGACACAGTCTAGGAGGTATGTGGAGGGCAACACAGGATGTAATATACAGAGGGCTGACTGTGCCAAACACATAGCTGCAACATTGGTCAGGCAATGTGCACCATGGCAGCATGCACAGCTGACCATAACATGGTGAGTGTGCATGACATGCCGTGTGAGAATGTGGCCCATGGCAAGGTGCACAATGATAACAAGTAAATGGCCAGATGGGTTGTCGGGTGCAGAGCAGGGTGATGAGAAGGGGGCAAGACCTGCAGATGCAGTACCACCCACACTGTACAGAGCCCACCACAACAAGGGGCATCAGAAGCCCCCACTACAGTAGAGACAGCTGTACATCCCCCTGTGCAGCATGCTGCCCCATCCCAACATTGGCCTGTCAGCATTGCCAACATAAGACTGAAACTGTCAGCAGTGAAAAAAGGAAAACTGGGGATGGGGGTCTCAGAGCAATGCAGGGGAGTGTCATGGGGGAGACATGCCACAGGAGGAAATACTGAACAGCTAAATCTGCCCCGTAGCCACTAAAGAGGGGGATTGTCATGGACCACAGCTGAGTAGCAGACATGAAAGAGAAGAAGGGGTAAACACTAGGCCATGCACAGTGGACCAAGAGGTACACCCAAACCTGAAGGTAGGAAAACCAAAGGGGACAAATAGCATACATCCAAGGTAATTAAGGGTGCTGTGAGTGGATACAGCAGCAGACCTGGCAGCCCTGCCCAGTGAGGCACCCATCACAGGTCTGATTCCAGAGGACTGAAAGAGGGTACATGAAGCCCCACCAAACAACAGCGGTAGAAGGGAAGATGCTGGGAAAGTAGTGCAGTCAGCAGCACTTTGGTAGTGGGGAAGATCATGCAAATAATACTGAATGAAACAACAGTGGCACACACAAAATTCTGTGTGGCACAGGATCAGAGGCAACATGGAGTCACAGCAAGAAGGTTGTGTCAAATGAATCTGAGATAAATGTGTGAATGGGTGACAAACCAAATAAATGGTGGTGGGGGGGCATTGATGTCACCAACCCAGAGTTCAGTAAGTCCTCTGACACTGTCCCACTGAAAAGGCTATGGACAAGAATGGTAGCCTTGGCATTGGGTACAAGGTGGTACATTGAGTTAGGAACCGGCTAATAAACAGAAAGATGAGAGTGATGGTAAATGGGAGCCACACTGGGGTGACTGGAGTGACCAGTGGGGTGCCAAAGGAAGCAGTCATGGGGTTAGTCCTGTGTAATGTCCTCATCAGTGACAGTACTGTAGGGCTTGAGGGAAAGGTCTGCCTATGCGCAGATGACACCAAGATGTGCAACAAGGTGTTAACAACAGATGGGATGGTGTGAATGCAGAGGGACATGGGGAAGCCTGTCAATTGGTCGGAGGAGAGGCAGCTGAGGTTCAGGTCAAATAATTGAAAGACATTACCGCTATTATGTTGTAATGCTGCACATTACCAGTTCCAGGTCCCCTGCAAGTTCTCCCTCCTCCGCCAGTGCTTCCACATACCTCTCTTTTTTCTCAGGAAGCCCTAGCCAGAATCCCTACTGAGATCACTTTGTGTCACCCCCCTCTTTTTCTCTTTACCTCATGGTAAGATATTGAATGAAGGGGCAGGGGTCTCCCCCTCCCCCATTCTGATTTCTACACAGGACCTCAGCTTCAGAAAGACATGAAGCTCTTCTGGATCACATAAGTTTTGGCTGGCTCTGGCCAGCAAGCACAATGGTAGTAAAAGTTTATTTAATTGTGTTTAGTGCCACAATAGGAGCAAATTTCTTGTAACGATCACCATAGGGGCCATTTGGAGCAGGGGCTGTCACGGCTCATCTGCATTAAGTTCGCCACCCTCCACGTGAACAACTATGCATGCCATTGGCTGGGGCTCCAGCCGGCTGAGCACAGTTGTATCCTCACTGTGAGTTTGCTTTTCTTAGGTTAGTAAATGGTTATTTACAGCTTACACTAACTGTGTTTACATATTGAATTGTTGTATAGATAGACTAATTAATTTATTTCTAGGGGACAGGTGACATGTAGTTAGGTCACATTTCCTCAGTTGTTGTTGATTCTGATATCTTCCTTCTGGCCCAGATCAGGGCTTAAGTTCAGGGTTGATCCCCATTTTCCCCTTCTTTTGTACCTCTCTAATGTATCTGCAAGACAGGCAAAGTATACCTGCACCTCCACCCCTCACATAGTGAAGATCCCTTGCCATACATGGAATGTACGGGGCCTTAATTTCCCCATAAAGAGGAAATACATTTCTTTCCCATCTCAGGAAGTTGAAAACCAAAGTGACCTTCCTGCAAGAGACCAAATTTATTCAAAACGATACCACCACGATGGTGAAAGATTGGGTAGGGCAAGAGGCCCATTCCAGTGCCCCACCAGGAAACACAGGGTGCTTAATCTGATTCATAAATCCCTCCAGTGGACCCTGCATGCTTCTACTACAGACCATGATGGTAGGTGGATACTGGCCTGCTATGATACCCCCTCAGGCCCCATGACACTGTGTAATGTTTACTCCCCCAACACTGATGACCCACATTTGTTTCATAATCTGGCCGGTAATATATCTTCCTTTTTACCTATGGACTGTCTTTTTCTTATAGGGTGAGATTTTAACCTTACTTTTGTGCCTGCACTAGACAGAAACTTTACTGGTAAAGAAACTCATATCAAAGCGGTTAAAGCCCTCCTTCAATTGAAACCAGACCAGGGTCTCACAGACACCTGGAGGCTCTTTTACCCCCGAGTGAGAGATTACACCTATCTCTCAGAGCCAAACTCTTCCTATAGTAGACTGGATTTCTGGCTTGTGTTCCAAATTGTCCTGCGAAATGCCATTAACATAGCCATACTCCCTCAAGTTATTTCAGACCACGCTCCAGTACAGTTGTTGTTTTGGAACAATCCCTCCTTTCACCTCAGTGGAGCTTAGACCCTCTCCTTATGAGAGACCCAGATTTCATCCCTTGGGCCAAAAATGAAGCTCAGTATTTCTGAAAAACAACTCTTCTGCTGATGCCTCACCAGTGAACTCTTGAGAGGCCTTCAGGACCACCATGCGAGGGAACATTATGGGCTTTGCAGCAGCTAAAAGAAGGGCACAGGAAAAGCAACTACTTGAATTGGAACAGCAGCTGATACAGGCTGAAAGAAGTTTTAAATCCCCCCCTCCCCCCAGTTCTCCTCTCGGTAGGTCCATTTTGGGCCTATACTTTGAAATTAACCAGCTGCTAAACAGGAAAGTGGAGGTGGCAAGTCTCAGACTTCGTCATATTTTTTGGGAAGGGTGGATAAGGGAGGGAAAGTACTAGCTTACCAGTTGCAACATCAACAGGCCAGCAAACACATCCCAGGACTGAGGGACATGCAAGGGACAGTGATCGCCTCCCCACAGACAATCAATAAGATTATGACCTCCTTCTATGGGAAGCGTTACGCCACCATGCACCAAGAGACAGTACCAGGTACCCAAGCCTTCTTGGATGGGCTGCACCTCCCTAAGCTATCACCACACCAAACCCTGGAGCTGGATGCCCCAATCATACAAAAAGAAGTACTAGCAGCCATCGGCAGCCCACCTACTGGTAAGTCCCCCGGCAGTGATGATTACACTGCAGATTTCTACCAAGCTTTGGATCCTGTGCTCTCACCTCTACTGACAGAGGTATTTCAAGAGGCTGAACTTAAATGGTCCCCCCCCCACCCTTTGTGAGGCCACGATTGTGGTAATCCCCAAGAAGTGGAAGGACTCTACGTACCCAAACCATTATTGTCAGATCTCTCTGATTAACTTAGACAGTAAAATTTATGACAAGGTGTTGGCTGCCAGACTGATCCCCCTCCTTTCCCACCTTATTCACCCCTCCCAGATAGGCTTCCTGCCTGGTAGACACAGTACTGATCATCTTAGAACATTGATAAACATGATGCACATTGCTAGTACCCTTCCCACTCCCACTGCGGCCATTGCTGTAGATTTCAAAAAGGTGTTTGAGTCCCTGGAGTGGGACTATTTATATACTGTACTTCACACTTGGGGATGGGGTCCAGCTTCCGTGCGATGGTACAGGCAATTTATATGAACCCTACTGCCTGGGTCACCACCAGTTCCATGCTCTCTCTCCCCACTTTCCTCTGGAAAGAGGTACCAGACAAGGCTGCCTATTATCACCCCTTTTATTTGTCTTGGCAGTGAAACCACTAGCAGCAGTTAGGCAACACTCCCATATTGGTGGTATAACTGTGGGGGACACAGCCTATCCTACACTTATGTACACCGATGACTTACTCCTCCCATTGGAGAGTGCCCAGATAGTGGTGCCCCGCCATTTGAACTTGCTGGATACCTTTGCCCAGTATTCAGGCCTAAAGCTTAATCAGTCAAAGATGGAAATGCTTCCTCTTAATGACCACTGCCACCGACACCTAGCACAGACCTCTGGCTTGCTATGGGCCCCCTCTGGTATTACCTACCTGGGCATTAATATTACCCTGAAAATAGAACATCTTTAGTCTGCTAACATACACCCTCTTCTGCAGTTCACCAAGACTGAATTTGACAGATGGCGGCTCCTGAAACTTACCCTAGCAGAGAAGATTGCAGCAATAAAGATGGTTTCTGCCCCCAGAATTCACTACCTTCTGGCCCATATCCCTATTCCCTTCCCTAAAAAGTGGCATTTGCCTATCGACAAACTGTTAGGAGACTTCCTCTGGGAAGGGGCTAAACCCACTTTAGTCACTCAAAACTTAGAGCACACAGGAACAAAGGGGAATGGAATCTCCCTTGGATGGAAGGGTACAAATGGGCATTCCAGGTGGCTCAAACTGTGTGCCAGCTCCAGGGTAATCCCCACCTTACTCCACAGTGGGTCGTTATAGAACAGCAGATGGCAAATGTAACATACCCCCCTTTCTTCTTTTTCCACCCAAAGGGTTCACCCCCACCCACAGACCACCACCATCAGGCTTACTGCCATCACCTACTGTGGTGGCATCCAGGAAAAGTTGGTTTTATGTTCACTTCAGACTCACCTTGGACCCAGTTCCACTCCCTATGGCCCCTCTTTGGCAGAATCCAAACATCAACATAGAAAACAAGAGGGATCGCTGGCTGCAATGGTTTGGGAAGGGCATTAGTAAAATAAGTGACCTTTGTGACCCAGAACAGCACACAATCTCCACTTTCTGGAAACTGCAGGAGCAATGGCATCTCCCCTCTGAAGACGTTTAGAGATATCTCCAGATTACGGCAGCCCTTAAACCTCTCCTGGAGATTAACGGGGACACCATTAGCTCTGTGGTCCTTCAGTCCTGGATTGACAAACCTAAGGGACTAGCTGGGAGGATATATGGCTGGCTCAGGGACACCCTCCCCTCCCAATCAGAAGATTCCAAGTACAAATGGGAAAACATTTTTACACTGCACTATCAGTACTACTACACAATGAGGACAGGCCTGGTAGGATAGTTACAAATGGTACCATGATGCTCGATCCAGACTAATCCAGAACAACATTTCATATTCCTGGAATAAGACACCCACAGTTTCACATACAGCTAAACTCATAGAGTCAGACACCTGCTGGAGATGCTAGGGGAAAGAAGCTGACATGGCCCACATACTCTGGACATGGCCAAAAATACAGAGACTGTGGCAGGGTGTGCCTTCCATACCCTTGAAAGTATTGCAGAAACCAATTCCCCTGCAGCCCAAGTTCTTTCTTTTGGGGATCAGAGCCAATATGCTACCCCTAACACAGCTTGAATACAGATAGCTGGCACTACTCACCATACAAACCAAAAGGGTCCTGCTGTGCAAATGTCGCACACCGTCCATCCCCTCTCTAGGTGAGGTGACAGCAGCTCTGGCAGTACTGGATAAGCTCGCTCACATTTGCACTTATCAACTGACCAAATTCTATACATGTTGGGCCCCCTGTCTCCACTATGTCAACCCTCCCAAGGGAGTGGGATAAACTGCAACTAGTGGGCTAGACTAGCTCGGTCTGCTTAATCACTACTCACACTCTCTCTGTCCATGTGAGGACAGAGCCAGTGGCATATTGGACCACTGGATCATAGCTAACAGTTCTGGCATCCTTTAATTTACCTTAGATTACTCCCCCTTGTTAGGTCCCAAGTGACTATGGCCTCTTACCATTAAGAGTTGGGCCAATGCTCCTTTTATCAAGATTAGTGTCTTATTATAGACAAAATGAGGTAGTACTAGTTTTAGATCAGATCCTTTGTGTATGCTTTCATTCTCTTGTAAGGAAATTACCCTGGTCATCAATGACACTGAACACTGCTTTCTGGCCTTCTGAGAAGGAACAACACAATCGGAGACCTAAAGAGTGTAGTCATTGTGACTAGGCCTCGAAACCACAAGTATTCAAGACCCAAGTTAGGTGAGTAACTTCAGCTGGTTGCTCTTACCATAAACCCCCTCTCTGATACTGTTATATTCTCTCTAGGGCCCCCTTCTACACTTGTCTATCTGCCTACTGGCTACATTATGATGTATTATTTAGTTATGTCCCTATGAATGCTTAAGATTGTCTTACAGCCTATTACTTAAGATCCATGGCACTACCATGCAGTGTACTGTTTTGCATAGTTTCACAAGATATACATTGCAACCATGTATATTTTGAGTTAAGGTATGTTTCCCTTCCTTGCCTAGTTCCTTCCCATTCCACTTTCCCATATCTTCCCTTCCCCTTCCCTTTTAATCAATTGTTTTACTCTAGTAAAAAAAAATGTAAAACTTACAGTGGCATGACATGGTTGTCGACTCTAGTTGATTGTACTGGTATGTACTGCATTTTATTTTTGGAAAAACAATAACAAATTTACAAGTCAAAAACAAAACACATTGTCCAGCTCTCAAACCACTAAGGGAGCTTGATCTCAGTATGCGTCTGGAAGAAAAGACAGAAGAATGAGCCCATGTCCATAATGAGATACATTATTGTCGAAGTCGTTCCAGCAAGTGCGAGAAAAACAGATTCCCTGATCAATGAGATATGGGTAAATGGTTATAAAAGCTGGATTTCCCCAGCTTATAAAACCTCTAAATATGGTAGAGCTATTGGCGGATTGATTATATGTATCAGTCTGTTAACTGAATTTGAGAATCCTGAAGTTAGCATGTATAATGACTTCTTTATGTATGTTGTTATTACAACCCAGGGAAAATGTTTTGCATTATTTAATATATATATATATATATAGATATATATATCTATATATATAGATATATATATATAGATATATATATCTATATATATATATATATATATATATATATATATATATATATATATATATTTCCTCCAGTAATTAAAATAAGTGAACTGACTGGCATCCTTAACTGTTTAGGACAGAATACTGAATCTTTGAAATGTAGATATCCAGGGATATCTATATTTTTGTTCGAAGACTTTATTGTACATGTGGGTAGTGGTATTGAGAATGTAGCACTGGATTGGGGAAGTGATGATATTTTAAATATACCTGTGTGTCAATCAAAGGATGGGGTGTTAAACTCAAAATGTAAATTGCTACTACAGTTTCTGGATAAATTTAACCTAAGGGTCTTAAATGGTAAGACTAAAGGTGATTGGGAAGGGGAGATTTCCTTCCCTACAATTAAAGTGGTGGAGTGTCTTAGATTTAGGCATTGTAGAAGCATTAGACTATCATAGAGTTAAGCATTTTAAGATTTTTAAATCATGGGATAGTAACCACTTTCCTCTGTTATGTTCTATTGTATTAAACATTAAGCTAAAAAGAGAAAAATATAAAGGAAGAAAAAGAGGCTGACGTTAATATGTGTATTAAGTATGGGAGAAAAGTTATATGGAATAAATATACAAAATAATGTATTGACCTGATAATACAAAAGCAAAATATGATGGAACATCCAGTAGATATAATGAATAAGGTTGGAGTAATTGAGCAAATCCAATATTTTGAACATTATATGCAACAAATAATTTTGGCAGAGATATCTGAAAAAAGAAGTGTGGTACAGGCTATTATTGGTAGATTATGTTGGTTTGATTATGAATGTAGAAATCTAAGGAAAGAGATTAAAACAGTGGGTAAAATTAGGGTCCGAAATACTTCCCCGGTTATACTGAAGGCCTTTAAGAATCTAAAAATAGAATACAAAACTATGATACATAAAAAGAAGAGGGTATATAACCTCTCATTATGGGGTAAATTACAGGACTCCATCCTTAAGAAAGATAGTCAAACATTTTGGTCATTGGTATCCTTGAGTTGTTGAGTGGCTAATATTCAATATAACTAGTTAGGACTGATATCAGATGAACAGTGGGTGTGTCATTTTAGAAAGATTTATGGCCATGACAATACTAGTGGTATGGAGGATGATAAAGAGGAAAGTGATCCAGTCTCACTTTTATTTTCTCTTGAGGAAGTAAGGAAGGCGATACAAGCTCAAAAAAGGAATAAAGCCCCAGGAATTGATGGTGTACCAGCTGAAGTTTATTTACATAATGTTGACCACTGGGCAGAGGTTTTGTTATGTTTATTTGTAGCAATTGCCCAATCCCTTGTGTTGCCATTAAATTGGAATAAAGGGGTAATCATTCCGCTATTTAAAAAAGGCTCTAAACATGACCCTATGTGTTGTAGGTCAATAATTTTATTGCTTATTTCCCAAAATATATTTACCCACTTGTTATTGAAGAGAATATTAGTCTGGCTGGAAGAAAAAGAAGCAATTTCAAAGTACCAATGTGGCTTTAAGAAAAATTGTAACACACTGGATCTGGTTTTTAGGTTGAATTATTTGTTGGAATTATAGGTTCGTAGGAAAAAAATGTGTACTTTTCGTATGCTTTGTTGACATAAGAGCCGCTTTTGACTCGGTGGATAGAAATAAATTGTGGGAGATTCTGACAATGTTAAATATAGATAAGCATCTGTTAAAAATGTTACAAAGGTTACATTAAAATACCACTGCCCTAGTGCGTTATTCTAGAGATGGTGCACTTTCAAGAGAGATAAATGTGAGAAAGCGGGTCAAGTAAAGTTGCCTACTAGCTCCAATATTGTTTAATCTATATATTGAAACAGTAATTAAAGCTATGGCTAAGATTGATACATTTGCCCCTTCAATAAATAAGGAAAAATTCCAGTTATTATTATATGCAGACGATGCTTTGGTTATCTCACAAATGCCTTTAGGCCTATAGAGGGCAGTGACAAGTTTGATGGACTCATTTGCCAAACTGAAACTAGAGTTGAATGTTGAAAAAACTAAAATAATATAATTTGGGGAAAAAAATTATGTGGAACGCTCCTGGGAAATTAACAATAAAAGAATAGAAGAAGTGAAATCATTCAAGTATCTAGAAATTATATTTGAGAATAACATGAGGTGGGATGCTCATATAAGTGAGATAAAAATAAATCATATAGCTCAATGAGTGCTAAATATGCCTTTGCCAACAGGTTTGCTAATAATTCTTTCATGGCTCTAAGGAGAACATTTGAAGCTAAAACCATTAGCAAGACATTATATGGCTGCGTAGTATGGGGCCTGCCATCAGGAGACACAAAATCAGAATCTATCCAGAATGCCTTTCTGAGAAATACACTGGAGCTCCCATGAGATTGCCTGACAGCCTTTATGAGATTGGAAGCAGGTATTCCTGCTCTAAATGTTAAAATTAATATTAGAGCCATAAAATATTGGGAGAAGGTAGTGAAGATGTCCATGGATAGGCTTCCCAAATTATGTTGGGTTGACTTTTTGGAGAGATTAAATGGAGAGACTGGTATGAATGGGTGGTTCCAAAGTTTGAATAACTTATTAAAGAATTTTGGTATGGAAAATATATGGTCTAATAAAGCCATGATTGATGCAAACCTGTTTAAGAAGGCTATTATTCAAATATTCTCTGATGTTGTGCTCCAAACTGACCTTGCCAGAATACATGAGTTAGATAGATATGGGTATTATTCTGACATAAAAGTAAATGGGAAAATGGAAACATATCTGGCATGCTGTGAAAATAAAAAAACATAGAAATAGTTTGCGCAATATGAGGTTGGAAAGTCTGGGTATTGTAAATTTACAATCTAACAAATGGTGGGGTCAGTTTGGGAATGGGACAAAATGCAATTGTAACAAGGATAATGCAGAAAGTTTACAACATAAATTATTAGAATGTGATGAAATGAAAAAAGAAAGAGATAAATGGATAACTCCACTGATTATGGTAGATAAGCTGGAAAATAAGGATATGTGTATGAAGCATCTGCTTAGTCTGAAAAATATTAGGATAACATATGGTATGGCAAATTTTGCCAATAAAAGGAAAAAGTGAACCCTGAGTATAATTCATGTTATAATCTTCTTATTCATGCTGTTTTACAATATTGTATTACAATGTTTTACTTAGTTTGTCTGATGATAAATATTTTATGTATGTTCTGTGATGGATGTGATAAAATGTGCTGTTTTTATACATCTTTCATATTAATAAACTTTGAACTTGATCCCCTGATCGAATCAAAATCCCTAGCTGAACTAGCAATTTGCTCTGGTCTAAAGGGTGGCCACGGCACAAAACCCAGGGAATTAAGTATCCAAAACATGCCATTATACAGACTTTAAAAAATCCAGTGACTAAAACTGTGACCCAGTAGAGTAAAATAGTAAGCAAGAACATGAAGAGGAGCAGTTAATGTCATAAAGACCACCAGAGTTTAAGGCGTAGGGTAGCAAAATCCCAGATTGGACAGGTATTGCATTTCGGGCAGAAAATAGCTCCAACACAGAAATATCATCCTCACTTGTACAGATTAAGAGTCTGAAGAAAGATCAACATGTCATTGCCGGTCCTTGAAGAGGTCAAAGAGTAGTTGCTACAGAACTTCAGTATACTGAACCGGTAGATCGAAAAAACACCAAAGAGTAATATATCCGATTTCGCCAGAATAACATGGCCCTCAGTAGAACAGTCAAATTAAACCAATTTGGCCATCGTCTTAACCACTGTGGGAGCTTAAACTATGCATCTAGAAAAACAGAGGGAAGGCATAGAGCAAGTCCATGGCCATAACAGTAGTCAATAATGTGATATTCATTCCAGGAGGAATGGTAAAAGACAGAGGTGTCCATTGACTCAAAATCCTACTTCCAATTAGAATCCTAATCTGGACCAAAGAGTGGCTCAGATACAAAGTCTTGATCCTGGAACATGAAAGAAAAAACAAAATATCATTGAGTAGAATGAAGCCAAAGAGTTGGGTGTCTAAAGTGTGCCACTATACAAACTTAAGAAGCTCAGAGGATCAGATGAGCACCCCATTAATGTACTATAGTAAGCAAATCCTCAGGGAGAAGTGGTTGGGATTATAGAGTCCTCCAGAATTTAAAGCATACAGGAGCAAAATCCTGGCTCAAACAAGGATTGCCCATTGGGGCAGGAAACACCTCCGAAATAGAAATGTCATCCCCGCTTGTACAATGGTGATAGATCACAGAGGATTACCGGGCTTCACCAAACCTTGAAAAGATCAGGGAAGAATTCCTTCATATCCTTGGAAGCTTGTTAGGCTGTTTTGAAGGATTGCCAAATACCTTGAATTTGCACTTGTAGCCGAGCTGGGTATACAACTTTGAAATGGATCCCGGCGGCAATTAGCTTGGTGTCTACAGGATGATAAGCAGCTCTTTTCGTCGGACTGAAGTGGGCAGATCTTAGTTATTCTCAACTTCACCCTCCCAAGAGATATCCTGGAACTCCCAACGTTCTGCAAGATGTGTTGTTTATCTAAATAATTTAAGAATTTCAGAATGAGGCTTCTTGGAGAAATCCTTCCTGGGGTGCTGGTGAAGAGAGTGGTGGCCCACTCAAAAATATATGAAGGTTATTTGGTGATAGTACAGCAACTTTATTTAATAATTTTTGAACAAAGGTGATAAGAGAGGAACCATCAGCGGATTTTGGGAGACCAAAGATGTAGATGTTGTTCCTTTAGCTCCTCCCTTCTGAGTCCTCCATTTTGCTTTCCATTCAGGACAGTTTTTGTTTAAGTGTGCATATCTCTGGGGCAGCTCGATCTCACCATTGTTCTAGACTCCGGTCGTCCGTGAACTGCACTGGCTGATGGTCAGGTGGAGGATTGTCTTCAAGGTAGAGCTCTTTACCTACAAGACCCTATAAGAACTGGAACCTGTCTATCTGCAAGATCTCCTTGTCCCCTATCAGCCACCCCAGGCTCTCCGTTCTGCCAAGGAAGGCCTCCTGGTGGTTCCCAGGGCTAGGTTGTGGCATTCCAGGAACAGGGCTTTCTCGGTGGCCACCCCTGCCCTGTGTAACTCCCTACCTGTTTTTTTAAGGGATGCTCCCATGGTAGAAGCTTTTAAGAAGGGCCTAAAAACAAACCTGATCCACCAAGCATTTATAAATTAATTGTATTAATGCTTTTGATTTTACTGTGGTTTTATTGAGATAGATAGTATTTTAAATATGCTCTTAGTGAATTTAGTATGGCTTTAGTGCATTTTGGCGCTATATGATTTGCACATTTTTATAATTATAATGTATGTATTGTGCAGCTCCCAGAGTCTCAGGAAATGGGCCCCATTACAAATAAAGTATCTATCTGTCTAGAAAATTAGTGTGGGCCTCCACCTCTCCTACTTGTAGGCCCAGATCTCCAAGGTCATTTCAAAGAGATTTTAATTTCTGCATTAAGTTCATGCAGAGATTCTTTAAAAGGGCTGAACTCATTGAGAAAGCACCCCTCTGAAAGTGGTACAGGTGCCGAGCTGGTAGTTGTGGTTCACCCAGCATTTAAGCCCAATGCCTTGGAATGCTTAGATGACTTGTCTGGTGTTGTGGATGGCATGTGTTTTGGCAGGGCTTGCCGCATATCTGTCTCCATTTTGGCTGTTCCCACTGTTCTGCTTCCAGCACAATCCAGCTAAGAACAACTCTAAGGAAAGTTATGAATCATTTAATTTAAAAATATGAAGAAAATACCAACTGAAAACTTAACTCAAAAAAGGAAAGGCAGGAGCTGGATTGAGCTGCTGCTACATTGTCTGAGGCATCACATAACTACATTGGAGACCTGTTTGGAGAAACACATGCCTGAACTAAGTGACAGATGTGACCCCAATCAAAGCACAGGCAGTGGAAATGGGTAATACAGGTTAGCCAGTTTGAAAGCAGCAGCTTAACAGGCCTGATTTGAATTTAGGGGTGCTCTCTATCAGCAGGTAGCCCCAACCTGCTGTGTGAATTGTAGTTCCACAACCTAGAGGGTGGCATCTTTTTTCAGAGAATCTTGTTAGATGTTTCCCCTCTGATGGCACAGCAAAGACTGGTGGTTTACCACTGTTCAGAATGTTCATGTGCCCAACATTCTGGGCTGATTCAGTCTTTGGACTGTGCCATTTCTCCTAGTATGGGTGCACATCACCCATATACAATGACTACCTACTGACAATTTGATGCACTACAGAAAACATAATCCAACTCTGAAAGTAATAAGCTTGTTGCTAATAATTAATGTGATTTGGGAATTAGAAATTGATCAGTTATAGAAATCATTACACGTAATTTATGTAAACATTCAATCAAATGATTTATATGTATCTCAAAAGTAAAACATCTATCCAGATAGTCCTTTAAGTAATAAAATAATAATAATAAATCTTTATTTTTATGGCACCTCTCATAAAACCAAGGTGCCTTACAGAATAAAACAGATTGAACATTTCAAATCTTATATTAAAACAAGTAGCACAGGAAAGCAAATACAATAAATACAGTCAGACTCCAAATGCTTGGGTCCACAGAGCAACCTTTTCCCCTGATAAATCAAGAATCTGGAAATTATTAAAAAAAAGATTTTTGCCTGAGCTTGAAAACACCATCAATTTAGTCTTTTTGGAGTTCAGTGACAATTTGTTTTTTTAGAAATCAATCAGGCATACAGGTATTCAAAAAATCAGTTTGTAATGTATTTTACAAATCCCAAAAATTATTACCTGAACTAAAAATAACAGTATCATCTGCAGAAAGTAAAAGTTCAGAGGAAACACAAACCACAGGCATAGAATTCAAAAACAAGGAAAATAAAAATGGTCCTAAAATTGACCCCTGCAGAACTCCACATTTAATCAATCTACTCACAGATCTGATGCGATCAGAAGCAGCACAACGCATTCTATTTTTCAAATAACCTACAAACCAAGATACAGAATCCACAGAAAAAAACAAGCATTTGTCGATGCCGAATGTTTGCTTACTGGCATTGGCATTGGTAGTGTAGGAGTTAGAGAGATGCATAATAGGAATGGCAGTGAAGTATCGAACTGAAGCCAACCCCACCACCACCCTACAGAGACTGACAGGCATTGGGGTGTGCCTTTGGGTCATCAGGCATAACTGCCATGCCATTTCACCACACCCTATGCTGCAGACACCGACAAGTATCACGGTGTGCCTTGGGGTCTTTGGCCCTTATGCTCACCCCCATTCCATCAGGAAATACAGTGAGATGGGTGTTATATAGGAGAATGGGGTGAACTTTGGAGCCAAAGAGTCCAAGGCACACCTCGATGCCTCTCACTGGCTGCAGGGAAGGAATGGTATGAGCATTACAGGTGAGAATCCCAAGTCACACCCCTGATGCCTTTCAATCTCTACAGGGTGGGATGTTATGGTCGCAAACCCTAATGCCTCAGGCATTCATTGGCATTTTCACTCCAAATTTTCAACATGGTTTTTTTGTGACCCCCACCTTGTGAACAGTGGCAATATCAGTTCGTTAGCCGAAAGTGATTTTGCACAGCAACTACGCCATTTGACACCACAGGTGTGAAAACAAATTTTGAACTGGATGTGAAAAATGACAGCTGTACTGTTCATGGGGAGGTGCAAAAAATGGGAATGTTGAAAATCTGCAGTGAAAATATTTAAAAAACTGGCGGATTCATGAGCGTGCGTAGAAAATACGCAACGCACACCCATAATGCAATTACTTTGGGGATTTTTTTACAGCAGATTATCAACACAGGCATTTTGGAACCTCCGCTATGAACAGCGTCACTGTGATTTTCTTAATCGGTCCCGAACAGTGATTCCCCACAGCGACCACACATTTCTGCGCTGGAAGTGCAAAAACACATTTCAGCCATGGTGTGAAAATGACAGCAGTACTATTCATAAGGAAGTGCGGAAAAATGGCAGTGGTGAAAATCAGGACTGAAAATATTAGAAATCCATGAACTTACAAGGGTGCTTGGAAACTGCGTAATGGTCGCTCGTAACGCAGTCATTTTATGGACTTTTTTCACCAAATTTTTAACGTAGCCATTTTACCACCTCTGCTCATTAACAGTGTCACTGTGATTTTCTTAATCTGTCCCAAACATTGATTTCGCACACCGACTGCGCCATTGTGCGCTACATGAGCAGGAACACGTTTTGGTTGAGATGTGAAAAATGACAGCTGTACTGCTCATAAGGAGGTGTGATAAAATGGCAATCTTGAAAATATGGAGTGAAAATATTGAAAATTTGCAAACTTATGAGCGAGCATAGGAACTGCGCAACACATGCTCGTAAAACAGTCATTTTTGGAAATTTTTTCACCAAATTTTTAACACAGCCATTTTAACACCTCTGTTCATGAATAGTGTCACTGTGATTTTCTTAATCTGTCCTGAACATTGACTTCGCACACTGACTGCGCCATTGTGCACACTACATGCGTGGAAACACATTTTGAGCAAGATGTGAAAAAGGACAGCTGTACAGCTCATAAGGAGGTATGGTAAAATGACAATGTTGAAAATCTGGAGTGAAAATATTGAAAATTTGTGAACTTATGAGCATGTGTAGTAACAGCGCAACACATGCTCATTAAACGGCCATTTTTGGGAATTTTTACACCAAATTTTCAACATAGGGTTTTTGAGGGCCTACCTCATGAACTATGACACTGTCATTTTATAAATTGGTCTTGAAAGGTGGTTCCAGGCAGTGACCGCGAAATCACCTTTTAGGCCCGATTAACAAAATGACAGTGACAAAATTCATGAGGTGGGGTCCCAAAAACCCCATGCTGAAAATTTGGTGAAACAAAAAAATTCCCAAAAATGCCTGTGATATGCATCAAAGTTGAAAAACCCCTATTTATTCCATTATACAGCTTACCTGCATTTCCTAAGTTCGCGGTCAGCTTTGAAGAGTGCAGACGTGTTACCGGTCCACCGAAGATCCACCGAAGATCATTGCGTGGACTCCAGAAGTAAGTATGGGGTGAGGTGGGGGTGTGGGGAGGCAGGGTGCGTAGAGGGTGGGCGTGGCTGGGGGAAGGGGATCAGGACATTCAGTGAGGGAAGGTTTTTTCTTGCAGGTTTTTTTTTCTTTAGATGATGTGGGACTTGTGCCACGCTGGGGTGGGCACCCAGTGTGGCACCTGGTAGTCTGTTGGGGGGGAACAGTGGAGCTGACAGGGGTCTGGGCACCCCCATTGGCCATATGGACTGTTGCCATGCTGGGGTGAGCTCCCAGCATGGCACCTGGAACTTTGTTGAGGGGGAGCACAGCAGAGCTGATGGGATTAGGCACCCCTTGGCCATACAAAGTGTGCATGGAAGCATGAGCCGCAATATGTGTGTGGGGGAGCACATGAGCATGCATTATCTTATCGCTGCTCACTGAAGTGGAGCGCTCCCTTTCAACTGTATGGCACTGCATTTTCAACTGCTGTCATAGACAGCTGCAGCATTCATTGGTGAACTAAGGCCACACATCAAACACACTGACTGAAATGGAAGACAGGGTGCCACACTTACAAAAACTTGGATGATGGTACTATGTTTCTTGCACATGCGTGCAAGCAAACATAAAAACAAAGCTGGCAAAGAACACAGCAAAAGCTCATGATACACAAGATCAAAGGCCTTGGTGAGGTCCCAAAAGACTGATGCCACATGGAGTCCTTTTTTCAGGTCACCATGAACAAAGCCTGTGAATGCCACCAAAGCTGTTTCAATATTTTGCTTAGACTGGAAGCCATGCTGCACCACAGTAAGAGTTCAAGGGATGGATTTTCAAAGCAGGATGCAAGATGTGGCAGGACACAAATTACACCCAGAAAACCTGCATTCAAGCCACTGCACCAAATTCTGGAACAAAATTCAAATGCAATGATGCAAGCAGGAAAGATGCAAATAGCAACATGCGGCTGATAAAAGGCTGCAAACCACATGCAGGTTAAAAAACACAGGTTGCAGAATGATGACACAACCCAGACATGCAGCAGGCTACAAGGGTAGGTAGCAAGTGGAAGACTGGTCACACGACAAAGGGGGCCAAAAGAAACATAAGAGCAACTACAGCAAACAGAAGACTGACATCCTCCTGCATGAAGTAGATAACCATGCTGCCATCCTCTTTACCAGGCATGGCAAGAAAGATCAGAGACCAGAGAAAGGTGTTGTGGGCTGACATAGCCAGGAAGGTGAATGCTGTGGCATGCTCCAAAAGGGCTGTCCATGAGCTGCAAATGCACTATAATGATAACAAGGGGTGGACAAAGGAGAAACTCGTCCATAACAGGAGGACTGCAATGGCCACTGGTGGTGGTGGTGAGAGATAGGAAATACCCCTCAACAGCAAAGAAGAGAGGACTGCAGCACACCTGAGCAGCCCAAATATAGAGGGTGTGAGCAGCATGGATACGTACAGCATGCAGAGTGGCACAGGTAATTCATACATGTGAAATGTACTGCACTGTGATGCCAGGGAACAGCCAGGGCAGAACATGGGAATAATCTAATGGTGCTCACCACCAGGTGGCACCAACACAGACCAACATAACAGTGGCTGAGCACATGCACCATGGTGCCCATGTGTGGGGGCCCCTGTGATGCCACCTCCTCAGGGACATCATATGGCAGAACACGCATGTGTCAAGGTGGGTAGTACTACCAAAAATAGGTGTCACACAGACAACTGCAGTGCCAGACTGTGATGGGGCTGAACACATGTGACCAGCAATGGGACACAGTCTAGGAGGTATGTGGAGGGCAACACAGGATGCAATATACAGAGGGCTGACTGTGCCAAACACATAGCTGCAACACTGGTCAGGCAATGTGCACCATGGCATCATACACAGCTGCCCATAACATGGTGAATGTGCATGACATGCCCTGTGAGTATGTTGCCCATGGCAAGGTGCACAATGATAACAAGTACATGGCCAGATGGGTTATCGGGCACAGAGCAGGGGGGTGAGGAGGGGGCAAGACCCACAGATGCAGTACCACCCACACTTTACAGAGCCCACCACAACAGGGGGCAGCAGAAGCCCCCCCACTACAGCAGAGACAGCTGTACATCAACCTGTGCAGCGTGCAGCCCCATCCCAACATGGGCCTGTCAGCATTACCAACATAAGACTGAAATTGTCAGCGGTGAAAGAAGGAAAACTGGGGTGGAGGACTCAGGGGGATACAGGGAAGTGATATGGGGGATATCTGCCACTGGAGGAAATACTGAACAGCTAAATCTGCCCCGTAGCCACTAAAGAGGGGGATTGTCATGGACAACAGCTGAGTAGCAAACATGAAAGAGAAGAAGGGGTAAACACTAGGCCATGCACTGTGGACCCAGAGGTACACCCAAACCTGAAGGTAGGAAAACCAAAGGGGACAAATAACATACATCCAAGCTTATTAAAGGTGCTGTGAGTGGAAACAGCAGCACACCTGGCAGCCCTCTCCAATGTTGCACCCATCACAGGACTGATTCCAAAGGACTGGAAGAGGGTGCATGAAGACCCACCAAACAACAGTGGTAGTAAGGAGGATGCTGGGAACTGTAGTGCTGTCAGCAGCACCTCGGTAGTGGGGAAGATCATGCAACCAATACTGAATGAAACAGTGGCACACACATAGATACATACATAGATACATAGACAGTGTCGGCAGATAAGGGCCTATGGCCCACCCAGTCTGCCCATTTAAGTTTTCAGAATTCACAGAATTCAGTGTCGCGCAGGATCAGAGGCAACATGGAGTCACAGCAAGAAGGTTGTTTCAAAGGAATCTGAGAGAAATGTGTGACTGGGTGACAAACAAATAATGGTGGTGGGGGGACATTGATGTCACCAACCCAGAGTTCAGTAAGTCCTCAGACACTGTCCCACTGAAAAGGCTATGAGCAAGATGTGTAACCTCGGCATGGGGTACAAGGTGGTACACTGAGTTAGGCACCGCCTAATAAACAGAAAGCTGAGAGTGATGGTAAATGGGAGCCACACAGGGTGACTGGAGTGACCAGTGGGTTACCAAAGGGAGCAGTCACAGGGTGAGTCCTGTAGAATGTCCTCATCAGTGACAGTACTGTAGGGCTTGAGGGAAAGGTCTGCCTGTGTGCAGATGACACCAAGATGTGCAACAGGGTGTTAACAACAGATGGGATGGTGTGAATGCAGAGGGACATGGGGAAGCCTGTCAATTGGTCGGAGGCGAGGCAGCTGAGGTTCAGGTCAAATAAGTGCAATATGCTGTCATTGGGATGAGGGAAACCTGCTGAGAGCTAATGAATGGGAGAGGGGTTGCTGATGAAAACAAGGGAGGAAAGTGACCACGATGTCATCATGCCAGATGAACTAAAGTCATGTAAACAGTGTAAAAAGGCTTCAGGGAGTGGCAGTGGCATGCTAGGATGCATAGGCAGAGGGATCATCAGTATCAGGTGGGAAGTGGCAGTGCCACTGTCAAACACACTGGCAAGGTCTCAGTTGGAGTACTGTGTGCAATACTGGTGGCCGCACACTAATAAGGACATTGACAGGATGGAGGCAGTGCAGAGAAGGGAACTATGATGGTGCTGGGCTTGGATGAGTAAACATATGAGGGGAGCTGAAAAGACATCAATGTGTACCTGTGGGAGGACAGCAGGAAGTGGGGGGACATGGTGGTAAAAGAAAATACTGTAAGGTGCCAAACAGCATAGGAGCATGAGACAGAATGGGCATGATATGGAATTGTAAGGTGACAGGGGAAGTGGACATGTTTGGAATGCTGATGTCCCATGGAGGGTCATGAACACATCGATGAGTCTGCCACAGGTGGTGGTAGGAGCGAGCTAATTGGACTGATCCAAACATGTTGGGACTGGCATGAAGGAACCCAAGGGGTGGGAAGCCAATGACAAGGCAGGGTCACATGCTGACAATCAGCTTAGGGCTAATGGGAGGACTGCATGGAACTGGTGGTCCTCAACTGCAGACAAGGTCCCATGTAGAGATGCAGAGGATTCAAAATTCACCAGCGAAGTGCCCGTGAACTGGGCACTTTGGGTTGTCACTCCACTTCATGGAGTGGCCAATATGAAAGGCTCACTTCACCTTGTAATTATTACTTTGCATTGTCATTCCGCCTTAACGCGAAATAAGGCGAAGTGACAACAATATTGGCAGCCCCCCACACACACAGTCACCAGAATTAATATGCATCCCCAAAATGCTACTGTCTTGTGTCCAGAAAACTCCCCAGTGCTGACAAAGTGAAATGAGAGTGTAACAAGAAATGCAAAGTTTCCCAGAATTAATGGCACACTCATTCATGCGTGCAGTGGTCAAACACAGCCACTAGAATTAATGTGCATCCCCAAAATGCTTCTGGCTTGTGTCCAGAAAATTCCATAGTGCTGACAAAGTGAAATGAGAGTGTAATAAGTCATGCAAAGACTCCCAGAATTAATGGTGCACTTAGTCATGCATGCAGTGGTCACACACAGTCAACAGAATTAATGTGCATCCCCAAAATGCTACCTTCTTGTGTCCAGAAAATTCCCCAATGCTGACAAAGTGAAATGAGAGTATAACAAGAAATGCAAAGTCTCACGGAATAAATGGCATACTCAGTCATGCACGCAGTGATCACACACAGTCACCAGAATTAATGTGCATCCCCAAAATGCTACTGTCTTGTGTCCAGAAAATTCCCCAGTGCTGACGAGGTGAAATGAGAGCATAACAAGAAATGCAAAGTCT
Organism: Neoceratodus forsteri; assembly: GCA_016271365.2. Classification (NCBI taxonomy): domain Eukaryota; kingdom Metazoa; phylum Chordata; order Ceratodontiformes; family Ceratodontidae; genus Neoceratodus; species Neoceratodus forsteri. The sequence goes on from CM028135.1 coordinate 374,075,669, forward strand.
CCCAGAATAAATTGTCCACTCAGTCATGCGTGCAGTGATCACACACAGTCACTAGAATTAATGTGCATCCCCAAAATGCTACTGTATTGTGTCCAGAAAATTCCCCAGTGCTGACAAAGTGAAATGAGAGTGTAACAAAAATGCAAATTCTCCCAGAATTAATGGTGCACTAAGTCATGCATGCAGTGGTCACACACAGTCAGCAGAATTAATGTGCATCCCTAAAATGTTACTGTCTTGTGTCCAGAAAATTCCCCAATGCTGACGAAGAGAAATGACAGCGTAACAAGAAATGTAAAATCTCCCAGAATCAATGGTGCACTGCAAAAGCACTTAAGACTGAGCTGTGCACTCAAGAGATGCAGACACAAAGGCACAACAACACCTAACCAGTGCTCACAAATCACAAATCCAAATCTGGAAAAGAACACCTTTTTCCGGCTGGGGAAGGGTAGTGCACGGAAGTAACAGTCCACTACCAGTAAAGGTACCATAATGCAGTACAAAAAATTCATGCAGGTGCGGTTGATAGCAGGTTAACACTGCTGCAATTACTCTGAGGCACTAGAAAAGGAATCTGATTTGATGGCACGCATCGCACACACACTACAAGTAACGTGAAGCAAATTGAAAACATTTAGTAATATAACCAAATGTTTTAAACAAACTGAAATTATACACTGCTGCAACACAACAATCAGCAAAAAAAGTCAAGAATTACTAAAAATATTATTGTGTACACATTAACACAGTCATATAAGGAAAATTTAACCAAAACAGAAAGACTGCCTTTTTCTCCCAGTTAATCTACCTACACCACAGATAGCCCCTCCCTAGACCCTGGAGCAGTCGTCGGCAGTTGAAATAGTCAGTTGCAATTCAATGCAGTTGCAATCAGTTGCAATTGCACTGGATTGCAGTCATAAAATAGTTGAGTTGAAATCCACCACAGTTGACAATTCCGTGACCTGTCCAAGTTTGTTTTTGTGGTGAACTGCAGTGTGTTTTCTCTTTTTTTCTTTCTGGGGGGAGGGGGGCCAGGGAGGCCATGAATATCTAATGGTCCTCAACTGCCAACACCGAACCTTGCAGCCAATAACATGCACCCCTGGCTCCTGGACACAAAGCATCCACCAATTAGGAGAGATAGAAGGCCGAGCCAGGAGATTGAGAGTGTCTGTAACTGGCTATACGAGGTGGTGGGGAGAGCGTGCCTAGGTAGGAGAGGAGACTGTCAGGAGAGGAGGCATCTGTGTTGGTGTGTGGGCAACATAGCAAGCAATGTTTTCTGCAGGGATGAAGTTTGGCGGTTCGTCCTTTAATTTAACAATAAGTTAACTGTGTCCACTGTCCTAACATGTCTGGTGCCCAGAGATAGATTAGTGTGTGGCTGTGCAGGTCCCAGTCAGTCCTCCAGCAAAGCCAAGCAGCAGTCTTGTGAAGGCAGCAAGTTAGTAGTCCGGTCATGGTCAGGATCAGCCCATGACCCTATCGGCTGGGCCTCTCAGGTGACTCTCACTCAGTCTCGGTCAGGTCTTCAGAGTCAGTGAGGAGGAGGAGTGATGGGTGCACTAGTTCCACTGTGCAGAATACCAGAGTGGGGACATGGGTCTGGGTTGGGGGCTGACTGTGTGGGCTCGGAGGAGGGAGCCCATAGCTCCAAGAAAACTCCAGCACCACCACTGAGTTAAGCAGCAGTGGCAGCCTGAGCCATGGAGCCACCCGATGCCACCAACTAAATCATCACCCAACACCTGACCAAACTGGCAACAGCCTACTACAGTGAGCAAGGTACTGTATGGGATGTGTATGTAAGGCCCACCAGGGCTGGGCAGTGGACAGTAGGAAGGAGGAAGATGGTCTCTCACAGACTACTCAGTCTGTCTGTGTGTCTGCTGCATACTGGACTGGCTTGTCTGGCTGGTTGAGGGCTTGGGGGCTATGGGGTTGGGGGGACCAAACTTGAAAAGTCAAGGCGATTGATCATCATCGATCTATTGCTGGAGGCCCTGCTGGGCTCTCTCTGACTGTGGCGGCATTGTGAGTAAGTCAGACTCCCCACGAGGTCGTGGAGCAGGCCAGGCGCAGGTGGTCGGTTGGTGAGTTCCCAGATCCATAGGAGGCCAGAGTGTGGAGCATGGTCTGTTAGGTCCAATGGACAAAATATTTGTTGTTTGCCACTGTAAGAATCAGATAGATTAAATATTAAAATCCTCAGTCAAGATTAATAAAATAAAATAAAAAAAACACATTCGTGTACATACTGAAAGTCAAAACAAGCTCGGAAACTGTGTCAGAAAATGTTTTTTTTAATATGCATGAGTTTTTTTAGCTTTAAATTTAAACAATGGATACATCTCAGTTCTGGTATACCATACAAGAGGTATTTCTAGGGGTCCTCCCTTAAACTGTTTTTAGTCTCACAGATTCTATGACTGCTAGTAAACTAACTTATATTGATGGTTAGATCTGTTTGCAAAAGGGTACCTTCTAGCTTCTGTGGGGTGTTTGAGGCCCTACCTATACTCTATTTTAGACTCACAGTTCTTTTTCTAAGTAACTAGTATTACTGCTGCTTATTTTTCTATACCGTATACTGTTTTACTGCTCTGCTTCAACTTGCTGCTTTCGGGGGCTTAGTATATTTTGTTGTTGTTTTGACTGGTTATTGTACTTTAGTGGGTCCCTACTGTGTGTGAATTTGTTTCACTGCACTTTGTATTTGCTGTTTAAAGAGCAGACAGCTTCTTAGCTGCTGCTGACTAGTTGCTGCTCCCTCCAACATATGCAATACCTCACCTGCCCCAGAGTTGAGGGGCATAAATAATTCCCTTTGCTTCTGCCCATTTATGAAGTTATAATGCTGCTAAATCCCAAATGCTAAAAAAGGAGCTGCTTCCTGACCTTAACCCACCAACTTACCCCCACGTAGGCACATGCAGACTCGTTTTGTGATGTCAGAAGGCGAAGGCAGTGTGTGTGCGTGCCCCATTGATTTCAGGGGGGAATTTACCATACATTTTATTAACTTTTATACATCAAAATGTTTATTTAAAAAATATATGAAGTTAAAAAAGCATGATGAACTACTACATAATAAAATTCAACAATAGTGAAAGTTGAAAAATTGGTTGGATTTTCTTCAATTAGTTGAAGTCAGAAATCACTAAAAAATCACTGAGTGATTGTCTCAATTGTACCAATGACGTGGAACCTTTGTAAAAGAGCCTTGGCTCAAAGGTATTTGTAATCCTAGAACAAATAAATAAAATAAATAAATAAATAAAATAAAGAAATTTCAAACTAGTCAAAAAAATCAGTCATAATGTGTGGTAAGTCAGTCATAATTAGTTTTTCAACTGACTCCAGGGTCTACCCCTCCCCCAAAGCACACTTCAAGTGTCTTGTCAGTACACAGACTGAATGTTCTAAATTAACATTCAAAATCCACACATAAACAGTAAACACTCGATGATATGAGCACAGGAAGGTTTCCTACAATCGATGTACTAAATTTTGAGCAAACAAAATGACTCAAAATGGCTTTTTTAACAGCTTTTAGAGGTTTTGAATCACAGAGTTCTGACAACAAACTGTCTCCAACTACCACTACACACACAGTACCCAGAACTGAGGCTGTGCAGAACAATCTAGAGTCCATGTACCTGCAATCACATGAATCACTGCAAAATTTGCCTTGGAGCTCAATTACAAGGTGAAGTGATGAGAAGTACATTGATTTCAATGTACTTCGCCTTGAAATTGATGGAGAAGTGGTTTTGGGAATGCATAATAATGCAAAGTCATTGGTTTCAATGGACTTTGTGTTCCTCATTATGACACGAAGTACCCCGTTTCGCATTGCCGATTACTTTGCGGATTCCGCATTACTCCGCAAATCACTTCGAGGAGCGAATTTTGGCCACTTCGCCCACCACTAGTCCCATGTCTATGTAGCCATGAGTTTATGTCATGTGTCTGGGTGGGACAAGACAAAGAGGCGAACAGCACACCATGCAACACAGCAAACCTGGCGATGGCAGTCCCATATATTGCAGGAAGAAGCCACAATGTGTGCCAAGATAACTGTGATGCCATCATAGGGGTCTGGAGCAGCATGGACAAAGTGAAAGCCAGAGAGATCCCAAGACACAGACCATATCATGTTCTGTAATGTAAAAAGTGACATACAAGGGGGAGGGACCACTGACAATGTTGCTGTGTGACCCAACAGTAGGTGGCATAGCCACGGCCCCTGCATGTCATGACACAGGCAACATGTCACTGTGATGGTTGGAGAGCAACACTACTGAAGCAGATATATTGTGGTCCCAGGAGGGACAATGTGACAGGACAAACACTGTTGACCTCCCGTGTGGCCAGCACAAGCCACACACCCTAGCACATAGCACACATGCAACACCCATGTCCAAGTGCCATTCACAGGGGCAGTTGTGCAGGCACTGGATGGGGGTGGACCATGGACAAGGCATGCAGTGGCACACCACCCATGTGTGCACATATGACAGGTCATTGGTACAGTACAGTGGCAGCATTGTCAATGTAAGCACCTGTCACAAGGCAATAAGAGGTTGCATGGTGTGCACAATGGACAAACACTTTAGTACCACCAGCATCGCATACTGGTGTAGGCCCACAATGCACATGGGCTTGTGTAGTACCATGCCATGCCATCACTGGCATGGTACACAGAGCACAACTGTATGCAAGTGGTGTTGGCCACATGGGACCCAAGCAGGCCTGAGGTATGCCACAGGTGCATGCACACCACATCACACAAATACCGACTGCCCTTATGGTCAGGGTAATCGGGGACAATTTGCCAGGTGATGAGGTATGGTGCATGGCATGTGTGCTGGTATGTGCTGTCAATACATGCATGGGAGCCTGACTGTGTAGCACAAGCACCATGTACTGCCATGCAAAGGAAAACAAGTCAACATACACTGAAGGCAACAACACACGGAGGCCCATGACAGAAACATGTGACACTGGCAATGGAGCTGACAGTACAGCAGGGTGTGTGGTTGCAGCCATCCCACACACAGGGTGTAGTTACATGTTGGCTTACTGTACAGGGCAACAAAGCCATGCTATGGGTAGGGAGGCATCAACAAAAGTAAGCCTGAAAAAAAAAACATTTTCTTTTTGTCTGTGGGGCGAAGGAGGAGAGCTAATCTCAGTGTGTTACAGATTGTGGCTCTTCTGTGTAGAGTACAGGGTGCTGTCTATGGCTCTGCTGTGGAGAGGAGTGCAAACCGCAGCAGTGATCAAAGATTGTAGGAAAGGAAGTTGTTTTTTTCCTTTGGAAACGCACGTGCTGCACATTTCAAAACCACGTGGATAACAGGCGGTTCGGTGAAGCTCATCGGTCTGAAAGCTTTGCTTTTACTGTTTTCTTTTTTTGTATGTGTGACTAATGTCTTGAAAAAGTAATGGTGACTAGGAGACTGCTTGACTCATTGGATGGGAGGCTGCCTTGCTCAGCGTCTGGAACAAATGGTTTTCAGGAGTGAGCAAGTGATATGCTAGAGGGAGACCTCAGGTATTGACAGTCATGGAGAATTGCTCAAGAGGGCACAGTAATTACATAAAAAAATGTAAATACAAAGGAGCCCAGCTGAGGTTGTATGGGAGAATTATGAGGCAGCTGGTATATGAACTGCGTGGTATTGGGGGCCAGTATCCCTTGCTAAGAGAGAGAGAAAAAAATGGAGGTGATTTTAAATTAAATTGTTTGTTTTCAGCCAGTCAAGAAGCAGGATGGGCACAGGGGTACATGAGTGGGTGAGGGGGCACTGGGGCCAGCACATTTTATTTCCTGGGCATCTATTGAAAGTTAATGTACCCCCTAGGCAAGGGTACCAGCCAATCAGATGCCAGTAAATAAAAAGCCCATTTCCTAAGTGTTATGAGACAACCTCTCTCTACTCACTCCAAGGTTGATCTGATACTTCTGAGCACCATGGCAGCCTATATACTCCTCCCCTGGGTGTCATCAGATCAGCTGATCTGCCCCTAATCTGAATTACCATCATTCCTGCACTAATACATACAGGTTGCAGGATCAGTTGGACCATTCACTCAGATATTAATACTGTGGTTCATTATAACCACTCTTTTTCCTCCTTTTGGTAGTACAGGACAAGATATAAACAAATACCTACTAATTGTCTATAATTTGTGTAGCTCTTCCCCCAACTCAAATGGAGTGACAGCTGTCATTTCTTATATAACAGCCTCATCATGGGGCTGCTGGCTCCTAAAGGCTCATTTTTTTCCAGACTCCCAGCACTCAGGTAGGAACTCACTTTAGTTCTTCCAACAGAAAGCAAACATGTATTTAGTTCATATGGCTAATGATTCTTCTGTGTACACATATAATAATAATACCCTTAACACCTTACAGCAGCTTCTAAACCCTGCGGCTGAAAAGGTAAGCCATCAGTAAAATATTTTGTTTCTGCCATTTTCTCTGTGTCTATTTCACAAGGGGTTCCTTTTATTTAGCGGGAATAAATTATTTCTTTAAGGTGTGCATCAAGGAAAGTGACAGCCTTGCACTTTCAGGGCACTGAGGCACCGTGAGCAATCTCCCAGGCTATTTAAACACAGTCTCTCACTGTTTTACAATGGGTGAGCCTTCCTATGCTATGGGCTTCTCTCCTGTGGCAGATCTCACTTCTCTGAGATCATATTCGGCTCCTTTACCCTCCGTAACCAGCAGCAGCCGTTTCTCACAATGAAGCTAAACACAGCTCCTTTCAAGGAACAGATGTCCCTGTCTTTACCAGATCCCCATAGGAGCTGGACTAAAGTGCAAATGCGCATCGGGGCATAATACATAAAGAAAAATATTGCGCTCTGTTTTCCTGACTGGAACTCATGCTTTCCACAGGGCATATTCAATAATCATCTCTTTCTTACTGGTGCCTTAGTTTTTCAATTTTTAGGTCTAAGGCAGGGGTAAATAAGACTATATAGAGAGAACGGCTAAGTGAGTTTAAGATGCTGTAATGGGTGGCCTACCCATAATAGTAGAAAAAGATATATTCAGAAAAATAGAATAGAAATAAGTGTGACTGTAGTAGTCTTTAGGGGGGAAAGAAATGCCAAAGCCTGCTTTTGGATGGGGGGGGGTCAAACTACCACAACCACCAGTAGGCCCCCCACCTGCAGATCATCCCAGAACATCAGGAGTACACCTATAGCAGCAGCCAAGGAGCTCGCCAGTCTGGTGTTTCTTTACAAGTCACATGGGTGACAAAAGCATTGTGACTTGTGCTCTGTATGGAAAAATGTGTGGTGAGGCAAGAAAAGCAGCCATTTGGGAACTCATGCGCAAAGAACATCAAACCATAGACTTTGACGACAGATAAGGACCGCTTGGCTCACCCAGTCTGCCCATTTCTCCACCTATTGGATAAGCAGCAGATTCTAGTTAACCAACACCCTACTTCACCCTACCCCCTACTATATTTGCCTTATGTCTGTCCCATGCTTTCTTGAATTTCCCCTCTGTCTTTTACCCACAGCCTCCTCAGGGAGACCGTTCCATGTATCCACCACCCTGTCTGTGAGAAAATATTTCCTCACATTGCCTCTGAGCCATCCCCCGCTATCTCCAAATTGTGTCCCCTTGTTCTTGCACATCTCTTTTTCTGAAAGATGCTACCCTCTTGGACTTTGTTGATTCTCTTGAGATACTTGAAAGTTTCTATCATGTCCCCTGTCTCCCTCCTTTCCTCGAGGGTATACATATTAAGCTTCTTCAGTCTCTCCTCATATGGTTTCTGGTGCAGATCCCGCACCATTTTAGTTACCCTCCTTTGGACTGCCTCCATCTTGATTGTGTCCTTGTGGAGATGGGGTCTCCAGAACTGCACACAGTATTTCAGATGGGGTCTCACCAACTGTCTGCACAGAGGGATGACAACTTCCTGTTTTCTACTGGTAATGCCTTTCCCTATGCATCCCAGTATCCCCCCAGCTCTCCTTACTGCCTTCTCACATTACCTGCCTACATTTGAGTCACCTGATATGACTACCCCCAGGTCCCATCTAACTTTGCATCACCTGGTCAAGTGGCAGGATAGGCTGCAGGATGCAGCAAGTGGTGGTGGTCAAGGGGACGGTGAAGGGGATGGCAGACTGAGTAAAGGGGCAGGCCATTGTGCCGAGAGGAGGTGTGCAAGGTCATGGGTCAGGGACAGGGTGCATGAAGAGGTAATGGTGGCACCAGCAACCACAGCAGCAGCAGTAATTACACCACAGGACCTGTCCTTAATTAGGGAGGAAGTGGCTAACCTCTACTGCTAAACACTGAGGTGCCGCAGGATGTCAGTACCATCCTGGAAAATCTGGCAAACATGCTGGAAACTCAGGTAAAGGTCCTAGACATTCTTAAGGAGCATTGCAGTGATGACACTAGCATTTATATTGGGTCTGTGCAACTTATTTTCTGTTATCAAACTTTTCCTTACTTTTCTGTTGTCTTTATTATTTCCAAGATTGATAGTATCCCCCCAAAAAAGAATAAAAATGCCCCCCAAAAAGTTTAAAAATAACAAAAAAATATTTGCCATCTTCTTCCTAGTCTTTTCAAACTTCTTTTCCCAGTTTCTAATCTCTTTGTTCCCCTCCCAAAATAGTGAAACACAACTTGTCTTTATCTCACTAGTATTCCTTTCTGTGTTAGCCTGCTATACTGTTTACTGTTTTAAAGTTGGTTAGTCCTCCCTCTCCCACAAAAATAAAAAAATAAAAAATATAGTTAAAAAATACCAAAAATTATTTCCAAACTTCTTTACACTCTGTTCATCATTTCAAGTTTCAATCTCCTTTATTTCCCCTGGAAAAAGTTTAAAATACTTAAATATTATATTATCTATCTATGTGTAAAGTGTTATATTTCCTAGTCCCTACCTATATATGATTTGTATTGTCTAAGTTGAGCATGAGAACATTTCCTGAGAACCAAAATATCATTCTTGTCATTTCTTGAAGATTTCTGCTGCTAGCCAGAAATGTGAAGTAGTGGCCCAAGTCCCAAACTGCTTTCCTGCTGCTAGGTACTGCTGTTGCTGTGGTGTGCAACTGCCAAGAGAAGTCGAGAAGATGCACATGCTTCATGGTGGTGCTGCTGTTGAGAAAATGTAGGAAAAAAGTGGATGAGAAGGAAAATTCACTATCTTGTGTTGAGAAAATCTCATAATGTCTACAAATGAGAAGTTTTAATGAGATGTTCCTGTGCTGCTGTTGGTAGGTGCAGGTGATTATGCTGCTGTTTTTTGTTGAGAAAATTCTGGAAAAAAGTGGATGAGAAAGAAAAGCGTACTATCTTGTCTTGGTAAAGTGTGTTGATGTCCATAGATGACAGCACATGAAAGGAGATGTTACTGTGCTGCTGGTAACTGATAGCTGGTGCCCAGCATGGCTGTACTCACACACACTACGAAAGGTAAATATTTCTTTTTTCTGTTGGGTTCTGTGGGATTAAGAGGGAATTTGAAATAATTATGTTTGTAAACATCTCTTATAGCTGTTTAATTGCTGGGATATATCATGGAGATTCACTGCTTCTGCTGTAGGGGTGTGTTGGCCATGATGCTTTCCTTTTGGATTGCTGCATAGTATGGGAAGGTAAGTATTTTATTTTTTGTCCTTGAATAGGACCATGGATCCACAGCAGGAGTCATGGTAACTGTTGTCTTCTTTTATCTTTCATTTCAGGTATTTCACAATCATGCAATAAATTCTGAATTGCACCATGAGGCAGCACAGTCACTTGGAGGAATGTTTTCAAGTATGATTCAGAGCAGAGAACATACTGACTGGATGGAATGCACAGTGTCGGAGGATAACATCAGAGCAGCTTACTCGACTTGGCACAGTTCTGCCTATGAATGTGAGGTGGCAAAAATTAACAGGTGGCAATATGTCTCTTGCTGTAGAAGGACTTGGTACTTGCTGCAGTCAGGATGTGTCACAGTGTCAGACTGTCAGACCTGATGTGAAGAAAAAATATGTGCCACACAGGACCGCCATGAAATATAGTTTGTGGGTGGAAAAGTCCTATCTGATCCTTAACAGAGAATAAACATTTGTTAAATATCATCCTAATATATGTGGTATGATTCAGAACAAAACTGAAAATGGTCGCCATCTTTAATGACGTTAGTAATTAATTCAACATTAACTGTAAAAAACGCTGACAATATCTGTGTAAAGTAAGCATACATGGAGGACGATGATAAATATCAGAAATACATTTTTTAACAAAGTATGAGATGGCACTTCTGGCCTACAACCAAGTAATAATGTGCTGCTGCTGGAGCTGCTGCTAGTAATGCTGTTCCATTTGCCCTCTGAGACAGTCTGTGTTGTCAAGCACTTTAGCAAACACAACTGCCAGGCACTATATATAAATGACTTACTTCTTGAAATATTTCTCCCAAACCCGAAATCAGTAATGCTGGTAATATACTGCTGCTGGTGCCTCTCCAACTCTGAAACAGAAGATTCAGTAACACTGTAACTTCAACTGAGAAAAGAAGTGTTCCAAATCTGTGAATTCAGCAGTCAGGCAAGAGGGGTTATTTAATATAAAGTAAAACAAAAAAATGAGAGACAGAACACTGTCACTTTAAGAAAAATCTGACTAAAATATCTTTGCAAAACGATGAAGTGAAGACCCATTTCAACAATCCGAGTTGCATCCAAAAATTAAGTGGCTTGATCATGAGCAAGTGATGCAAGATAGAAGATTAAGGAAAGAAATACAGTTGCACCCAAAAATTAAGTGGTGTGACTCGTGATTCGGTGACTGCTGTAAAACAGAAGATTTATTAAGTGATGTTATTAGTGATTCAGTGACTAATGTTAAACAGAAGATTAAATGAAAAGCATGCAGTGAAGCCACTGTTCATCATATAGGGTTTCACCCTAAAATTCAGTATTGTGATTGTAAGCAAGTGACGTGAAACAGAAGATTCAGGAAAGAAAAAGGGTTGCACCCAAAATTAAGTGGCATGATTCCTGATTCAGTGATTGCTGTGAAACAGAAGATTCAATAAAAAGGATGCAGTGAAGTCACAGTTCATCAAACAGTGTTGCACCCTAAAATTAAGTGGCTTGATAGCGAGCATGTGATGTGAAACAGAAGATTCAGGGTTTCACTTAAAAATGAAGAGGTATCAAACAGAAAAGTCTCATTCATTTTAATAAATGTTAGAATGCCAACATAGAAACATAGAAGTTGACTGCACATAAGGACTGCAAGGCCCATCCAGTCTGCCCATTTTTTCTACCGTATGAATGTGCCATAGACCTGTACTCTGTCAATGGCCTATCTATTCATACTCATCTGTATTGCTCCCTTAGGCCAGTCTCATTCCTGTTTGAAGTCCTGCACTGTATTCATATCCACCACTTCCTGAGGTAGGCAGTTCCATGCATCCACCACCCTTTCTATGAAAAAGAACTTCCTCACATTTCCCCTTGATCGGCCTCCCTCTAATCTCATGCTGTGTCCTCCTGTCCTGGTATTTTTCTTATATTGAAACATGTTAGACTCTTTCACCTTGTTAATGCCCAGCATGAAAATGTCTCCAGGGCTTTATCTTAGCAACATTCTCCCCTGCTGAAGTAGTGATCAGGGTGGGGCTTTGTGCAAGGGTGACCAAATGAATTAGTGGCCCCTTAACAGTACTTGGTACAGCCACCATCAATGTCCTGCAGAAAGGGCATAATTTTTGAACAAAGTAAGTCCTTCAAAGGCGCTCCAGGCTTAGAAACCTTTTGAAATCCACTGGTACTCCTGCAGGGAAGACATGGGGTTGTTGGTATGCAGATTGAGTTTGTGATAAAGTTTCCCCGGGATGCCATGAAAACACCCAATCAGACCTTTTTGATATTCCAGATGTGTTTGGGTAGGTAGGGATAATCATATTGTGAAAACTCCTGCCGCACTTGCCACCTAACATGTCTCTCCACTTGTGACCACTCAGGCTAGCTGCAAATGGCTGTCCTTGGCGCCTGCCCTTCGGGAGCCACACTCCATTGTTTTACACCCACTCTTGACACAGGTGTTCTTCGGCAAGTCCCTTGCACTCCTTGGTTCGAGAACAGGGGGCACCATTCCCCATAGATTCCTTAGTGGGCAGCATCACCATTGATGAGTAAGGGGATGCTGCATCTCTCTCAGAGTCCCATTTTTCCTCCCCCTCACTGTCCACTCACACTTCAGCTACACCAGCTTCCTGATTCCCATGCTGGGCACTCTCCGATCCCTCCACTGGTGTGCGCCATGGTGGGGGTACACTGGTAGAGGGACCAGGGTTCACAACATCAGCAGGTTCACATTTTGGCTCTGGCCATGGGGCTAAAATAGTCTCTGATGGCTTAGTTCAGGCTGCTTCAATTCAATGCCTAGCTGGGCCAAAATCCTTTGGGGTCCACAATGGGGTGGGCGGCTCATGGATCAGGACTGCTCACCTCCATCCACGACCACATCTCACATTGTACTCTCCAGTGGGTTAGTTTCTTGATTAACTGCCATCATTGAAGCAGCTTTTGTGAGTCCAGAGGGATTCAGACAAGAAGCTAAGTCCTCCCAGCCTCCCACGCTGGTGTCATCTGAAGTCATGGAGGTGATGGACAAACTGGATACCAAATCAAATTAGGACCTTTACACATATCACACACAGGGAGCAGTCCCACTCTAGGGCCCCCACTATGACACAGGGCACATGCTGCAGGCACAGTTTACTTTCCCACCAGATCCCACATCCACGGAAGCATTTTTGGAGGTACAGTGACACCCGATGCTGAGGGCTCTTGTGCCATCTTGATGCAAAGCTGTGCACACGGTCCAAAGGAAAATAAAAATGGCAATCACAGCAACCAAAGCCCCAATAATAACCATCTTGCATGGGGTCCTCTGTCCCAAACACCAGCATGAAGCAACAGGAAACATGGGTTCTGCCACACCAAACCCAGCCAGTCCAATCCATATGTCTTACCCCAGGACATTTGCATGGGACCCAAAAGACCAGGCATAGGATCTACCTACTCTCAGCCTAATTATGTTAATATTACCTCTTTTCTTCTCTTCCCCTCCTACTATCCCTCCCCACTCTCTCCCTCCTCACTACTTCCAACATTAATTCAAATGGCTCCATTCTGGTTTACTTTACTGTTCCTAATACTTACACTCATAAATTAGCTATTACCTCTGCTCCTTTCCTCCAACTATGGAGCCATTTCCCTCTTCCCCCTACAGCCTCCCTTTTATCTGTGCCCACCTCAATTGCCTTTATAAAGCTCCTATTAAATGTCACAATTCCCCTTAACTCCTCTCCCCATCCAAAAATCCAACAAACACCAACAATTCTATAAAACTCCTAAATTACATTATATAATCTTAATTATAACTCTCTTCTACTACTCATTTCTGGAAACATCCATCACAATTCCAGACCAACTGCCAACACTACATCTGGGGCCGGCCTGGTGGTGCTGAGGGTTGAGGTGCTGGAAGCCACACCTTGCGCCACGCCAGTGACCTGGGTTCAGAAATAAGCCTGGGCTGCTGGTAGTCGGCAGGTGAGGAAGGGGACTGAGCATCTGGAGGACTGCTCTCTCCTCCCCAGGGAGGGTTGGGGAGACGACCACTTGAGGAGCGACCTCTGGTGCAGGCTGGAGGTTGTTGACCAAAGCGTTGTGACGTATGCCAGGGGGTGGAGCCGCAGCAGAACGTTGCCTTGGCAGCTGGACTCCACAGGGGCGTAAACTAGAAAAAAAACTCCCTCCGCTGATAGGCGATGGCACCTCCTTCCGCAGTCCACACTCCATGTTTATTGAAATACTTCACCAGGAAAGGCACGTCGGGAGGCATGTTGTGCCGCTGCATGACAAGCTTGTCTCTCATTTCAGCGGCACTTTCCGTACATGTCATGACCACTTAGCAGATTTCATGTGACAGTGCTTGCATGCTGGCTTATTGGGGAATGAGGGATGCACCTACAAAAGCATGCCCTGCTTTTGCCCACACAGGTGCACCTCCGAAATCTGCTACTACTGCAAGTTGTTGGCAGACACGCAGGCGCAAGCCAACATAATAAGGCCCAGAATTTGGACAGTCTTTTTTTTGTTGTTGTTGTTATTTTGTTTTTTTGTAAACTTCATTTAAAAAAGTTCACAATTCATCATCTTACATTAAAACAATCATCTGCATTATTCATTACAGTACAGTGGTACATAGTATACATTCTGAATTAAATGATGGTTTGGTGTAGTTTGTATAAAAAGTGTAATTTCATTGCTACCAGTCATTTAGATTGATGGAATGTCAATTGACCATCTTAGCACTGTTTGAATCTTCAGGATTAGAAAGTGTGGAACCATGGAGAGCCCAAAGCAGTCTCCACAAGGGGCCCCACATCTATTGATATCTATCATGTTGTTTTCTGGTCAAATACTGAACATCTCCAATTGCATGCACTGAAGCAGTGACTTCATCTATATGGCTACAGTTGGGATAGAGTCAAGCCACCAATGTTGGGCCAAGATCTGTTTCCCCATTATGATTCTGTCAGGAGGTCTAAACCTCACTTTCAGGCTCTTGGCAATACTGGGAATGCAAGCAATCACAGACACGTTGCATTAGAGTAATAACCAAGTTTATTACTACCAAAGGATAAAATCACAGTTGCCCTAAGCAGTTCTTACCAATACGAACCGGGAGCCAGTGCTAAGCGTTTCCTATACCTTGAGGTTTCTTTGTGTCTCTTGGGATCTCCGAGGTACAAGACTAGTGTATCACATTATATACCTCTGATAATTACTATGGTTACTGTAAGATAAAAAACATTTCTAGTTACAGAGATGTGCCCTATTGGCTAAATTAGAGGTGGCTCCATGGTCCAAGACAACATTATACAATTTTGTATAGTCATCAGTTTGTGAACAAAAGAGTTCTTATACAGAATCTTACATAACTCAGTGTAATAGTACAAATCACCAAAAGGTGGCAATGCCGACTTACATATCATAATTATTCCAAGGACACAGGTGTCTTGGCATCTTACAAGTAAGAAATACATAGAAAATACATAGAAAAATATATGTATTAGCAAGCAAAGTGTATTACAACAATATGCATTGATATCCTGACATCTACTCTTGTACGGTAGATGCCCTTAGCCCTATATGTTAGTATAACATATGCTCAAGTGCTAGCTGTCTATGGTGTACCTCTGAGGGTACCAATTATGGTGCAGAGACCTCAAGTAACAATTCCCAAGCACCACAAGGAATGTTCAGCCAGGTCCCTTCTCTGATTACCACTCCCCAAGCCCAAAAAGTACATCTATGGCATCTAACATTGTGGAATGGTCCAATACCTTGGACAATATAGATGCAACTCCCTGCTAGAATGTAAATACTCTGGAACAAGACCAGATCATATGGATGAAAGTCACTGCTTGAATTTTACATTTGGGGCACCTGTCTGATTTCATGAAATCAATTCTGTGAGCCACTGTTAGTGAAAAATATGTCCTGTGTAAGACATTATAGTGCACCACTCTTAGTCTATTATTTACAGAACAGTGCATCCCCTTTTTGAAAATTGCCTCCAAATCACCCCTTGTAAGTAATGCTGGGTCTAAATATACTTCCCAGCTTTCATTTAGATGGGTAAAGGGGTCTGACAGAGCTCCCAAAAGAGCTCTGTAACATTTAATCAATGATTTTGAGTTCAGCTTCGCCAAACCACCCACCAGGATTTTCTCCAAGGGAGCGTGGCCAGGGGAAGGAGTAGTACCCCATCCCCCATCTATTGCAATTACTGTAGTTTAGATCTAACTTGGATGTAAGTAATGAAATGTGATGCATGTAAGTCGCATTTCTTGGCCAACTGCTGATACAACAAAAAAAGGACCACATCTGTCTACATGTGAGATAGTAAGTATAGGCCCTTTCTCCACCATATGCATAATATATGCTGAACCAGAGAAGGAATCGACCCAGCCTCCCAAAGGACATGTTCTATAGAGGTCTTTGGGGAAAGTGAGAAAGGGTAATCCATAATTTCATGGGCCACCAGACAGACTCTCATAGAAATCCTTGTGAAAGGATTTTTGACCCATTTTACCACCTTTTTTGCTACTGGTACTGGAAATAGGGAACTATACAAAGGAGCAGCACTGTCTGTTTCCTCAAGATCTACCTATGCCCTCCCGGAAGCTGTACCGGGGATGATATCTGTTAGGAAGACTAGTTGAACAGCTAAATAATACACATATTAATTGGGTAGCCCCAGGCCCCACTTTTCCACTGGGTGCCATAGTATCTCCCTCTTTATTCTAGGTCTTCGGTGGTTATGCCACAGAAGGGAGGTAATACAGCCCCTTAATATTCTGAAATATTTATTGGGGACATGTACCGCTAATGTCTGAAATAGGTAAAGGCACCTTTTGACTAAACTGACCTTACCTGAAAGTATTAGGGGGAGAGAATTCCACCTAGCACAATCTTCCCGAATTTTATGCAAAAGGGGTTTATAATTCATCTCCCCAAATTCAGAAAGTTTCCTTGAGAAACAGACACCTAAGTACTTAATATCCAAGGCTGGTGAGATGGTTGTACCCACAATCTGGATTGAAGAGTATTTCCCCTGTAGAAGCAACCACTCACGTTTTGCCCAGTTAATCTGATGCCCTGATAATGGGCCATAGATACTGAAGAGATTGATAAGAGCTGGAACAGCCTCCTCAGGGTTGGCAATAAAAAGCAATATATCATCTGCAAATAAGGAAATAACAAGTTTGCTCTCTTTACGTACAAAACCCCGGATAGTGGGATGGTTCTGGATAGCAGTGGTCAGGGCCTTGATGGCAAGGGCATATAAGAGTGGGTACAAAGGACACCCCTGTCTCGTTCCCCTGGTAAGACAAAAAGGAGGGGAAATAATGTCATCCATCAAAATTTGGGATTTGGGAGGCTTATACAAAGTAGAAAGCCAGGAGTGTATACAGGAGCCAAATTGAAACTTTTCAAGGTTCACAAACATGAAGAACCATTTGACATAGTCGAATGCCTTCTTCACATCTAATGTCATCTAATGCCAGTAGACCCCGGCCACTGCTGCCCCCCCCCCAAAGACCATTGAGACATAATATTCAAAGTATGCCTCATGTTATGTTTAGCCTGCCTACCTTTAATAAAGCCACCCTGATCTGGGTGCACCGAGCCAGGGAAGACCCCCTCCAACCTAGAAGCTAATATTTTCACAATTATTTTGTAATCCACATTAAGGAGAGATATAGGCTAATAAGAGTCACATTTTGTGGGGGTCCTTCCCAGACTTTGGCAGTACTGTTATAATGGCAAGTGTCTGAAATGGCAGCAGGTGACCCTTCTCTAAAATCTTCTGTACCATAGGGTATATGAACTGATATAAATCTTCCCAAAAGGTTTTATAAAACTCAACTGGAATCCTATCTGGGCCCAGAACCCTATCTGGTTTGGAGGTATATAGTGCATGTTTATCTTCATGTAGTGTCACCAGCTGGTCTAAGTTCACTCCAAAGGAAGGGTCCAGAGTAGGGAGAGGAATATCTTTCAAAAAATCCCACGGGGAAGTATTAGGGGAAACCTCAGAGGTATAAAGGGAATCATAGACGTGCTGAAAGGTTTCATTAATCTGATGTTGATCCATGGACATAGTACCTTCAGGCATCTCTGTCTCCATAATTAGCCTGTCTGCCTGTTTTTTTCTCACCTGCCAGGCCAACCACTTCCCCTCCTTATCTCCCTCAGAGTAGGTGCCTGCTTTAGTTATTAGGAGATTCCTTTCAGTCCGTTTTGTTGCCAACTGATTTAGTGTGCCCTTTAACCTTTTCAGTTCTCTCACATCTATCCAGTCTTTTGTTTTAGCATTAAACGTTTTATTGATCTTTCCAAACATATGACAATGCAACATTACACCAGTAAACAAATTTAACAAATGTACTAAACAGTACAACAGTTAAAAACAACAGAAGAACTAAAAACTACATCAGAAGCAAATACAGTGTGAATTAACACAGTAAGAGCTATTCATAATGTATTGGGGGTTTACAAGAAGCAGGCAAGATATTCATAGTATACAGTCTGACAAGCCCTAATATATTATACAAATTATGTAAACCCAAGGGAAGATGCCTCACTAAGTGGGCTGCCTCAACACGGCACTCTGAAGTGATAAACTTGGCACTAGAGAAAGTAGGGAAAAAGTCCCCCAATAAGCCCTAGGCAAGACTGACAAAATTGTTGTAGTAATGGTGGGGGGACTCCTTGGAGAGTTGGTACTCTTCTCCAGCTATGGTGGTAATTGTGGGGGTTGAGGAAGTGCCTGAAATTCCAGAAATGGTGCCAGACATTATTATATGTCTCCAACTAGTCCAGTGCCACACAGGAGAGACATTCTATGGTGGAAGCCTGCCCATGGCAAGAAGCCATTCCTGGTAGGTTGGGAATTAGGGATCTCTGTTGTCCTTCACCTTCTAAATAGGATACATTTAGCCACACCAGTGGCTGCTACCTTCCATTTCAGCAAAGGATGAGGCTTGGGTACCTGGTTGTGCACTACAGTCTTTTACAGCTGAGAAACATATGGATCAATAAGCCTGGATTGTCTGAACACCTGGGACATGTGTTACTAATAGAAGGATAATTTTTAAAGTCTGGTGGGAGTGAAATAAGTCTTATTCTTAATTTTAAATTGAATCTGTTGCATTTTTGATGAGCATGATTTTTCAGATAGGTTCAAACAAAATAAGCTTCCAGTTTTCTTCTGAGATTTTAGTTTACCTAAATGCTGTGCCCATTTGGATTTTAAATTTTCCAGTGTTATTGATGCTGAATTCTGCAAACAAATGTAAATGGAACTGATCGGTTTTTGCTTTGGGTCTTTACTGGTTATTAAAATTTCAATTGGGGAAAGATCAGGTGAATAATTATTAGATATAATATAGGTGTCTCAAAAGGTCATATTTCTGTTGCAGCTGCTCAAAGGATAGTAAAACATTTCCCCTCAAAAACATCCTGCACCTTGCTTATCCCAAAGCACAAAGCTGACATCCAAAGCAAAGGGTTTAAAGCCAGAGAGACCAATTTTCAAAAGTCTTAGAGTGATGCAAAGGACTTGCATCATAACAGCTTGATGTAAGAGGTGACTTGCATCACAACTTGCAACAAACATGATTTTCTATTGAAGCATGCACAAATCCAGACACAGCTGCACCAAAGTCCCCTTGTACCAAGGTTGCCTCAAACAACCCAGTGAGCCAGGTCACAAGGGGGCTTGCAACATTCCCTTTTTGGGGATTTTGCAAACCTCACCATAGGAGCAGCAAGGAGCACCAATTAGACCATCTAGGAGGTGGTCTTAGTGGTTTTCATCAGTGGGATGATGTGAACAGTGGGCTGCCAGGGGCATTAGAGACACCGGAGGTAGCAGAGGGAGAGTCAGTGGGACAGCTGGGACTGAATGTTAGTGATGTGGAGTCCAGCAGGGTATGTGTATAGCTGCATAAATATTGTAAATGCCAGCATGAAAATGTCTCCAGGGCTTTATCTTAGCAACATTCTCCCCTGCTGAAGTAGAAATCAGGGTGGGGCTTTGTGCAAGGGTGACCAAATGAATTAGTAGCCCCTTAACAGTACTTGGTACAGCCACCATCAATGTCCTGCAGAAAGGGCATAATTTTTGAACAAAGTAAGTCCTTCAAAGGCGCTCCAGGCATAGAAACCTTTTGAAATCCACTGGGACTCCTGCAGGGAAGACACGGGTTGTTGGTATGCAGATTGAGTTTGTGGTAAAGTTTCCCTGGGATGCCATGAAAACACCCAATCAGACCTCTTCTTTGATATTCCAGATGCGTTTGGGTAGGTAGGGATAATCATATTGCTAAAACTCCTGCCGCACTTGGCACCTAACATGTCTCTTCACTTACGACCACTCAGGCTAGCTGCAAATGGCTGTCCTTGGCGCCTGCCCTTGGGGAGCCACACTCCATTGTTTTATGCCCACTCTTGACACAGGTGTTCTTCGGCTAGTCCCTTGCACTCCTTGGTTCGAGAACAGGGGGCACCATTCCCCATAGATTCCTTAGTGGGCAGCATCACCATTAATGAGTAAGGGGATGCTGCATCTCTCTCAGAGTCCCATTTTTCCTCCCCCTCACTGTTCACTCACACTTCAGCTACACCAGCTTCCTGATTCCCATGCTGGGCACTCTCCGATCCCTCCACTGGTGTGCGCCATGGTGGGGGTACACTGGTAGAGGGACCAGGGGTCACAACATCAGCAGGTTCACTTTTTGGCTCTGGCCATGGGGCTAAAATAGTCTCTGATGGCTTAGTTCAGGCTGCTTCAATTCAATGCCTAGCTGGGCCAAAATCCTTTGGGGTCCACAATGGGGTGGGCGGCTCATCGATCGGGGCTGCTCACCTCCATCCACGACCACATCTCACATTGTACTCTCCAGTGGGTTAGTTTCTTGATTAACTGCCATCATTGAAACAGCTTTTGTGAGTCCAGAGGGATTCAGACAAGAAGCTAAGTCCTCCCAGCCTCCCACGCTGGTGTCATCTGAAGTCATGGAGGTGATGGACAAACTGGATACCAAATCAAATTAGGACCTTTACACATATCACACACAGGGAGCAGTCCCACTCTAGGGCCCCCACTATGACACAGGGCACATGCTGCAGGCACAGTTTACTTTCCCACCAGATCCCACATCCACTGAAGCATTTTTGGAGGTACAGTGACACCCGATGCTGAGGGCTCTTGTGCCATCTTGATGCAAAGCTGTGCACACGGTCCAAAGGCAAATAAAAATGGCAATCGCAGCAACCAAAGTCCCAATAATAACCAGCTTGCATGGGGTCCTCTGTCCCAAACACCAGCACGAGGCAACAGGAAACATGGGCTCTGCCACCCCAAACCAAGCCAGTCCAACCATATGTCTTACCCCAGGACATTTGCATGGGACCCAAAAGACCAGGCATAGGATCTACCTACTCTCAGCCTAATTATGTTAATATTACCTCTTTTCTCCTCTTCCCCTCCTACTATCCCTCCCCACTCTCTTCCTCCTCACTACTTCCAATATTAATCCAAATGGCTCCATTCTGGTTTACTTTACTGTTCCTAAGACTTATACTCATAATCTAGCTATTACCTCTGCTCCCTTCCTCCAAATATGGAGCCATTTTCCTCTTCCCCCTGCAGCCTCCCTCTTATCTGTGCCCACCTCAATTGCCTTTATAAAGCTCCTATTAAATGTCACAATTCCCCTTAACTCCTCTCCCCATCCAAAAATCCAACAAACACCAACAATTCTATAAAAACCTAAATTACATTATATAATCTTAATTATAACTCTCTTCTACTCGCTTCTGGAAACATCCATCACAATTCCAGACCAACTGCCAACACTACATCTGGGGCCAGCCCGGCGGTGCTGAGGGTGGAGGTGCTGGAAGCCACACCTTGCGCCACGCCAGTGACCTGGGTTCAGAAATGAGCCTGGGCTGCTGGTAGTCGGCAGGTGGGGAAGGGGACTGAGCATCTGGAGGACTGTTGTCTCCTCCCCTGGGAGGGTTGGGGAGATGACCACTTGAGGAGCGACCTCTGGCGCAGGCTGGAGGTTGCCGACCAAAGCGTTGTGGTGTATGCCAGGGGGTGGAGCCACAGCAGAACGTTGCCTTGGCAGCTGGGCTCCACTGGGGCATAAACTAGAAAAAAAAACTCCCTCCGCTGATAGGCGATAGCACCTCCTTCCGCGGTCCACACTCCTGAAGTTGGGCCTGGTCCCCTCCGCTCTCCCCTTCCTCTCCAGCCCTGTGGCTCAATATTTAATATAGAGTGCCCTGGGTGGAGGCAACCCTTCCCCAGTGGGCAGACCCAAGGGAGGCCCGGTGCTGGAGAGGAGTGGAGGGGCTAACCGAGCCACGCAGGGAGGTAGAGATGGCGGACTGGAGGTCGTTGGAGAGAGTTCGGCAATGATGGGGAATAAATAGAGTTTGAAAAAACCAAACACTACATCTGGGCTTACCCAAAGTAATCCTGCCCTCTACCCCACAAATTCATTATTACTAGCTAACAGCCTCAAGCTGCTTCACCTAAATATACGTAGCTTACTTCCCAAACTAGACCTCCTACAAACCTTGGTTGTCTCACTGATTCCAGACATCAAATCTTTATTCATTTATCAAGGTGAACACCATTGAGCATAGCTCATTTACAAGATGGAGCTGGTTATCACAGGAACACAGGATATACAATATATGAACAGTCACAACATAACACCTCAGTAATATTATACAGTACAGATACAATAGTTAAACGTTAGACATCCTAATCCTTACTGAAACTTGGCTTAGTAATAAGATTCCTGGCCATGCTATCTCTCTCTCTCCCTGGTTATTCCTTAGCTAGACAAGATAGAATCGGTAGTGGTGGGAGAGTGGCAATCTACACCCCTTCCTCCCAACAATATGCTATCACCCTTTCCACCTCACTACCTGCTAATTATGAGGCCCTTGTCATTCATGTATCTCTGCCCTTCTCCATTCCTATTTTTGTTGCGGGCATCTATTGTCACCCTAACCTTCCACCCTCCGTGGCCACTGATCTCACTGCTATCATTGTTTACCACTTGCAGTCTGGTGAATTGTTCAGCAGGGGGGATTTCAACTTAAACTAGTTGTCACCCACTCAAACCAAGACATGCAATAACATTGCCTCCCTAAATTTAATTCAGCTCGTACAAGAACCTATTCGCCTGAACACTAAAACCCCAAATCATACCTTGATCGACTGGATCCTCATTACCACCCGCACCATGTCATACAATCAGGTATCCTTCCTGATGCTATAAATGACCATCACTTTATCTACATGGTCTGGAAGGTCCACAGGCCTAAATCTCTCCATAAAACACTACTGAGATGCTCATACAAATCCCTTGACATACTCCCCCTCTTCAATAACCTAGCAAACACTAACTGGGCTCTGTTAACCTCCACACCTCAGGTGGACAGATGCTTTAGCCTACTTCAAAGAAAAATTCCTCGCCATCTGGAATCTTTATGCCCCATACAAACGTACCAGAGTATGCGGTAACCATGTCTCCTGGGTAACTCCAGAGCTGCTAACCTGGCTCAGAGCATGTGATCAAGCATGGAGAAAACAGAAAGCTACTAAATTACAAAGTGACTTCTTCACATATCGCAAGCTCTGTAATGCATGCACTAAAGTGACTAGGTTAGCTAAGGCAGAGTACTTTAATTTCACTTTCCACACTAACCTAAACTCCCTTTCCAAATTCTGGAAAATTGTTCATGTCCTTTTCTCCCTCACCCACCCCATCCCCTTTACTTAAAATAAACAACTCCCTTATAGCAGATCATGCATCAGTGGCCAATGAATTTCAATACCTACTTCGCCTCATGTGCTTCAGCCCTGTTAGCCTATCTCCGTACTTACCCTACTGCGACACTCATCACCAAAAGCGACAATTGCAACCCCACAGATCTCATGATGATCATCCCTTCTCTTTCTCCCTGGTCTCACCTACTGACACCCCTACTGCCCTGCTGTCTATCAACCCATCCAAAGGCAGCTCTCCCAATGAACTCGACTGCAAGCTTTTCTATCTCTCTTTACCTCAGCTATCATATACCCCCCTCACTAATTCTAAACCTCTCCTTCATGACAGCCATGGTCCCCCTGCCCTGGAAGCATGCTGTTGTCCTCCCCCTTCCAAAGGGTGGTGACTCCACCTCCCCAGGCAGCCATCAACCTATTTCCTTGCTCCCAACCCTCGCTAAACACCAGGAACATCTTGTACTCTACAAAATCTCCTCTTTTCTCTCTGACTCTAATTTCTTTGCCCCATTCCAATCTGGATTTAGGAAAAAAGGGCTCAGTGTTGGGCCCCCCTCCTCTTCTCCATTTTTCTAAATGACTTACCATCAGTCTGCACCTCCTCATCTATCCACATGTATGCTGATGACACCGTCTTGTTCACCTCCAGTAAATCTCCCTCTGATGTGGAAACCAGACTACAGTACAACTTTAATAAGATCCATCACTGGCTTGCCTCCCATCAACTCTTTCTAAATACCAAGAAAACAGTCTCCATGACCTTCAGTACTAAGCAGAGATTTAGTAGTCTCCCTGAACTGCCCACCTTCCACACTCTAGATGGGATAATGCTTGAGGACACCTCCTCATTTAGATACCTTTGGCTTTGGCTGGACCTACACCTCAGCTTCTCTGTTCACATCGACACCATCCTAAAAAAATTGCGTCCCAAGCTTGCACCTTATACAGGGACTGTAATAGTATTCCTCTTACAGCCAGGCATGAGATTGTCCAAAAGATGATTCTTCCAATTTTCGACTACTGTGATGTAGTCTACAGTGCTGCTCCCAAATCCACCTTGTGCAGATTAGACCCCCCTCTTCAACTCCTTCTGCCACTTTTCCCCGGACTCTTCAGTTCATACTCACCACTGTGATCTCTATCACTCTCTGTCATTCCCTTCACTAACAGATGCCACTCTTACTGCATAAAACTCATCTCTAAATACTGGCTAGGCTCCCTGCCCCCATATCTATCATCCTCACTTTGTCTCCATTCCCCTCCTGCTCAATCCTTAAGATCCACTGACTCACGCACCTTTGCGATCCTCCACTGCTCTACCCTTGCTAGCCAGTCTGCTTTCATCTATCACTTCCCTAAAATCTGAAATTCCCTTCCCCTGCAAATTCATCACTCCTCATCCTCTCATTCCCTCTCCTCTGCACTTAACAGCTTCCTTTCCTCTAACTGTACCTGTTTTCCTCAAACTTAATGATACCTACTTCCTCAATCATAGCATTCCTTTCCTAACTGTATCTGTTTTATTCAGTCTTAGCTGGGACGGATCATTCCAAACCAGCAGCACGTATGTAATAAAGAATTGTACTTTTTTATGTTCAAATAATTGTCATCTACCCTACCCTGCTGTATTTTGTATTCTGTATTCCTGACATTGCTGCATATTGCATATTGTTCTAGTGTACAACTTGTTTCAAATGCTGTTGACCATTATGTATCTGTTATAAGTATTCTCTCGTACCCTCTCCCCAGGTCGCGCTGGGAGATGAGAAACTTGTTGTTCAGTGTGCTTTCCTTGTGAAACATTTTAATAAATAAATAGGATCCCATCCAGCAGAATCTCTGGCACCCCACGCTCCATTAAAAGGTGCAAACTGTCCCAGTTTTGCAGCGTCATGTTAACTGTGCAGCAGTCCAAAGCAAATTTTCTATCTTATCAAACTGCCTAACTCAGCACCAATATTGGAGTCCAGTGGGTCACAGATACCCCAAATCACATCCTGGAAGAGCCCCCACTTGTAAGTCCACCCCCTTCCCGATGTCTAGGGGTATGATGGTAACTGTCCGAGGGGAGGAGGGGTCACAGCAGCTTCCAATATGGCTTACATTTACCCAAGTCCATGACAGAGAAGGAAGGGTGCCCACTGACCCCACCGGTGCTGGACTGGAAGAGAAAACAGTGGTTAGTGGCATCAACAGTTCTTAATGAATGAGACAACTCGTTCTGATTTAAAGAAACAAATGGGATTCCAACTATAATGAACTTAATTCAATGAAAATACAGGCTCTCCATGGAGCAGTTCATATATTAAAATGGGGGAGCAGCACATTATTTCTGACCATGGAGATCTCAATATTATTTGAGTTCCTTCACATAAAGTCAGGGTTCGACCTTAACATTGTTTTACTAGCCCTGAACCTAGTGCAGATTGGCCAGGGCTAGTGCAGCTAACCCTCTACTTGTCTGTTTTGACTAGTGCAGGTTTTTCATGGTTGTTACTGAAGTTGAAAAAAATCCCTACTTTAGCAATCTGCACTGCTTTTGCTAATCTCCCTCAGTGTTTCAGGTGGCCTGGTGTGATTAATAGCTCATTAAGAACTGCAATTATCTGGCAGTTCAAGAGAGGGATCCAACAAAAGACTCAGTGTGAGTTATTATCACTCAATTGTTAGAACATTCAGCTAGTGTGCATGCTGTGATCAAGGGTGGAGTGTTAAGTCACTAGCTTCCAGTTTGCTGAACTTGTCTTTAATTTTTCCCACAATATTAAGACCAGTGTGCCTCATTTCCCAAACTTTTGAGTGTCTATATCCATCACTGCAGTGACAGAATGCTATCATGTATACACGGTCTGCCCAGCCAGGTGGTCTGTCCACTCTATAATTTTCCTTGGCACCACTGCAGACTAGACTCTGAAGTGGCCATCCACAGACCCATAGCTGCCATTACTGACTGGTTTATGGTTCACAGCTCCTCTTAATGGATCACACCAGTCAATGTCATCAATGTAGTACCACCCAGCATGTCATTTCATCCTAAAAACAATGCTTTGGAGCATGTATGGTACAAATCAAAACCTTAGTAAAATATGTAATTTGAAAGGTTAAAAAAGGTATTCCTGGTATGCATAGATCATCCTATATAGAAAGAGAGGCAGTACAGCATCATGTCTGTATACTGCTCCCCTTTGACTGATGAAAGGACACCATTATGAAAAATCTGTTTTTGTTAAGGCAGAGCATGTTAAATCAATATCTTTGTGCCTGGTATATATAAACAGATATGTAAAGTTTCTTACATCCCAAGCCCCCCTGTGTTTGTTTAACTCTCTCCAACGAAATCCTAGAACTTCCCCTGGCTCACTTCGCAGTGTAAGAAAACTTCCAGAAGTGCAGTTCTGGTTCATCACAGGGTGGGATGACAGTGTCTTTCTCTGCCTGATTCTGTACATTGTCCTGCAGGTCAGGGTGGGACTGTGGTAATGTGCATGATGATGTTGGCTATTGTGTGTGCAGAGCTAGAACTGCCTTATTGAACATTTGCTATTATGGTATTCTCTGGTTTGGCAGGGAAGGGGTGAAGAAAGAGGAAGCAAGGGGCTATTGGTAAAAAAAACAATGGGGGTACACACTGAGTGTGACCGGACTGCAGTCTTTTTTTTTTTTTGCTGGGGCAGGAAGCAATGTGGGAGCAGGATAAATATGCAATAATCAGAGTATTTCTTGGCTTGCATTTTTCCTGTATAACCGATCAAAATTGACCATTATTATTGTGGGCTAGTGCAACCATCTGCGGGCTAGTGCAATTTTTAATCAACTTGTCCGGCTGGCTAGTTCAAAAAAAAGTTAAGGTTGACCCCTGCATAAAGTCCATTCAAGGGACATGATCTGGATGACCCCAAATCTCAGGCAACTCAGTTCATCCTGTAATAGAAAAAATACACAGTACTGCAAGGTTGCTTCCTTCATAGTCCCAAAACACACTTGCTCCTATCATCTCAGCTTGGCCTGGCCTCTTACCTTGGGGCCATTGCTCCTCTATCCCACAGCTCCAATTCAATCATTGGGGCAGTTCAGCTAGCCTCTTACCTCGGGGTGACTGAACCATCCTCCCAGAAGTTCATCCTTCATATCAAGACATTCTGACTTTCACATCAGGCCACTACACACTCTGTCACCAGCTTGCCATGTTTATTGGGCGATTGCCCGATGGAACCTTGGGGTGATCTATGCCCATCTTGACTGCCACTTTGCTATCCCTTGGGCCTCATCTCTCCTGACCACCTTCCTCCAATGTGGAATGCTCTCTAACACTTCCACCTCAATGGTGGGGGGTTCTGATTTGAGCAGCCACTGCCACATCCCACAGATGCTGTACATTAACTCTTCCCCAAGAAAAACAGTCCCACCGATCAAATGGGCAGATGTCCCACTCATTTTCAGTCCACCTCACTACTTCTTTTTCCCACGCTTTCTCCACTTACATCCAGCTCTGCCCCCAGGGTACTCCTGCAGGAGCAGTTCCCTGGGGTGGCATCCCATTAACCCTTTACTTACAGGGATGAAAGGTTCCCACCTACTATTCCAATGGTGCACATTCAAATGCACAAATATGATGCTCCTCACCCCACTAGTTGGGGGGGGATTACATTCTCATTCATAAATGCCTTTGATGGTTCCCATTGTTCCCCAAATAAGCATATTAACACCTCACTATAGTGAATAACTAGCAACAAAGAACATCTGTGCTGGCTCCTGATGTGTTCACTATAGAGAGAGACCACTGTACATATTTTGGGTAGAAATAAGCTAATAACTCAATGGATCATAAAATGGCTCTCTGACAAAACTCAAAGGAATAAAGTGATTTTTTTTTTTTATCTGACATTGGACATGTAGTGGGTGGAGTCCCCTAAGGCTCTGTGCTAGGCCTGTCATGGTTTAACATTTTTATATCAGACCTTAAGAATGACATTGAGAATAAATGCTGCAAATTTGCAGACTATACTAGATACTGTAGTTGGTATAGTTAAAGATTCAGAAGAATCTGCTATAGCATAGAACAATCTAAAAAAAAACTTAGCAACTGGGCTATCAAGTGGGGGAAAAAGCTTCAGACCAGCTAAGGATACCATCATGCACCTGGGTAGAAATAACAAATTATTTAATTATAAATTATGCAGAGACAAACTACAAAAATCATGTAAAGAGAAATATATAGGAATCTATACTACTTTGGATTTTACAAATCAGAAGCATTGTGATATTATGTTTAATAGAGCTAACTAGCTGCTAAATACCATCAAATGCCACCTTGTACATAAATTTAAAGATGTTTTCCTGCCTGTTAATAATTCCTATATGAGACCACTCAGGCCCCAATATTCACAATGTTTGCACCCAGTGCAGACCATTAGCCCTATGGCTCCAGTCATTTAGCACCTGTTTGACATATTCAGTCAATAGTGCTGTACTTGTCATTAGTGGCTCTGGAAGAGCACAGAATAAATTTATGTAGTGTCTAATGGGGGGGGGGTGGTGTGAATATCAGGCACAGTACCATGTGAAAGCTTTAGCACTTTGCTAATGGAAAAGCACAACAGTATAGCATAGTACTAATAATGACTATACAAAGGAGGCCTAAACTTGGAGCAAACCCCAAAGACAGGGAGAGGCCCTGCAGGACATGTGTTTTCTCTCCTAGTGCAGGAGTACAGATCCTGCAAATAAATGAGTAGTGCCTAGTTTGTTTGAAACTGTGAGCTGGTGTGCAGATCCATTTAAGCACCCAAGTCTTATCATTTTGCCATGCTGTTAAGATGAGATCAGGGAACAGACTCGGGGGAGAGCGACTATATAGTCTAGCAAGGAGGAGAGGAACTGGGTGATAGAAGTGCCACTGTAATAGATACTCTGTGGTAGAGATGGATTCACACAACTACCTGCTTTCAAATGAGTGCAAAAATATAAGAAATGTACCAGGCTTACACACAAATTGCACATTAAACATTGAAAGTCTATCCTTATTCTTTCTTCCAGTCTCCCATGTAGATATGGAACTGATACTACCCCACACATGAGATTAGATGTTCAGTAGAGAGAGATGCTGTGATATATTGTCTTTCCCTGAGTTCCACAATGGTTAGCACACATTTCCACTAAAGCTGAAAGTCATGGCCCCTAGCAGGAGTGGTAATTCCAGGGTTTGACCATATTTATTATGGGGGGAGAGAGTACTCTGAAACAGTCATGTCAATGAATGATTCCATCTGATGTATGATAGCATCCAAATGCCTCTGTACACTGATGTTAATAAACGTTTTTGTTTTATGGAAATATGAAGTCCGCATGCCATGTTTATACATGCCTAATGCAGTAAACGTGACACAATTGTGCACAGAAGTTCTAAAGGCAATTTGTTGAATGGCATTTAATGAAGTTTTGAGACAGTCACCACAGGTGTGTGATGTGCCCAACTTCAAATACAGCTCAGAGTTGAAACCAATACATGATCACCACCACTAGGGAGACAGGACTTGTCAAGTTCCACTTCACCATTTGTACAATTCCTGAGTGGCAGCTTGCCATAGAAAGGAACCACCTTGAGTGGAGGCAAGGCCCAGTTGAAACAAATACTTTTAAAACTGTGCCCAGTGCCACCTGCACAAAGCTCAGCACCTCTAAGCCCCCCAGGGATGCTTTCAGTGCCAGGGCTTAGCCAACCAATGTTGGAATAAGTGACATGCATTTAGATCTTCAACATTTATTAGATTTCCCTCATAGCTGCAATTTACACTTGCCTTTTCTATACAATTTGTTCATCAGTTAATTCATTCATTATGTTTGACTACACAACCCCTTCCCCTTTGAAAATTATTTAGATTTGTTTAGAATGTATTACAAGCTCCTACATCCCACGTGAATATTTTTGTTATGTCTGTACAACTACATTGCTTTTTTTCTCCAGATTGTATCCTTCCCATGATCCACACCTAAAAATGAAACTTGACCCAGTGCCCCTCCCTAGATAACCAAAAGTCAAATATATATTATGTGAAAATAAACAACCAAACAAACAAATAAATGTATATCATGCTGGAACAGCAGTGCTAGCCTATTCTGTATGTTGAAATCCACTGTGATACTATATCAGGGAGAGTGTTTACTTTGTAAAAGTGGAAGGGGCTTTATCTTGTTGTTGGAGTCTTGGGCCCCTGAGATTAAAGCTAATATGTTTGAGCAGGAAAATATTATTTACTAATGAGACAAGGCATTATAAAAACTATGAGCAGGATTCTCAAAGATCTTGAAATACCCGTAGCTGTGGGTAAACTGCAGAGCAAGTGAGTTGCCACTTGCTGATCCACAGGTTACCCACAGAGACGGGTATTCACAAAGGCGGAGCCGGATCACCTGTTTTAAAAGCAGCACAAGGGAAGTCACAGAGTTTGGAATTGTCTGTTTTTGAAAGCAGCACAAGGGAAGTCACAGAGTTTGGAACTGTCTGATTTTGAAAGCAGCACAAGGGAAATCACAGAGTTTGGAACTGTCTGATTTTGAAAGCAGCACAAGGGAAATCACAGAGTTTGGAACTGTCTGATTTTGAAAGCAGCACAAGGGAAATCACAGAGTTTGGAACTGTCTGATTTTGAAAGCAGCACAAGGGAAATCACAGAGGTTGGAACTGTTTGATTTTGAAAGCAGCACATGGGAAGTCAAAGAGTTTGGAGCTCTGATTTTAAAAGCAGCACAAGGGGAATCACAGAGTTTGGAACTGTCTGATTTTGAAAGCAGCACAAGAGAAATCACAGAGTTTGGAATTCAGTGCTTTGGCTGCTCAGAAAGAACTAGAAGGGGGACAAGATCAGATCTATAGTACAGTAGCTTCTTATTGTTTTACATTGTTTCTTGTGGATTCTACTTGGTAGAAGGTTATTTCTTTCTTTCTTACTACTAAGGGGCTAGCAGGGTATTGTTTGGGTCTGTTGGAATTTTGAAACCTGTTTTGTTAGCTATAAGTGGGCTCATTTGTTTGATTCACTGTGTGGCTGGCTGCATTTGTAGAGACCTATTTCTTCTGTTTTAAAACATAATTGGTGTGATTTAAATGGGTCTGTTTCTTTGAATTGGAGACATATATCTTCTAATTCCAAGCCTATTTTGATGTGTTGTTGGTGAAGCTGTTTGAATTGGACTCCTGTTTCTTTGGGTAGCAAACTTATTTTGGGGGCTTTGAGTAGAATTGTGATTCATTGTTGCTGGCTTCACTAGCTGCAAAGTTTGAGTGCAGAGTGGGGGAAGGATGCTAATGGTCTGACCAGAGGCCTCAGCTACCTGATTGTTTCTGGAAGACTTGGGCTGGTCCCACCCTTGGTCCATTATTTCCTTTATACCAGGGGTTCTGACATCACTTCCTCAAACAGGCAAAGGATATGCACCTGTCATAGCAAAAGCAGACATCCAGGAAAGGAACAGCAGCAAGTGAAGAGGTGACTGCTCTCTCAGTGGAAGGGAAGTAAATGCAAATCTAAGAACTTTCATTATTACTTCTTTGCATTGATATTGCATTGGGGAAAGGAGGAGTAGGAGTTTGAAGAAGGTTGTGCAATGGCTACTTAAAGTCTGTTTTTGCGTGTGGATAGGAAGGATAGGAATATAAAAAGCAGTTGCTCAATATATCTAAATGTGTGCAACAAAGGAGGTAAGGGAAATAAAGACAATGTTTTGCACTGTTAGAGGAGGGAGAGGGGAGACTTGGGAGAGTGTTTGGTATCCTGCATCTGGAAGAGTGGGGGGTCGTAGGTGGGCAACGACAACAATGGGTAGGGTGGTAGGCTGCAACAACTGCAGTGCACCAATCTTTCTAAAAATTGCCTGGAGTGTGGGAGGATGTTTAGTGTGCAACCACATAGAAAAACTTAGAAAGGAGATTGAGGGTCTGTAGGAGGAACTAAGACAGGCAAGGCAGGTTGGGGTGGGTTTAGCCCAATACTGGAGGGAGGAAGAAGGGGAGATGAGGGAGGGTGATTTAAGCCAACAGTGGTGAGGAGAGGGTCAGAAGAAGGGAAGCAGAGACAAAGGGGCCCAGGCCAGGAAGAACAATTGCCGGGGAAACCAGGTCAGGAGACAAAAGACAAATGGAAGGAGGAGATAGGGGCTTGTGAAGGGAGGCAAAGAAGTGGCAAAAGTCATGGAGTGGAAAGGAGAGAACAGGTTACTATGAAGAGAGAGGGAGGACATTTGTGAAGGGCCTTCAGAAAATAGTTGTGCACTGTTAGAGAGGAAGAAGGTGGAGGAGGAAATGATGAAATTAGAGGAGTAATTGATAAATGCCTGGACCAAACTGGAGTGGGGAAGTTCTGCTGGAGAATTGCAACAGGGTAAAAGGGGAATAATGTGCAGGAGGAAGAAGAAGAGGAGCTGAAATGAGAGAGGAGATGAATGGAAGCAAGCAGGAGTAAGAGGGTGGAATCTTAGTGCTGGGGACTCAATACTAAGAGGAGTTAGGTGGGGTAGCAAGGGGGAGAGGCACAGTCACATTTGGGTGGAGGCCATGCCAGGAAAGACAGCAGAAAGGGTGGGACAGTCTGTTCTGAAATATGCTAGAAGGGGTAGGGACAAGCCTCATTTAATTATACATCTTGGGACAAACGACCTGGCTGACAAGACAGTAGATACAGTCCAGAGGAGGTTTGAGGAACTAGCACAATTATGTGAGGGGGCAGGAAGATCAGTAACTTATTTAGAGATAATTCCTGTGCCAAAGGCAAGCACAACAAGAAAGCTGAGAATAGAGGAATTTAAAGGATGGCTAAGAACCTGGTGTTGTGCTAAAGGGTATGGGCTGTTGGGGGGTAGGGAGGGACCTGGGAGGACAGTAGTCTCTATGCCAAGGACAGACTAAACTTGAGTGAGGAGGGAAAGAAAGTGTTGAAACAGAGGATGGAGGAGTACATAGAGGAAGTTGGGAATTTAAACTAGGAGTGGGGGGTGGCAGTTGGGGAAGAGATATGCAGAGACCACAGGTTGGGAAACCATATGAGCTTACCCCCCATAACAGTGACAAAGGACAAATGGCAAGTACTATTGGTGATGCTAGGAAAGGAGGGCAGGATGGGAGGGTGGAAAAGGGTGGAAGGTGGTTACCCTTAATGCTAGGAGCCTTGGGAGGAAAACTGCAGAGTTACAGGTTCTCATGGCAGAGGGAGAGGTGGACATTGCAGTCATCATGGAAACATGGGCCACCCAATACAATGACAGGGGACCTGTCTGTACCAGGTACAGATTATTTCTGTAGGGACAGAGTGATTGGGAAGGGGGTGGCACTATATGTGAAGGAAGGACTGAAGTGTGTAAGGGAGGAAGGAGGAGGGTAGTACGGAGTCACTTTGGATGTAAATCCAGGATTCCAAGAATAGGATTCTTAGAATGGGAGTGGTGTACAGGCCACCATCTCAGACGGAGGAGAGTTAGACAGGAACTAGCAGAACAGATCCAGGAGGACCTGCGAGAAGGGTAGTGTGGTGATTGTGGGGACTTCAACATGCCAGGAGCGGACTGGAGCACCCCAACAACCAGGAACAGAAGGGAGCAGGTACTGCTGGATGCCTTCCAGGACAGCTTCTGCTGCAATGGTCAGTGAACCAACCAGGTTAGGAAATACCCTTGACCTTGTGCTGGCAAATGGGGACTTTGTGAGAGAACTTACATTGGAGGAACCACTGTCAGGAGTGACCACCGCTCAGTATGGCTCACATTGGATATGGGCAAGGAAGGAGTGGAATCTGGCACAATAGTGCTGGACTTCAGGAGGGCCGACTTTGGGAGGATGGGGGAAGTGGTAAAAGGGTACCTGGCCAGAATTCAATCTAGTATGGACACTAACCAGAGGTGGGAGCTCATAAAGCTGGGGATAGTGGAGGCAGCCAAAACCTGCTGCAAAGCCCAGAGCAAGAAGGCTAGGGCTAGGAAACCGATCTGGTTGAGCAAGGAGGTCATGGAAAAGGTAAGGAGGAAAAGAGCTGCCTTTAGGAAGTACAAGAAAACAGGGAGGGGAGGACAGGGAGGAGTACTTGACAGAATCGAAGAGGCGACAGGGCAGTAGGGGCAAAACATCTACGGAACTGAGGCTGGCACAAGGCATTAAGAAGGGGAGAAGGACTTCTGTAAGTACATCAGGGAGAAAAGGAGCTTTAAGGACCACATAGTAAGGATTAGGAAGCAGGGGGGTTGGGTGGAAGCAGGGTGCAATAAGGCGGAAGCACTAAATGAGTACTTCTGCTCAGTATTTACTAAAGAGAAGAGGGGGGTGACACCCAAGGTGGGAGAAATGGCAGAAGCAGGGTGGGAAGTGGTGACAGATGGGGAAATCATGGAGAGCAGAGTTCGAGAGGGTTTGAGGCACTGAGGGTGGACAAGGCGCCAGGCCCAGATGGCATCCACCCCAGGGTACTGAAGAAGCTGGCAGAGGTCCTTGCAGGACCTTTGGCAGACCTATTTAATGCCTCACTACATTCGGGGTGTGTACCTCAGGACTGGAGGATGGCTCATGTGGTGCCCCTCCACAAGAGTCGCCCCAAGGATGAACCGGGAAACTACAGACCAGTGAGCCTCACATCCATCGTGGGTAAGCTAATGGAGACTATCCTGAAGGAGAGGCTGGTGGCCCTCCTAGAGGCCAAAGGACTACAGGACAGCAGACAGCATGGCTTCATACACGGCAGATCCTGCCAAACCAACCTGGTCGAGTTCTATGACTGGGTAATAGGGCAACTGACAGGGCCATGCAGTGGATGTCCTGTATCTGGACTCAGTAAGGCATTCACCCAGTGCCAATGGAAGGCTGAAGGAAGTTAGTAGGCACAGGGCAGGTGCAAGCTGGTGAGATGGGTAGGAAACTGCTGCAGGGAAGGCAACAGAGGGTGGTGGTGGGTGGGGGAGCTCACACCCAAGGGCAGTGACGAGCGGTGTTCCACAGGGCTCAGTGTTGGGACCAGTGTTGTTTGGGATATTCATTGCAGACATATCATGGGACATCAAGAGCAAGATCAGTCTGTTTGCTGATGATACCAAAGTAGGCACGGTGGTGGATGACCTAGGGGATGGCAGGGGTTGCAGGATGATCTGGAAAAGCTTGAAACCTGGTCAGACACCTGGAACTGGGCTTTAATGCCAAAAGTGCAAGGTGCTGCATTTTGGGATGAACCCAAGGAGTTATCAGCTAGGGGAGTGCAGCTAGCCCAGACAGAGGAGGAGAGGATCTGGATGTGCTCATTACAGGGTCAATGAACAACTCGGCACAATGTAGAAGGCAGCTGCAAAGGCCAACAAAATGCTGGGTTGTATTGCAAGGGTATATCCTCAAGGAGGAGGAGGTGATTCTGCCACTGTATAGGTCATTAGTTAGACCACACCTGAGTACTGCGCAGTACTGGTGTCCATATCTGAAGAGGGACATAGGTTACTGGAGGGGTGAGCGAGAGCGACAAAGATGATCAAGGGGCTGGGGACTTATCATACGAGAGGAGGTTGAAGGAGTTGAACATGTACTCACTGGAGGAGAGGAGAGACAGGATGACATGATTGAAACCTTTAAATACATGAAAGGAATAAACAAGATGGGTACAGAGGGGCTGTTCAAAGTAAGGGAGGGAGGGCACACCAGGGGCCATGATATGAGACTGGAGCGAGAAGGTTCAGGAGGAGATGAGGAGACCCTTTTACAGAGAGGGTGGTGGCTGGGTGGAATGCGTTACCTGCTGAAGTGATATGCAGTAGAACAGTGGACTGCTTCAAACGAGGATGGGACAGGACAACGGGGAGGGTTATGAAGGGGAAGGGTGGAAGGGAGGGGCAGCTGCAGAATAAGGGATGCTAGCTGCACATTCGAGCAGACTTGATAGACCTCTAGGCCTTTATCTGCTGGCAAATTTCGTATGTTCGTATGACTCCACAATTTACGGCTGCTTGTGGGAGGTGTTGCCTGGGAGATCTCCACAGCTCTGGCAAGATGCTACAGATGGTGGGAGCAGACATAACATCCTCCGCAACTGCTGGCTGAGAATCGCAACCAGCGCAGCTGCGGGCGATTTCAGCCTGCAACTGTAGTTGCAGAGTGGGACTTTGGTCACAAAAGTTTTGAGAATCCTGCCCTATGTGTTTGATCCGCAGAGCTCTATACAACCCTTTCTAGCTGGGTTACATAGCCCAGGATATGTGCACATCCTCCTCTGCAGGTGAAGAGACCTCATGCATTCACAAAAGCAGCTCCTCCACTTACAGATGGGGGGCAGGATTCACAAAGAAAGCCAAAAATCCTGCAGCTGTGGAAAAAAGCCTGCAGCACTACCAAAATGCATTTGCCTGATATTCATAAAGAAATTTTGAGCAGGTGAGGAATTTCATAAAATCCCCTCAGCTGTGGAATTTCAGCAGCTGCGGAAATTGCGCAAGTGATGAAAATCCGCAACTGCAGATCCACAGCTCCAGGAATAGCTTAGGAGGCATAGCAACAGGTGAACTTAATTAGCTGCAACAGCAGACTTTAACAGGGCTGCCATAGAATGAAGCTGAAAGCACCACAAAGTGACCAGCAACCAGTCCCTCAACTGTGACCACTGCAGCACCACAGGTACCAGCAACACCATGGCACCGCAGTGACCAACTGGTACTGCTGGTCCCCCCTCCCTGGGGTGTTCCTGTTGCCTGCAGGGGTAGCACTCACTGCAGGCTGGCCAGGCTCTACCGCCTGTGGTGCTCCATCATGGGCTGCACTGTGTCTGGTGGTTGTTGCCTGTTGCCATATCATGGCAATGTGTGCTTTTGTTGCTCTTACAGCAGCCACAGTTATACTATCTGGGATGCTATTACCTGTTCCTCACCCCCACCTTAATTGATTCCAATTGCTGGGGCACTACTGCAGTTTGCTGAGGGAGAGTTACACCTCATTCTAGTGTATGTAACATTTCTTCCGCACCTGCAGAAAAAAAAAACTGGTTGTGAATAGCCTTTCAGGAGCTGTGCCTTACTTATCTCACACCTTTTTTTCCTCAGGGACTTCCGCAGCTGCACTTTTTTCCACAGTCCTTAGTGTTTTTTTTCTGCAGCTGCAGAGGGTTTTGTGACTAGCACTCAGTGCAAGTTCCCCTTTTTTTTCATAGCTACGGCAGTTTTGGGGACTTAGGAAAGGTTTTGCACCTTCTGAAAGCTTTGTGAATCCAGCCCGGGGTCCCTACCCAATCTGTGGATCAATACTGACAGGCTGGGTAACGTCTTTAGAAGGACATGGCTATTGCCTTTTGGAGGGCTAGAAGGGCAGCAGCAACATATATTTTTATAAGCAATAAGGCATGGCCAGGCATTATGTTAGTGGTCTGTTAGTTACCATCCAGGGGGATATCGTCACATGAGGTATAGCCTAGTGCTGCATGTCCCTAGAGGGAATTGACTGACCAGTGTCATAACCACTGTGAAATACATTAAACCTGATTCAGAATGAGACTAGATAACATGTACAGTCTGCTAACCAGAGGTTAAATTAAGGCTGCTAGAATGCTTATAGCCAATCAGGAAGCTCGGCTACTCAGACCATTTTTATATTGTGAAAAAAGTTTATTGCTGTTCGAAAGGGGATATAGTAACCCAGGTGAGAGATACAGGATCTGCTTTCAACCAGCATAACTGAGCAGACAAATGGGAGCCTGTGCTTTGCCAAGCTCCATCCTCCTACTGTACCCCTGTGGTGTACGGATGTGCCACACATGTGGATAGGGGAAGGCAGACATTGTGGATGCCACACAGAGTACATTGGTATTGAGGGGCAGCTGAATGGGCAGGAAATGTAAGAATGGCATGTATTCTGGCACCACTGCTGAGCAGGTACTAACTGTTACAGAACTGGCAGCCCTTCTCACAGCAGTCCCTCAAACATAAACGTTTTCTGATATCACTTTAAAAGAGCAAGTACCACATACTGACATGCTTGATGCACCATTTGCAATAAACATATAGCCCTTTATTTTCAAATAATTGGGTATGGACTGAATGAAACTGTTCATAAATCTCTTTCTGAAGTGTTTTGTGTTTTTTACTAAGACATCTGAGGAAAGAGCTGGTGGAGTCCTGAAACATTATGTGCTCTACCAGCAGTGTGCAATGCCTCTGCTATCCCAGTAAAAGAGTTTTGTACTACCCAGCTGGGCTAAGAAGACAACAATTTCTATCTCCAAAGCATAGCTCAAGATATGGGTTCTGTAACATTTTTCACTGGAAAATGAATAGCATTATAAAACAATTTGCAGAGCAATAAAAGCATACCAAAGGTATT
This sequence comes from Neoceratodus forsteri, assembly GCA_016271365.2. NCBI lineage: Eukaryota > Metazoa > Chordata > Ceratodontiformes > Ceratodontidae > Neoceratodus > Neoceratodus forsteri. Next base: position 374,114,455 of record CM028135.1, read on the forward strand.
CCATGTGACATGTGGTTTCTGCCATGGGGCTTAGATTAGCTTTAAATTAATTGAAGGGCATGCAGAAAAGGTGTGTGATCTAAAGTCATACACACAGTTTTTAGAATGTATTAAGCATAGTGTTTCTCCTTTGTTCGGTTTTATCCTACACAAACATACCAGAAAAATGTCATCCCGAAATACAATATCACTGAGTGTATTAAGGCATGGCAGTAATTGGATAACTGAGGAACTAGACGATCATGTGAAGAGGATCAGGTGTTAGCCAATGAGCCAGCAATAAGTTACAGGAAGAAACAAGAGTTTGTGAAAATGAGTGATATGTGATATTAGGACTTGGCATGAGAGTTTTAAACTGGCCTGAGAAGTGCGTGTGTGTGTGTGTGTGTGGGGAGGTAGGATTATAATAAACTTTGGATTTAAAGCTAAGGAGAAAGATGGCTGTGGCTAACATGATTACACAACTGAGTAGGAGTGCTATGCCAAGCAAGAGGCTCTGAAATAAAATATAATAGAGACAGTGCCTAAATATGTTTTCATTGGCACCAAGGGCAAGAGGGCTAGGGTGCAGCCTCCGTGGTTGTTCAAAGACCTTCAGAGGTGTTTAGGCAGATAAATGGGGCATATGATAAGCTGAAGTACTCTGGTGATAAAGTGGTGAAAGTACAATGTAAGGCATTACACAGCAAATGCATGGCCAAGATTTCCCAAGTCAAGCCTGGTCTGGAAGACAGTATTGCACTGTGATCAAGGGGAATAACTTCTTCTGTATGGAGAGAACAAAAGAAAGGTCAAGGATTTGGTGAGACTGCATATCATTGTGGAAGAGGAAGAACAACTGAGTGAGGCAAAGGGAATAACTAATTTGCATCAATAGTCAACAAAGGAATCAGGGGACATAGCCAGCTGAGGAATGAAGCTATGTAGGAGATGCAGGCTAAACAGGGGGCAGTACAGATCATGGAAGTATAAACTTGCAGAATGTGAACCAATAATTTGTGTGACTTTCAATAGCTTCATTAGCATGCTACACATCTGTATTATACCCTGCTGGATTCATATCTACCAAGGCTATGCTAGTATGGTCTGCAACAGAGGAGATCCTCATCCAGTTCATTATAGGAGCACTTTAAGTTGTCTTAATCAGCAACTCCTTCACGTTCAATTCAAAACACTTCCTTCAAACCAGAGGCGTAGCATTAGCTACATTGATTACACCTTCTTATGTCAAACTCTTCTTCAATCATGCTGCCAGTCCCTTTCTGCCAAAAATAAATACTTGGTTGCAATACACTGATATTATTTTGTGAATGTGAGATAGTATGAAGAATTTGTACTTGATTTTCTGGAGTACATTAATTCTAACCATTTGAACCTGTCATTACCTCATAATGTACGAACAGTAGAGACTCAAGGCTCAAATAACTTTTCAGATCTAGTGATTATATGTTGCCTTGTTATACAGGAAGAGACAACTGACTATGACAAGTAAACATCAGGCAACAAACACCTACAAGCTAGCAGCTCTCACCCATGCCACTCACAAATAATGTTCCTTATGAGTAGTTTATATGTGTAGTTTATAAGATTGCACAGGAAATGCACTAACTTAGATACATTTTACATTAAAGCCAGGGAGCTAAACAGCAGCCTTCTGTCCAGGGGATACTCAAATCCAATTGTTAGGGAAGCCCCGAAAAATGTTAGAGCCTTGAATAGAAACAGCCATATTTACCTATGTGCACTACCATCATATCAGGAGGTAAATAGATTTGTAATGGAATACAACCCCACTGCCATGCAACAGCCAAACATCAGGGACTGGACTCACAAAGATTGTGCAAAGTGAGCACAAATGTTTGTGCTGCACTCCCCGGTTGCATTGGTGGGCAACTTTGCTATTCACAGTTGGATAGCCTGGTGGGGTTTTGCAAAAGGCCATTGTGTGGAGCAAATTTTTGTGAATGGGATTGTGGGCTATGCAGGTCCCCTCCCACTCATTTGCATTGTGGTCTCCTTCACTGCTTTGCTCAGGTGCAAACCCAGCTTGTAGGCAAACTGGGCCTTGTGAATGGTAGCTATTCACAAAGCCCATTTGTCCTGGGCAAACTGAATTTGCTCCTGGGCAAAGCTTTGTGAGTCCTGCCCCAGTACGTTAAAGTAAATAGAGCTCTCTCTCTCTCTCTCTCATTCTCATAGAAATATAGATCTTTTCAAGGCATAAAGGCACTGATAACAGGGTACTGGTTTGAGTTGGGGGAAGGCAGATGAAACTTGTCTCTGCAATTAGCTGTTAGAACTTGTTTCTATATGAACTAAGTGACCCTCGAGTGTGCAGTCCCCCAGAGGGTGAGGACCACAGAGCAGGAGTGCAGTATCTGCAGGAAGACCATTGGCATGCAGGGGATGAAGGAGATTAGCATAGGTACTTGACAGGCATTGGGCAGATCAAATAAAGGAAACATAAGAATTCCCTATCTGGGGTAGCCCAATATAATACATTGTGTAAGTGACTCTGTATTAAGGTTAAGGGGCAAACATCCTATCTAGGGTAGGGTGTTACATGAAATAGCTAAAGGGGTTTCAGGCTGTCAGAGCTCAGTACAGTGTTTACCAGACTGTAGTTAGATTCTTCTAGGTGTCAAGTAGATACTGTGGGACTGAAGCAGTCTGATAGAACGGAGAACAGGTATGGGTGAGACATAGTCAGCCATAAAGACTGTGGGGCATTTAGCTTCCAGGCTACACCCTGCGGGGAAATTTCAGAGCTCCAGGCATGGCTGGTATCAGCAACACAAACACAGAAAACACAGATGAGGGGACAGAGTCATATAGACAATGTCATACTTTATACCGAAGTGAAACAAGCATTTAAATAATTAAAGCGATGCACACATCAAAAAGTAGTGATAGTTAAAAACACATCTTGATATGCAGAAGTAATCTATAATATAAATAAATACACTTTGAATAAAACAAAAATAATGATGCACACATGAGGTGCCAAGAATTAAATGTAGCTAATGTGATATGCCAAGATGGCGATCAACATTATTGCGCTTGTGGTGATATTAATACTTGTGACTCCACCCCTGATACAGAGGCAGTAAGCCCTCAGTGCACCAGAGTATTTTTCTCTATATGAACTCAATAAAGTGTTTTTGGAGCTTACTGAAGCTGCACTGTGCTTTCTGTGTTTGTGCTGTGAATATTTTTACTGTTGCATAGATGCACTTCTACCACTGTGTAGCATATGGTTTCTGTGTTGTTACACTTAGTATCAACAAGTGAGGAGATATCCTGCATGCATCACCAGCTGAGCTGGTACACTCACTCAGACACACCCAGCACCCCCACTCCCACAAAGGCCTACTGGCCTGAGATGCTGGAGGGTGGCAGGGAAGGAAGTGAAAAGGTGGCAGGGACAGCAACAAGGAAAACATCTAGGCTGACCATATCCCAACAGCAAATCAATTTACACTACTTGAGGAAGGGTAGGTAGTGGGGACACAAAGCAAAGTAAGGGTGAACAGAATGGCTTGATGGAACTCAATGGTAAGATCAGGAGCAAGGCAGCAAGGAGTATCCTAGGAGTGATGATTCAATGATTACAGAGGTGGAGTAGATGGTGGGAAGTGGGGGAAGGGGAGTGGTGGTCAGATGTCTTCTAGATGCATCATCCATCCAGGACATGAACAGGCAAGGGAAGATGGTAGAAGAGGTGGAGGGGAGCTTGGAGTGCTTTCACACTTGAGTACCACGCTGTCAAACCAGCCCACTGAGATGCAACTTTCAAAGGCTGGGGGACAGATTGAAGGCACACTGAGCTTTCCTGGCCTTTTCCAAGGTCCTGCCTTTATGGGGTAGGAGGGAAGAGGAGAAGAGTGAAGAAGGAGGAAATTGTGGAGTTTAATGAATGGCCGGAGTGATGGTGTTGGGAGAGGGGGTACCATTTCATGGGAGACTGAGGAGGCTTCTGGAATAGAAGAATCATCAAGGGTGAGGGCCTTCTCCTGACAAGAGAGGTAACTATTGAGTTGGGGCAGAAGTTTGACGTCTTTGTTGGTGTACATTTAAAAACTAATTGGAGGTGGAAACTAAGATTGAGGGTACCACAAAGTAAAGAGAACAAAAGGAAACCTAGGGAGGAATCCCACAGAAATGGGGACTAGAAACAGTAGGAATGTAGGCATCTGGACAGGGATGCATAATAATGTAAGTCATAGGGCATGGGCACATGGAATGAGCAAGGGGCTGAAAATTTGGGGTGAAGGAAAAACAAAGGTAGAGGTGCTCACAAGAAGGCAAGAGGCATAAGCACATGCTGGAAGGAGGTCTACCTAAATGCAGGCAACCTGGAGAATAAAATTAGCAAGCTCCTGGTGATGGGGTAGGTGCAGAATTAGACCTTGTAGCCATCACAGAAACATGGAAAACTGGAAAAAATGAGGATACACCATGTACCGATGGGATAGAGGTGTAGGAAATGTGGGTGGGGCAGACTTTATGTCAAGAAAGGCATAGTGGTGGCAGAGGTTGCATTCATCAGGGTAGGGAAATGGGGACTGAAGTTCTGTGGGAGAAGCTCATAGCCACATTTGGTAAGAAGCTACACAGGAGTGATCTGCAGACCATGGGAGCAGTGAGATAAGGCAGACAGAGAAGGGGAAAAGATTCACAAAGGAGCAGCAAACAGAGATATAGAGGTGGGGGAGGTCTCAATCTACCAGATGTCAACTCAAACATTCCATCAGCTAAGAATTCCAGAAGTCAGGCCCTGCTAAATATGTTGCAGGACTGCCTGTTGGTGCAGCTAGTCAGAGAACTCACAAGGCAAACTGCCATTTTCAATGTGGTGCTAACCAACCTGGGAATGATAGGGGTAGTGAGGGTTGGGAAGGCTCTGGTGTCCAATGACCACAACACCATGTGGTTTGTACTGGTATACCATCATCAAAGACTGCGGTTCTGGATCTCAGAAGAGCAGGGTTTAACCAGATGAGAGAATTAGTAAAGGGTAAGCTGAGGGGAGTGGACAAAATCAGGGGTGGTGAAGAGGTGGAGAGCAATTAAAGGAGCCATTCTTGGGGAAACTATGTCACGCCTATGACCTTTTGCCAAGAGTAACAAGAACAGGCCAATGTGGTTCTAAGAAAAGGTCAGGGAAGCAGTGAGGGTTGAAAAAGGTTTTTTAGAAGAACATCAAGGACACAAGGAATGGAGTTAATACCAGATAAGGATGAGGGAGGCAAAGAATGAAATCAGGGCTACAAAGCAGACATGGAACTTTGTACTGTGAAGTGGGTCAAGGTGGGTAATCAGTTCTTTAGATACTTGGGTAGAAAAGGAAGATGAGATGGGGATTATTAGTATTATGAAGCAGGGTGGGGTACTACAGAAGGATAACCAAAAGCCAGCAGTTCAAAATGATTTCCTTTTCTCTGTGTTTCCAGTGACGATTAGCAAGCTTTTGCCTAAAAGTGGCATAACGGCTATTGCAAGAGGGATCCCATAAATGGGGCAAGTAGTGTCTTTTTGGAAAAAGGTCAAAAAGTGCTAGTAGCTCTGAATATACTGTAGATAAAGTTCCAGAGCCAGATGGGATACATCCTAGGTGCTCAGGCAACTGGCATTGGAACTGGCTGAACCCTTGACAGGGACATTTAGGAGCTCCCTAGAGTTAGCAGTGGTTCCAAAAGACTGGATGATAGCGGATATATTCTCGCTCAACATGGGAAGATACATAGAGTAACTGGGAAACTACAGAACCATTAGTCTTACCTATACAGAAAGAAAACTAATGGAGACACTAGTCAAATAGGACTCAGTGAACTACTTGGAGAGAAATAGGCTCCTGGAGAGTAAACAGCATGAGTTCATGGCAGGGAAGTTTTGTCAGATGAATATAATAGAGTTCTTAGACTGAGTAATTAGGGCAAGGGAACTAGGCACTATGGATGGGTGAATTTAATCTTCTGCCAGTGGAATTCTGATGAAATGCTGATTTCGCTTCTGTGAAATTTCACAAACTTTCCACAAAACTTTGGCAAAGTTTTGCCAAAATCGTGATTTGGTTATTTCCATCTAATTTAAATATTTATCCAACATGCACCAGATTTGGATATTGGATGTCCCAGTGCCCATACAGAAGTGTACTAAGTTTCAGATCTCTACCTTTACAACTGACCAAATTATAAGCCTCCAAACATTTGGAATTTTTAAAATTACAGTTAACAACTATGGTAACTAAAATAATTTGTACAAATTGCACAAAATTTGGTATAGTAACATTATCCATACCCATACACATGTGTGCCAATCTTCCGATCTCTAGCTTTAAAGGTGACTGAGTTATGACCCTCTGAACTTTCAGAAATTTTAAAATTACAGTTAGCAATTATGTAAATTGCTGAGTTTTAAGTCTCTAAAGGTTTAAAGCTAGAGAACAGAATATCAAGACATGTTGTTAGGTTCATTGACCCTAAATATTGTGCTTTAAGGCATTCACCATGATCCAATATCAGAAAATCATGCTGCCATGCTGATGATCCGGGTTTGGAAGCAATCCCCTGGAATTCATGTCAAAATGCAGGTCATAGCTAAACCGTACAATCTCTATTTAGCAGTTTCTATGAATCTTCTCTGAATGTTTGCATCTAAGTTTTCAATTATCTATCTCCAAAGGTGGCTAAGATGTAAGCAAAGAAATATTTTCAGAAATGTTCACATGAATATTAAATTGCTAGAATTTGAGCACCCATAACTTTCCCAACTTTCCTCCAAATGTCATGAATCTTAGTGGGCTCTTAAACCCTGTACCAGACAATAAGCATGTCAAACATCAGACCCCTAGCTGTAACACAGACTGAGTTATGGCCATTTTAGATATTTCAGAAAATTTCCAATAGTTTTTCAAATTTTTACGTAAATTCACAGAATTTAGCAAACATTTTGCAAATTTGGAATTTCCTGACTTCCCCACATTTACTATGGACAAGTAGTGGATTTTCTCTATGTCAGTTTCAGCAAGGAGTTTGATTCAATGCCACACAGAAGGTTGTTAAAAAAGTTATAGGATATGGAAACAGTGAGGTATGTAGTTAGATGGGTGGGAATCTGGCTGCGGGACATACAGCTGAGGGTGTTGGTAAACAGAGTCCAATCAGTGGAGAGGAAGTTCATGAGTGGGGTGCCACAAGGTTCAGTCCTGGGGTTGGTCCTCTTCAATATATTCATCAGTGACATAGGAGAAGGAATACAAAGCAAGATGTGTCTCTTTGCAGATGACATTAAGCTTAGTGGCAGGTAAACAGCAAAGAAGGGGTTAAGGAGCTGCAGAATGCCATGCAAAGATTAGCAACATGGTCTAACGTTTGGCAGCTGAAATTCAATGCCATAAAGTGCAACGTGATGCACACAGGAGACAAGAAACTGAGGACAGAATATTGGAAGGGAGGAATTAAGTTTTGACATTACTACTGAGGAAATGGACCTGGGAGACATCATAAGTGACTTCCTGAAACAATTTTGCTGATGCAACAAAGCCTACAGCAAGGCAGCCAGGATGCTGGGTGAATCTGGAGAGGGTTGAGAGCAGGAGGAAGTGATGCTACCTCACTATGGATCACTGGTGAGGCCACATTTGGACTACTGTGCCTAGTTCTGGAGCCCCACCTAAGAAAAGATAAAGACAGGCAGGAGACAGTATAGTGTAAGGTAACCAAAATGATTCAGGACTCTTAGGGCAGGTCAAGCAAGGATCAGCTTAAGGCCCTGAACATGTACTCACTGGAGACCAGAAGAAAGAGGGGAGATATGTTGGAAACCTTCAAGTTCTTGAAATTAATGAACAAGGTAGATTATGAGGAAATATTCAACCAGACTGGTGAATCAAGAACATGGGGACATGAATGGAAGCTGGCAGGGGAGATTCAGGATGGATGTGAGAAAGTGAGCTTGCAGAACATCCTACCAGCAGAGATGGTGGGTGGAAGAGCCATTAATGGTTTCAGACACAGTTGGGACCAAGTAAAAGGCTCAATAGTTACACAGGGGGAAATCAGTAGAGCAAGGGGCAGGGTATGAGGGCAAAAACCACAACTAGACATTAGATCCTGTGGTAGGACTGGGTAGAACAGAGTAGACTGGATGGAACAATGGTCTTTTCCTGTTGGCATTTTCTAAGTTGATATAAAACAGCACTGGTAGCTGCTAGGCATGGACAGTAACCTTGTGCCAGTAATAAGTGACATGCTCAGGGTCCTTTCAGGAAGACAGGAAATTATTGGTGACAGTCAGTCATATTCACTTCAGACATATAAAGGAGATCCTCTCCTGGCTTACATCCAAAGAAATTTTATTTTTTTACAAGCATAATAGTTGCAGTATTTGCAAACATGCTGACCTTGGCAAAATTGTTTGTTCATCCTAAAATACCAAGGCATGTTGAAATATGTTAATGTATCATTCTAAGACTGTCTTTGTTGTCTATATCTTGTGTTGCACATGGGGACTCATTTACATAGGACATACTCTATGGCCAAGTGCTGTAAACTAAATGTCTAGGTGCATGTGTGAGCAATTGCAAATGGACATTTTGGAAATGTTGTGGAAGCACACTACCTGAAAATACACAAGTGTGACCCCTAGGTTGTCAAATGTATTGCTGTTGGCCAGAGATGGATGGACTGGTCAAATGGGAATGCGGCCCCCTCCCATATTTCCCAATGTCTGGTGAACCAAGGTAGATCAGGATGCAGATGGTGTACTATGTCTGCCTTACAATGATTTTGTTTTAGGCTTTATGGCTTCGTTTTAGAAAAAAAGCCCTCTCTCATCTATTGGAACTATAAACTCCTGTATTTACAGGGAAAAAAATGTATTTTGTTTTTTATTCCTGGGTTTCCTACCTGTCACTCATGCACTCTCTCACACTGCACTGCAAAAAGCACATGCTTGTAGTGCTGCTGTGGCGTGAGTGAGAGAGTATGAAGGAGCAGGTGGCTTAATGGGAGACAGCAGTGGTGGCATCAGCAGCATGCATATGTCTAAGGTTTGAATGTCTTTTTTTATGAATGCATCAGACTGATGTGACAGCAGTAGTGAGAACAATAACAGGTATGTGTTAGGCAGGAGCGATATTAGCAGGTAGAAAGAACGTGAGTCAGTGGATATTTATCATTTCCTCAGACTGGGTGGGTATCATAAGATAGAAAGAGAGGTTGGAGTATTCATTTTGGGACAGGGTAAGTGTCAGCAGATGTGAGGGAGAGATACGGGTATTAATACTGGGACATAGTGTGTATCAACAGATGAGAGGTGGCGTAGCCATATTTACATTGGGAAAGGGTGTGTATCAGCACATGAGAGGGAGGTAAGGGAAGTCATGTTGGGACAAGGTGGGTATCAGCAGGTGGGAAGAGAGTGTAGGAGTATTTGTTCTAGGTTAGCTTGAGTATCAATAGATGGAAGGAGGGGTAAAGGTATTCTTATTGGTACGGGGTGGACACTGTAGTAGGATGGGACTCTACCTTGACTTTCTTTTAGTCCCTCTAACAAGGCATCAGATAACAAACAGAGAAGTGCCTACTGTAGATGAAAAAAGAAATGAATAAAGAGGATAGCAGGTACCTAAAATGGCAACCATAATTGATTGGTTGGTTTATGGCTGCAATTGATAAATGGCATCCTTCCAAAGCTCGAGCCACCTGTACAAATTTCAACCAAAACTTACCTTCACCTTTTCTCTGTTGTGCACAGCATCTGTATTCTTGGCTGTCTTTTCTTGCTTTCTATCTTTGCAACTGGGTGTACCGACTGAACAATGAAACTCTTACAGTGAGGACCATTACAGAGAAAGAAATCAACAGGTGACTATAATGGTCCCCGAGGACACTGGCACTGCGTCTCCCAGTGTTTTGTCCCCTTCCCAAAACAACTCTGACTCAAAGTTGGTTAATAAAATACTGGGGATGGTGGGGACAGAGTGTCTCTCATGAAGGGTTCGGGGATGCAACACACTGCCGACACTCTGCATTGTGTCTGTTGATGTAGGGGATGATGGCGAGTTTGATGTCGCTGCTTGGTGGTAGATCCTTGCTACAGTACCTCCGGCCTAATCAACTAGGGTTATGCCTTAGCTTATTCTTTCTTTTTTATTCTTTTGAAACTGCACCTTGCAGTTAAAATAAAAGTGTTCTGCTTAAAGCTAGCCATTGTTAGTTGTAGGTTAGCTAGACTCTGTGAGAATGAACACAAAGCTGCCTAGTAGGGTTTTTTATGTTTGCTTGCATGTATGAGCAAAGCAAACATATTCTTACTGTAACATAGGAGCTGTGTAGGTGTGTATTGTATAAGCCAATTGATGTAGAAATGCAGTAGGCTTGCCTCTCAAAAGCTAGTGATGAAAATGCTGATGATGACATTGTCTAGCTGGCTGATGGGCATAAATTCCTTGTAGTTCAAAGAATAAAACCCCACCAATTAAACTGGTGTTCAGCCCATTAGCCAGGTGTGTGTGTGTGTCTGTGTCTGTGTGAGTGTGTGTGTGTGTGTGTGTGTGTGTGTGTGTGTGTGTGTGTGTGTGTGTTTCTCCCTGGTTGCAGACAGGAAGTGCTGATATGAAAGCACTGAACAGTGTTGGGAAATGCCTATATGAAAGCACTATACAGTGTTGGGGAAAAAAAAAACAGCATGCAGAAAACAAATATAATAGCCTCAAATATGCATGTCAATAATGAACAGAAAACACCACCAATAGTTGAATTAAATTACATATTGTTTATGTTTCCTTTAAATAGCATTTGATACCAGTTGGATAACTGAAAAATGTGAGAGACCCAATTTGGTTTATCATTTAAATATTTTTGCAATACTTTTCGCTTTCATTTGGACTTTATCCTCCTGCTCCTCCCCATCAGTTCCATTCTGCTGTCAATCCCAGGCCCCTTCAGCCTACCTTTAGAACTTACTCCATCTTCTTCTTGCCTCATTGTATGAGTGGGTGCCATGAATTGTTGTGGTGTGGTGTCTTCAGGGTGACAGCATCATTCTGCAGATAGGGGCTCTTTTTCACCCGTTACTCCCCTTTCGTCAGAGCCAGTGGTGTGCAATGGCACACACATAGACTTTAAATACGGTGCACACATTCAACACCCACTTCTGACTTTCAATTCTGGTGACTGCTGCTGTGGCATCTACTTTCCACTAGTCAACCAAGCAGCAGTACACACTGTCCCCCCCATCCCAAAGGAAGAGATCGATCAATGAACACTTCCCCCAGCAGCCCAAAGCAATCTTGTTCCATTTCCAAGTCACTGGTGTGGTGGGAGATGAGGTGTCCAGTGCCTCATCCCTCAACACTACTGGGCTGGCTACAGGTTTACTGTAGCTCTAATTTTCTTAGTACTGTTTGTGGCCCTAAGTAGGACTTAACCTGCCTCCCACTGTTTTATAGTTCTGTGCTTTTAGCCTAGGTACCATTTAGCCAGAACTCTGTCTTTGAAATTCATTCTACTTTTTCTTTATTACTGAGGGAAGTAACATAAAAGTAAGATAACTGTTCCAAGGACTGATTGATTTGTTGATTGATTTGAAAATTGGTAAGCAGGAAAGGCACACTTAGCTGGGCCTCATTTCCAGGTGTGACCTTGGGGAGAGGAGCAAAGGATACAAAAAAGAAAGAAAACAAAATAGTACATACTGTAGCTTAAACAAGTACAGTGTAATAGAAGAGTGCAACATCATTGCACACAAAGACCATTAAAGTGCAAAATGACCAAACAAATAAAAAACGGTAGTTAAGTATCACACCAAGTGTAAGAGGACTGTTAAGGAAAAAGGAAAACAGGAGCGAAGGGGAAAAAGAAGAAGTCTCATTTGATGTTTGAGGGAAGAAGGGAAGGTAGTGAGATGGAGGAAAGATGGAAGCTGGTACTAAAGTGATGGGAGACAATAGGCAAAGGTTGATTGACCAGCTGAGATATGGGGATGTGGGAAAGCCAAGATGCGATGGTCCCTGGAGCAGAGGGAGCATGAGGTGGAGGGAACAGAGGACATGATGAGAGGCAGAATGGAAGGACCCAAACTTGTAGTTAGAAATAAAGGAGTCACTATGCATCTGGCAACATTATGGAAGTAGAGGAATGGATAAGTATGAGTAAAAAGTGGAGTCACGTGATGCAGCTCTCTATGTAGGGCATGCTCTGACTGAGCTCTGCTAACCCGACTGCTCATTCTTTTAATTTTTCCATTTTAACTGCCAAATTATCATCAGATTTTAATATTTTCAATAGATAAAGCATCCTAGATTTCACCTACGCTTACACAGTCAAAACATGGAAGCAGAAATGCATCTAGCAGCTCCTCACCACACGGCACCCATTACTCCAGAGAAACAGCCCAAGAAACAAAGGGCTAACCCTTCCACAGTAAGCCAATCGCAAGTAATGTCTCAAACTTCTTCAATAACTACAGCTGCAACTCCGCTTACTCTAGTACAATTTTTGTAAAGATGTGAAAACTATTTTGGAGGCCCTGGAGGACACTAATAGGCATGTTTTGGACAATGAGGTCCGTAAAGTTTCTGTGAAAACATCTAGACAAATTGGAATCAGTGGGCATTGCCAATCGCCAAACAATCAAGAGCCTAGAAAATAAGATTGAGGTGCTGGAAAGCAGAAGTCACCATAACAACTTTGTAATTATAGGAATAGCAGAAAAAGAGGTGGGCCTTGATACCCTACTATTTATACAGAAATTGCTAGCTAAACTTGCTGGCCCTTCTCCTATTGGCCCTGCCTATATGCTGGAGCAGGAACACCGAGCGCTGAGACCCATGCCCTCACCAAATGGCCAGTCCAGACCTCTCCTCTGTCATTTTCTTAATTTTCAGGAGAAGCAATGTGTGCTTAGTAAACTGAAAGAGGTGCAAGACGTGCTATGGGAGGGTAGAAAGCTGCGAATTACTCAAGATCTCCCAATGTGTGTTCACCAACATCGAACCCAATTCCATCCTATTGTGTCAAAATGTATTGCGGCAGGAATAAAATTACACATGATTCATCCTGCAAAGCTGCAAATTTATTTAGATGGAATCTGGACATCATTTGAGGAAACTGACCCAGCCTTGGAGGTCTACAAGCCAAAAAGACCAGCTCTGTTTGGAGACCGATGAAGACGTCCGATGGAGAATCAATTGGTAAGTTAGTCAATGAAATCATAAGTTAATAAGTTAATATGATCATATAGTTTCACAAACCAGGGATTTGTATAATACTAATCGAGGTCATTTACTGCCCCATTGCATCAGGTATCCTGACCTGGAAATTTGCTATTTGCTTATGCTTACTGCAACTTGAATAACAGATGGTGTAGGGATGGCCAAGATATATATTGTCACCAGGGTTTTACTGACTCATTTCTTATATACTTAAGAGCTTTTCATCCAGGTTTTATTTTATGCTAATTACTTGGTTTTTGACTATGTGACATTTCGGCTCGATTACTAGGTGTTCCCTGTCACCGACCACTTTTAAAACTTTAATGTATTATTGCTTCACAACCGTTGAATTCTGTGCAATTTACTACATGTTCTATCTGGTCATTTGCAGGGTTTCCAGACCCCTGCTTCTACGCAGGATTATCTCAGGATGAAATGCCATTACAGGGCATCAGCTTGTTTTTCCCTTTGTTGTTTACCTCATAGATCCCCAGAGGATACACTGGGCATTATTTGTATGGCTGAGTAACTTATAGCACATGAACTGCTCATTTTGTTAAGGTAACCAAATCTGGTATATTTAGATAACCTACTTGATAACAAATAATTATCTATCATAGACTCATATAAATATAAAGGAAATAGTCAATTATTAATATTACAGTAATCTCAAGGTTTTTAGGAATGATTGGAATACATGTTATCTCCAAAGAATTGCCAAAAATTTTTTTCATAATTAATGAATTATCCAGCCTGCCTTATTTCCTAATGGACTCACTTGGTTTGTAGTTATATTACATTTTGCTGTGATTATTATGAGTTGCTTGGTAATGACAATGCTTTAAACTTTTAAAATTTCTATGCAAGGCTTATTACTTTCTAAGTGGTGAATTCTGTGCTATTGTTCCTATCCATTAATTAGCCTTTTACAAGGTCCCCAGATCCTTATTTCTACGTGGTAATTTATTCAGGATGAAACGCCATTACTAGGCACTGGTTACTTTTCTCTTTTGTAGTCTTCTTTGTAGTCTACCTCGTAGAGCCTTAGTGAAGTTGTCCATATTATTGGCGGGGCTGAGTAATACATTGTATGCAAATTACTCATTTCATCAATTTGAGTAAATTTATCATATTTTAGCAGACTTGTTTGATACTAAATAAATTATTTGGCTGAGACACACATATTCATTAAAGAGACAGTCAATTACTACAAGTAATTTTTGATAGGATTTTTAGTTTTAGAATTATACATAATATTATCAGGTATAATTAACCATGTGTTTAGGATTGATTCTATGAATACATAATGCAGAGTTGATCTGGAATCACAGTCAAGTGGGGGTGGAGGGCTCCAGGTAGCTGGAAGGATCGCTATGGGCTAGCATTAATGGGGTGGGTAATTTTTACCACAACATTCATGAGCATAGAATAGGTGCTTTTAGGTTAGGTAGGGAGAGCTATTTAACCACTTTTAACATTTACAGTCAGTTAATTCCTTTTGTTAGGGGGAGAATAAGTAGTTTAGGGGGTTTACTTTCTTTCTGAGGCATTTTAGTGGGGGGGAAGAAGGTTTATTAGGTTACCTATGTTACTGTTTATTACTATGGAGGTAATTGGTGCACAATCAATATGCTCTTAGGGCTCAAGGATGTTTCAAAAAGATATATTAAGCTGCAGATCTTAATCATACAAATGATACTTAAGATATATGTTTCCACCTATTAAATTCTATACCTGGAATATAAGAGGAGCGAGACACCATCTTAAAAGAATGAGGCTGCTGAAACATTTGAAGAATATTTCTTGTGATGTGATACTTCTACAAAAAACACACCTTTTAGAACTTGAGGGAACTTTACTGAGGAGACAGCAGGTAAACCAAGTTTTTGCAGCTGAGGTATCCAGAAATAGTAAAGGAGTCGCAGTTTTATTCACCAGGGCACTCCCCTTCAAGTGCGAACAATGTATTAGAGATAAGCAAGGTAGATTTACACTAGTAAAAGGTCAAATCTATTCATGCAATCTCTTGATAGGCAGTCTATATGGATCCAACACAGATTGCCCCTCATTTTTTATGGATCTACTATCAGCATTAACACCCTTTTCAGATACCCCTATGCTTCTAGGAGGAGACTGGAATATCCCATTTGACCCACTTTTAGACAAATCAACAGATACCAGAGCTTGGGGTCTTTCCCCTGCCCAAAGATCCGTTTGAGATCTAGTTGATTACATGGGTTTATGTGACCCATGGAGATTACTACATCTTACAGAGAGGGAATACACATTCTGATCTGCTATCCATGGATCAGCCTCTCAAATTGATTACTTCTTAATTACTAAATCCCTGTGGGAAGGTCTCATGGACAGTGTATTGGAAACAGGAACGGGTTCAGATCATTCTATAGTTACTTGTCTCATTTCCCCATCACTTAATTGGAGGACAGACAGACAATGGAGGCTAAACACTAAATTGTTAAAAAATACCAAGTTAGCAGATCACATCATTGCTTCAATAGATAACTTTAAAACAGATAACTGGGGATCCACTTATTCACCATCCTTAGAATGGGCTGCATTAAAGTGTTTCCTTCTGGGGGAATTCATAAAATTTGCGTCTATTAAAAAACATAATGAAACCCAGGAGTCTAAGTCCCTGCTAGTGCAAATCAGTAACTTAGAAAGAAACTTATCTCTTGGTACCATGGTTTATGAAAAAGGAAAATTAATTAAGCTTCAAGACAAGTATTCTGAACTACTTCAAGAAAAGGCAGAATGGGCTATCTTAAAATCAAAAGCCACCTATACGGAACAAGGAGACAAAGCAGGGAAACTGTTGGCATTCCAACTTAAAAAATGGGAGGCAACTAAGAATATTGCGGCCATATATAGTGACCCCTGTGGTCCTCCTTGTACTAGGGCAAAATATATAGCAGATACATTTGAACAATACTATAGGAAGTTATTTGCCCAAATGCCTAATAGACCAGCTAAAGGAACAGTAGACCAATACTTAGATCTTCCTCTCCCCTCCCTATCTCATATACAAGCAGAAGGTCTTATCGCCCAGATTACAGAAAAAGAAATCATCCAAATAATTCAAACCCTACCTATGGATAAAGCTCCAGGACCAGATAGTTACTCTCCCAATTTTTATAAAAAGTTTGCCCCTCAATTAGCACCCTGACTACTGGCAGTATACCAGCAAATGTTTGATAAAGAAGAATTTGACCGTAGTACGTTAGAGGCTATGATAGTAGTTATACTTAAATCAGGTAAGGACCCTTCACAGGTCTCCAATTATAGACCTATTTCATTGCTCAACTGTGATCTTAAAATTCTTACTAAATTATTGGCTTACAGATTAAAGCAAGTGCTACCCTCTCTTACAAACTCTGATCAAGTAGCTTTCATGAGAGGTAGGTCCTCAGTGGACAATCTTTGACATTTCCCTCATATCTTCTCTACTTCCCGAGAGGCCCCGCAAGCTATGCATTTGGTATCATTGGATGTGGAAAAGGCCTCTGATAGGATAGATTGGCAGTTTTTATTCAGCTCCCTCTATAAATTTGGATTTCTGTCTAAATTTATTTCCTGGTTAAAGATCATCTACTCAGTTCCAACCACAAATGTCTTTTGTAATGGCGTGTTCTCCTCCTGTTTTCCTTTAGAAGCAGGCACCAGACAGGGATGTCCTCTCTCCCCATTGCTTTTTAATTTATACTTAGATCCCTTTATAGTTGCTATACAAAAGTCCCCTGGAATTTATTGTATTTCATTAGGCACATCCGTAGAAAAATAGCAGTTTATGCAGATGACATACTATTGCACATTACACAAATAAAACCCTTCCTTCAAAATCTCATAGAGAAAAAAACTCAGTTTTCCCACTCAATTCAAGGGTTTTTAAACAAGATATTGTAGACTTAGGATTTACTTGGACACCCAAATCAATTAAATATTTGGGTATACACCTCTTTATTAGTGAGAGAAGATTCCAAAAATTAAATTTTAAAGATCTGATCAAAACGATTCAACAAGATTCAAAATGATGGCAAGTCCTCCCTATTACCCTTTGGGGAAGGGTGAACATCATCAAAATGAACATTTTACCATGTCTCTTCTATCCAATTAATCTTTCAAATGTTTGGCTCCCAAAAGTGTGGTTTAAATTCATCCATTCATCTCTGTCCGAGTTTTTATGGAAAGGGAAACCATCCAGGTGGGCTGTCCATTAACTTGCTGCCCCTAAAACCTTAGGAGACCTTAAGCTGCCACATTTTATCCTCTATTACTGGACAAGTCATTTAAGTAAATATCTTCACTGGATTTCACCTAATGATCCCCAAGACAAAACAGAATATATACCTTCCTGGCTTAAAGCACAAATAAATTTGATAATTTCATCGGGATTAAATCCCTCCACCTTGTTTTATCTAAAACCTACAAAATTACCTTCTAATCTTTGGAATGGTCCTATGGGAGAGTCAGTATGCATACATTCTCAGCTTTGCAGCACCTTAAAAAACAATCATATACATGACCTCTCCCAGCCTATATCCCAAAATCCTAATTTACGGATTGGTGGACAATTGATTCCTCCTATTTGGATTCCACAATTATACAACTGGAGGGCCAGAGATTTTTATAATGCTGATTACGAATGTCTAACGACACAGGAACTGCTCCTTAAATTAATCCTGAGATATGACCAGATCTTTAGAATCCATCAGATATGTCATATGCTCATCTCACATTTCGGGAACAAAAGTATCTTAGGGTCTCCTATTAAGTGGGAAACAGAAGGCAGTGATAGGGCATCAGTACCACATGCTGTCTCTTCAATAAATTCCATTCTTTATCCGATAATGTTTCCTGAAGTAAATGGTATTCCCAAATATTGGGATGCATAATATCCTGTATCTTCCTCTAGATGGCCTAAAATATGGGAAACCTATTACAAATTCATCACGCAAGACAGATTAAGACTAATGCAAATGCAAGTTCTCAATGATATGTATTTGACTCCCTATAAACTGTATAAAATGGGAAGGGCTGAAACTTCTCAATGTAACAAATGCAATAACAGTACAGTTACTCTGATTCACATGTTTTGGGAATGCCATTCTATTTACCCATTACGGCTTTCAATTAAAAATAAGGTAGACCCCTTATTTGGTCTACAAGATTATTTCACACCAGAGGTTTGCCTGCTAGGTGATTTTACAGGTTTTCCATTAACGGCCAGGAATTATCACATCACAATGATAGCCATGTCAGTTAAGAAACTTGTTTTAAAGCATTGGAGAGGCTCTATGTACTCTTCATACCAGGAATGGTTGCATGAGCTCCTACACAATCTGAAGACTGAAAAAATGATAGTGAGTTTATTTAATCAACAGGGTGTCTTTAAAAAGAGGTGGGAGAGCCGACAAGTTCTATACACATTGTTATACTGTATATACTGTATCTGTATATGTTCAGCTTAATATTCAAGATGACAACGAGATAATCCTGGTTAGCTTAAGAGTTTACCAGTAGGAAGCAATAAGGGGGAGAGGGGTATAGGGGGTTCTCGAGGGAGTGGGTGGGAGGGGGGATTTGTTCCCTTTTTTTTTCTATTTTTGCATTCTCATTTCTATGTTACAAAGTTTTAAAGATTGTCTTATTTTAGTTTATGGGGGTTTATTCTGTATATACATTTAATGCTACTGGTTCACAGACTAGATTACTTCACTTACTGTAATTTGTTTTTACGATTACATCTCTTGTTTAATATCATGTTGTTTATATTGATGTATGTATTTAAGTTGATATGTTTGGAAAAATTAATAAACTTTGAATGTAAAAAAAAGTATGAGTAAAGTGAGCTGTGGTGAGCTCAATAGGGTGAGTTGGTTGCAAACTGACTGAAGAAGTTATGGTATCCAGTCTTGCTGGGGAGGTGGACTGGGCAGACTCATAAACAATGTCTGCATAATTAAAAACACAGAGTACTGTTTTAATGAAAAGTATACAGTAAACCTGTAGGGAAGGAATATCTTTATTTTGGTACAGGGCATCAGGATAACATGGCATGAATGGTGTCTATGTAAACAGAGAAGTCAAGCTTGCTGTCATACCACACACCATGATACTTGAAAGAAGGAACTATTTCAAGTGGGGAGCCATCCAAGGTGGAGAAAGTAGGCACAGAGGTGAGTCTGGCTGGTCTTTGGCTGGTACCAAAGGTCACGAATATCATGTAGAAGTAGGCAAGCAGATATGCTGTTTGCACTGAAATGTTCTTAGTAATAAACAAATAAAGGTGACAATTACAAAAACTGATGAAATTAAGCTAAATTATGCCTAGATGTTTGTTTTAAATTTAGCCTAGATATAATGTTTTTCAGAGTTGTCCTAATGACATCAGGGGCTCGTCTTTAAAGCCCTGTTATTCTGCAAGAAAATATTCTGAATAGACAAATGCTTGTTTTAAATGCCTGATTTTTTACACCCCCAGTGCTAATTAAAATAAAAGAAGTAGTTAAAGATATCTACATAAAAAAGTAACCTACATTTTTTAAAGCGTTCTAAAGAATAAATTATCATACTGATCTGTTTTCCTCCTTTTGTCTGTTTGCTGCAGCCATTTTCGTTATCATCATTTGGAGTGCTGTATATGTTTGCTGTAGGCAGTCTGTACTATTTGTCTGTCTTTCTTGTTTTAACCACCCCCCATGCTTTTACACACATTTATTACTTCCAATAGCTCTGTATGAATTCAAAATCATCAGTTACTTAACCTGTTACAAAATGGCCATCCAGGTGAAAATAAGTTAAACAACTAAGTTATAAAGATCAGGTGGACAGCTAATCCGTATAAATATTAAATGGAAAACTTTACTAGTTACCAATAGTGGTGTTTATTGATTAGGCAAGCCTTAAAGAATGTACACAGAAAACAATAAGACACATAAACACATCTGTTCATTTATGGGGTTTCTCTTGTCTACAAGAAGGCTAGCCTAGGAAGGAGTATTTCTCTGGGTAAGAAGCATATTCTTGAGTACATTTAAAATCATTTATCTTACCTGAAAGTTTATCCATGAGTGTTTGAGCCCAGAGTTGGCTGCATCCATACTATTTCTTGAAATCTTCAGAATGGGTTGACCTTTAATGCATCTGCTTTTTTTGGAAGGTCTGGTGAGATAATCAAAATGGGCTGACCTAACCCAGGTGGTGGGTCTTCTTGTTAAGGGTTTTGTATGTTTTTCTTATGTTTTTCTACTTCAGTGTGCTTACGAAACTATATGAGATGATGCTTGTGTGACTTGATTTACTTTTGTGGCTTTCAGCCTCTCTATCCTTAGGATACATCACCCTGTATGGGTATGATGCAAGGAACCCTAGAGGAGGGCCCCCACAGGTGCCATGGGAATGATTGTGTCAGCTAAAGGTAGCTTAGGAAGAAGCACATGGGTAAGAGAGTGGAGTCATTGGAGGAGGAGGGGTGGATGGTGGGCAACAAAAAACTATTCCTGGAGAGCCCCCAGGATGATCGACCTTATAAGCCTGATGAGGGAGTGATGTAGTTGCTCAGCCCATAGAAACTCAGGCTTAAAGCCCTCTCATTCAATGTGATTTTGCAACTAGATAAGATGATGTTTGCATGACTTGATTTAATTTTGTGGCTTTCCACCTCTCTATCCGTGGGATATACCACCCTGTAGGGGTATGACACAAGGAACCCTAAAGGAGGGGTTCCCCCTACAGGTGCAGTGGGAATGATTGCATTGGCTAAAGGTAGCTTAGGAAGAAGCCCAAAAAGAATACTCAATCAGGTGTCAATCATCGAAGAGATGAGGATGATGAATGAATGAATTCTGAGAAAATGATAAGGGTGAACTTCCTAAGGGGAGAGGGGAAAGCTTGGATCACCATCTGCCTCCGTACAACAGTGGAACCTAACTAATTAACCTAAGAAAGTAGTAACTCTAACTAATATTATGACCATTGGCATGGAGGAGAGGAAAAACCCCCTTTGAGGAGGAATCCTCCGGGGATCCAAGGCTTAGGTCACCTTCCCTCCAGGCTGACAATGTTTGATTTAAGGACATATGTCATTAAGGAGAAGGAGACATGTAGGAAGGATGATGACGGGATAGAGAAAACCCCAAAAAGAAAGCACAGATCGAAGAAGGAACATGAGGCAGCAGGGACCTGAGAGGGGTATGCACGAGTAGGCGATGGGAAGGAGTAGATCCGTGTAGAAGTCAGAGGAGTGAGAGGTATCCAGATGCACTCACGAGAAGACTGGGGAAGATGAAGACTGATGATGATGATGATCACTGCAGAAGTGCAACAGTCCAATACGAGAAGACTGAGGAAGAGGACACAGGAAATGAACTCGAAATTGAACTTGAATGATGGTGTGAATTATGACTTGACTCAGGAACTTGATGAATGTGGCAGGAGGGCCACGGTTCAATGAGGAGGCATATGATTCGTGATTGGTATGCCCAATGACAACTGAAGTCAGAAACTTGATGAATGCAGCAGGAGGGCCACAGTGTGATGAGGTGGCATATGATTCATGATAGGTATGCCTAAATTATGACCAGATTCAGAAACTTGATGAATGCAGCAGGAGGGCCACAGTGTGATGAGGTGGCATATGATTCATGATAGGTATGCCCAAATTATGACCAGATTCAGGAACTTGATTAATGCAGCAGGAGGGCCACTGTTCGAGGAGGTGGCATATGATTCATGATAGTCATGCCCAATGACGACCGAAGTCAGGAACTTGATGAATGTTGCAGGAGGGCCACAGTTCAATGAGGTGGCATATGATTCATGATAGCTAAGCCCACAGAAGTATCAATTAAAGGCCAGATGATGGCAGCCTGCCAGGAGAAGGCCAGCCAGAGTCGGATGAGGCATACTGAGTGGCCTTGATTGGAGCGAATCCACGATGGCCAGTACAGGATGAGAATTGCAGAGCTAGACACAGCCAAGGAAGTGGATGGCAAAGCAAGCAGGCAACAGCAGCTGATATGGAGCAAGGAAGGGAGGCTGGAGAGCATTGGAATGAAGCCTTGATGGCTGGCACAAGTAAGGTAAAATAGGAACAGATGAGGTACGATGACAGAGAGAGAGAGAGAGAGAGAGAGAGAGAGAGAGAAGACCAGAAGGCCAGAACAGGTAAGTGGTATGATACCAGACTGAAAACCAGGCAGGAGTTGCCTGAAGCTGATCACTGATGTTCAAACAGTGCCACTTTCTGGTCATTAAGAGAACCTGCCTGTGATAGAGTAAGAACCCTCCTGATTTAGGCTTGATTGCATTGCACCAGACCGGGAAAGAGAACATCCAGGTAGGGGAGCTGCGGCGAGAGCAAGAGGAAAGTGACAGAGAATGAGTCCAGGGCTGTAATGGGCTAGAGATAGCCAGCAGGAGCCCAGGACAGGTAGACATAGGAATGGCAAAATTGAGAAAGCACTACATAGTTGCACCATGAGCAATGACATGGAAGGTGAGATGGGAATCTAGATGAGGCACGGCAACAGAGTGAAGCCATGAGAGGAGTAAATCCTTGATGGCTAGGATAAGGAAGTTAAAATTAGGAAACAGATGAGGTACAATAATGGACTGAAGCCTAGGAGGCTGGTACAACAAAAGTGGGGTATGAAAGGATAAATGACGATGACGGAGGAAAATCCTTGAACAGAAGAGTCGATGAGAGGCATACTGAGGACAAGGAAGGGGATGGAACAGAGGCAAATGGAACAAAAGCACATGCCACAAAAAGGCATAGCAAAGGGGTATGAATAGAGAAGAAAAGGGCTGGATAGGGGAAAAATAACAAAAGAAATGCACAGAGTGCAGCCCTCAGAGTATAGAAACATCTGTTACTTGTATTGTTCCTTGAAATGTGCTTAGACACAGAGTAACAGAGTACAGCATGCAATGAATGTACAAAATGGATCTGGGTCACCAGATAGTGGGGTTGAGGGCTAGTCAGCCCTCTGGACTTTATCTGGGGGACTCCCAGATTCTTACCTCTGAATGGGTGCGAGACCTGGGGTTGGTGCTTGATGACGGGCTGACCCTACGATTTCAGGTGTCAGCACTCATCAAGTCGGCCTTTTATCATCTTAGGAACATCACCAGAATCAAGCACCTTGTTCCCTCCAGGGATCTGCCTACACTGGTCCATGCCTTTGTGACCTTGCGCCTTGACTACTGCAACTCCCTATACTTAGGGATTTCTGGGCTTGATATCTGCCACTTGCAGCTAGTGCAGAATGCTGCAGCATGATTGTTGACAGGGACTTCCCGTTCTTCGCATATTACCACAGTGCTGCGTGATATGCACTGGCTGCCGATTCAGTGGTGGATCACTTTTAAACTTGGTTTACTGACTTATAAAGCCCTACATGGACTTGGCCCTGACTACTTGAAAGAGTTTTTTGTTCCCTACTGCCCTGTGTGACAGCTCTGTTCGGCTGACGAGGGGTTGCTGGAGATTCCGAGGGTGATTTTGAAATCTTCTGGGCCCATGCTTTTATGTTTGTGGCCCCTACCCTCTGGAATTCTCTACCCCTTCAGCTCTAGGAGTGCGTGACTGTGGGGGATTTAAACAGGCATTTAAAACCTTTCTGTGGCATCAGCCTTTCAGTGATGTATAGTTGTATGGACCTGTTATTTTATTTATTATTGTATTTGTTTTATGCAATTATGTTTTAATCTTTGTACAGCTCCTTGATACTTTGAAAGGCACTCACAAATAAAGTTTATTATTACTACAATTTTTATTAACTTATAGCCCAGTTAAGATGTACCTGCTCCCCTCCAGTGGAGTTGTGCTTCTACTCACTGAACACCTTGATAGACTCAAGCAGGCAAGACTATGCAACTAGCTTATGGTTCCACGGTTAGCCAGGGATGGTGGTGGGATAGGAACCAGGAATGCCTGGCTCCTGGTTCTTGCAGAACATTGGATGGAACAAAGTCAGGCTTTTGTTAAATTCAATATTTATGGACATGAGCAGTACAGGTAACATAAGAATAAAGACGTACCTGTGGGGTTAATGGAAATGCACAACAAGCTGATACTTGCATGAAAGAGAAGGCCATATTCAGTGGGGATGGTGCAGCAGTGGCCCCAGCAAATACATAGCAGGTGATGTCAGAGACAGGAACAAAGTCTATTAAGAACTACGATTTGGTTAGCGAATGATCACTGCAGGGAAACCCCAAGAAGGCTAGCTAAGACTCTTCAGCATGGTAACAGAGCTCCTAGGGATAGGGAGAGTGGGTAGACAATTGCAGAAACACAGTCCCCCACCTACCACAATCCCTACAGAAAATAAGAGCAGAATGGCAGGACACTTAGATTGACATCAATCTCCCCAGACAAGTCAGAAGAGTCAGAAGGACAACTAAGGATAGCGCAGCATGCACCGTGCTTGGAATGGAGCGACAAGAGGGGCTTATTACAGGTGCACAACCCATGAGACATTGCTAGGTAAACCACCATGATAAAGAGGGCTCAGGAATGCTCGTCAATGGAGTAGACCTGCTGGCAAAGTCTTAACATATCCAGAGACAATTCCAGTCAGCCCTGAACATGTTCTTCACTTGCAGTCCAAGCTGGGATGAGAAAAAAATGGATGTGTGAGGAGGTAGGCATGCTGCACAGAGATGCAGGTAGGAAAATGAGCAGGGAACAGGACAGCAGAACCAGGGGCTGATGGACAGGCCAGGAAGGAAGAAACAGGGCCGCGAGAGTGGCAGGTGGGTGGATGGGCAGCGCTACTGGAAATGAAGCAGCAGGAGCCAAGAGAGGAACAGAAGCAATGGAGCTGAAGGAGGACGGAGCTGCAAGAGAGGCGACAGGGAAGGAAATAGAGCAGAGGGCCAGAGGCACTGCAAAATATATGAACTGAGTGAGGGACAGGCAGACAGGTGGGAGGAACGAGGAGCTGCACCTCCGGCGCAACAAGAAACGAATCCTGGAGAGCCCCCAGGATGATTGACCTTATAAGCCTGATGGAGGAGTGATGAAGTTGCCCTGCCCATTGAACCTAGGGGTTAAACTCCTCCCATTGTCTTTTACTATTACTTATTTTATTTTTATTTTATTTTATTTAAACAGCAGTTTGGAAAACCTTTGAGCCATAGGCTCATTTACAAAGGTACCTTGTCACAGTAAGACAAACGAAAATACACAGTATAACAGTACAACACATAAGTATAACAGTAAATTAAGACATAGATACAAACAAGCTGGTACAGGTAGGATGGATGCAAACAATATCAGAGTTATGTTGTCCTTAGCAGCTTAGTAATAAGCTTTGTCATAAGTATTGAGTACTGACTTTGACTAGTGGCAATTACAGCATCGGTGTTAATAAGGTGAATTCTGCGTAAGGAAGTTTTGAAGCACGATATAGTTGGAGCTGGAGATGGAGGGGCAGTGTGTTGAACCAGGAGGGGGCCTAAAGCTGAAGGCTCTTTGGCCGTGAGAGGTCCTAGCTCTAGGGATAACAAGAGAGGTTTTCCCAGAGGTCCGAGTATGAACTAGTGGGACAGAGTGGCGATGGTGGTGGTCAATCCTGGTGGGATAGCTCAAGGAGGGTCTTTTTTAAGGGCACAGGTCAGATATTTGAGGCGCCATCAAGATCAAGTACCAGCGCTTTAGCGACAGTAGACAGGTGTGTCAGCCTAGGTGCTCCAGTAATTAACCTGCAGGCCTTATTCAGAGTAAAGGAATTTTATGAGTGCAGTCTGATCAGCAGCACCATACACCGGTAGTCCATAGTCCACTAGGGACAGGATAGAGGAGGTGATCATAGCCCAAGAGCCTCCAGGGGAAGGCAGTGTTTATACCGGCGTAAGATGCCCAATCGGATATTAGTGGCAGTGGCTAGGGCAGCGATGTGTCCATGGAAGGAGAGGAGGGGTCAAATGGATCCCTAGGTATTTATAGGAGCAAACTTGTTCGAGTGGGAAAGAGGACCCAGAGTGAATGAGGAGTTTGAAGTTGCAGGACTTGTTTTGGGATGAGGAAGAACATGGTTTTGTTTTTAAGATTTATCACCAATCTATGTTCCTTGAACCAGCCCTCGGCTTCAGTGAAGGACTTCTGCAGCGACTCCTGGAGGCAATAGGGTTACGACTTGAGGCAAAGATGACTGCATCATCAGTGTACACAGAATGTTCCCCAGCAAGAGCGTGGAAGGTGTTAAGGTAAGGAGAATAGTAAGGGCCCAGAATGGAGCCCTGGGGAACCCCAGAAAAGATGGGACAGATGTCTGAGTAGGTCCCATTAATTTTTACACACTGTGAGCGATCAGACAGATAACTGGTGCACCAGGAGATAGGCCCAGCAGCAAAACCAGAGAGACTAAGGGCATCAAGAAGGAGGGGGTAGGAGACAGTGTCGAAAGCTTTCGAGAGGTCAATGAAGACAGCACCAGGCAGAGAACCAGTGTCTAAGGAGGAATGGAGAAAGTTGGAGAACTCTAGGAGGGCTGTGTTGGTACTGTGGCCCTCTCAGAAGCCATGCTGCTCAGGACAAAGGACATTGTAGGTGGAGAGGTAGTCAGAGATTTGAGGCCACCACTTTTCCAAGGCCTTGGAGAGAGGAGAGAATGGAGATGGTCGATAGTTTCCAGCCACAGTCCTATCACCACCTTTTAAAGATAGGGGTGACAGTGGTGACTTTCAGGCAGTTGGAACCTTCCCAGGCAAAGAGAGTGGTTGATGAGGCATGTGATCGGGGTGGACTGTGTCTAAGACCAGCCGTGGGATACCGGATCAGGGTGTCACTGCCCTGTACTGTTACTCTTGAGGGGCAGTGACAAGGTGCGGCCTAAGTTCTTGGGCAGAAACACAGTGGAGGGAGAAAATAAAGAGCGAGAAAGATTTTGACAGGTGCTGGGGAGGAGGTCAAAAATTTGTAGGGAGGATAGGGCTAAGGTCAGTGAATGAGGTGTTGAGGTGGTTGGCTATGAGGGCTGGGTCTGAGGAGATCACACCATTAATGCTGATCTGTGGGTTGGGGGAGGTGCACTCCCATTTAACTGTTTAATGTTATCCCAGAAGGTTCTGGGGTTCCCCCATGAGGCAGTGAGTGAGGACCGATAGTGCTCAGACTTGGCCTTTCTGATGGCCCGAGTGCACTTGTTTCGGGCGGCAGCATATAACCGCCTGTCATTGGGCTGGCCAGTCTCAATGGCACGGTGCCATAGGTTGTCCCTATGTTTGAGCTGGTGGATCAAAGCTGGGGTTACCCAGGGGGCATTCTTCCTTTTAGAACGGCGGGTCAACATTGGGGCAAAGATATCACAGGCATTATTAAAAGTTTGGGTAAAGAAGGAGAGAGCTGTGTCGATGTCAGGAGTTGCCTGTATAGGAGACCAGTCAATTTGGGACAGAAGTTCCTTAAGTTTTATTAGTCCACCAGGTATTAGACGCCGCCGGCATGTGGACTGTGCTATGGGTTTGGGGACTGAGGATGACCAGTGGAATAGAATGGGGGAGTGATCGCTGAGAGAGTCTGGGAGGACTTGTACATTGGGGATCCGATTAGGGCGGTTGGTGAGTACCACATCAAGCAGGGTACTGGAGCCTCTCTTGGGGTTAGTCCTGGTAGGGTGGGTAACTAGTTGCGTTATGAAAGAGGATTAACTTTATATAATTAGGTCTGCCCTTCTTTTGTCTGTAAAACTTATCATTCATGAAAGAATGTTATATTTGTAATAAGCTGGAAATTTGAATGTGAATGACAGATTACCTGACCATCTGTTGGTATAAAAGCAGGTGCCTGGACATCTTGGAGCCAGTGCACTTTGAGCTAAGAAACCTCTACTGGGTGCAACGAGATGCCATAAGCCAGTTGAGAGACATGGGTTTTGAATCCTGGAAAAGAATGTAGGATTGACAATAACCCTGGGCAGGGTTTGTAACTCCAGATGTGAATATCTGGGTTTTCTGTGTGTCTGGGCTAGCTGCTATTGGCAAATGCTGCAGGGGTAGGGGTGTGTGGAGTTGCCATTTGGCAGCAACACATTAAGGAATCCTGGTGAAGAGGGCAGCAAGAAACACAGTATCAAGGGGCTGTCCTTCCTGAAATGGTTGGTGCATGGTCTCATTGGTTGGTGAGACAGTACTGACTCCCCAGGTCTCACTCCAGAGGTGAGAGAGACTCCCTCCAATGCTGCTCAAAATGTATACTTTGTTATTTTTTACATCTTTAGCATCCTGGCAATGCCATAAAGTAGATTTTAAGACATGGTTAGGGCTTATTGTGTATGGAATTCAGTGGCTCTCAAAATGTTGTTGTACAAGATAAGCAACTGCACCTTTGTCCCTGCTTACACTGACTCCCACCTGCCAGACAGCTTTCACTGTCAATGAGCACTCCCTGCTTGTGCTGACTCCTGCCTGGCAGCCCACTTTTATTTTCATTGAGAGCTCACTCTCTGTAGTGGCTTTCAATGTCACTCACAGTTCCAGCTCACTACTTACCTCTACAAAACCATATACCGTAAAATATAAAATATGCATAACCATAAACAGCTCCACTTGGGTTTCTATCTCAGGGCTGAGATAATGGCATGGAATCTTTAAGCTTTGTTCTCAGGGTGCATATACTGTTCTCTCTACCCTTCGATGAAAACACAGGCTTGTGTATGGTCACCCATATATTATTCCTTATATTGTAAATAGTCACCTTTTAAAATAAAACCCATCTGGGTGCCTTGCATAATATTTATGTGTGTCTGAGTCTTCTTCTGAATCCCACCTCACACAGGTATAAGTAGATGGGAGGAGCAGGGATATTCATTCTGGAACATAATGATTATCAGTAGATGGGTAAAGGGAACAGTGGTATGTGTACCAACACAGGATGGGTTATCAGCAGATGGAGGGGGAACAGTAGAGTGCATACTGGGGCAGGGTGGATGTTGACATTTGGGAGGGGCATGGGAGTACATACCGGTACAGTGTGGATGTCAGCAAAGTATCTGACACACTACCTCATGGAAATTTCAAGAAGAAAGTAACATAATAATGAGTCCAGAAAGTGCACAGGAGGTGAATGGCAAATTAGCAATCAGGAAGCAGAGTAGTGGTATGTGATCACCATTCCATGTGGAGGGAGGTGCTGCATAACCCAATAGTCAGTCCTGGGTCCACTGCTCTATAACATATTTAATGACTTTAAGGAGAGGAGTCAGTAACAGGCTGTTGAAGTTTGCTGATTATTGCAGTGAATCAGCAAGAGGAGTGTACACAACAGAGGAGTGGGTGCACTATAGGAGAACCTGCAAATATAAAGAGATGGACTGAGAAAAGAGGGATAATCTTTGAGAGGAAGTGTGAAGTATACACACAGGTGTGATGAATCTGTGTCACACATACATCCTGTGTATGCTAGTGGACAGCACAACCAAGAAAAAATTATTTAGAGAATTTGTGGACAGTAAGCAGTAGCCAGACAGACAGTGTGATGCTGTCTGTCATCAGGAAAGCAAATGTAATACTGGTATGCATTAAGAGAAGGCGGAGAGCAGGTTAAGAGGTGAGTTCCCCGTACAAAAGATGTAGTAAAGGCACCTGGAATACTGTGTCCAGTTCATTGAACAGACTGATAGGGTTCATTACTGGGCCTTCAAGTCCAATGGAGTTATATCTTAAGCAACACAGTAGAGGCTGGAAATAATCAAATTATTCTGCCTATAATAGTAAAGGCTCAGCATGGACATGATCATGGCTTCTGAGTACTAAAACAAACAGGCAGTGTACATTATATGGAGATGTCTGGGCTGCTCAGTGCAGGGGGAGTAGTAGAATAAGGGGATCAATAGAAAGTAATACACCACACAGAGAGTGGTTAACATTTTGAGTAGCCTACCCAGTGAGACCGTGGAAATTAGCTCAATTTGTGCTTTTAAAGCAGGACTACACATATTTCTGAGGAGGAATGGCAGTGACAATTATGCTGCAAGATTAGTGATATAATTCTCTATACACTAGGATGTGTGTTTATAGATACCTTGGGTATAGGGACTGACATGTGGAGGAATGTACAGACAAGATGGGCCCTAACTCCCTTCAGTTATCTCAATACTATGTTACTATGAATATTTTAGGAAGCCAGATGGCGGCAGATAAATTTCAGTTCAGAAAAATATCAAATAACATGGATTTGGACAAAGATTCACTGTTGGTAGTTTGTGTTTCATGTAAATGCTTTGAAGCAGTCTGACAAGAATAACGATGTGGTGGCTACCGTGCACAGAATATTGAAACCAGTAACTCGGGCTGAAGAAAGTTAACTAGAGATCAGCCAAATCAAAAACTCTGCTGGCAGAATTGTTACTCCTCACTCTAATATTTCCACTGATCTTCCCATAAGAGTTTTACGGAATTCCACAATGCCGAAGTCATACTTTTGTTAACATAATGCTTCAGAATGTGGAATTTTGCCAGTAAATTTGTTGAGTTTACAAAATTATGCAGAATGCTATATGCTGTGAAAATCTGCATATTGCATGGATTTCACAGAAGCATATGTGTATATTATCCCAACCCTAGTGTAAATATATGGAAATTTGCAGCACTAGTTGGGGCGGGCCGGATACATTGCATTTCCAAGAAAATTATACATCACTTTTCAAAGCCCTGGTGAGACCCCATTTAAACTGCAATATGCAGCTCAAGTCAACATCGATATAAAATATCATACTGTACATCAGGAAGTGCAGCATAAGTTAACCAAAAGAAAATGGCCCTTCCACAGCAAAAAAATAGATGTCCAACAATTATTACACATTATAAAACCCTAACCCATCTTAAACATGTCACTTTTCTCATTGATCTCTTCTCAGTCAAGCCCTCAACTCTAAACTACTTGCGACATACTTGCACAAAACAGGTGATTTGATACCTTTTAATATATCAACAAAATTTTACAGAAATTATTTTGAGCTTTTTAACTTACACAGCTTTTCATCAGAAAGGTAATGGCAGACCTAAGAAAACTGTTTCATTCTATACATGAATGCTTCAGTTTTAGAGAAGTAATTAGCTGGGATGCACAACTTAGAGATAAGGAAAAAACTCCTTGGAAATGCAGCAGTGTAAAGGTCAAAAGTCACTAAAGGAATGCTATGTAGAAGTACCAGATCCATGAAGAATCCAGTGTTGAAGTCTTACTAAAGAGTAGAAAAATTGAACGCTGTGTGTGTGTCTCTATAACTATGTCTGTGTGCAAGCACTTGATACAGATGTATGTTGATACACTGACACCATTCAGGCTACAGAGTCCTACTTACTAGGTGGTCTTGTTTCAGGTTACAGTTTTAATGTTCACAAATAGTTTTGACAAATGAACATAAGGTTTCAGGTGGTAAATGTTTAACAGTGCAAGCTTGAATGTTCACTAATAATATTGAAAATTCACATATTCAATAGTTACAGACAGAAACATGTTTACCCAATGCCAGCATTGAAAATGTAATTGCAGTGTGCCTCTAATTCTATCAGTGGCTTGCACACACACACACACACACACACACACACACACGCAGTTCAGTTTTTCTAGTCTTTAGTAGGACTTCACCATTGGATGTTTCATGGATCTGGTACATTTACATAACATTATTTTTGTTACATTTGTCCCTCACATTTCTACATTTCCAGGGAGTTTTTTTCCTTATCTCTAAGATATGCATCACAGCTAATTACTTCTCTAAAACTGGAGCATTCATGTGTAGAATGAAACTGAGTTTCTTTTTAGGTCTGCCATTACCTTTCTGATGAAAAACTCTATAAGTTTGAAAGCTTGAAGTTGTTTCTGAAAAACTTTGTTGGTCCAATAAAAGGTATTAAATCACCTATTTTGTGCACCTTTTTGTACAAGGACCAATATGGCAACATACATTGTTTTGCAACTTATTTGTTAGGGTTCAGTTTTCTGATATTAAAGTATATATGAGAACAATCAGAAAATTTAAAAAAGATACAATCAGAAATATTTAATGCAGGGCTCTGACACAGATTTATAGTTACGGAAAATATGTTGTCTGCCAATCACCTCAAATCTACAATTCACCTCTCATTGTGGGCTATGCACTACTGAGGGGCGGGTGCATGCAATTCACTTATACTCAGCCTACATAGCTCCGCAACTGGGGGCAGCCACTGGGTGTGTGGTATGCACAACTATATGCCTCCACAGGACACTTGTCCATGGCCCTACCCTGCTGTCATGCAGGTAGGTGGGGTGGATCAAAGGACACAGGTGAGCATTAATCAGATTCCCAGTCTTGGTCTCAAAGTGGATCCCCTGCTCTGCTGAGCTGGGGACTCTGGGAATGTTTGGAACTAGAATATTTACAATCTACTGGCAAGTGCTCAGATGGCTGACCCCAGCCCTCCCTGTCAGTCTGGTGGGCTAGGGCAGCATATTGAGGGGAGTCCCTGTCCCACTGCAGCCTGCAGGTGTCATGGAGGGCATGCAAAATATATGACAGAGTCCCCGCTGCTGTATCCTGCACCCCCTTCCCACCCAGCATTCTGCATCTTTGTGAATGGTGCAGAGTGTGGGCATTCTCCTAGACATGTCCCCAGACTGGTTACACACACAGCTGCACAATCAGCTGTGGGATTGTGTGTGCAAGGAGTGGACACCCTTTCTATGAATGCCATTGGGGGTCTGATGGACCAGCAGTTTGTGGCATCCAGACTTAGGGTTGCCAGTACATCATGGATACATGGTGCACAGGCAATCCATGGTTTTGTGCATAGACCCATTGTCTATGAACAGTGTAAATCTTTTTTTTTTTAATTCTTGTAGTCTTTCCTTCCAGTACCTTGCATTGAATTAATTAGAGGCTGTGAAACTGCAAAATAGTAAGTCCACAATTTTCCTGGCTAATCTTATCCTTTAATTATCTTACACTAAAAGTCAAAGCACCTCCCAGAACAATGTTTTTTTCATGGACATTCAAGCTTTACAAAAGTTGAGAAAAGCTGGGATTCTAAGTAGTTCTATGCTCTGAAAATGTTTAATCTTTCTAAGGAGTTGTAATCTCAGACAGATCTGAGAAATCCTCAGGATACCAATGAATTTTAACCTTTGTAATAAACTTTGGGTGTAACATTCTGCATGGGCACCCTAACTGACCTCAGTCAGACCACCCCCCCCAAAGCCAAGGGTCTGGTCAGAGTCTCAATCTGCAGGTGTTGGAGTTTAAATTGAGAATACATGGGGTCTACACATCTACATGTAGGAGTGCATATCAGTCTGTAGTATGGGCCACTAGTCTTATTCCTGCATGGGGGACCTATTTGCAGTATTTAAAATCGTGAATAATATTTTTGAAAGGCTATGCCTGTGGTTCAATGGGTGAGCAACTAGCCACACCCCCTATCTGAGATATATAAGCAGTTCCTCCCAGTCTCCTTCTGATTTTTTTTCCTTGACAGCTGGATGATCTGTTGGTCCATCTTCTCCCTAGGTGCCTGTTGAGGCCTTGCCCCCCCTTCCCGCCATGGCTTTTCTTGTGCTGTGGGCTCTGCTTGGTTTCTGCTGGATTCTATTCATGCCTTTTTCCTGCATTGGCTAGTTTTTGTTTTGCTTCCAATCACACAGGAGTGCAGTTTGCATATTTATGGAACACATACAAACATAGATGGGAAAGAAATAAGTGCCTCAGCTGGGACTTTAACCCAGGCCTCCCAGAATACCATTCTGATTGTGCTAACCAACTGCACCACTGAGACAACTGGAACCTGGGCTGTCCCTGAGCACATTAGTCTTTCTCAAATGAACAAACCAATGGCAACACAAATATTTACTTGTAACAATCACACAGGAGTGCAGTGTGTGTATTTATGGAACACATGTTTGTTTTGCTTCCTGCTGCTGTTGCTTCCTTGTGTGCTTTTTTTTTCTGTTTCCCTGTATTTGTGTTTTTTGGGTGTGTGTTTTCTATTTGGGGCTTTCTCATTTTCCTCAGCATC
The DNA here is from genome assembly GCA_016271365.2 of Neoceratodus forsteri. Classification (NCBI taxonomy): domain Eukaryota; kingdom Metazoa; phylum Chordata; order Ceratodontiformes; family Ceratodontidae; genus Neoceratodus; species Neoceratodus forsteri. The sequence goes on from CM028135.1 coordinate 374,148,698, forward strand.
TTGTTCTCCATTTGCATTGTGTTTCTCATGTGCCTGTGTTTCAGGCTTCTACCTAATCTCAGTTTTCCTACAATTGTTATTGCATATTTCAGTTTCCACTGCAGTTGCTGCCTCCTATGCTTCCCTTAATTGATTGCACCTGGCCCTGGCCTTACTGATCAGCTAGCAGCTACTCCCAGTTTTGCCCTACCTTGCTCTATTTTGTACAAGGCCTATTCTACATCAGCAGCCTTGTGTTCCGGTAGTGTTTATTTCCTGCTTCCTTGCCTCAGCATTTCTTTATTTACAATGTTTTTCCTTCTGTAAGCCATCAGTTTTCATGCAGCCCATTTGGAGATTTACATCTGCTCAAACATGTTTATTTGCACTCAGTGAAATCAAACCTGAGTCTATTGCAGTATTACATTGCTTTCTCCATGGATTAAAACCTGCTTACATGTAATTGCAGCAAGTGATTCTTACTGTTGTTTTTCAAGTGCATTAGTACCTATGCCTACATTTCCTATGCCTGTTTAACTGTTCAGTTCAGCTACTGCTGTGTGCTACAACCAGTTACTGCTGGATGCTGTTAACTACATTTGCATAAAGCTTCATTACACTCTGGAGGTCAGCTTAGCTACAGCTGTTGCTGTAAACTAGTTTTAAAAATCCATATGTAGGTCACAGCACTTTATTGTAGCTTGTTTTTTTCCTAGGGAGGAGGAGGAGGATGGGGAGGTTATAGTACAGAGTCATGGCCCCCATATGGTTCAAATACCTCATGTTTAAATACTGCCTTCACCACTAAAATCCTCTAAGTATTTATGTCACCTTTAATTGGCATTCCTTGATGGAGTGGTTGGTTTGTATTCCTTCCTCATTACTTGCATTGCTTGTCCTATAATCTTGCCTGGCAAGCAGCTTGCACTGGATAAGGGACCAGGTTCACTTGAGCTGCTTGTGCAATTCTTAATGTTTATCATGGTTCAGTATATCATCTTTTTGCCATGCTATACATTGCTATTCTTGTCCTATAACCTTGCCCAGCAAGTGCCTCACACTGGATAAGGGACCAGGTTTGCCTGATCTGTTAGTTCAATTCGTACTGCTCATCATGCTTCAGCATATTATCTGTTTACCATGCTGCACATTGCTATACTATGTTGTAACAATGATTGACAGAGTTGGCGTACTGGCCATTGCAACACTAGGTTGTAAAAAAACAGTTAGCTGGTGTCCTGTTCTTGCAACACTATGTTGCAAAAATGGTTGACAGTGTTGGTGTACCTCCCCTTGCAACTCTATGTTTCAAAAATGGTTGACAGTGTTGGCATACAGGCCATTGCAACACCATGTTGTAAAAAACAGTTTGTTGGAGTACCAACCCTTGTAACACTATATTGGTCCACAGTGTTGGCATATTGGCCATTTCAACAATATGTTGTATAAATGGTTTGCTGGCATACTGGCCCTTGCAATGCTATGTTGCAAAAATGGTTGACAGTGCTGGCATACCAGCTATTGCAGCACAATGTTGTAAAGAAGATTGTTGGTGTACCTGTCCTTGCATTACTATGTTACAAAAATAGTCAACAGTGTAGGTATACCAGCCATTGCAACACTATCTTGTAAAAACTGTTGTTGTTGTACTAGCCTTTGCAACACTATGTTGCAAAAATGGTCAACAGTGTTGGCATACTGGCCATTGCAACACTATGTTGTAAAAACAGTTTGTTAGCATATCGGCCCTTGTAGCACTTTGTTGTGAAAACAGCTGACAGTGTCAGCATTTTGAAAGTTAAAGTCTTCCTGGAGTGTGAGTAGGTGTTCCCTTCTCCTACAGTGTGAGGAGGCATTCCCTTCTCCTGCAGTGTGAAGAGGCATTCTCTTCCTCAGTGTGAGGAGGCATTTCCTTCTCCTGCACTGTGAAGAGGTGTTCCCATGTCCTGCAGCGTGAGCCTTCCAAAAGAAAAGTCCTTCTCCTGCAGTGTGAGGAGGTGTTTCCCTCTGCTGCAGTATGACTATGTGTTTCTTTTTCCTGCAGTATGAACAGGTGTTCCCTTCTTCTGCAGTGTGAGGAGGAGTTCCTTTCTCCTACAATGTAAAGAGGCATTCCCTTCTCCTGCAGTGTGAGTAGGTGTTCCCTTCTCCTGCAATGTGAGCCTCCTGATAGTTAAAGTACCTTCTCCTGCAGTGTAAATAGGTGTTTCCTTCTCCTGCAATGTGAGGAGGCATTCTATAAGTTAAAGTACTTTCTCCTGCAGAGTAAGGAGGCATTTCCTTTTCCTACAGTGAGGATGCATTCCACTCTAAAACGGTCACTAACCAAAAATACCCCAAGCCTGGAGAGAAGTTGATCTAGGCCTTGGATCCCCAGATATTTCATTCTCAAATGTTTTATCTCTCTCTTCCATGCTGAAAGTCATAATACTTAATTAGATTTAGAAGTATTCCCTAGTTTTCTCAGGTAAGTTCCGCAGATGGATGGAGGTAGATGGTGACCCTGCTGGCTGTTCCCTTTCTCCTTAGTAAGTCCCCTGCTGTCATCAGTATAATCCATTTTATGCATGCATTTCTGCTAGCTTGTACTTTTCATTTATGTTTTATCAAGCAGCCTTTTGCTTTAGTCTGCTTCTCTACCACATAGTCAACAATCACTACTAACATTCCTTTGAGGGGTTCCTTCCTAATGTACCTTTAGCCAAGGGAAACTTCCCACAGCACCTCAAGGGGCTGAACCTTCTTCAAGGATTCCTTGCCTTTGGAACCCCTACAGAGTGGTAATTTCTCATAGAATAAAGAGTGCAAATAGCCATAACAGAATAACACAGTTACACAAGCATAACACTATACTGGTTGCTTTGGCCATTGAAACAATGTTGATCCAGAAACATTGTTACTCCTGGCAAAAAATTAAAATTCTAAACTAAGTAACTGCAACAAACAGGGAATTTAAATATATATTTTTATTTTGTTACAGGGCATAAATATATGCGACCTTAATGTTGTTCTGAAAAAAATCACATGTTGTGAGGGGAAAAGTGGGGTGGACAATAATTACTGCAAAGCAGGGGAAATATTTTCTGTTTCTTCTGCTAACTTTTTAGGAGCAGATCCATGTAAAAAAGGGAGAGGAGCCTGGTGTGCTGTTTATCCACATCTTAAGGGAACATCCTTCAGATTCTAGTTTGGGTTTGGTGGTAAGCCACCTGTGCTAAAGCTGTGATCGAGGTCCCCTCATCTCGTTCGTCTCATAATGTCTGTTATCTTCTAAGAAGCTGCAGTGAAATTGTGGAGGCCATTATTTGTCCTGCAACTGAGTAACTGTTCTACAGGGTTTAACAACCAGACATGGCTGCTACCAGCTTGGATTTTGGCTTTATGGAGTCTGAGAAAGTATGGATTTACCTGTTCTGTAAGATTATTTGCTGCTTACTTATCTTCCATCATTCCTCTCTAGAGCAGCAGAGTAACATCTTGTCTGCATCTCTAGTGTAGTGCAGAATCTCTGCATAAGTTTTCCTCTGCAGGAATTGGAGAATATTTACAATTTTTGTTTGGTATGTGATAAAGAGTTTTCTACCCTTGCGAGTGTGCAGGTGGTTTTCAGCCATGTCCCTGCTGCTAACAACCATCTTCCATCTCCCCCAGACCTACCTATTGGAATATCCCCTGTGGCACCAGGAGGGGCAGGGCTGTCCTCCCTCCCCCTGAAAAACAGATCCAGATCAGCAGATGGACCAGGCAAAGGAACAGGCAGGAGGCAAGCAGGCAGGACTTCACAAAGCCTGCACCATTTACATTTTTCCACTCTTTGTCCCCACCCACCTCCCCTGACATTAGACACAGCCCCTGCAGGGCTCAACATGCACTGACATCTTCCTGTGGAGGAGAAAGCTTCCTGGTTTACTGCGGGGGCTGCTATTGCAGTAGTTTACAACAGATTACCCCCCAGGCTGAGAGCACTCTCAGATGGCAGTACCTTCCAGCCCCTCAGCCCACTAGCCAGTTTCCCAAACCAGCTTCCAAGCTCAGGTCACTGGAAATGGGGCAAGTAATGCCTCCCACTGGGTTACTGGGTGGCTCTTAAATGGGAACTGTATGCATTCTACCAGTAAACACATGGGACTTAAAGGTCCTGATTAGCTAAACTACATGAGACATACATTTTTAATACCTTACACTGCTGGAATCTATAAGTTTGTCTGGTTGATCCAGTGCCCCCCCTCTCCACCAGGTATTATTGTTCCACAGTCAACTGCAGCCAGTCCTTTGATGATGCAACTAATGGGATAAGTTGCAGAGATTCCTATCTGCCAATATAGTTGCCAGAAAATAATAACAGATAAGAAGTGCATGTTTACCCTTCTAACACTGGTACTGCTTGACTGAGGAAAGTGCTTGATAGGATGGGTCAAAAAAGTTAACTAACAGAAAACAAATGATGGAGTAAAAGCTGTGTTCCCATCCAGAAAACAATACATTTGTGTTATTAGGGGCATAGCTAGAGAGAATGCAATGGCATTTCAACTGAGCAAGTGGATTTTGCCCCGTTGTTATCATGAAACAAAAAAAAATTAAAAACACCACACCGCAATAAACTAGAAACTCCTGATACAAGTAACAAAGCTTACTTTTATTGCAGGTGAAAAGCATCAAGGTGGAAGGCTGGCAACAGTGGCCCAAAATGCCCAATGTGGTGTCTGAATGCTTACTCAGCAGAACCTCAGATACACATAACACTGGTTGTTTTTCCCCACTGTTGCCTGCCTTGCAACTGTGTGCTCATAAACTGTAATAAAAGCAAGTATTTTTAATTGTAGCAGCAGTTTATAGTTTATTGCAGTGTGATGTCTTAACTGGCTTTTGGGTTGCCAGTTATCCCATTGCTGTATTGCTTGTAGTGTCAAATCAAAGGCTATAATATAACTTTTTTTTATAATGCAGCAGTTAGATTTACCTTGGACCGTACCCCAAAATGTTTAATAAAGTATCAAAAATAATTATAACATTCATATATGATATTATCCTTGTTCTCCAGATTCACTATAACGGCAATAACACTTCTACCTCACTTATGAATATGAAAAATATCTATTTTATTAACACTGATTCAATAATTCTAAATATTATGAATTAGCATAAATATCAAGCATAATATCTGTAAACAACAACAAAGGTTTCAGAAAATCAAGCAACCACAAAGAAATAAAACAAATAAAAGAAAACAAATTTCAGCAGATAAACAATACAAATGAATAAGCAATATTCAACATAATAAATTGCATTGACTCCATCATGCTTTTGGTTTATGTAGTATTTAGCATAACCTATTTCCTTTCATGAGAACTTGCAACAACTCATTATGTCAGTGTTTTGTGTTATACTTCCATAAAACTCAGTTTAACTTTTTAGATCATGCAAAATGTTTTCTCAGTTTAAACCTTTTAAACTATATACCCCAAGTTCTGTAGTTAAAAGTAAGTTCCCTTGTTACTTTCCCAGACAAGCCAATTGCAATTACTAAAACTATCAATTAGAAATAAATTAGTAAAAGTAATTAAAATTATACTTAAATTTCTGGTTATAGAAGTGGTTCTTTTTCCCCTCTTAACTTACAAATTTTGGTTGAGTCTGGCTCGGAGTAAGAAAATCTCTTTCAGTCAGCTTGTCTCTTCTGTTTTTCCCTGGAACCTGAACTGGGACTTTTTCTTGCATTAATTTGGGATGCACTAATTATCAAAAGTCAGTTTGTAGGATTCAACAGGAAACATCAGACAACAGAATTTGGACAGTCCAGTAGCAACACATGTATCAAAAAACTTTCATGTGGATAGCAAAGTTGTCTTAATAACTGGACTCTGACTTCTCCATGTTTAATTCATCTGCACTCAAACCTTGGACACTAGTCTCCTTGTATTCACAATGCTACATAACTGGCTTTGGCTGTGAATTTTAAAGTCAAGTCTCTGGTCCAGGCTTTAGCAGGCAATATTACTTTAGTCAGAATGCTCAGTATATAAAACACAGACCTTGCTTCATAACACAATGAGAATGTTCTTGTATCACAAAGTTTGCATGTGGGCCTTGTAGCAACCCTGCATAGGCTTTCAAGCTTGTCCTTAGCACCCCCCTTCTGGATACATTGATAATTGAGGAAGGCTGGTCACAGTATTCCAAATTCAGGAGTGGTCTAAGGCTTTCTGGCCTAGTGAAACTTATGAAACCATCAAAATTCTCAATTGGACTTACAGAGCTCCTTGTACATTGGTGGTCAGCCAAGACTGAGCTGAGGCTAGCAACATTCATTAATATAAACCTGCTCTGGTTTATGTAATCACCAGATTTTGATTGGTCTGAGTCACTAAGGGATCAGGTTTGTGGCTTTTCTTAAGCTGATTTTGTTTTTAATTTTTAAATTATGACAACACATTTCCAAAGACATCCCCTTTTTATTAAGACTTATTTTTAACTCAAAATTATTTTCCTAATACATTTTTCATTCAAACTAATGTAACCATTAAACTTACATATTTTAGCTTCTCACATTAAATGGAGCATTTTGGTATGTTTTCTATATTCATAGAACTAATATTTCCAGTTAATTAAAGGTTATAACTTTATAATTGTAATACAACTTCTTAAAATAAAGTGATAGTTTATCTCTAAACATTCTAAGCTACAGAATAATATAAGATTTATTCATAAAATATCTTCAGAATGTCTCTAAAGCATTGGTTTTCTGTAAGTTCATGGATTTCCTTTGTTCTCTGAAGAGAGTCCATATATCACTGTCAGAAAAACACATTGGCCTAGATGTTCAGACATGCTCTCAAGGTGTGCACAATGATGGCTCAGTGCAAAGCAGATACATCATGTGGCAAAGCATGCCATATTCAGCAGAGGCACCACTGGCATGCGCTGCCACAAGGCAGACTGAATATAGCAAGGATGCACTATAGCTAAACCATAGATGTGCCGGCACAACCAGGAATGCATGGGACCATGTCAGGACACGCAACCCAGTGAGCTGAGAAAGGGCAACAGGGACACAATGGCAGGGCTGCACAGGAGCACAGGGGTACAGTACCCCACCAGCATGGCCACCCACAGACAACAGGGGCACACTGTCCTGGAGGCAACACAGTGCACCAGAGGATAGCAGAAACAGGACCCCAGGCCACCAACAGTGGCTCAGGGCACCAGTGCAACACAACAGCACCACCAGCATGCCAATGCCAGAGCCATGCAATACATACCCAACAGGCTGTGCTGCAGGGGACATGGCCATGGTACAAGGATAACACACAAACACATAGAACAGTGACCCAGGGGAGAGGGAGGCACAGGCCACCCAAGGACACATGGACTACCACCTGGACTGGAGAAGGGTACAGCACTGCAGGGCACACTTGTGGTGGCCAGCACAAAAAGCCAGCAGAAGGGCAGCATAGGCAGACAAGGGCACAAGGTGAAGGGGCAGACAAAGGCCAGCATGATACCCACAACACAGGGACATGCACAGGACAGGGACATGGCCCACAGGCCTAGTGCACACAGAAGCAATGCCCCAAGGGGACAGCAGTGGGACACCAGGAACATGCCCAAGCACAGCCTAACAGACACCTGCAGCATGGCTCCACATGCCACCTGCAAAGGAAATACAGACACAGAAGATGTAGCAAAGAAAAGTGTTTACTTACAGCAAAACAAACAACACAGCCAATAGGGAAACTATGTACAGGGCATTAAAAACAAATACAATGGTGAGGTGGCATGGGAAGCAGGGTATAGGGTCCTGGGACTGTGCAGTGGGATGTGGAGATGGGCAGAGCAATAGAGGAAGGGCAGAGAAAAGTCAGACCGAGGCTCCAGTGGGACCAGGGCAGGTTAACACCTGCCATGCAGTGCAGCCTCCATCCTCCCTAGGTCACTCCTCATGGCCACTGTCTCCCACAGGTGCACTGCAACAGGCCAACCAATTGTGCCATCATGGATGTCATCCTCCACTGCTGGCTGAGCATGATGGATAGTGCCCTTGCTCTCTGGCCTGACCTCCTCTGTGGGTGTACCCTGGCCCAACCTAGGAGAAGGGACAGAACAGCCAATAAGTGACATGCCAGATGGAGCCCCAGCCCACCCAAACATGTGCACCAGACAGCAGAGGCACACATCAGTGGACAGACCCCCAAGGTCTAGTGCATGGAGGGCCACACCAGCTGTTCACACAGCACACCACAGCATTGTGGACAGGCACACAGGGCTGCGCAGTAGGCACAGTGGTGCACATGCACAGCACACAATGCAGACTGCAGGCACCTGTTGCTGCACACACAGCGGTGGTCATATGCACAACCACCCCCCCAGGTGGCACAGTGGAAATGGGCATGTACACTCACATGCAGTGCTGCACCAGTATGTCTACTTGGCCTTGTGCCCACCCAGGCAGTGACCCCACATGGCAGCGGTGACCATGGCTGGAACCCTGTGACCTTCAGTGATCCACAAATGCACAGTACAGCAGTGCAAACATGCATACCTGGCTGGTGCTGCACCGATGCCCAAGTAGCCATCCCATCACCTCACCAAACATTTGTGGCCACGGTCGCCATGGCCCTCCTAAGATCCTCTGGATCTGTGGCTGGATGAGAGAGAGGTGGACATGAGAGGACTGTCTCTAACACACACACACACACCCTGTACACAGCTGGCATGGTGCAGGATGGGACACCACGCACCTGGTGGCCCTGGCACCTGCACAATAGAAACACACACTACAACATTGTGCATGTCATCCATGCAGGACACGCAGTGACCACCAAAACTGTGGCTGCCCCATGGCAGCTGCACATGCTGCACATCTGGACACCCAGTACAGGTACACCATGGCCATGCATGATGCATAGGAATACTATCCCATACCAGTGCCGGTACTGCTCAGCAGTGCTTGGCACCCTCATGTAACATTATAGAGCAGTGGCAACTCATGCTCACACCTCTGTCCTTGGCTGCTGCAAGGGCATCTGCCCAAATAACTGGGGCACATAGGGCTCCACCAATGCAACCAGGTTGCACATCTCTACCTCTGTCCGGTTAACTGCCCGAAGCGTTCTGACATTGCCCGCCATGGCACAAGTGCAACCCAACTGTAGGAAGTTTTGCAGCTGACACAGCATGCACAGTATGTTGCACAATAGTGTACCATTGTCCGTGACCATGCAGCACATGGATGTGTGATTGGCATGTGCTGTGGTAGTGTATTGCACAGCACCATGCATGCACACAGTGGCATGGCCTGGCAGGTGCATGGGGTCATGGCCATGGCCCTGATAGCACAAGTCATGATCCATGCAACATCACGCATGACCCCACCCTGCACTGTATGCGGCAAAGTGCATCCTGATCAGCTATGCCATGGGCCATTGTGCCATGATGTGTGAGGTTGTGTGATAAGCAACCATCACCGCATGCGCAATGGCATTACATCACGCACTGCACATGGTCACGTGATAGACCAGTGCATATGGTTGCACACATGTGCACTGTACACCTGCACACTGCTCATACACTGGAAATGTGCCACGCAATTACTCCAGTGCATCCTGGTTGATCATGGGGTAAGAGAGCGCTATTCAGTCACCATATGCAAATCATCTCATTAGGCTATGCGCTGCACAACTGGGATCATTAGCAGCTCATTTACCATTGTGCACAGGCCCATTTGCATGTGTTGCACTTGAAAAATGCCACACCGCAGCACAAGCCATGGACCAGTATTGCAGCCAGTTTGGCAAGGGATGATAAAGCTGGGAGTAAGAGGCTCATACCAACACTGCAACAGAGCACCTTTATGTGCCATGCTGCCACTGACATCCATTTCTGTCACTGCCCACAGGTAGCATAATGTCTGAGGCTCTGGGAGAGGAGGAGTGTGAGCCTGCATGGAAGTGCAGGCCCAATTTCACTAAAGAGGAGCAGCATGCCCTGTTCAAGGCCTACTTTGACAGGGAAGCCTTGTTGAGTAATGCCACAGGCACACCACAGGATAGTTTGGCTGGGTGGGATGCAGTGGCCATCTATGCCAATGCACATGGCAGGCACCAGAGGAGAGCCCAGGAATGCCAGAAGAAGGCAGGGACAGACAAATGCCATATTAAGGAGAAGGTGGTAACCATCAGGGCATCCTGCAGCAGGACAGGTGGCAGCACTAACCACACAGGCACTGATGGTGATGCAGGAACTGGTGGTGGCAACCATCAGCTATGCCACCATAGAGAGCATTCCTGGTGGTGGATTTCAGATGGGTGGCAGCCCCTCACAGCATGGTGTGTCACCACATGCCACACATGGGGGATATGAGCAGTACCATGCAGGTGTGCCTGCTACCATGTTGTGTTGGTCATGTGGGTGAGGCGTGCATCTGTGCATGGCACACCGGTGGATGGTGGCCATGGCATCGTGCACTCCTGGATGTGGGCCCTGCCTTCATGGGTGCTACACCTATGCTGACTCTGTGTTTCTGTTTTCCAGTGCCATCACATCTCTGTGGAACAGTACAGGAGGAGGAGGAGGATGCCAACAGAGGACCAGAGGAGGTGGTGCCATTTACGTCCACAGGCATCCGGTGCAGAGACCAACTGTGACATGACAGTGTGGGGCTGCTTGACATCCTGGGACTGGAGATGGACGACATGCTGTCTCAGATCCTGCTAAGTGAGGGCATGCCTGTGTTGTGTGCAGGCACCCTGCTGGGCAGGGTGTCTGACTGATAATGATATGACACTGATCATGGACAGTGCCGGGCATGGGGTGCTGGCCAGTCACTGGCATTGTCGGGGACTGGTGTTATTCCAGAGGACATGCAGCTGCCTCTGTCCATGGCCACACAGTGGCAACTGGTGCAACTGCTGTGCCTGGTGGGGGGGTGCTGTTGCGGACATAGGCATGATAGTCATGGCCCAGCAGATGGATGGGCAGCAGCAGGATGCAGTAACCACCAGTCTGAAGGCAGCACACCACAGGGGCCACCTGCAGTGCACCCGTAGGCACACTACCCCCTGTGCAGTCCCCTGTGCAGTGTCCATTGGAGCGGAGCATTGACCAGCATGCTGTGTCACCCCCAGAAGGCTAGCATCCACCCCAGGATGCACAGGATGCCATCAGGCTGGCTGAGCACACCCGGTTCCTGTGGACATCCGTAGTCAACCAGGCAATGCTTGGGATAGTGATCTTTGCACTGTGGGCTGAGGTGCATTAGCTGGCTGAGCAGCAGGACAGTGGACATGTGCAGCTCGTTGATGAGATCCACCAGCTGCAGGAGGCCATGGCTGCATTCTTGGACCACATAGCATTGTGGCTGGATTTGCATCTCTGGCATCCATTGGGCATGGCTGTGTGTGTTGGACTCCCCACAGTGATACTTCAACACCACAGTCCTGGTGTCTGGCAACCCCTGCATGGCTGATGCTGGGCTCTGATGTGGCCATCTCTGACACTCCCGGTGCAACCCTGTTCAGCTGGCGCTACACCCCAGCAAGTACCCAGTCGCATTCTCGGGCCTCCAGCCCTGTGAGTGTGTGTTGGACACTCCCCCAGTGGCTATTGTTCAGCCTGTGGCTGCCAAATGGCCTGGTCATGGCTGCCCATGTGACTGTTGTGGCTGTGGCACAGCACAGTAGGCCTGCTGGGTGCGCTGCCCTTTTCTGCTGTCCGCTGCTGCTGCCTCATGCACATATGTGTGGTGTTGTCCCGTGTGTGTGGTGGTGTGCATTAGTAGTGTGTGTGCTAGCTGGCTGCTGGGCCTTGTGGTGTGGGAGTGATGAGAGCAGCTCTGCACCGGCTGTGCCTGTGCACCAGTGTCATGTGTCTGATCCATACCATGTCTTGCAGCCCGTGTGTGTGTACCCATGCCTGTGCCATGTGCTGTGTGTGTGTGTGTGTCTGTGTGGCCCTGCATTCACCATGCACGCTGTGTGTGCATGTGCCACTGCATGCATCCCTATGTTCCTGTTCATCCTGTGGGTGGGGTGGTGGTCCATGCAGGACCAGCACACGTGTCATTCTACTTACCTGCAATCTCCATAATGCTCCTATGTGATGGTGGCCCTGTGCCTCCTGGCCTACACCACCAACCTGGGGTTCTGCCTCCCCGTGGGTGGCTGTACATACCCTTGCAGTACCTCATCCATGTCATCCCCACTGCTGTCACCCTCATCCACCTGGACTCCTATCCCACAGTCAATGGTCTTGTTGTACAGCATGCAGCAGTCCAGGAATAGGCCACAGTCTTTCGATGTGCTGTACTGTAGGGCACCACCTGACCTGTACAAGCAATGGAACCACATCCTGAGCATGCCAAAGACACGCTCAATGACATTGCATGTGGCAGTGTGTCCCTCATTGTATCTGTCTTCTGTGGGTGTGGACAGTCACTGGTAGGGGGTGAGCAGCCAGGGCCTTAGTGAGTATGTACTGCCACCTGTATGGGGAGAGGATATGGTTATCAATGTGCATTGCCTATGCACCACCTCACTCCTGCTGCCCCCTGCCTTCTGCCCCTCTCCCCTGTGTCATCGCCTTCCTCCCCCAGCATTGCTGCACCCATATCCATCCCCGTGCCTTGCTCATCTAAAAGGTGTCATGTTTGAATCTCTGGTACAGGATTGAGCTGTGCTAGATGTAGGCATTGTGTGCACTCCCAGGGTGTGTGGCACAGACATTGGTGATGTGCCCTACGGCATTGCATACCACCTGGCAGTTGATAGAGGAGTACCCCTTCCTGCTCATGTATGCAGCCCCGTCTGGGCCAGGTGGTGTGCTTATAGCCATGTGGGTGTAGTCTATGGCCCTTATCATGCCTGGAATGTGTGCCACCCTGTGGAAGTCCTGTATGTTTACTGTGCGTTCAGCCTGTGTGCTCGGGAATCATATGTACTCTGAAGCATGTGGCAGCAGATCGTTGAGGACCTGTCTGAGCAGGCAGGATGTGGCTGGCTGGGTGATCGCTGTGGTGGCACCCATTGGTCTCTGGAAGGTGCCCGTGGTGAGCAAGCACATCACTGCAGTCACCTTGGTCTCCACAGACATGGCATAACTCTGTCTGGTAGGTGCCTGCAGCTCCTCATGGCACAGCTCACAGAGCTGCCACAGAATTGCCCTGTTCAGGTGGTACTGGCCCACGATCTCCACATCACTATAGTCCTCAAAGGTGAGGCAGGCACAGTACTGTCTGTGTTGGGCATACCACCAATGGGCCCTTCATTTGCCATGTTCATGTTCCTCCCTCTTCCTCACACCCCTCATTACCTGCTCCATGATAATGGACCTGCATCCATGGTGCTCTGTATTCAGCTTTGTGTTGCGCATCTGTTGTGTGTGTGTTTGAGCCTACTTTTATAGGCTCAAGTCTGACAGGTGCATCCTGTGGTTTGATCCTGACTTGTGCAATGGTTTTCAGCTGAATATGCCATTGCGTCACATATTCATGGTTACACCCCTTGCACTTGTGCTGCATACAGTACATTTGTGCCATGGCACAATGTGACTTGTGCGGTGCATCCTCTGTGGTTGAATATGGCTCTGCATCACACTTCTGTAGTTGCACTAGCATATTCTGGTTATGAAAAGGAATCACTCTTGAATACCTAGGCTATTGACTATAAACTTTAGATGGTTTCTCTCCTCACAATAACAAGGTGCATACTTTAGAGTCATATTTTCAGACTTGTCACAATGTTAGCTTTCATTAGAGACTACACGTGTCTATTTGTCAATGAAGAATATCGCTCTAAAATGTTTAGGTAAATAATTTATTTTTCTCAATAGCTGCATCTATGAAACTTAGTGATCATATTCATTATAATACTATCTGCCATCTGTGAAATTTTCAGATTTGCAACATACTGCATTTTTAAACTACGAATACAACTTTTTTTTTCAATACAAACTCTATAGAAATTTTAAACTCAAAATTTTTTTAGAGTTCCATTGGAATGATAGAATGTTTATCTAGCTAGAGGCTGTACCAGTTGCATGACCTCCTCTCTGTAGAAAACAAGGTTATAAAGCTATTAAATTAGAGGAACATCTGAGGATTTCCATGGAAACCCAGCTTTAGAAGGCCTATTCCTGCATTATACCAAACTTGCTTCAGCTGAAGTATGCCAAGAATGTGAGGCTCCCTCCTATCTCTTGGCTTCTCTTGTAAAAAGTGCTTTTAGTATTACACCTTAAAGAAATTAAAATGGAGTCTCATCTTCATTTCACCAGAAGCCTCATCTGCCATGTATGGGCAAAGAATTGCTCAGCCAGGATGCAGACTTTTTCCCTCATAAGCTTGAAGGCAACATCTTTCCTGTTTTTAAGATTCAATTAGCATTTTTGTTTTGTTTTTAAGAATTCACGTGAACAGTAATTTTAACCAGAAATTATAGTAAAACTTCCCATAATTAAGCCCATATAAAATCACATAAAATAATAATTTAAAATCAATTATTGATAATAAAAATGATAATTTTTCCATCAAGGGTTTTGTTCCTACATTCCCCTCTTTTGAATTAAAAATGCACCCCAAAAATGCATTTTGTAATTCAAAACCATAATCCTACTACAGATGTACATAGTTTAAGCATTGCAGGGGAATGAAACATAAAACACAAAGTTGCATTATCATATGGTAACTTATGACAGCAGCACATTACGTCATCACATATGACATAATGGGTGTGACATCATAGATGTGATATCACTAGATGACATCATTAAAGAGGTACCTTTTGGCATAAAAATATGTACAGTAATACATGAACAAACATAATTATAACTATGTACACTTTTAAATCATGTAATAATCTTTTCCATTGTGTTAAGCATTATACAAATTCAACAAATTCTATGTTTATCAACTTTAAAGATCAGTTTTACAATTAACATTTTAGTTTGACTATTGTTCATTTTTTTCACTTTTCTTAAGTGCATGTACCTTTTAAATCTTTAGTATTACAGTACATATAAAGCTAGTACTTACTTTGTTATATTTCATAAGTTCTGTCCCCTCTATACTGTATACTAAGGTACTACTTAACTGGCCCTTGTAACTTTTTTACCAGTGTTTACCAAAATATCATTCCTTGATTGGAAGTTACCTTTTTGGTATTACACATATTTAAGTTTAAGGTCTATTTGTAGTTTACCTTTTTAGCAATCATATTTAAATTGGGATTACTTAATGAAATTACAAAAGTTTTCTACTTTTTCGTTACCTTATTGTACTTTTACTAAATCAAAATTAAAACATTCACTACACTTTTTGTACATCAAAATTGAAATAAGAAAAGGTTTTCACCTGAATTTACCTTATTTATCAACATTTTATCCTTTTTATTGTTATATACTTTAATTTTACATCATCAACTACATATACTTCTTTAAAACTCTTTTTATTACATCTCTCTTTTTGGATAATTCCATCTGTTAGTCTCCCCAATAACTGGAACAACAAAAATCTGAACTGTTAAGGACTTCCCACTTTTCACTTTTTGCTAATCACCATTGGTTTTAGTGACAGGCCCTGTTTTTGGATTTATGTACCAGGAAAAAAACATGCATTACTCTAGTGCACATACCTAGGCACAGTGTAGAATTAATCTTTACATTCATATCACTACTCTAGGTTAGACACAAAAATACAGTTTATAAGATACCTTTCCATTAACCTTAACAGACAATTCCTTTACTTTCATTTGAAACTGTTGCAGTGAGCACACTCACCATTTGGCACACTTGAGAGATAGTTTATCCGGACCTCAAGGCCGGTGATGTCACTTTATAGGGCAAGGATTTCTCCTTCGTTGTGACCACAGAATTATATTGACTAGGCTTATATATATACCCATTTGTACAAGTACATCTATCCCAAGGCATGGTAGAATTCAAACGTTGCATGACATACAGGACATACTATACTTTTCCCTATCTGGAGGTTCAAGGCAAGTGCCTATACTTCTCAAACTTTACTTGTGGCTTGCAATATTAGTAACTGTTTATTTCAACACTGGGCAGACCTGTGCACTGCTTGGACAATACAGGACTTTACAAGTTCTGTTTTGTCTGGCACCTTGGTTTTACCTCTGGTTTTACTGAATAGCACCTCTTTTCCACAGTACTTGATGGCCTGTGTATTGAGAGTTTAATGCTCCTGTCAGAAACGGGATGGCACTGGGAAAAACAGTACTTACCTTCTTTGTGAAGAAAGTTAGGCATTTGTTTTAATTACAGATTTACCACATCTTGTTTTGACACACAAACGACATAAGCTTTACTTCTTCATTTAGCCAATTTTTAAATTACCAAAACTAGATACATCAATTACATTAGCACCTACAAACTTCAGTTTAATCTTTAAATAATTTTTTCACAGTAGCATGACTTTCATTGTTTAGAAACTTTATGACTCTTTCTAAATAGAATAGACCTTTCCACCTGTGACCATAAGGTTTTCTGGCCATAGTTTAGAACAGGTTTAAACCTCTTTAGAAGGTCATTTCCAATCAAGAAATCATTACCTGCTCTGTTTGTAACATACACTGGATGTTTAATCACCTTTTTACCAAATTTCAATTTCAACCAAACTTTGCCTAAGGTCTTTTAAGCTATCTCTCCATAACCTACAATCTCTAATTCATTAGGATGGGGTTTCAGCTTATATGAGTCACATAAGGAATTAGTCAATTTATCACAGAGACATTTAGACACCAGACTTACCTTCAGTCACAGAATCAAGCAAAGCCTCATGATTTAAGTTGTTTTCAATGTTTATGTCACAGTAAAATATTCCTGCTTTTCCTTTGGAAATTAATTTGCCTAGGCAGAATTTATCTTTCTTTCCTGGTAACATAGCAGTTTTACCATGACATTTTACACTGTTGTTGAAACTAACCCTGGATAATTTTTGAGAAATGCTAGGGGCAAAGATAGCATTTTCAACTTCACATGGCATCTCATTTTTTAATTTCATTCCAAACTCATTAACATTTTTTAACAATAACAGTTTCTGTAACCATATCAGAAATGGAGTGAAGATAATCTTCAAGTTACATAGCACTAGGTACAGCTGAGGAAGGGTTTTCCCCATGAAAATTAAGGTCAGGAGGTGATTGAGCAAATTGGAGTGCATAGCTTTGAATAAGAGTTTGTATCTCTTCTAGTTCCATTTTTTAATTCCTCCATTTCATCCTGTGAAATTTTCATTATTTCCCTTAACCTTGCAGAACTATGCCTAGTCCTGTTTTGAGTTGCACTACCATTTTGATGATTGTAGTCACAATAGTGGTGCCCCCCCCATGGTCAGTTATGTCACCATGCCCTCTGCCATGCCCTGCACTTGGACCTTCCCCCATTGGAGAGGGACTCCAGTGTTGGCACTAGTCTGAGTCTTGATAAGTTTGCTGAACCACAGCTGGACCAAGCATGGACATCAATTGGTTTTCCTTATTAGACATCGGTAATGTCTTTCCCCCTAAGCCTCAGTATTAGAGGTGGTTGGCTTCAACACCTTAGCTTGAGGTACAGAGGAATCCCCTTTTTGCCTAATCTTGTGTTTTTTCTTGTAGTTCTTGAATGTTTCATGTTCCAAATCAGAATCTGAGTCACTGTTTAGTCTAGGGATTCTGTTTTGGCTCTGTAATTCATTTTCTGGGTCAGATGATCAATTCAATTATATACCAAAATCAGTCAGACAATCTAAGCTTGTAAATGCTTTCATTTTTTCTTTAACCTGACTTTTACTCAGTAAATGCTCATACTTTTCATTTAATTCAACCAAAACTTTGTTAACCTGTGCATAAGTATCAGCTAGTTCAACTTTTTCTCTTTTCAAATCCAAACACTGCCTCTGCCATTGTTGTAACTTGCTTTGCAAAACAGCATTTTCCATCTTTAGCTTGACTAAGTCACAACAGTTATTAGAAATGTCATTTTTACTTTCCTGTAAAAGCTTTTATAGAATCTCTACCTGACCTGCAAATTTTACTCCAACATTTTTTTCCAGCTGTTCATTTTTTTTCATTTTTACTTTTAATAAAAGTCAACTCTACTGGTGAATAAACTACTGTCTCAATGCTAAGCTTACGTGTAGCTACAGATAAAGTTGTCATGGCTATGCAACAGTGATTATCAACTTTAACAGTGACAATTAAATATTCTTTTGAACAACAGTTAAAATAGAAATAACTTTTTACACAACAATTTGAACCAAACAAAATCTTTTATTATGATGTTTCAAAAGATATTTTCTTTTTCTTGCAGCTTTACTGTTAGTCAAACATTCTATTATGTTCACTTTTAGGCTTTAGCAACCTTCTTTTTTGTTTAAGGTAGCTTCAGACTCACAAAAACAAAACAGAAAAGTATTATTTCTGCAATTTAGAAATCTTACAAATACTAACAGTAATAACAACATTTATTTCTCATACACTAAGTGTGGATTGTTATTTACTAACAATTATCCCAGGGATGAGAACCCAAAAAATGTTATAACAAAGGCTATAATATCACTTTTTATAATGCAGTACTTGGATTTACCTTGGGCCTTACCCATAATATTTTCATAAATTATCAAAAATAATTATAAAATTCACATATAATATTATCATTGTTCTCCAGATTCACAATAATGGCAATAACACTTCTATCACACTTATGAATATGACAAAAATACATTTTATTAAAACCTATAAATTATTTCAAAATATTCCCAATTAGCATAAATATCATACATAATAACAGTAAACAACAACAAAGGTTTCATAAAATCAAACAAACCACAAAGAAATAAAACAAATAAAACAAAACAAATTTCAGCAGGTAAACAATGCACATGAATAAGCAATATTCAACATAATAAATTGCATTGACTATATATTAGCAGTGTCAGTGGCTCAGTAGGTAGCACACTCGCCTCTGAGGCCGGGAGATCAGAGGGCTGTGGGTTCAGTTCCCACATCTGGCACTTGGGTTAATATCCCAGTACTGACACTGTAGTGCAGCATGAGAGGGGTGCTGCACTTCTGAGGTGCCGTCTTTCAGATGAGACGTTAAACCGAGGTCCCATCTGCCTGGATTGGTGGTAGTTCAGGTGGATGTTAAAGATCCCATGGCACTTATCGAAAAGAGTAGGGGAGTTTCCCCGGTGTCCTGGCCAAATTTCCCTCATTCACTAAAAAATACCACCAACAGCTTAATCTGGTTCAAGGTCAGTTGGCATTCATCTGTATCCCCCTCCCCCGGGTCGTGTCTGAAAATAGGCAGGATTTGTCTAGTGCACTTACCCGGTCAACAAAAGCTTAATAATAATAATATATCATGCTTTTTGTATACTTAGGCCGGGATAGTCAAATCAGTTGCGCATGACACAACTGAGTGGCACCGCACAAGTGCAGACTTGTACCAAGTAGTGACATTCAGTGGGAACCAGTGTGTGGTGCATGTCCTAGTGCACCAATGTGTAATTACAATGAACGCATGCACAAGAGCAGGGGGCATGCCCACGAATACGCAGCGCACTGTGATATTCAACCGTGGAACCATGGCACACGTGTGGAGCAACACCTGGATGCACCAAGCAGACTTGAGTCTATAAATACAGGGCACAAGCACACAGACAGCACTTGCACCAGGGGTGCAGGATAGAGAGAGAGAGTGTGTGTAAAGAGAAGGTGGAGGGACAGAAACAGACAGAGCAAGGGAGACAGAGCCTGTGAGGGACATAGGGACAGGCAGGCACAGGCAGCCACAGGGGCATGGGACAGAGGTGGCAGTGGACAGTGAGCCAGGGGCTGAGACAGTGAGAGGGAGAGGCAGGCAAAGTGACATACAGTGCACCAGGGTGGCATACAGCCTGCAGCAGCCAACCACCCTGGGGGAGACAGGACATCAGGGGCCATGGCCAGTGCACCCTTCCTAATGGAGGCCATGATGAGGGGTGTGAGGAGGCAGGAGGAACAGTGACTTGGCCCTGGAAGGGCCCATCGGTGGTATGTCTGAAACAGGTAGTACCGTGCCCACACCACCTTCGAGACATATACCGATATGGAGATTGTGGGTCAGTATCACCTGAACAGGGCCATTCTGAGGCAACACTGTGAGCTACACAGTGAGGGATACAGGCACCCACAAGACAGAGCCATGCAATGTCTGTGGAGACAAAGGTGACAGCTGTCATGTGCCTGCTTGCCACAAGCACCTTCCAGAGACCAACAGGGGACACAACAAGCATAACCCAGTTGGCCACATCCTGCCTCCTCGCACAGTTCCTCAATGGCCTGCTGTCACATGCTTCCGAATACATACATTTCCCCAGCACACAGGCAGAGCATACAACAACCATGCAGGACTTCCACAGGGTAGCACACAAGCCTGGAATGCTTGACGCCATTGAATGCACCCACATGGGTATCCACATGCCACCTGGCCCTGAGGGCATGGCGTATGTGAACAGGAAGGGATACCCCAGGGTGAACTGCCAGGAGGTTTGCAATGCCAAGAGGTACATCACCAATGTCTGTGCCACATACCCTGGGAGTGCACATGATGCATTCATCTGGCACAGCACTGTGCTATGCCACAGGTTGGAGCATGGGGACATTCCTCCAGGCCACCTAGTGGGTGAGTATGGGACTGGCAAGGGTGCTGGGCAGAGCAGGGCATGGGATGGGGGAGGGCAGGGTGGATGCGCTGGTGAGGGCACCAGGGATAGGCAAGGGACATAGCAACAGAGGACACAGAGCTAATCATGTCATTATCCACACAGGTGACAGTGGCTATTCACTCAGGCTCTGGCTGCTCATCCCCTACTGGTGCCCATCATCCACAGCAGAGGAACGGTACAATGAGGCACATGCCAGCATGTGGAACATCATTGAGCTTGTATTTGGGATGCTAATGGCATGGTTCCATTGCCTAGACAGATCTGGCAGTGTCCTACAGTAAGATCCCTCAAAAGCCTGTGGCCTATTCCTAGCCTTCAGCATACTGCACAACATGGCCATCGACCATGGGATAGCTGTCAAGGCTGATGAGGGGGGCCGTAGTGGAGATGACAAGGGCAATGGGCCGGAGGAAGGTGGACAGCTCCCCCCGGGTAGAGGGATCCTGGCTGCAGAGGATGGCATGCAAGCACAAGGACACCATTGTACAAGAGCACTATGGTGCACGCAGGTAGGTGGCACCACACCCGTGCACTGGCCACACCCACAGGGACAGCACACAGGCAGGGGCATGAATGGCAATGGGCATGCACACACAGAGCCATGGTGTAGGGGTGGGGGTGTTAGTGCCACACAGCCACACACAACTGCACACAGCAGGAAACAGCAATGCACACACACACACACACACACACACCACACACACACACATACACGGCCAGGTACTGGCATGTGGCAGGGATCAGAAGCAGTGCAGTGGTGCATCGGCACAACCAGTGCAGAGCTGCCCTCATCAAGCCCATGCCACATGGGCCAGCAGCTGGGCAGGCATGCACACAGGCAGCCTGTGGCATGACATGCAGGTGCCACCCCATGGTACGCGCACACACACACACACACACACACACACACACACACATCACCCATGCACACACAGGGCAGCGGCAGCAGACTGCAGCCATGGCGACATGCACATCAGGTCCTCTGTGCGGTATCATGGCCACAGAGGTAGCTGTGCAAGGGCCAATCGGCAGCCACAGGCTACACATCAGCCACACAGGGGTGTATGCAACAGCCCCCCCAGGGGTTGAACTGTGGGAGTATGAAAGAGTTAGCGCAGGGGTTTGTAGGCATCCAAACAGGCCCACCGCAGGCATGCCTGGGATGCCAACAGTAGAGCTCAGCATCGACAGGGAGGGTGTAACTTGACACCAGGATCGTGGGGTGGACAGTGCACTATGTGGTGTTTGAGTTGGTCGTCCATGCCCTTTGGCAGCCAGAAGTGCAAAGCCATCCATGATCGCATTGGCAATGCGATCTTGGGGTGCAGTTGTGTCCTCCGCAAGCGCTGAATAGCCTCCAGGAGATGCGCAGTGCCTCTCTCGCACTATTCAGCTGCCTG
The DNA here is from genome assembly GCA_016271365.2 of Neoceratodus forsteri. Taxonomy (NCBI): domain Eukaryota; kingdom Metazoa; phylum Chordata; order Ceratodontiformes; family Ceratodontidae; genus Neoceratodus; species Neoceratodus forsteri. The sequence continues at coordinate 374,170,781 of CM028135.1, forward strand.
GTACACCTCCATGTACTGTGCATGCACCCCAGATACCAGCAGCACCTGTTGCTCCATGGTGACCCGCAGCAAACATGTGTGCTCTGCCAATGGGTCAGCACCCAGGGGAACCTGGGTGGGGCACCAACCATCTGGTGGTATATTACCATGTTGCACAGCCCCCCACTCAGGTGGACACTGCACAGTATGGTCCCCATGGGGTAGGCCCCTATCAGGTGCCCCGGCAGTGGACCCTGTGTCTGACTGCCCTGTGTCCCCTGCTTCCTGCCACTGCCACCCCCGGCCCCTGTACATTTTCCAGTGCCTGTGTGGCAGCACCACCACCACCAAATGGCACTGCCATGGTGGTGCACATGGCAGCACCAGCAGTGGCGGTGGGCAGCTGTCCCACCACTGACAGGCCATTGGGCACACCACCTGTCTTGATACATGGTATGGACATCTCCCCCCACAACAACACCCATGCTGTCCAGGGTCATGGTCAGGTTTTCATCGGTGTCAGACCCCACCCCAATCTGTGTCTCCATGCAGAGGATGCCATGGCTGGCATCCTGCAGAAACACAGCCAGGGCCTCTTCCAACCCCATGTCCAGGATATCTGGCTGGACAGCGGTGGTGTGCTGCAGCCGATCAGGCCGATGGATGCATGTGGAGATGGATGGCTGGTCATCCAGGGCTGGGCCTGCCTCCATGGCTGCTGCTGGTGGTGCCCCATATGCCACATGCAGGCATGCTGGTGCAGAAAAAGAAAACAGATGTGTCAGTGATGTAAGGCCCCCAGCACCCCCATCTCCTCCCATGCCACCCCCACCCCACCTACTGCTTGCCTGAGTGGGCCCATCATATGTACCATGCAGTGATGGGCTTCCACCTGTCTGAAAACCTCCACCCAGCACACCCTCAACACTACTGCAGTGCATGGTGGCCACCACCTGCCCCTCCCATGCCATGAACAGTGGAACATCAGCAGGCCCCCCTCTGGTGATTATCTAGGCTGCTTGAATGGCTGCCACCTTCTCCTTTATGCAGTGCTTATTGGTGCCCACCTTCTTCCTGCACTCTTGCACAGACCACTGGTGGCTGCTCTACTGGTTGACACTCACAGCCACCACCACGCCACCCTGGCCTGTGGTATGCCTGTGGCACCACTCAGCAGTGGCTCCCTGTCAAGGTAGGCCTTGAACAGGGCATCTACCTCTGCCTTGGTGAAGTTGGGCCTGTGCTTGCGTGCAAGCCCATGCTCCTTACTCTCGTCATGCTGTGACACAGTGCTACCTGTGGACATGGACATGTGTGTCAGTGTCAGCAGCAGCCTACTCCACCCACCTTGCTATGCTGGCTGGGCTCAGCACATGCGCAACTTACCTCAGAAGGTTGCAATATCGGTCCATGGCCTGTGCTGTTCTGTGTCACTTTTATAGTGCAATGCATGCAAATGAGCAGTGGTGCAAAAGTAATGACACGCTAATTGCACCAGTGTGCCACGCATTGGCTGATAAGCTCATTTGCATGTGGCAGCTGAATATCATGTACTTGCTTTGTGCACAATGGACTTGCTCTGGTGCATGCTGCGGCACAAGTTCTGGGCATGTGCAGTGCACAGGGCTGCAGTACGCATGCGTGGTGTGGTGTGCTACCACCTATTGTGCATAGTATGCCCAATGTGCAACAGGGGCTGTGGTTCAGTGTTCACCATGGCTGCTATTGTGCACTGGAGCACAGTGTGCTGGGTGAACCCTGGCCCCTACTGTGACCTCCTGACCCCTTGGGACACCCCAAACATGTGCCTATCAGGCCACACCTATGTCAGCATTGCGTGATTGGCAGATGCAGAGCATGCCTCCACAAGGCGTGCATCCCTCGCATGTTGTGCACATGTGCACCTCTGGCCGCCATTTTGTCTCCACATATCTCTGCCGGTCTTATAGCACAGCGGAGACTTCACTGGGCCCATAACTGGTCCAATATTGAGTTGGTTAATTTGGTGGTCTGTGTGCACCCACATGCACCAGGGCTGTTTAGGCAGGTGCCCTTGCAAGAGCCCCGGATGGATGTCTGGCAGGGCATCGCTGCCAGCCTAGTGCAGAACTCTGGGGTGGCCAGAACTGGGGAGCAATGCTGCCACTGGTATGGGGACCTCATGTGGTGGGACCCAGAGTGGAAAAGACAGCTGCAAGCATGCATACACAGAGGGGCTGCGCAATAGCCAGGTAAGTCTTCCCATGCTGTATGTGTGTCTCAGTGCTGTACTGTGGTGCTGACAAGGGTGCCTGGCATGCACTGTGGTGGGGTACACTGTCATCATGCACATTGTGGTATGGCACTGCCAGCTGCAACTTGCATTGTGATACAGCCTTGCGGAACATGTCAGGCATGGGTGCATGCTGTGCATAGGAGTGGGGGAATGGGCACATGCTGTGGATGTACTCTGATGTGTACCTGTCTGTGTTCCATTCCCAGGCCCTGAAGAATGGTGCTGAGCACGAGCAGGAGGAGCACCTGGCCCAGTCTAGCAGGACTGTAAGCGTGTGGGTTCAATAACAGACACCAGTCCTTAAATCAAGTGCATAAAAAATGCTTGAGTAGCATTTATCATTTTATTTTCCAAAAAATGATAAAAATTAACTGTTCAAAAAAATATTTACAGTAAATAAATGGGTGTTTAAACTTTCACACCAAAACAACAACAAATAAAACAAAACAAAATAATCAGGCTAGTCTTTCCTCAGACCCCTGCTCATTTCTGTATATTCAGTATTTCTTCCCACTCTGGTGTAGGCACTCACACCTCCTCTCCCTTGCTTGGTCAGAAGAAACTGACCAGCACACCTGAATTAGCCTCCTGGTGGGGAGGTTAATATAGCACAAATATCATGACATCATTGACATGTGACTATCAATTATACCCAAAACCTTATTTCTTCTCTGAACTTAAGATAGGCTTCAGTTTCTCTAAATCTAAAGCTTATGGTGTCTTTTTTTCAACATAATATTAGCAATACTCTGTAGGTACTCATTTTAACTTAGAGGAACCTTAATTGGTGGTGAAAGCATCATCAAGGACCTTTTAGCCCCTCCCTTTAATGACATCATCACACCACTTCTATATTAGCAGCCATTTTCTAGGCTACCAGCTCTATAGAAGCCATCTTTGCTACCTGCCACCATTTCAGGTAAAGTAACCAAGAAAAGCAAACTTGTTTATAGAGGACTGTATTTAAACACATTTTTATGTTTTACATTTCTCCACCCCCATGGCAGCTCTGCCATTTCAGCAGTCAGCAAACATTGCACTATTTCACTCCCCATACTGTACTTCACTTCTTGATAGCTTTGAACAACACAATAACAAGTCAAACACCCCTTATTATGACTTTATACACCGGAACAGTCTGCACTAATGCTGCAGTCCTTATTTTAACTTTTTATTTACTCTCTTTGTTTTTTTTTTAGGCAGCAAAGTGAGATCTACAAGCAGCTGCAGGAGAATTTCTTTCTCCCTTGCAACAGCCTGCTTGCTCATCTTCCAGCCTTGCAGAGACTTGTTTAAAATGGGACTGTCTGGTAATCTGCTCTGGTGTTGGAAACACTCTTGATTCTTGGGGATTCAAAATCTTCCACAGAATCTACATAGCTGGAGGCTTTAAAGGGATCTGCTTTAACTTCATGTGACAGTTTTGATAGTTAGAATGACAACAGATTAAAGGTACAGCACAGATAGAACAAAATTGCCAGGTTGGCCACCCTGACAAGAAATTAAGGATAGACAGAAAAGTTTAAGAGAATAGGACAGAGTGAAAGAATAAATGTTTTATTTTAATTTTATGTTGACATTCTCATCCTGCCACATTCCTCCCCATTCAAGAGGGCAACATTATTATGATGCCCAGTCCTATAACCCAGGAAGGGTTGAACTTCCGCCCACCCACTCCAGAAGTTCCCTCAGGGACCCTTAAACAAATGGAACAATTACCAAAAGGTAATTTAGGTAATTATATATCCAAACAATATTGTTTCAATTAACTACTATTCCTGAGGTGTACATCACAAACTGAGGCATACATTTTACAGTTTGTAACAATCACAAAACATTATATACAGAACATCAAACATTTCCTGAAACAGTGTTGTCTGCACCAAACCTGGACAAGAAATCCACATTTTTATGCTGGGACCCTGCCCTATGTGTCACCGTGAATTTATAGGGCTGTAGAGACAGATACCACTTTCATGATTCTCATGTTTTTATCTTTCATGAGGTTCAGCCAACACAGTGGATTGTGATCTGTCACTATTGTGAACTCATTCCCAAAGATAGTATTTTAAAGCCTCGATGGCCCATTTCATGGCCAGGCACTTTTTCACCGCTGAGTACCTCCTTTCCTTTTCATGGAGCTTCCTACTTAGAAAAAGGAAGGATGCTCTCATGTTTGTCCTGCTGTGTAAGAACTGCTCCAATGCCTGTGTCAGAGGCATCTGTCTGAACCTCAAAAGGTCTGGAGAAATCTGGACTGTGAAGAACTGGTGCAGAGCATAAATTGCCTTTATTTGTCTAAAAGCCTTGTCACAGTCAGCTGTCCATTTAACCTTGGTGGAAAAACAATTCTTAGTGAGGTTTGTAAGGGGTGGCAATGGTAGAAACCGAATAAACCGGCGATAGTAAATTGGCCAGGCCTAAGAATGAACGTATATGTTTTTTTGTATTAGGCACAGGACTGTTTGCCACAGCTTTCTACCTGGTGATTTCAGGTTTTATGGTTCCATTTCCAATAATGAAACCAAGATAACGGGTTTCAGTTTTGCAATGGCACACTTGGCTGGGTTATAGTCAAACCAACATCTTTAAGGCTTTGGATGACTGCACTCAAGTGTACCAAATGGGTTTCCAATCTGACTGTAGATCACCACATCATCCAGATATGCTGCACTATATGGTTTATGGGGCCTCAATACATGATCCATGTATCTTGAAAGGTAGCAGGAGCCCCATGCAATCCAAATGGCATTGTTGTAAAGTGGTATAAACCAAGTGGTGTGCAGAAAGCTGTTATTTCTTGTGCCTGAGGTGTTAAGGATCTGCCAGTACCCTTTGTTAAATCAAGGGTACTGATGTACTGAGCAGATCCGAATTGGTCCAACAAATCATCTATCCGTGGCATGGGGTACCCATCAAACTCTGAAACAGCATTTATGCTGCCTAAAATCCAGGCATAACCTCACTCCACCTTCTTTCTTATTAACTACTACCAGGGTGATGACCATGGACTTCGTGATGGTACAATAACCTTGGCTTGCTCCATCCTTTTTACTCCTCCACTACCTCCTGTCTAACCTTTTCAGGAAGCCATATGGTTTCTGTGTATGGGCCTGGTCTGTGATAGTTTTATTTCATGCACCACCCCTTTGCTCTTCCCGGGCTTTAGTAAATGTACTTTTGTAATAGGTTAAGAGCATCAATCTCTTGGCCAGTTGGTGTTAAGTCTGGGTTGATCTGAATGGGTGTTTTTTATACAATGGATCTAGACGCCTATGCTATATCCAGCTCTGTTTTGTCTTGTTCTGGCTGTATGTAGCAAATTACATCAGTTTTTGATTTCTCCTCCATTTCCTTAACAAATTAACATGGTACACTGTTTTTGTGGTCTATGTCCTGCATCTCTATCTCATAATTTACTCGCCTGTTTGTCGGACAATGACATAGGACCTTGCCACCGCATCAACAACTTATTCTCGGTGGTAGGCAACAACAATAGTATTTTCTCCCCAGGTACAAACTGTTTATTCTAAGTCCCATATCATACCGGGCTTTTTGGGCCTGCTGTTTCTGGTCCACATTCTCGGCCAGAGTTACATATTTTATTAACCGTTTCTGAGTGACAACATGTAATCAATAACATTGGTATGCCCAACAGTTTTCCAACTTCCCAGTGTTCCCTGACCACATCTAATGGTCCTCTTGATTGCGCCCATATAATAAGGAGAATGGTGAAAACCCGTGGTGGCTTGGGGCACCTCCTATATGCAAACAAAAGGTAGGGAGAAATTTGTCCCAGTCTCTACCTCCTCATTTACATACTTCTGGAGCATTTTCTTCAGAGTTTTATTAAAGCTTCCACTAATCCATCCGTTTGTGGATGGTAAGGTGAGGTTCTGAGTGCTGTCACCCCAACAATCTGTATAATTCAGTTAACATGACTGAGGTAAAATTACTGCCACGATCTGTCAATATCTCCCTGGGAATCCCATCCTGCTGAATATCTTTGCCAGTTCTTCGCCACTCGAGGAGCTGTTACCTCCTCATAGGGATAGCCTCAGGGTACCGGGTAGCATAATCACAGATAACCAGGAATACTGATTGCCCTTGAGCTTTAAGCAAAGGTCTCACCACATCCATTGCTACTCGATCGAAAGGTGTCATAACATATGGAATGGGCTGCAAAGGTACCAGGTCTTTTTTAACCCCTTGTGCTACCAGCTGACATTGTGCACAAGTTCTACAGTAAGCAGCTACATCTTGGTGGATACCTGGCCAAGAAAACCTAGACAGGATTCTTTGAACAGTCTTGTCCCTTCCCTCATGGCCAGCCATGGGAATGTCATGAGCTAGGAACATCACCTGCTCTCTGTACTTGTGGGGCACCATCAGTTGTTCAGTCTCAGAACCATTTTTTACATCTACAGCAATTCTATACAACATTTTATTTTTCTGTATAAAATATGATTGTCCTTGTTTTCCTGTAGACACCTGTAAAAATAAAGGTTGCAATGACTCATCTGCTAATTGCTCCTCATAGAAGTTTTTACTAGATAATCCTGGTAACCTGTTTAATATTCCAGCAGTATGCTGTTCTTTCCACATCTTTTTCTCTTTTCTTCTTTCCTTTCGAGACTTTTTCCTTCTGCCCACAGTCTCAAAATAGTCATCTTCAAAAGGAAACACAGAGTCCAGTTGGGCTTTTGCTTGGGCTCTAGTAACCACATTAACTGGCTCTGTAAATGTCTGATGGTTACTCATCAAGGTAGCAAAGGTGGGAAAATCTTGCCCAATGATGACAGGGACTGGTAATCTAGGTACCAGACCAACGAGCACTTTACAACAAGTATTATTTATTTTTAAGTCAATATGGGCAGTGTGATACTGGTGGATATCACCATGGACACATCGAACAGTGGTGTCCTGTTGGTTTATTGTACAATCAGGGGCTAGGTCAGCTCTTATCAGGGTTTGTCTGCTCCCAGAGTCTAGTAATCCCAAGGTCTGTTGATCACCAATACCCACTGTCTCAACATAGCTAATGTTTGCTAGAGCCAGATGTATCGGCTCCTGTCTTTTATTGGGGCAGTTTCTACAATATGACCTTTCCCAAGGCAGCCGTGGCAAATCAGTTCTGAATACGGGATTCTACCCTTCTATCCCTTCTTGCATATTGTCTCTGATTCTGGGTCTGTATATTTTGAGAATAAAAGGTCTTACTGGTGTTGCAGAAGTTCCTTGGTTACCTTGCTGTCCTCTGGGTCGGGAAGTCCTGGAAGCTAGGTAATCCTCAGCCAATTTTATGGTCTCCTCTGCTGTTTCAGGCTTGTGCTCTTTCACCCAGACTTGAACATCAAAAGCCAAAACCTGGATAAACTGCTCAATGGTGATGAGTTCCATGATCTGGTCAACAGTTTTGATAGTTGGTTGCAACCATTTAGCACAATAATCCCTTAAACTTGCATAGGTCTCCCTGGGAGTGTCATAATTGAACATCTTATGTGAACGGAACCGCTGACGATATGTTTCTGTGCTGATGTTATATCTCCGCAATATTTCTTCTTTCACTTTGGCATAGGTGGCAGCATCTGTCACACTCAATTGGCTGTATACCAACTGTGCCCTCCCAGACAAGTAGGGTACCAATCTTATTACCCACTGGTCCTGGGGCCAGTTGCAAGTCTGAGCCACCCTCTCGAAGGTAGTGAGATACGCTTCGATGTCATCACTTTCCATTAATTTGGTTAGCTTAATGTCTTTGGGCACAGTTCGTTCTGCCTGTGCTTGTGACATCTCTTGGATGGCCTTCAGGTGTCATTCCATTTCTGGTCCTGTCTTCTTCTTTCCTCCTGCCTGTAGTCTTCGGTCCTCGTCCCTCTGTCTTGGTCTTCCTCCTCTGGTTCTCCATCTCAAGCTGGGCGCCTATAGCCACTTTAACAGTTCATTAGGGTCATCAGGTGTTGGAATACCTGTCTGGCTTGTGGCTTTGGTGTTGCAGCCAGCACCTCTTCTTCATCCTCAGCTGTCTTCATTTTGGGTCGTGTCTCAGGGTTCAATCCTGGTAACAAGGTCTCTCCAGTCTTCCTTCTCACTGACCTTGTGAGATGCAGTACACTTGATCTGACTGTTCACTCTCTTGCATCTGCTAGGGTGTTTATGCTGCAACACCCCTGTGCGCCTCCCAAGCAGCCTCGACGCGCAGGTTGAATCCACTTCTGACACCAGTGTAAGCGTGGGGTTCAATAACAGACACCAGTCCTTAAATCAAGTGCATAAAAATGCTTGGTAGCATTTATCATTTTATTTTCCAAAATGATAAGAATTAACTGTTCAAAAAATATTTACAGTAAATAAATGGGTGTTTAAACTTTCACACCAAAACAACAACAAATAAACAAAACAAAATAATCAGGCTAGTCTTTCCTCAGACTCCCTGCTCGTTTCTGTATATTCAGTATTTCTTCCCACTCTGGTGTGTAGGCACTCACACCTCCTTCCTTGCTTGGTCAGAAGAAACTGACCAGCACACCTGAATTAGCCCTGGTGGGGAGGTTAATATAGCACAAATATCATGACATCATTGACAGTGACTATCAATTATACCCAAAACCTTATTTCTCTTCTCTGGAACTTAAGATAGGCTTCAGGTTTCTCTAAATCTAAAGCTTATGGTGTCTTTTTTTCAACATAATATTAGCAATACTCTGTAGGTACTCATTTTAACTTAGAGGAACCTTAATTGGTGGTAAAGCATCATCAAGGACCTTTAGCCCCTCCTTTTAATGACATCATCACACCACTTCTATATTAGCAGCCATTTTCTAGGCTACCAGCTCTATAGAAGCTTATCTTTTGCTACCTGCCACCATTTCAGGTAAAGTAACCAAGAAAAGCAAACTTGTTTATAGAGGACTGTATTTAAACACATTTTATGTTTTATATTTCTCCACCCCATGGCAGCTCTGCCATTTCAGCAGTCAGCAAACATTGCACTATTTCACTCCCCATACTGTACTTCACTCTTGATAGCTTTGAACAACACAATAACAAGTCAAACACCCTTATCATGACTTTATACACTGGAACAGTCTGCACTAATGCTGCAGTCCTTATTTTAACTTTTATTTACTCTCTTTGTTTTTTTTTAGGCAGCAAAGTGAGATCTGCAACAAGCAGCTGCAGGAGAATTTCTTTCTCCCTTGCAACAGCTCTGCTTGCTCATCTTCCAGCCTTGCAGAGACTTGCTTTAAAATGGGGCTGTCGGTAATCTGCTCTGGTGTTGGAAACACTCTTGATTCTTGGGGATTCAAAATCTTCCACAGAATCTACATGGCTGGAGGCTTTAAAGGGATCTGCTTTAACTTCATGTGACAGTTTTGATAGTTAGAATGACAACAGATTAAAGGTACAGCACAGATAGAACAAAATTGCCAGGTTGGCCACCCTGACAAGAAATTAAGGATAGACAGAAAAGTTTAAGAGAATAGGACAGAGTGAAAAGAATAAATGTTTTATTTTAATTTTATGTTGACATTCTCATCCTGCCACAAGGACGCAGCAGGACCCAGCTGTAGTGGTGCAGAAGCTGGCCCAGTCCAGCAGGATGCAGCAGGACCTGGCAGTGGTGGTGTGGCAGTGGTACAGGCTCCAGTGGGGCTACAGCTGTTAGGTAGGCATTGTACTGGTCCTGTGTACATTACAGGGTGGTCAACAGGGCTGTGGATGCAGCCATGGCCACCTGTGCGATGTGTCATGGTAGCTCTGTGTTGCACACTGTGTGTGGTGCATACCACTGTGGGGTGGCAATTGCACATGTGTACCAGCTGTTGGTGGGGTGGGTGTGCACCTGGCTGCCACTAATGATGCAGTTGTACTGCTGGTGCCCTGTGCCATCTGACTGTCACTGCACAGTTGGGTGGCTTTTGGGCAGTGGTGTCCACAATTGTGCACTGTCATGGTGTGCTGGGTTGCTGGCAGGCATTGGCCCACCCCTTGTGGGTGGATGGGGTGCCACTCCAGGGCTGTGTTTTCCAACTGCTCAGTGCACACAGTGGGTGGTCATGGTACACTAGGGCCTTGCACTAATCACCTGTCCTGTCCTTTGTCATAGGTATCTGGTGGAGGTTGATGCTGAACCTGTATTGCAGGCTGCTGTGACAGATCATACTGATCATGTCCTTGACTATTGAGGCAGTCCAGCAGGTGTGCTGTCTCATCCTGGTGGACCGGTGGTGACAGCGGCACCAGGCAGCAGGGGTGTGTGGCCGCTGTTAGTTTAGCACCAGCCTTTCCCTGCTGTCCCTCCCCATCCATCCCCTTCACACTGTACAGTCCCTGTTCCCTGTCCCCTTCCTTTGCTTGCCTACCCTTTCCCGCCCCTTGCACTTGTATATAGTTTTGTTCAATACAGATTTTTAACTTACCTGCCTATGTTGGTGTCTGCTATGTGGGTGGCATAAGGAGACAGGCTGCAGTGGTGTGGTGTATGCCTGTATGGTGTGCTTGTGTCAGTGTGCAGGTCATGCTTTTGTAGTGCACTGCTGTGTGCTTTGGTGTGTCCCACGGTGGTGGTGTCCTGCCCCTTGGCCGGTGGCTGTGCCTTGGGGTGGCTGTCCAGGATATGTGGCATGTGTGTGCTTGGCATCATTGTCCTGGGTGTGGCTTGCTGGAGTCTGGGTGGGTTGGGGCACAGCATGTGGCTGGGGGGACTCCATTGGTGGTCCTCCATTGGCCATTAGTGCCACCTGTTGCCTGCTTTCCATATCACTGTTGTGTTCCAGCGTGGGGGTGTCTGGGTACCTGTGTGTACCCTGCTGGTGGTAGCTACCTGTGGCCTGCCACTGTGCATCCCTGGAACTGTTCCTGGGTCTATTCCTGAGCCTGCACCCCTCTGTTACTCTGCTGCTGTGCTCCCACCAGTGCCTGGGGCTTGTCTTTGTGCGCCATGGGGCCTGTCTGGTTGCACAGTGGTGCATGTTTGGTTGCACCATGGAGCACATCTGGTTGGGCCATGGTGCACATCTGGTTGAGCCAGGGTGCACATCTGGTTGTGCCATGGTGCATCTGTGCCATATTCATCCATGTTGCGCTGGCACATATCGGCATGCACAACCTCTGAATATGGCACTCATTGCACCATGGTGCATCTGCTTTGTGCTGTGCAGGACTTGCACCAGCCATTAGCGCATTTCTGAATATCTGGCCCTTAGTATTTAGCATAACCTATTTCTTTTCATGAGAACTTGCAACAACTCATTACATCAATCTTTTGTGTTATACTTTCATAAAACTCAGTTTTAACTTTTTAGGTCATGCAAAATATTTACTCAGTTTAAACCTTTTAAAATATATACCTCAAGTTCTGAAGTTAAAAGTAAGTTCCCTTATTACTTTCCCAGATTAGCCAATTTAAATTACTAAAACTATCAATTAAAATTAATTAGTAAAAGTAATTAAAAGTATACTTAAATTTCTGGTTGTAGAAGTATTCTTCTTCCCCTCTGAACTTACAAATTTTGGTTGAGTCTGGCTTGGAGTAAGAAAGTCTCTTTCAGCTAGCTTGTCTCTTCTGTTTTTCCCTGGAACCTGAACTGGAACTTTTTCTTGCATTAATTTGGGATGCACTAATTATCAAAAGTCAGTTTGTAGGATTCAATAGGAAACATCAGACAACAGAATTTGGACAGTCCCATAGCAACACTTGTATCATAGAACTTTCTTGTTGATAACAAAGTTCTCTTGATAACTGGACTCTGGCTTCTTCATGTTTAATTCATCTGCACTCAAACCTTAGACACTAGACTCCTTGTATTCACAACACTACTTAAATGGCTTTGGCTGTGAATTTTAAACTCAAGTCTCTGGTCCAGGCCTTAGTAGGCAACATTACTTTAGTCAAGATGCTCAGTAAATAAAACACAGACCTTGCTTAATAACACAATGAGAATGTTTGCGTATCGTGAAGTTTGCATCTGGGCCTCCTGGCAACACTGCATAGGCTTTCAAGCTTGCCCTTAGCTCCCCCTTCCGGATACATCAATAGTTGACCAAGGCTGGTCCCAGTATTTCAAACTCAGGCATGGTCTAAGGCTTTTCGGCCTAGTGAAACTTATGAAGACAATAACTTTTTCAACTGGACTTACAGAGTTTCTGTTACATTGGTGGTCAGCAAGACTGAGCTGTGGCTAGCAGAATTCAGTAATATGAACCTGCTTTGGTTGATGTCATCACCAGATTTTGATTGGTCTGAGTCACTAAGGGGCCTTGTGTGTGGCTCCTCCTGAGCTGTTTTTTTTTTTTCAATTATGACATCACATTTCCAAAGACATCTCCTTTTTATTAAGACTTACTTTTAACTCAAAATTATTTTCCTTAATAACTTTTTCATTCAAACTAATTCAACCATTACACTTTCATAGTTGAACTTCTTTCATCAAATAGAGCATTTTGGTATGTTTCCATATTCATAGGACTAATATTTCCCAGGTTAAACTACAAAAGGTTATAACTTCATAATTTTAATAAAGCTTCTCAAAATAAAGTGATAGTTTATCTCTAAATATTCTAAACTACAGAATAATATAAGATTTGTTCATAAAATATCTTCAGAATGTCTCTAAAGCATTTGATTTTTGTAAGCACATGGATTTCCTCTGTTCCCTGAAAAGAGTCCATATATCACTGTCAGAAAAATGCATTGACTATAAACCTTTAGATGGTTTCTCTCCTCGCAATAACAAGGTACATACTTAAGAGTCATATTTTCAGACTTGTCACAATGTTAGCTTACATGAGAGACTACACTACACTACGCTGGACTGGCCACTGCACTATGCTTGTTTGTTCGACTGTTTGTTTGAGCTCTTTGAACGCTCTTTGAACACCTCTTAGTGCTTTTTTATCTGCTTATTCATCATTTAATTTTATTTGTTGTTTAATTTAAATCTTTTGATCAATTGAGTGACTGTGGTATTTTTATCATTTTGCGGTATTTTTATAGTTTCAGAGACCGAATCGGTTTGGCAACTTGGTACAGTTATCGCTTCTATATTAACCCTGAATGGGTTAAGCATCACGGGCTACAGGTATCAATTGTGAATGAGTATTCATCGGTAGAGCTGGATTGAGTTTTAAATTGGACTGCAAGTTTTGATGAAGTGAATCTTTTTGGATTACTACCAGAATGAATGGAGGATTGTAAACTGGATACTGATTGGAACATGAGACAGATTATCGTACATATGGTTGCTGGAGCTCTGGGGGAGAAGAGCATGAATTTGCTGATTTGGTGCAGTGAAATTTGGGAAGCCTGAGATAGGAGCCTGCACCTGTTTGCTCCCGCTGTGGAAACTGTTTTCCCAGGTTTTGGCCCTGGATTTTCTGAGACAGTGTGTTTTGGGGGAGCTGCCTGGGTTGGTTGCTGTCGGCTGGGTTCAGGGCAGGTGACGCCAGCCTTGGGCCAGCTAAAGAGTGGGTGTGAGCTTCTTGTATCTCCTAGACTTACCGGAGGGGTCTACCAGTGGGTGGACACTGTTCTGAGGTTTGTTTCTCTGGATGCAGCCTGGATTAGCGTCCACTTTCAGGGTATTCTTCCCTCATGCTTTGATTTCTGAGCCCTCAGTGCCACTGGTTCTGGACCTGCTTTTTGGACTTTCTGCCTATTTACATATGGATTATGGTCAGACTTTAACTTTATTTTCTCAGTGATTTACACTCCTTTGGGTTGAGGCAGTTAGGTTGCCTGTTTTCTCTCTGATCTCATGGGTTGTGAGAGGGTCTGGGGATCTGAAGATTTGAAGACATTGGCTGCCTTACGACTCATCATTTAATTTTTATGTTTTGACATCTGAAGATGCCTTATTTCTCCAGGTGGTGAGAGTGTCTGGGGACTGAAAGACTTTGGCTGCGTTGCACTTACTCTCGCTTTTAAGTGAGAGCCTGTGCTTGGAAATCATTTCCACTTATTGGTTTTATTTACAGTTTGAAGATTTATTATCCGCCTCCTTGTGACATGTGTTTTGCAGACTTATTTTGATTTGGACTCTGACGTTAGGCTTAATAATCTACATTTTTAGTGATTTTTAGTTTATTTATTTTGTATATGTTGGGGTGAGTTAGAGGAAGATATTCATTTATTAATTTGTGTGTTTATTATTTCTTTTATAGTTTGTTATTATTATTAGCACAATATTATTTGTTTATGTGAGGGTTATTTATTTTGGGGTTGGGTTTGAAGGTGAGATAGTTAATTTGATTAGTTTGTTTGTTGGATTTTTACTGATTGTTTTAAGATGGGTTGGGAGGGCTTTACGATGGTCAGGCACTATTCTCCCACTCTGCTCCGGAGCCTCCGCACTTTTCACTGCCCCATTTATCTGCCAATGTTTTTAGTAAGTGTCGTGCATTGGGGATAGTGAGAAGGCATTCGAGGGGTGGATGGGCTGGTCTGAGTGGAAGAATGGAAAGGTGTGGGCAGATAGGGATAGTTGGGACTAGGAGACACCCTGGGACGAAATTGGATCAGGAGAGGGGTCCTCCCTGCCTGATTCCCATACCCAAGGGCTCCGCAGATTGGGGGCAGGTACTGCACTCATCCCTGAAAACCCATCCAACCTGAGCAGTGTTATGTAATGCCAGGTCTATTAGGAACAAGACTGCAATTATTGCAGATCTTGTTGCAACATCTGACCTGGCATGTATCACCATGACCTGGCTTGATGAGAATGCAGGCCCTATACTAGCCTCTGCTGCTCTGGCTGGGTTCTCGGTGATACACTGCCTGAGACTGGATTGTAGAGGCGGGGGAGTAGCCATCTTTTTTAGAACAGAGCTGAGTCTTGTGGATGTGCCAGTGGGTGGCAGTTGGTCCTTTGAGTGTATCTTGGGAGCAGGTGTAGGGTTCAAGATCCTCCTCATCTACTATCCACCCAGTGATGGTGGATAATTCCTGAAGGAGTTAGCGGACATCATTGTTGACATGGCATTGGAGTCACCCAGATGGTTAATACTGGGTGACTTCAATGCCTGGGTCGATGATGAACTCTCGCATTTTGGAAAGAATCTCCTCCAACTTATGACTATGTTGGGCATCTCACAGGTAGTTACCTCTGCTACCCATATAGGGGGTCACTCATTGGATCTAGTGTTTCTACTGAATTTGGAGGTCATGCATTTGGGGGTGGAACTGAATGTATGGATGGACCATCATACCATAAGACTCAGCTTCGGGGCACCCCCAAATAGGCCTGTCTCTACGGAGATGGTCCAGTATCACCCTTTAAGGGGAGTTAACCCAGAGGGTCTACTGGCAGTACTGGAGCTATTGGGTATTTCAGGTGAGTGCACAGGTCCAGGGGACCTCGTTCTTGTCTATAATAAGGCAGTAGGTGAGGCCTTGGACTTAGTTGCTCCTGTCCGTGTTCGCCCACTCACTCAGCGCCCAAAGACTCCATGGTTTGATGAGTCTTTAAAGGAACTGAGGAGAGTGGGGCAAAGGCTAGAGAGGGTTTGGTGGAAATCCAGCCTTGATGCAGACAGACTTAGGTTGATGGACCATTATGGTTCCTATCAATCAGCAATCACCCATAAGAAGGCAGAATTCCAGTCCAGGGAGATTGCTTCTGCGTAGAACTGACTGGCTCAACTCTTTCAGAGTGTTGACAGACTATGCAATCCACTCTGTCTGCAGTCTGGAAGAGATTTTTCACAAATAAAATGTGATGAGCTTGCTCAGCTCTTCACAGAGCAGATTGCCAACATCAGGTTGAGTATCGTCCCAGCTCCCTCTTTAAGGGTTTGCGGTGATTGGCCAGAGGAAACAAACACCTCTGTTACCTGGTCTGACTTTGGTAGGCCAGAGTTCATCAGTATTGTGAGGATTGTCCAGACTGTACAACCAACCAGCTGTAGTTTGGATCTGGGCCCTACGTCACTATTATTAGGTTGCGTAGATACTATCTGTCCGATCCTTGATGAAATTGTCTGGAAATCTTTGGAACAGTCAGTATTTCCTGATCCCCTAAAGGAGGTGGTCATTCGACCACTCCTTAAAAAGCCTTCATTAAATCCAGACTGCTTAGTTAACTACAGACCTGTCTCTAACCTGCCCTTTGTGGGTAAGGTTATTGAAAAGGTGGTTGCACTACAACTGGATGACCATCTTATAAATCACAATGTCTATGGTACTCTTCAATCAGGATTTAGGAAAAGACATAGCACTGAGATCGCCCTTGTCCAGGTTTTAAATGATCTCCTGATTGCGAGAGATCGAAAGGCTCGCACTACTCTAGTCCTTCTTGATCTCTCAGCAGCATTTGATACTGTGGATCATGGTGTGCTTTTGGAGTGCCTGCAACTTTATTGTGGACTGTCTGGTACAGTTCTGCATTGGTTTCGATCTTTCCTCACAGGTTGGAGGCAGAGGGTTGTCACTGGAATTTATTCCTCTGACGCCATCTCCCTGTCTTGTGGGGTGCCGCAGGGCTCCATTTTGGCACCCATGTTGTTTGCCGTATATATGCTACCATTGGGAGACATTATTAGGCAATACAATCTGGATTTTCACTGCTATGCAGATGATACTCAGCTGTATCTGTCCTTCAGTCCTGGACTGGAAGATGCGATCTCTATGCTTAACAGCTGTCTATCCGAAATCAAAGATTGGATGAGTGCCAGCTGGCTGAGGTTAAACCTGGATAAGACTGAGGTGTTGACTGTGGACCCTGGTCACCTTGAGGTGGTTTGTAGGGCTGGGGTTCTATCGGGCATATGGCTTGATGGTGTCCAACTCCCAACCTCAGACCAGGTACGTAATCTGCGCGTTATTATAGATGATGACCTGACCCTAAAATCTCAGGTGTCGGCCGTTGTTAAATCCTCATTTTACCATCTTAGGAACATCGCTCAGGTGAAACACCTGTTTCCTCTGACTGACCTTCCTACCTTGGTCCACACCTTTGTGACCTCTCACCTTGATTACTGCAATGCCCTGTACCTAGGGCTACCAGGGGTTGATATCCACCGCTTGCAGCTGGTGCAGAATGCAAAGGCCAGGTTTTTGACTGGGACATCTAGAAATAGACATTTTATGCCTGTGCTGTGTGGACTACACTGGCTGCCAGTTCAATGGTGGATCACCTTTAAAGGTTGGGTTACTGACCTATAAAGCCCTACATGAACAGGGACCATGGTATCTGCAAGATCTCCTTACTCCCTACTGTCCCTCTCACTCACTCTGATCCACCGATGAGGGATTGCTAGAGATTCCCGGGGTTTGCTTAAAGACATCTGGGGCACATCCATTTTCTTACGCTGCCCCCACCCTGTGGAATTCTCTACCTCGCCAGATACAAGGCTGCCTGACCGCCAAGAGTTTCAAATCTGAGCTTAAAACCTTTTTTTTTAAAAGCATTTGAAGAATTATTTTATTGTTAATATTATGTCTGTTATTTTAAATGTTGTTATTGAGCAGTGCTTTGGTTTAGAAAAGCGCTTAAAAATAAAATTTTACTTACTTACTTACACCTGTCTATTTATCAATAAAGAATATTGCTCTGAAATGTTTATGTAAATAATTTATTTTTCTCAATAGCTACATCTATGACACTTAGTGATCATGTTCATTATACAGTCTGTCATCTGTGAAATTTTCAGACTTGCAACTTGCAACACATTGCATTTTAAACTATGAGGGCCGGATATTCAAAACTTTGCCCTGGGGCTAAATTAGCATTGCCCGGAGGGCAAACTTAGCCCAGAGCACAGAGCAAGCTATATTGAAAAGGAAATAGCACGGTGCTAATCCTGCTGAATATAGCAGTCTAAGGAAGTGTAAGGAGCAAACCGGTCTGGGAGTGCAGGGCCAAAATAGCCTGGGAATAAGATAGCACTGAATATAGCAACAGGGAAGTGCAAACTACAACTGCAGCTCATTAGACTCTGTAGCATGCCAGTGTTGCAGGTGGAGAACATTGTGTGTGATTGCACAGAGATGTCTCACATCTACTGCAAACACACCACTCAAATCCCTGCCTCATAAATCAGGGACAAGGCTTAAAAAAATCAGGGACAAAGAATTATAATCAGGGACACATCTTAAAACATAGTGATATCCACTCAGGAAGCTGGTAGAATAAGTGGTTTAGTGTAAAATGCATTGCCTAAGGAAGAACACGTCTGTAACAATAATGTTTGACATTATTATATGCTTACAACCCCCACTGTTTGGTCATGGAAACACAATTTTTAGGAGGAACAGAGTAAAATTTTGAGGTAAAATCAGGGCCGTCCCTGAAATTCAGGGACAGTTGAGAGGTATGACTGCAAACAACAATGTAAACCACACACTGCAGAATTGTACTATGCTGCAGTGAGGTTTGTCCAGGGCTAACCTGATTGTACAGTGCTAACACATTAGCCCAGTGCAAACTGGTTACCCTGTGGCAAACGGGAGCTATATTCAAAGCTCCCATGCTAATGAGCCCACTTAGGTAATACGTGGGCAAACAGGTACATTTGCATCTCATTAACCGCTGCTTAGCACACATTATCATGCACTTTGCCCGGTGCTACTGCATGGAGCACAGAGCTCCCCCTTTTGGTTAGAATGGAAGTACAAACTGGGTGCTGCAGGCCAAGGCATACCCTCAGCACCCCTGTTGGTCAGAATAGAAGTACAGGCAGGAAGCAGCAGGAACTGTGAGCTGTCAGGCACAGTTGGTGCATACATACCTCACAACCCCTTGACTCTTGAATCAGGGACAAGGCTTAAGCAAATCAGGGACAAAGGACCAAAATCAGAGACACATCTTCAAAATTAAAGATATCCACTGAGAAAGCTGGTAGAATATGGGACTTAGTGCAAAATGCAGTTTCTAAAGAAGAACAAGTCTGTGACTGTAATGCTTGACATTATTTTGTGCTTACAGTTTCCACTGTTTAGCCACAGAAACACAACAGTGAGGAGGGACAGAGTTATGTGTTGAGGCGAATTCAGGGACATCCCTGAAAATCAGGGACAGTTGAAAGATATGCTCCGGACCCATTCACAATACAATTAAACCTAATATCCCTGGTAGTCTAGTGGTCCCCCAACCCCCAGCATGAATCCCGCCCTGTTTCAAATCAAAATAATTGCAATTTTCCTGGTAGTCTAGCGGTCCTCCCACCCCCGGCATGAATCCATCCCATTTCAAATTAAAATACATATATAATTTCCCTGGTAGTCTAGTGGTACCCCCACTAGCATATATCCGTCCCATTTCAAATTAAAATAAATGTAATTACCCTGGTAGTCTAGTGGTCCTCTCACCCCCATATGACTCCCGTCCTGTTTCAAATTAAAATAAATATACTTTCAGTAGTTCAGTGGCCCCTCCCCCATGAATTTCTGTCCCATTTAAAATTAAAGACATAGCTTTAGGATGGCCTTCTGCTTGGCACGTCTCAACTCATTTATTTGGTTGTTCTTTATTTCTAGTTAGTGGTCCTCATTCTGTTAGTGTGATTTCACTCAGTACAACACATTCCAGAATGGAGTTGTGACTGGCTCTTCCTTTTTTCTTCATGCGTGGCCAGCCATCAACTGAGGTAGGAAGTGAGCTGTACTCCTTCTTACCTCAGTTGGCGGCTGGCCATGGTGGTGAGAGGAGGGCTGAGCTGGTCACCAGCTCCATTCTGGAATGGGATTGTACTGAGTGGGGTTTCACTGCCAGGTGGGGGGACCACTGGACTACCAGGGAAATGAATTTATATGTTTGCAAATCAGGGGTTGGGATAGGTGCTGGGGGGTGGAGAGACCACCAGACTACCAGGGACATCACATGTATTTTTATTTGAAATGGGATGAGATACATTCTGAGGGTGAGGAGACCACTAGACTACCAGGGATATTACATGTATTTTTATTTGAAATGGGACAGGATATGTGCCAGGGGCTGTAGAGACCACAAAACTACCAGGGACATTACATGTATTTTTATTTGAAATGGGATGGGATTCATGCAGGAGGGTGGGGAATCACTGGACTACCAGGGAAATTACATGTATTTTTATTTTAAATGGGATGGGATTCATGCAGGGGGTGGGGACCACTGGACTACCAGGGAAACAAATTTATATTTATGCAAATCGGGGATCGGGATATGTGCTGGGGTGGGGGGACCACTAGACTACCAGGGAAATTATTACATAGGGCATTACTGGGGATTGAGAATCATGCTTTGGGGGAAACCGCCACCACATTACTGACGGCCTTTTCTCAGTGGTATTCATCACCGTGCTACAGGTAAGGCTAATGCCTGTAGCGTGGTGCTATGCTTTTGAATGTTCTGGTGCACCAGCATTCAGGGCCCCTCCCCTCAGTCTGTCTCCTGCATATATTATACTTTAGCATCGGTGCTAGCACCTAACTCTGGTGCTAATTGTCCTTTTGAATATTGCAATCGGGTACAAATTCGGTGCTAGTCCAGCGCAACAGATTTGTGCCCGATGCTAACCCTTGAATATCTGGCCCTGAATATTTTTTTTCAATACAAACTCTATGGAGAGCTTAAACTGAAAATTAGTTTTTTTAAGAGTTTCATTAGAAATTTGGAATGTTCATCTGGCTAGAGGCTGTACCAGTCACATGACCGCTTCTCTGCAGAAAACAAGGTTATAAATCTATTAAATTAGAGGAATTTCTGAGGATTTCCATGAAAACCCAGCTTTGGAAAGCCAATTCCTGTATTGTACCAAGCTGGCTTCAGCCAAAGTATGCCAAGAATGTGAGGCCTCCTCCTATCTCCTGGATCCTCTTGCAAAAAGTGTGTTCGGTATTATGCCTTAAAGAAACTAAAATGGAGCCTCATCTTCATTTCACCAGAAGTTGCATCTGCCACGTATGGGCAAAGAGTTTCTCAGCCAGGAAGCAGACTTTTTCCCTCTTAAGCTTGAAGGCAACATCTTTCCTGCTTTTAGGATTCAATCAGCATTTTTCTTTTATTTTTAAGAATTTATGCAAAGAGTAATTTTAATCAGAAAGTATAGTAAAATGTCCTATAATTAATTCCGTATAAAATCACATAAAATAATAATTAAAAATCAATCTCTGATAAAAAAATAAGATCATTTTTCCATCAAGGGTTTGTTCCTACAGTAGCTCTACACACAATTTATAAACTTTACAATTTATGGAGTTTGCTGAGAAAAGCATCAATTTTCATAGTTTGCGCACTTACATATTTTGCTTTGTACCTTCGACAAATTTTATCATGTTAGTCGACATACTTTGCAGCAAAAAGTTGCTCCCAAATAGTGAGCTGCATCAATTTGCATAGCAAAATGTACACAATTGCAGTGAATTACAAAGATCCACTATGTTAAAACCATTCAAAATGCATAGTGGGTGAATTGACTGCAGTTCACCCAAAAATGTAAAATTCTGCACAAGCGCATTGCTTTGCAACACTCAAAACTGCCTTATGTTCTAATTTGTTTTCCTGATGTAAGACATAAAACATTTTCATTTGATAGTAAGAGGTTGAATAAAAAAGCCCTATGTATGAAAAGGTACGTATACTGATTTGGGTTTTACAGTACCTTTCAGTGAATCACACTGGTGCGTACTGTTTAGTACAGAATCACATCAGGTTGACAGTTAATCTGTTAAACAGAGAGACACATTTCCTTGTTAAAAGTATTGCAAGCAGACTAGAAGCAACTAAACCAAACCTTGTTTTGGGGAGGAAGGAGCTCCAAATCTTTGTAGTGATTACAGTGGTGTATCCTATATGGGCCCTATGTTTATTAGTTAACTCTTTACACCATGCCCTTTCTCCATGGCAAACCACCAGTGACTCAAGCTTGTTCCTGAACTTGAGTCACCAGCATGGGAGAGGTAAGGTTCATTACAGCACCTTTGCCCTCTATGTCACAAGCACAAGCACAAGCATAAGAAATACTCTTCTAAGAGATGATAGCTGCCACCCAAAGTCCTTTATAAAGATCATACCAAAGAGGCAGTTTCTTTGACTTAAAAGGATACACACCAATGACAATGACTTTTTAAATCACAAAGTGATATGTATGTTAGATTTGTGGAAAGGAGCTATTGAAGGGAGGACATTATGAGGATATCTGAGCATTCATATAACGGAAAGAGACATTGTACTTGCAAGTAATCCAAGACAGGAAAATGAAGAAAAAGAATGGCAATCTACATTTGTCACTCAGTATAATCCAGAGGCAAACAAAATTAGAGCAGTGAGCAGAAAACACTGGCAAGTTCTCAGTGATGACCATAAACTAAAATCTCTCACCACTAATACAAGAATGACATTTTTAATGGGGAGGAATTTTAAAGACAATGTTATGCATATAATATTACTAGAACAGAGACTTGAAACGTACCCCCTCTCCGGCAACTACAGCTGTGGTCATTGCAGCCAATGCATGAATACATATAACACAAGTTCTTGTGTCCATCCCAGAAATGGAACAAGACACCAGGGGCCAGATATTGAAAACTTTGCCCTGAGGCTACATTAGCACTGCTGACATGATAAATTAGCTTGGAACCAATAGACCACCACATTCAAAAGGGATAGCCCTGGTGCTAAACCTGCTGAATATACTATGCTAAGGAAGCCGAGTAAACTGGGCTGGGAGTTCAGTGCAAAAATAGCCCAGAAAATAAGACAGCTCTGAATATAACAACCAGAAAGTGCAAACCATAACAGCAGCCCAGTGCACAGCGATGTGAAGGAAGGTAAAGGTGAACTACGTGGCCAATATGTATGCTAGCAAAGGAGTGGATTCATTAAAGCTGCATGCACCAATGCATATGAAATTCTGCAGAAATGTACCATGTTTATGAAATGTTTGCATGGTGCAGACACATTTGTGCAGGTTTTGCATGGAGCTAAGAATGTTTGCCCAGGGTAAAAATTTGCTACATTCAAAAGTGACATGCAAATGAGCCTACTTAGGCAGTCTGTGGGCAAACACCCAGATTAGCATCTCATTATGTCCTGATTTGAATGTAGTTTGCCCAGCTGTATTGCAGGGCCCCACAGCTCCTCCTGTAGGTCACTCTGGAAGTATAGAGGCTGGCTGGGTCTGCCCACAGTTCCACCTGTAGGTCAGTCTGTAAGTGCATGGTGGTAGCTGCAAGCTATGCTTGTGCAGAACCACATAGAATATTGTGCCCCAGGGGACAAAACAACACAGACACAGGTGGTGTTGCTGCATGCAATTGTCAAACTGTAGTTCCTGCTACAGTGCACAGCAGACACTACAGTAACAAGGGGACCAATAGTGTGAGGGGACACAGCAATGCCTATGGTGTGTAGCGCAGTGATGACCACTGTATTGTACAGAGTGACAGGCTCATCTTGCAGGTGTGTACTGACAGTGGACATTACTGTTATGCTGTTGTGTGACCCACAGATGTTGCACCACTGGCATGGGATACTCATATTGACAAATACATGGCTGGCTGAGTGTGGTCTGGTGTCTATACAGATGTGTGGTATGTGGCCTGGGGGACACATACCATCAGACAGGCACATTGGTGTTTGGGTATTCCCTACACTGAACTATTTGCACTGCATGGATTGTCCCAGCCTTGTGGCAGCACCCAGTCTGTGGTGCAGACTGGGCACCTGTACACCCTCTGCTCAACACCTCCATTCCCCCAGTGCTGCATGTGTGTGCTGGATTCTGTTGGTGTCCACTGAAGAGTGGTCTGCAGGTGTGTGCTGTATGGACACATTGCCATGGTGTCCACTGGCCCTGGGTCACCCCTCAGTGCCTGGCATGGCTGGGACCAGTGGCAGATGCTGGCAACATAGGAGGTGCCATCTGTGTGCAGCATGTTTCTTCCATGTCTGGTTTCTTTCTATGTTTAATATTTACTAGGTAGGGTCAATAAACCACTGCTGGCAGACCCTCACAAACTCCATTATTCACGCTTGTGAATTACTGAGTTCCATGAACTATGGTTCTATGTCACGCAAAGTCACACAAAGTCGCACAGAGCTGCGCAAAACCACAAAGTCACACAAAGCTGGTTTGCCCAGATTTAAGACTACCTTCTCCTGGGTGGTAATTTGCACTGCTCAAAGTGTCATGCTAAGCTGTGTAAAAACACTTTACGTGACGCTAATACATTGAATATAGCATAGCGCCTGTATTCATGTACACACTCCCTTTTTGCCCCTTACATACATTATTCTTTTGCCCAGCACTAATGCAGTTTGACTGTGCTAGTTGACCTTTAGAATATAGCGGACCCAAGTAAACCTGGCTCAGACCCTGTGCAAATGTTTTTTGTGCCAAGCACCAAGTCTTGAATATCTGGCCCCAGATCTATAAATTGCAGTTCATCTAGAGTGGTAAACATTTTATCTTGTCCATGTGGCTACCAATATGTCACACAAACTAAGAAGAAATAAAAAATTCAAGTTGGAGAGCAAAAACTTCCATTCACATTAATACACACAGTGATAGTGTAGTTCTCCAGACCCAGCAAGCAGCATAGCATTACATCATGAAAATAGCTTAAATTATGCTATAGTACCACTAAGCTACTGAGGGAACTGTGCAACTTGCATTTATCAAAGAAAAATTAAGGGAGGGCAGAGCCCCCACTATAAATATATTATAGCTAATTATGTATTTCTGTGAAAATTCTCGATTTCCAGGGCTGGATTTTAGTGGTTTTTGTTTTCTTTTTGGGGGGTATGTGTTGTGCTGGGGGTTCAACTGAAAAATATGACTATCTTCTTGTTTTTTGTGTTTGCTGGCCAGATCTCTTCAGTCCTCTTAACCCACGTTACTCCCCTTGTGCCTCCAGGCTTCTCCTGGATGGGAGACCCCTCCAGAGGAACACAGGTCATAAAGCCATGGCTTGCCCCCCAGGGTGGGTTCACAGGAGAGAGACTGCCCCGGTGGACTATGGTCAGGTGAGGAGCAACAGGGCAAGGGCCATCATTTAGCGGCTGCATTTCTTTGCTGCATTTTTCCCCACTGGAGGCGGGGACGTGCAATGATGCCAGCATCCACTTCGCCCCCCCAAAATGTGAGGTGTTGGCCACATGGGATCCCCAGCTTCTGCCAGGGGTCCTCAATGCACTGAACACTCTGCCCCCATTCCCCCCAGAGAGGGAGAGCAGTCTGTGGATACTCAATTCTTCTCTTCCTGGCTGGCCCTCTGACTCCCGGGATAACTATGTTTTTTTAATGGGGGGCCCTTAGAGAAGGGAGACAGGAGGGGAAACAGGAGAATAGCAAAGTAGTCATAACAGTAGTGGGTAGTGAAGTGGTTGTAGAAGTAATGGGTAAATAGCAGGAGCACTGGGAAAGTAAGAGTATCAATGTCAAGACGCAGATGTTGATGTCAGCATACTGTATCGTTTAGCGTAAATAAAAATATAGTGCAAGTAGGTCCTGAGTGTTACACTATCGCCAAACGCACAGTATGCAATAGCAAAACATTTCATGGAAGCAGCGTATGGATCAACAGCATGTTTAAATTCTTGGGCATTGAGAAAATTGAACTTTGCACAAGAGGTGGTGAACTGGTCCACCAACTTGAGGTATACTGGATTACCACATTAGAGACATTGGCTCCCCAGGGGTGTATATGAAGATTTACCCAATCATGCTTTCTTAGAATGAGAACTATCCTGGCTATAAACCTGCCATTAATGCTATTTGTGACTGTGGGACACTTCAGACTTTTTTGTACTGTAGATATAATTATTCTGTGTATATCTGACTAATTAATTTTTTTCCACAGGCTCCTTGGTATTTGTCTAAATAATCTTTATTCTTTGCAAGTTCTTCAGTGTTTTGGAATACATTTTTATGGCTGCAGGGTGGAGCCTACAGACATTTTGCTATTAGAAAAGCAACTCACCTCACCTGATCTGACCAAACAGCAATTCTGGAGTTACAGCTCTCTCATTCTACCAGTTGACTGAAGTATTCTGCTGTCTTTGCCCAGAAAACCAGTTCCAGCACAATTTTTTTCTCTCATCTTGCTCTGTGCTGACTTCTAGTTCTCAGATTAACTGATTAGGGCAGTGCCTTCTTAGATTACTTTTGTGGTTTTACTGCTGTACTGTTGCTGCTTTAGTCAATGTGCTAATTTAAACAGCGTTTGTATTCACTGATGTCAAGTGAAACCTGTACTCTCTTTCTAGTAACTCTGGCTGAAGATTTGTAAAACTGCTGCATTCCTGCTTTACCTTATAATTCAAACAGCGATCTTGTCTGGGGGTTAACCCTTTCAGGACCAATCTATTTCTTAGTGGACTAAATGATAAACAGCTCCAGTCACAGCATGCCTATCTGAATGCATTCATCGAGCAGTTTGTGTGTGTGTGTGTGTGTGTGTGTGTGTGTGTGTTTTAACCCTTTCAGGAGCTGTTAGTGACATTCAATTCAGTTTATTTCAGACTTGAATTATTGCTGTAACTATTCACAAAAGTCATTCTAGGGGGAAGTATGGGGCTTAGGAATCAGATTGCATTATACAGGGAAACACTGAAAACTGAATTTTCCAGCCTTTTTAAATGTTAAAATTTTCTGCCATGTGTTTTTCAATTTGATGCAATAAATATCATATTGTAGTCTAAGAATGCATTTGGTAATATTTACAAGGTGGAACTGTCATAGCTTTATTCTGTTTTTTTTTGTTTGTTTTTTTACTGACCCAGGCCCTGTAACATGAAGTGAATGCCTTTCTTTATATTTTAAAAAGGTCATCACAGCAGGCATTCTGCAATGTTTTTACACACATATCCTACAAGGTGGTTACTGCTGTCTACTGTGTTCCAGGGCTTGACAGTGCCATTCAGTACTCTGATACTGGAGAGGGGCCAGCCAAGATGACTGCAGGATAAGCCACCACAGTATGATCCAGCCTTCGATTAGGATGCAGAGGAATGACCATCCCTGGGAGATGGAAGTGATGCAGTTGGTGGTGCGGTTGGTGCAGGGTCATCAGGTCAGCTGGAGGCTCTGCAGTATTATGGCTTGGAACTGATGGACTGAGTGCTGTAGCTGCTCACATGCTGGTCAGCAGTAGTGTGCCACATTTGGTGGGAAGAACCTTCCACAGTCCCCTGATGGACACAGTACACCCTGGCTGTGATGTGCCTAAGGCAAACACCTGAAGTGTATGAAGCTGGGGTGTGAAGTTTGTGCCATGTTGGGGTGTGAAGTAGTACCCTCGTGTTTTGAACATTCTGATTAGCCTGCCAGGAATGCTATACCTGTTTTTCCATTTGGATTGTTGTATACTGCTTACACTTTTAAATATAGGCCATTTGGCAGACACCATCCACCAATGTATGCAGTTAGCATTCTTTGAGGAGTAACAGTGAGTTCACAGGGTATGGGTGTGCTTAGGGGAAAGGGTGTGTGGAGGGATACAGGTGTGTTTGGATGGCTGGTGTGTTGGGGAGGCTGAGTGTGTTCTGGGTGTGGTGCTGAGTGTGAAATAGATGTTTATGGAGGCAGCCCTGTGTGTGGGCATTTTTCTGCCCAGTGTTTGGCATGGATACTTCCTCTATGGCAGCTCCCCTGCTCATATTGGTGTTGAGTCCACATTCTGCCTGTGCTACTGTCCTTTCAGGGCTGTGTTCATGTACATATCTGGCACATGTGTTTATTGCCAGATATGCCCAATGCCTGTGCTCTGTAGACCTGTTGTGCAGATGCCTCCACTGTTCACTTGCACACTCTGTGTACAAACCATTATAAATACAGGTGTGTTTTGTTTCTGCACATTTTGGGCTTATCTCCCTTCACAACTGCCCTACATGACCTCATAACATTTTGTGTATCAGTTCCCTATTTTAAAAGCAGTTTTAGCATATCAGTTACAGGAACAACAAAGAAATTAATTTTTTATTTTTTTTACTTTCTTTATCCTCCTGTGGCAGGTGAACCATTGTCGTCCACCAACCTATCAGTCTTGAGGTCCTTCAGGGGCTTGTAGCACCATGCGCACCCAAGCAGATCTCCAGATCTGGTCTGGAGGCATCATCCTTGGCGTCCTCTCCACTTTCCTCCATTTTCTCCCATGAACTTGTTACTTCCAAGAACCCTGGAAGTGGTAGCACATGCGTGTGGAGGCGCACATGCACACCACAGCTCCAGATGGGGTCTCCTCCACCCTCCCCTGTCAGTCTAGCACCAAAAGACGTTAGAGTGATGACACTTCTCTGGCCTCCACCAGGGGGTGGCCAAGCTCTGTGGGAACCTGCACCCCCTTCCCGAGGTAGAGGGCTGCCAGCCAGCATCCTGCTTTAGTTCCCCCCCCCCAGCCAAGCTCAGATGACTTAGGCTCATTCCCAAACCCAGGTCACCGGCATGGTGTGAAGTGTGGCAACCACACCTCAACCCTCAGTGCAACTGGGCCAGCTCAAAGAAATTATTATTATTTTTTTTTGTAGACTCTATTTATGCTCCTACCATTGGGGCATCTCTTGGGAATCCTCACTTGGCACTGATGCTCCTAACCACCTGTCTAAACCTGCCACCTCCAACCGCATAATCGAGTTCAGGATCTCAGCTCCCCCAACCACTTAGGAGAGAACTGAGAGCCCCACGGTGAAGTCGGAGTTCCCAGCCAACACTGGACAAGTGTGCCAGTCCACTGGAGGTTCCATCACCTCCTCGGGGTAGGGGTATTTCTTAGGTTTTTCTCCCCCGGGCTCAGAGGTGCAATGATGTCCTGCTTGTTGCATGCATGCTCCCGTGCATGCCCGAAAGATGTCTGCCATAGCCCAATCCCCTCGTTATCTGTGTCCATGCCCTGTGTTGCCTCCAGCCACTGCCAGAGGTCACCAGTGCATCGGCTGGTGGAAACCCCCCTCTCCAGGGAAGAGAGCAGTCCATAGGATGCTCGATCCTTCCCCATCCCTGCCAACCCCCAACAGCCTGAGCTCACTCCTGAACCCAGGTCGCCGGCGTGGTGTGAGGTGTGGCATCCAGCACCTCAGCCCTCAGCACCACCGGGCCGGCTAAAGAAATTAAATTTGACAGGAGGCAAGACAGAAGGTCCAGACTCATAGAGCCCAGGTACCTGCACCTTACAAGTGGAACCAGTCTGGGATGTTAGATATTGCTGCAAGAGTTTAGTAAAGAGGTTATTAAAAAGACTTGAAACTGATTGGTCAGCCCAATAATGAAACCGAATAAGATTACTACAGTACATTCTGGTTTTATCAACAAGATTAAGAATTTATTTAAATGTGCTTCAGACTGTACTCAGGTCTTGACACTACAGATGTTGTGAAGGTTTAATTCGCTGGCAAAGTTCCAGTGAAGTCACCAACTCCACCTCCATGGAACAATCCACAAATCTTTGCTATTAGCCTACAAATTTGCCTATGTGACTTCATCGGGAACTTCTGTGAACAGGGGAATTTTGCACATGAACAGTGAAATTTTGCCTGCGGACAGCAACATTCCACCATTGGTTGGTGACATGATGCCATTCACAGGTGAAATTCTGCCATTCATGGGTGAAATTCCACCTTTCGCTAGTGAAATTCTGTAATTCACAGATCAGTCACTCCATGAATTGTGCTAAATGTGTGGATTAATTCATGGAGCGAATTCTACCTATGTCACCCATCTCTCCTTGACATTGACAAGTTGTCTTCTTTCATAGACTTTTATTGTCTATTTCTTCCTATTTTTTTTACATGTATTGCTCAGACATTTATAGTTGTACAGCAAGGTTGGATCTTTGGCTATGAGAGATGTGTTCCAGCAGTGGTTTATGTCCCTCATATTTACCTAGTCTTCATCTATGGCACAAAAGTAGATTCTATGAAACTAGTCAAAGCCAACAGATATTACATGATCTTGCTTAAGACCATGCTGTTGGAATATAAGTACTGAAGATTGTTTACCTTAATAAATAAAAAAAGAAATTGATTAAAAGCCAGCTTTTCTTGCACATACCTAGGTCAGATAAGATAGATATTAACCGTTAATTTCCTCAGAGCATAATTTTATCAGCTTTAAGACTAATGAAATATACATATTTTCATACATCTGGCATGGATAGCGTTATTAAGGACAAACTAAATATTTTACCCAGTGAACTGAAAATGATAGTGGAAGCTGACATCAGCAGCCTGGGCTTTAAGCCATCACTCTCTGCCTCTTATTAGGATGATAGTTTTTTTTTTTCGGCAGGGGAATGGGCTATAGCAGTACCTTAAATTCTGAAGTAAACATTTATTTTTCTTCAGGATTGGTTGCATGACTTGAATTATTAGCAAGAAACATTAATATGTGGCTCAAGTGACATTATTAGCATCAGAGGTATGAGGCCCTCTGCAGCCTTTTGCAGCATTATAATACAGTATGTGGCTAAATCATGATATATTACAGGTACAGTACGTAACAGCTGAGTTAAAATGCATGTACAGCATAACTGCTGATGGGTTAGCAAGTGCTTCATTGATAATACACTGTGTCTATTTGAAATATTATTTAGCAGATTGTCTGTGCTGTTCTAGTGCATTTTGGATCTGCTATAACCATTCGGGTATTGCCATTCATAATAGTTTTTAATCTCTTTGTTTGCTTTTACAGTAGTTTTCTTTTTGCTTATATGTACAGCACAATATTATTGTTACACACTGGATTTCTTATATTGTGCCCAATATTTGTCTCTCTTATAATACTTATTACACCAGTCAAGCATTTGAATCATTTGCCTCTAACTCAGCCTTATCAGCAGCATATGCTTAATATGTGCAAATACTATAAATTATGTTATGAGAAAATTCAATGTTATATTTGCATAAGGCACACTGTTTATATGTATGACCAACCTGTTGTCCAATTCAATTAAAATGTCTGGTTGATAAAAGGACAAAAAACTTGTTTTGGGATTTAGAACACTGTGCCCCAGATTTGGCCAAACGTGGCCAAATCCACACCCATGGCCACCCCAAAAATACAGAAGCAGAAGTCATAGTGAA
Source organism: Neoceratodus forsteri (assembly GCA_016271365.2). Lineage (NCBI taxonomy): Eukaryota > Metazoa > Chordata > Ceratodontiformes > Ceratodontidae > Neoceratodus > Neoceratodus forsteri. The sequence goes on from CM028135.1 coordinate 374,202,029, forward strand.
TGCTCAGAGTGTTCCACAGTGCAGCTGCACCAGACACTGGTCTTCCAATTAGATTCCCAGTTCAGGAACACTGTGGATTCCCTGCTTCACGTGGAACAGGGAATTGTGGAATACAGCAGTCTTCCATAGACTGCCATATCTTCATGTGATAGTCAAATATTTTAAAATAACAAAATGTAAAGCTATGTCCCCAGCCCTCAACAGCATTTCAGAGGGCTAGGAGTAGCAGGTGGGGGCCAATTGAGCCCCACAAATGTATGACTGGCCATACTGGGAGTTGCAACAAGAGCTAAGGAAAAGTCCCTCTTGAGTAACTTAACATCCTTAGCATGCCTCCTACAGTACCTGTGGAAAGCATTCCTCATGTTGTGAGGAGTGTATCCCCACCCTTGCACCCACCAAACTTCCTATACAGACATGCAGGCAGAGTGAGATTAGTTGTTGAGGGCCTATGAATATTTCAACACAGGTGCCACAGGGTTCTCTGAATGTTCAGGGGGGCACTCTGCTACAAATAATATACCTCCACACATGCAGATGGTGTTCATATCCCTCTGTGGACTGGAATCTCTATTTGGTATAATCCAGAATGGTAACAGCTTTGTGTGAGGCTCTAGGTACATTTGCTAACCAAATGCAAAGACTGTGTATATAGTCTGTTAAAGAGTTAGACATTCTTTGTTGACCCACATTCTATCTTCCTAACAACTATCAACCAATCACATTGGGTATATTAAGCCAATATTTGTTCTACTAAATAACTGATTGTGATAAATTGCATTCGTCTCTTAGATTTATAGTCTTTTATCATATTGCTATTCCAGTTTATGTTCTTATCAGTTAGGGAAACTATCACCCTTTATCTTCTTACGGTTGACAAAAAAATAACTGTAAAAGTCAACTTTTATAACAACTTGGGGGGGTTAGACACAAAGCACATGTATTTTATTTTCTATCCTAAACCTCAGTTCTTTCATTACAATAGATTTTCATTAATATATTTGTTTCTTATGTATTTCAAAAGCTTTACCAGAAAAGAGTCAGTTACACAAAACAAAAATATATTGTATATATAAATATATATATATATATATATATATATATATATATATATAACAATTTAGTTGTAGCAAATTATCAAGACGACTTGAACAAAGCACGTGAATAGCAACAAGTAATACAAGTGCAAACTGGAGCACAACTTGAGTATGAACAAGGCACTGCTACATGTGGTTTTAAGGTGCAGATGTTAGCAAATTGAAAGGTGAATGAAATGCTCTTGGTGCTTTGTTCAACAGGGAAGGAAGGAGGAAACTAAGAGGTCAGATGGAGTGTATTGAGGCAGAGGCAGTGGGGGGATTGTAGGGGCAAAATACAGCACAGGATCAGAGAAAACTGAATGAGTGTGTAGTGAATTCACAGAGGAGACATTTGATTAAATAGGAAGAAAAAGCTGAACAGATGGTAGTTGGAAGAAGCCTGGGGAAGCAGAAGGAGAAATCAGCTTGACCTGCAGATGATTTTATATAGGGGAGCACAAAAGAGAGAGGGCCAAAGCTGCAAAGTGATTAGGAGGTATAAGGGGGAAACTATGGAGAGAGGCGGTGCAAGGGGGGAGGGATCCAATCCAGAATTTGGATATGAAAGTAATGCAATGACTGAGGTGCCAGACACCAAGGAAGGGAAAGGACAGGGAGGAGTTCAAGGAGCAGTGGTAGGTTCTAGCGGCCATACGAGGGCAAAGTGGCAGAAGAAGTGAAATAGTAGATCCAGTCTGACTAGGGTGGATTTGTAAGCAGGACTGTAAATAGAATCATTGTAACAAGTAAGTAGGTGCCAGCCCTGTGGTGCTGAACGTTGAGGTGCTGGACGCCACATCTCGCGCTGCACCTGTGACCTGAATTCAGGAATGAGCCCGGATCATCAGGGGTCAGCAGGGGAGGGAAGAGATTGAGTGTCTGGAGGACTACTTTCTCTTCCTGGGGAGGGTTGAGGATAATGCTTGCTCAAGGTGCAACCCCTGGAAGTGGCTGGGGGTAGCCAACTGTAGCGGCGTGGCATATGCCTGGGAGTGGAGCCATAGCAGCACATTGCCATGACAGCCAGGCTCCACTGGGGATTCAAAACTTCAAAATAATCACCCCCTCCACTGATAGGTGATGGCACCTCCCAGTTATGGCCCACACTCCCATAGTTGGGCTCGGTTCTCTGTTAGCCCCTCCCTTCTCAGCCCAGAGCTCAAACCTATAAGAAAGAGTGCCCTGAGCTGGGGCAGCCCTTCCCCAGAGGGATCAGACCCAGGGGATGTGCCGGGCTGGGGGAGAGAGGAGTCTGGTCATGAAGAGAGGTAGAGACCATGACCTGGGAGGATGCCAGAAGGAGCTCAGTGGGGTTCAGGAGGGCCAAAAATACAATAAAAAAAATAAAATAAAATAAGTAAGTAAGTGTAGTTTTATTTCTTAAGCACCCTTTTCCTGTGGTTCAGGGCACTGTACAGAATACAGACAAAATTAAATAGAATTATAGTTGACTTAAAAACATATAAAACAACATCATCAGATGTAACAACTAAATAAAAGGAAAAAGATCACTGAATCCCAAAAGCTTCTCTAAAAAGGTACGTCTTCAGAACCCATATGAAAATTTCCACCGATGGGGCCTCACTCAAGGACCTTAAGAGCAGGTTTCACAGGACTGGCACCATCACCTCAAAGACTCAATCACTTGATGTTTTGAGCTGGGCTCTGGAAACAACTAGGAGGCCCCCTCAGCATAGTGGAGAGAGTACAAGGAGTGGGCAGGAGTCAGGAGGTCCTGCAGATAGCCTGGACCTGAATGGTATAGGGCTTTATAGGTGAGTAAACCCACCTTGAAAGAGATTCTTCACCTCACCAGCAGCCAGTGCAGACTACACAGAACCATGGTCACATGACAGGACCTGGGAAGACCTGTCTGGTTCAGGACCCCTCCGCTGATCCCTAGATATGAAGCATTGCAATGATTGATGATAGGGAAAATCATCTTTGAGACAATCTCCCAGTGGGCAGGAAACAGTATATTCATTCTATTTCTATAAGACTGAGGGAGCTAAATATGTACTCCCTAGAGGAGAGGAGGGATTGGGGGGATATGACAGACCTTTAAGTAGATGAAAGGTATAACCAAGACTGCTATGGAGGGGATATTTTATTTGAGGAAAGGGAGGGACACAAGGGCATGATCTCTGACTGGAAGGGGGAAGATACAAGAGAGAAATGAGGAGACACTTTGTCAAAGAAAGGGTTGTGGCTATGTGGATCATTCTGCCTGAGAAGGTGGTATCCTGTAAGACAGTGGGCAGTTTCAAAAGGGGATGAGACATGGTGAGAGGGGGCTATTTGGGAGGGGGGAAGTGGAGGGGAGGGAGGGGCAGCTGCAATGTAAGGGTGCTAGCTGCACATGCAAGCAGACTTGATTGTCCATGTGGCCTGTTTCTGATGGCAGATTCGTAACTTCATATGTTCATAAAGGGCACCTAGTTTAGGGTGAAGCTTCTGGTGCATGGGATCCACATGAACTGGGAAATGTAGGTGACAATCCAGCCAGAGATTGAGGTATTTAAAGAAGGAAACATTCTCAATAGTAACACGATTAAAAGTATGAAGGAGGGGAGTGGGGTGAGCTATCTAATCTCTACCTGGTGCAAAAAGTAATGGAGACTTTTCTTGGTGTTAAATGATAGCTGATTAGCCCAGAACCAGTTCTAGATGTTGGTAAAGTCCAGTTTGAGCTGGCCACAAAGTTCAAGGCATAGGATCCAGAGGCATAGAGGACCATATCATCAAATGTGTTTTTTTGTTTGATTTATTATACCAGTAAGCTTAACCAGCATAAAACAATTCTCATTTTAACAAGCGACTAACATATGTTATACATATAACATATTTACATGGACAATAAATAGTTATATAGATGCAAAACCTTTGCATGTGATCATTATATTGGCAGGATGACAATGATTTGTACAAAGCAACAAGATTTTATCTAAATGTAAAAACTGTATTATACAATTTGATAGCATTATATGATAAGGCTTACTGGCCCTGATGAGTATTCCTAAACTGGACAACAAACGAAAATGGCTGAGACTTTGTTGCATGTGAGTCCCTAATATTCTTAAAGGGTGTAAAAAGATCCATCTCGTGCACAAATGTACCCAATTTAGCATATTTGTAGTCTTCAAAAGAAATACATTGCATACTCTCATAAAGAGTGCCATGGTGAGTTCTGATTGGGAGTCCAGTTACAAAGTGACAGACCAAGTTATGTAAGGAATTGACTCTGGTTAACAACCCATTCCCTGCTGATGAATAGCAGACCAAACCATAGTCTACTGAGGAAAACAGGAAACTGTTGGACAACAGTTTATCTTAGTTTCCTTGATCAAACATTTTATAATCCTAAAGAGCATACCAATCTTCTGTTGAGTTTCTCTAACCAGCCTTGTAATATGAGGACATCTGCATAAATGTGAATGAATGCAGAGGACCACAGAGCAGGAAGGTCATTCAGAAATATGGAGAACAGAATAAGGCTAAGAATGGATCTTTGGGGTATGTAAGGGCAGACAGGAAGAGAAGGGGTAGGGCAGCACCAATATAGATAGCTTGTGACCTGCCCTCAAGGCAGGAGCAGAACCATTCAACTGAGTAAGCAGAGAGCCCCACTGCCTTAAGCTTGTCCTGAAGGATAGTGTGGGCAATAGTGTCAATGGCTTTGGCTACGTTGATGAAAATGGCTGAGGTGGCCAAGCCCTGATCCATACCAGATAGGATGCAGTCAAGGAGTCACATGAGGGAGGCGGAGGTGGAGTGGAACTTCCTGAAACCAGACTAGCAGGGATTAAAGGAAGAAGAGAAATCAAAGGAATGGGGAGAGCTGAGAGAGGACAAGGTGTCCCCTGGAGTTTGGCCACAGTGGGCTGGAGGGAGATAAGGTGATAGTTAACAGGGGAGGAGGGGTCACCACCTCTGGAAAGGGGATGATTGTAGCCTGTTTCCATGCATCAGTGAGTGAGGCTAGAGAGAAGGAGAAGTTTAGAAGGTAGCTAACAAGGAGGGCAATGGCATAAGTGTAGAGAGACAGAAGCTTGGGATCATGATCATAAGGGCTGATACCTACTACTGTGAAAAACATACTGAAGGGAGTTGGTGAAAACCAACTGTTTATACTATATGCAGGTACCAATGATATAAACAGGGGTAGTATAGACAAACTTAAACAGGTCATCATAGCACTTAATAATGTGTTAGCTGAAAAAAATAGCCTAGTATGTTTCTCAGAGAGTCTCCCAGTACCCAGAGCTCCTGAAGTTATTACTACTAAGATTAAGGCCTTTAATGACTGGCTGAGACATTGGTGTCTTCAACAGAACATTCTTTGCCTTACTCATTGGGAAACCTTCTATCTAAAAGATTCACTGTTCTGCTGGGATGGACTCCACCTCAGTTGTAGGGGTAGCTCTCTCCTGGGTAAAAGCTTTACAACAGCCATCAATAAACTTTTAAACTAAATCCCGGGGGTGAGAACAGCGACAATAGATCCTGTTCTCTAAAGAGACCTTCTACTGACTTCTCTGAGTGTGAGGTACTCAGTTTAAATGCTAGATCCTTAAACCAGGTTAAAATTGGGGAATTGGAAGCTATGTGTTGATTGAATAAATACAGACTAATTTCTATTACAGAAACTTGGTGGGATCCTGATACTTCCTGGATCCAGCGTATTCCTGGGTATAAACTATATCATAAGGACTGCCAAGGTCAGATGGGGGGGTATGTCTCTATGTTAGGGATGACATATCCTCATTTCAACTCCCTATCACTAGTGATGTTGAAACTATCTGGGTAAATATTCAGTTTAAGGGATACCCACAATTGCTGGTAGAGACATGCTATAGGCCTCCAGCATCTAATAAGGAATATTCTGCCTGCCTTCACAATGAGATTTTAGATATGGCTTCTAAAGGAAATATCCTTATATTGGGTGATTTTAACATGCCTACCACAAATTGGAATTCTTTAACTGGTAGTACGCAGGCTGAGAAAGACTTAATTACACTCATGGTTGATACGGGCCTAGAACAAATTATTACAGAACCAGCGCAAGGTGTTAATATTCTGGACTTAGTTATCACCAATATAGGGAATCTAATATCCAAAATTATAGTTGCTGCCCCACTAGGAACAAGTGATCATAATACTATTTCCCTTTCACTGTTATTTTGTCAATATATCACCAATTTTACTGAATTTAAGAATTATAATAAAGCTAATTTTACTGCTATTAATCAACAATTAAACTCAATTTCTTGGGATACTATATTATCTTCCTTCTCCCTGGAAGAATCCTGGGACTATTTCAAATCTTCCATTTATTATTTGGAAAAATTGCATGTTTCTAACACAAAAAAATATAATAAAAAGGGGAAAATACACTTGTGGTTTAATAAAACTATTAAAGCCTTAATTTAGGATAAACAGAGGCTTTTTTCACATGTAAAAAACAGTAAGGGAGACACCAAGGAATTATTATTCATTCAATACAGGAAAACTTTAAAATTACTAAAACAAGCCATCTTGCAATCTAAAAAGAAACATGAGTTTTGTTTGGCTCACACCAAAGACAGCTATAAGTCATTATTTTCCTACCTCAACAATAAAAAAATGAATAATCGATATACGGGGCCCCTATGCATAAATGATACAATTATATCTACAGACAGGGATATAGCAGACACATTTAATAAGCAATTCTGCTCAGTTTTTACCATGAAACAAGTTCCTAAATTCTTTAAGCATTCAAACAATGTTACTCCCTCTTACACTATCACTGAAGAGGATACACTAAAAGCAATTTTGTCCCTAAAACCCTATTCTAGTCCAGGACCAGATAACATCAAGCCCAGATTTTTAATTGAGTCTGCCGCTGCTGTTGCCAAACCCCTTTCAATTATTTTTAATAAATCCCTATATGAAGGACTTATTCCTCAGGACTGGACAATGGCTACAGTAATCCCAATCTTTAAGAAGGGTAATCATTCCAGACCAGAAAATTATCGTCCGATAAGTTTAACTTCTGTTATAAGTAAAATCATGGAGAAAGTTATTAAGCAATTGCTAGATCATGAATCTACTGAGGGTAACATGATTGATATTACACAACATGGCTTTAGACAGGGATATTCCTGTGCTACTAATTTGGTTTCCTTCTATAATCATGTTAGTATGGGCATGGATGGTGGCATACCTATGGCTGTAATACTTCTCGACTACAGTAGAGCATTCGATAAAGTTCCTCACAATATCCTGCTTGACAAAATGAAAGAAATTGGTTTTTCACATTACATAATTAATTGGGTAACAGGTTGGTTGAATAAAAGACATCAGCAAGTCAGAATTAATGGAACACTTTCTCAGTCGCTGAGTGTGACCAGTGGGGTCCCACAGGGATCTGTGTTGGGACTGACCCTGTTTAACATCTTTACTAGTGATCTGCAGGTCAGCCCCGAAAATGTTCTCTCGAAATTTGCTGATGATACGAAGTTGTGTGGCTCTGTTCTTACAGCGTTAAACAGAGAATCCATGAGGAACAATTTAAAATCTATTGAAGAATGGGCAGTTTTAAACAAAATGACATTCAATTCGGACAAGTGTCATGTTGTGCATTTCGGTAAGAACAATCCTAGGCAGACTTATTTTCTGAACAATGTGGCCCTTCATGTGTCACCATTAGAATGAGATCTCTGGGTAATCATTAACAACAAATTATCTTCCAACGATCATTGTATGATGATAGCTAGGAAAGCCAACGCCCTGCTTACTCGGATCCAACGTTCATTTGTGTCTAGGACACAGGAATGTGTAATTCCACTGTACAGAGCTTTTGTTAGGCCCCATTTGGACTATGGATCCCCCCTGCTGGAATCCCTACTTAAAGCAGGATGTTGACAGAATTGAGAGGGTGCAGAGAAGAGCCACAAAAATGGTCCCATATTTAACCAAACTAGATTATGAGGAAAGGTTAAAGGTTACGGGGTTACATTCTCTCTGCACAAGACGTACAAGAGGTGATCTTCTCCTCTTGTATAAAATCCCAGAATTCTCAGGAGTTAATGCATCACTGCAGCTTACATTTCTCAACTAGTTGGACTTCCCCATGGTATCATAACAAACAGATATTTGTTTCTAAAACTAGAACAACAAAAAGGTTAAACTACTTTACAATAAAACTCCTAAATTATGGAATCTTCTTCCACAACACTTAGTTGATAGCAGCTCTAATCTAGCCTTCAAGAAAGGGTTGGATTGTTGGTTGGAGTGGAATAACCCTAAGGTATAATTATCCCACCAATGTGGTGGAGGACAATCTCGATGGGCAGTAGCCTTCTTTCATCCCTTGAAACCAAGTAAACCTTTGTGAAAATTTAGAGCCAAGAGGGCTTTGAAAGAAGCAGAGTGTATCAATTTTTGTTTTTTAAAGTTAATCATTGATACAAAACATTTTTCAGACTACTCTCTTTCTCACTCCTATGTCCTTGTGAATTACTTTTTAAAATAATGTTTTTGTGTTTCAGTGCCACCTATGAAAACCATTAGCCATGTTTCAGTACTAGCTGGAACTATTTCTACTGTATTAGACCAGATAAGTGTCTAATTAAGTTTATTTGCCAGCAAGCTATGTTTATTTTATGTGAATGCATTAACTTTTTTTGAGTAGCCAATAATGAACCATATTAAGCAATATAGGAGCTAGTAAGGAGAATGGGGACAGAATGTTTTCCTCCATTCCCTGCCAAAGATAGTAGTATTACAAGATATATTACCCTAAGGTCATGTTTCCCTTACTTTGAATTTAACAGTGCATGTCTTATTCTAGATTTGTTTGTCCCTAGGTTATGCACTTCAGATCTTTTTTTAGCATAGTCAACTTTGTCTAAGTAATTGATCCGTCATTGCTTAAAAGGGTTCAATCTGAAAATGTGTTAGGTTGTCTGCAATTCAGGGATTGTGGGTCCAACACTGATACCTTGCGGAAAAAGTGATCAATGTATAAACAAGTAACAATTCAAAACACATGACTATATTGTATCATAGGATCTTTAAATATGAATCCTGTGTCAGTTGTTCAAAATAACCTATAGAGCAACAGTTCAATTAAAAAACACATGGATTTGTTGTATGAGTGTAAAATTGCAATGCACTGCTTCAATAATCTTTCCATAGGATATATTTCAAATGAAGGCCATGGACCCAACTAATATTCAATATGCAGTTCCACAATAAAGCTATGTGTAGATATGTGGCTCTTAAAACAAGTAACAGTTGCAGCCACCAACATGCCTGAATAATTCATAAAACTGCAACACGGATATGGAGAGAAAGCAGGCCGATGGTCATAACAAACAGCCCACAAAGGACAGGCTGTGCAGCCAATTGATCTTTTCCTTATTTCTGTCACTACAATTATTTATGTTCTTGTGATTTTATGAAAATAAATGTGAAGTATTTTAAATCCATTCAGATGCATGTTTATTTGGTTCCATAACTTTTATGTCCAGTTTGTTATGTCTTGTTCACCATATTTTATAATAATTTTGGAGAGGCAATACATCCATACGGATACTATACTACATACATTTCTTCATATTATACATCATGCATATGGACTCAATACTGCATATATTTATTTATATTATAGTGTTTATGTGTTATAACATCCGCTATTATTTAATTTCATTTTATAGTGCATTTGAAAGGCTTTGCCTGTGGTTTAGTGGTGTGGAGCAACTAGCCATGCTCCCCTACCTGAGGTATTTAAAGGCAGACCTTCCAGCTTCTCCACAAAGCATTTTTACTTTGCAGCCAGAGGCTCTGCCCTCCCTCTCTTTCCTCTCAGTTTTGTTTTGCTGCCTGTGCTTGTTTCATCCCACTGCTCTGTCTTGTTTGCTGCTTGCTACTGGCCACTGTACTGCTTCTCCTATCTGTTTTGTTTCCCCATGTCTGCTGCTCATCCTGTGGCCATTTGTGTTTTCTCCCCTCATTCTTTCCCCACTCCCTTCCTTCTATTGTATAGCTCATCCAGTGGCTGTTTGTCTTGCTCCAGCCTTTCATTCTGTTGTCACTCATCCCATGGCCATCTGTCCTTGACTGGTGTTCTCTGCCCTGCAGCTTGTCTTTAGTGCCCCCCTTTTTCATTTGGAAATCTCTCCCCTGCACTCTCCATCTGTCACCCTCTTTTCACTCCATTAAATGTGCCCTCTCCCACTCCCCTCCATCCTCCTGTACATGCTACCCACTTCCCTAGTCCCATTCCTGATACTGCCCTCATTCCCCCATTTCCCCTCTCCCCACATTCCTAGCCACTTCTATGTGCTTAAGCCTGACAATGCATCCTTGCTGACTACTGAGTTCCTCTGCACTCTGCTGAAATGACTTATACTACCCGTGCTCCTGGAATATAGCTACTATGTAATTTTGGACAACTACTATATATTTTTGTATTACTTGTATTAAGTGTAGTTTATCTTAGTAATTGATACTGTTTTACATTTGTCTCTTCCTCCTCCATTGCATCCAACTTGACTATATCTGTTGTATTTTTCCTCCCTTACTCCCCTTTCCCCAAGTCACACCTGGAAACAAGCCTAGGCCCAGTGTTCCCATCCCGGTTACCAACTTTAAAAAAATAAATATACAAACAAACAGATAAATAAATAAATTAATAAATAAATATTCCTGACATGTTGTCTTCAGAAATAAACACAGTACTCCAGGTGAGGTCTTGCAATGACCTGTACAGTGGTAACTCGCCCCTCTTTCCTTCTGATGGTGCTACTCCCCCTATAAACCACAGCATCCTGCTGGCTCTACCCACTGCACTGTTGCATTGCCTCATGACCTTGAAGTCATCCGATATGATTACCCACAGGTCTCTTTCCTGTTTAGTGACTGTCAATACCTCCCCACCCATTTTTATACTCCACCTCTAGGTTTCTATACTCTGGGTGCATGATTTTGGACTTTTTTCCATCGAAACCCAACTGTCATACCCATGACCATGCCTTGAGTTTTCTTCGGTCTCCACACATTCTCTCTAATCCCTCCAGAATGTCTACCCTATTGCAAACTTTGGTGTTATCTGCAAAGAACCAGTAAAGAAAAATATTGGACCAATTTGTAGCCTCTATCAACTTTTTTAAATTTTTTTTTCTGTGGCACCATCAAGTTGCCAATGTTTTCAGATATTATATCTCTTAATCAAAGTTTTTGGCTGTAAATCATAATATAAGATAGCCATAATCAATATCTAATACTTCTAATAATTCTTACAAAACATTATTTCAGAATTCATTCCCATCAAACATTGAAGAAATGAAGTGGACTGTTAACTCCATTTTACCTTTAGAACAGCTCTGAGACCCAGTTTTCAGAAATGGACAAAGCACAGCACAACGTTTTGTGCTGTGCTTGCCCATTGCCTAGGATCCTGAGGATGCTGTGTTCAGATAGATAGTGTACTGGTGTTATCTGACTGAATATAGGGGCATGTCAGTGCATTGCTAAGCCAAACAGAGCTGCCCCAACATACTGGATATCCTGGCAGTGCAGGGAATAGCTCCCTCACACCCGATAGTAACAGTAGCTCCTGGCATGATACTCAGAAGTCTCCAAGCAAATGAGCCCATTGGGTATGCAATGTGCAAAGGGATAATTTGCATATTCGTTATGGGCACATCTGCATGGGAAGCAGTGGCAGGTTTGTGCCCCTGCAACTGGCCCCTCTCCCAATCTGAGCACCCATCTCTAAATTAAAAATATGTCCATGGTCTCCCCCCCACCCTCCGATTGCTGGCTTATAGTTGCAAATAATATGGCCTAGTGGTCACTGTTCCCCCTGCTCTTTGATCACTGGCCTGTAGTTGCAAATAATATGCCATGGTGGTCCATGGCTCCGTTCCTCCATATTCCAGCCCTGATACATGAACAAAATGTTCCTAGTGCATAGAGGTCCCCACCACCCTCTGATCTCCAGCCCCATTATGTGAACTACAATTCCCTGGCGCCTAGTGGGCTCACTACACTCCAGTCAGTAGCTTTGTTATGTGAGTGACACTTCTCTGGTGCCTAGTAGTTTGGTGAGTGTACTTCACAGTGTTCTTTTGAAGAAAATAATTTATTCAAACTGAATCTTTTGAGAAAGCAAAGTAAAGGCTTTCTAATTTAATTATGAACATAAATACTTATATGTTTCAGGTGGAGGGTTCCACTGAAGGAGCTTAGCACTCAAAGAACATTCTAATAAAATAAGAAGTGAGCACAGTTGCCTAAAATAAAGACAGTCAGAGAATACTGAGCTGAGTAAATATAATAAAGAAATATATGTTATGTGATTTTTTTTTTATGTTACAAGATGAAAACTGAGACCATAGTGAGTTAATGATGATTATGCTTTCTTATACAAGGACGCTGAAATGTTAGGTACTAGACACATAAACATAAGGCATTAGTATTCTAATACTTTAAGTATAAAGGTACTTTATTTTTATGAAGTTCAAAAGGTTTAAAATAGTAATGATAGCCAGCCTGTCAGCACAACAGTAGTGCTATTACTCCCAACACCAGCCCCCAAGTTAAGAAATAAGCTTGTGTTGTTATACGTCAGCTGTAGGGAGGAGGTTTGAGTGTCTCAGAGAGTGTCTAGGGTAGAGAGGGTTCCATACTCCACTGCAATACTGCTACCTGAGTGACCAGAGTGATAGTTCAACTGGCATGTGGATGGAGGGCAGGGATGACATTGGCTGGTGGATGCACGCATGGGCGCATGCTAGGCTGGTATTGATGTCCTTGTATATGACATACCTAGGGGGAGGAAGAAACTATGGAAAAACAGCCCTGGCACCTCCATGTTGATGGCCCTCTGGAGCTCTCTTGGCCTTCATCACCTGCTGGATCATGGCACTCAACTGATGAAATGTCAAATTTCAGGGGACTGACGCCACCCTGATCCCCCTGGACAGCACAGTCAGAACTCCATCGAGGTGAGTGACTGTGACTGGGGGGGGAGCTCTCCACATGCATTGTTGATTAGAGAAGTATGCCAGGATGGTCATGACATGGCAGCAGCAGTGCAGTTCTCAGTTCTTTAATGTTGTATTCTTTGTGGCAGCAGCATACCATAGAGAAGGAGTCACAGGAGGATAGTCTAGATGAAGCAGCAGAAGCATGAAAACTATCAGTTTACTCAGGTTTTGCTGTTCTGGGCTGTAGAACAGTATGGAACTGGAGGCACAGGAAGATGGCCCAGATGAAGAAGCATCAGCAATGCATCAGTCAGTTCACTCCTGTTTTGTTCTTCAGGGCAGCAGCACACAGTGGAGAAAGAGGCACAGGACAATGATCCAGATGCAGCAGTAACAACAGCAGCAGCAGGGCAGCTATCAGTTCACTCATGTTTTGTTCTTCAGGGAAGCAGCACATAATGGAGAAGAAGGCACAGTACTATGGTCCAGACACACCACCAGCAACACCAGCAGCAGCAGCATGGAAACTATCAGTTCACTAGTTCTTGGTTCATTGGTGCTACAACACCCCATAGAGTAGGAAGAGGTACAGGATCACAGGTTTTACACAGCATCAACAGACCTGAGAAGAGAAACATGAGAAAAATGCTTTGCACACCTGTAATATGGATATGCAGCCACCCTCCCTCCCACCAACCTCATGTACACATTTGTAAAGTTTAGGCAAATACTGTACCTGGGGCAGGATTTACAAAGATAATACAAAGTGAGTGCAAAAGTTTGCACTGCCCTCTCCAGTTGTGCTGGTGGGCAACAGAGCTATTCACAGGCAAATAGCCTGGTGTGCTATCTGATTGTGAATAGTGGGCCAGCAGGAGTCAACACTGACCCAGAAAACAACAATACAATACATGTTAGCACTGCTCCCACAGCCAGCCAGGACAATGACTCAGCGGCCCATAGTGCCCAGTTGCTACTGTGCAATTCACAAAGGGAGGCATGCAAATGAGCCCACTGGGCATGTAAGGCACTAGAAACCATTAGCATGGCCAAAATGGGCTCATTTGCATGCCATAAGTGAGGTGTGCTCTCACCAGCCAAACACAGCTGAAGTGTCCCAGAATATAGTGGTGCCCACCCCCACATGATCATGGATCTGACAGTACACACAAGGGAGTTTCCCATAGTGCAGTGGTTCTCCCCCCCCACCAGTCCCTGATCCCAATAGAATAAACATTAAATGCACATTTTCATAGTGTCAGTGGCCCTCACCCCAGTACCTGATCCCCATAATAATATAAAAATTACTTTCTGTAGTATAGTGGACCCTCCTTCCACCCTGGTCCTCTATCCCATTCAAATAAAAGAAAACAAATCCCCATTCCATAATGTTAGTAGTCCCTCCCCCACCCTGGTCCCAATCCTGTTATAAGAAAACAGTGCCCCTTTTTCTTAGTGTAGTGGTCCACCCACTCATTCCAGTAACAAATCCCACCCCGCTCCACCCGCCACAGCATCTCCCACTGGTCATCGAGCAGCACAGCCCTCCTTTTACCTCCATGGCTGCCCACTGACTGAACTTTCAATGACAGTGTACAGCATACACCACAATCCCATTGGTTGACACTGTTGACCAATGGGCTTGCAGTGTGTACTGCAAGCTATCATTCACAAAGTGTGGGGTGGGATGTGATACTGGAGTGGGTGGGGGCTTGAGTGGACCACTATACTATGAAAAGGGGTACTGTTTTCTTATAACAGGATCGGGATCATGGTTGGGGGAGGAACCACTAACAATATGGAATGGGGATTTGCTTTCTTTTATTTGAATGGGATCAGGGACTGGGGTGGAGGGAGGGTCCACTATACTACAGAAAAAGGATTTTTTTATTATTACAGGAACTGGAGGGGGGGCTGCAGTACTTCCACAATCCTCTAGGGTTTTCGGGGAGTACTGTCAGGATTTTTCTGGCAGTAATTTGCTTCGTGCAATGGCTTTTAAGAAAAGCCATTGCAGTGGAGGAAATGTTTGTGAATGGGAACGACGGGCTATGCAGGTCCTTCCTACTCATTTGCATTGCAGCCCCCATCACTGCTTTGCCTGGATGCAAAGCCAGTTTGTGAGGGCAAACTAGGCTTTATGAAAGGCAGCTATTCACAAAGCCCAGTTTGCCCTGGGCAAACTGGTTTTGCACCCGAGAAAAGCTCTGTGAATACTGCCCCTAGAGTTTCACTTTATTCAATAACCTAACCTGTTGGGAAAACAAATTAATAAACAGACAATACGGTGCAAACAAATTCTACTTATATTCATGAATGTGATTGCATGCCCTTAGCAAGTCAACCAGAGGTATAGAGAATAGGATGCCCACAGCAGGGCAGGAACAATACCAGAGAGACAGAGACCTCCAAAGACAAGCATAAGTAAACATTAATTTGAACACCCAGAATAAAGACATGCAGACATCCACCCTCACACTTACCCAACACAGATATCTAAAGCATGGTCAAATACCTAGAATTTCACCTTATTCAACCTAATCTGTTTGGAAAATAGAATTAATTAACAGACAACACAATGCAACAAACATGCTACTTAACTTCATGCATGTGATTGCATGTCCTAAACAAAGCACCCAGAACAGCATTTTTTTTTTCTGTGGAAAATCATTCCTCAACCATTTCTGCAGAAAATATTGAAATTCACAGAAATATTGCGGAAAAACTAATTCTGCATTTTTTTGCCACAATATTCTGCCATTCCTGTTCAGGTGAAATTTGACAGAATTTTGGTGGAATTTTGAAAATTCTGCAGACTTTTAGTCCATCGGAACTTGAAAATTCTGCAGAGCACTAGGAATTAAGAAACAGAAAACTCAGTGCAAAAAGAAAATTCTACTTACCTTCACACATATGATTGCATACCATAGACAAGGCACTGAGACTGGAAGAGACCAAGATGCCCTCAGCAGGTGGCAGCAATACCAGAGAGACACAGATCTTTGAAGACTAGCATGAGGAAAATTGTTTTAAACACAGAGAATAAAGAGATGAAGTTACACCATCCTTAATCACCTCATAACAGAGGATTGAGGGGGTGACATAATGGAGACCTTTAAGTATCTCATGGGCGTAGATAAGGTACAGGAGGAAAGGAAACTATTTCTCATTTCAAATGGTGTACATGTACAACAACAAGGGGACATGCTATGAAGTTGGGGGTGGTGGATTCAGGATACATATGTGAGGAAATGCTTCTTTACACATAGGGCCCAATTCCAAAAGGAGCCCTCAGAGCAATGCAAGTTGCACCACTCCAAGGGCTACTGCAGTACCGGGTGCACCAGGAACCCTGTGCTGTATTCCAAGAAAAAGCAAGGTTCCTGCACCAAACTCCCTGGGAATGGCACAAGTGTGAGACTTTGCCCAACCATTGGCACAGCTTCAGCACATGCCGCAAGAACTTGTCACCCCTTCCTCTGGCACAACACAGGATGGGCAACACTGGTTGTGTGGTGTGGTTTGTGGGTATGTACATGCCCAGCAGGGGTGAGGGGTGGTGGGGGGACATAGGGTGGGTTGGAATGCCAGCAGGGTGGTCAGGTAGTGTTTTACCACCCAGCATGGTGCATATGCCCATGTAATAGCTATACAAAGGCATATGCACCCCTCAGGTGCCAAAGCACTCCCACTCTTCCCAGCTGCCACACCAACCATCCCTATGCCCCTCCATGCTCACAGACTGTACCTGTTGCTCACCCAACACAGTGCCCCAGTTGGATGCAAGGGGCTTTGACAACTTCCTGGCAGGTCTAACAGGAGCCCCCTGTGACAGTCATGGTGGGGCTTTTGGAATTGGAAATGTGAGCTCTGCCATGGCACAAGCCCCCTTGTGACCTGGCATACCCAGATGCAGGTTGCAAGGGTGGTGCAGTGCCCATTTGGTGTAGTGGCTTCCCTGTCCAGTGCAGCCTGTGTTCCAGAACAGGGAATGCCATAAAGGGGGGACTCAAGGTGTGACTTGTGTCTTTGCTGTTTGGCGCAAGCACCTTGCATCCAACGGAACAGCTTCTGGAATCAGGCCCATAGAGTAGTAGTGGAAAACTACACCATCCAAGGTTTGGGGGGTTGGGGTAAAAACAGTGGTGTGGTTTAAGAGTGCCTTGGACAGCCATAAGGGATTATTAGCGGAAAGAAAAGACAGTAGGTAGAAAGAACCAGATATCAAGTATAACATACAGTGATACTCTAGGTAGGTAAAATGGGCAGACAGGATGGGCCAGGTGGTCCATTTTTGCTGACAAATTTTATGTTTTTCTTTGTTATGGAGGCAGTATAGTGTAGTGGTTAGGAGTACTGAGCTGCAAACCTAGAGAATTTGGTTCCAGTCCTACAGCCACCACTTGCAAACCGTGAGGCTATAGACAACTCAGTGAATGTCCCTGTGTTCCCAAGATACACCTGGAAACAAGTCTCAGCTTAGTGTGCCTTTCCTTGGCAAGAATTGTAAAATAAATAACACAAAAGTAATGTTTTCTGATAGTTTATGATCAGTGAAACTGTATTCCACAGAACCGCATTATTCCATGGATAATCATTCTATGAGCATAACATGCAATTAGTATAGAATCCAAGAGATGAATTAAAATCCAAATGTATCCACTTGCTTCCTAATATCCAGAACACATTTACCTGTGTGCCCTTAAAGAGATCGCTAGTGCCATATGTTTATTTTTTTTTCAGAATTAGCATTTTGACATTGGCATACTGTTCGGCAGAATATTTTTATGCCATTCATTATTTCTGCAGAATTGTGTTCCACTGCCTATTTTTGATGACGCATGTTCAAAAGTGCCAGAATACTATTCTGTGGATGTTTATGAAATTCTGCAGTAAATGCAGAATCCATACTGTTACCTAGGAAATGCATTCCACGGATACTGCACATTATCTCGCCAATGTTCTGAGCCTACTTTGCAGTGAGTTTTGGGAGTCAGTGGCATTAACAGCAGCTTGTTTGTGTCTGGCAGATTGATTTTAAAATTTCATTTAATTTACAAACTGGCCAGAGAGATGGCTAGCAGCAGCACCAAAAGCAGTATGTCAACTCTATTTTCTTCTAAGGAGACCTTCATTTTAGTCACGGAGGTTACCAAAAAGGCCACTGATCTTTTTGGTCAGGAAAGGCTGGATTACCACATAAGAGAGGGGATTTGGGCTGCAAAAGCAGTCAAGGTTAGTAGATAAGGGAAGCATCCTGCAAGGAACATAAAACAAGTGAAACACCAGTGGGACACCCTCCAGAGGTGAAACATCAGATTCTATGTTTCTGTGTTTCTTAACAGGCACATCCTTGAAAACCTGAGTGGTGTGATCACCATTGGAGAAGTAAGAAAGAAATGACCTGCAAAAGTTGTGGTGATGGTAAGTGTTACTGTACTTTTCACTTGCTCATACTGGGTGCTATGCATTACAGGGTATGCAAAAATGTTGCGTAGCCCACCTGTGGCCCTGCGCCCCTGTGCCTCTGTACCCCATGAACAGGTGTGCCCATGCCAGCATTCACCATGCTGGCCATCTGTCCAACTTCCCCCCTGGCAAGCAAGTCTCCACAGGGTGGCCGGAGGTGGAGTTGTGGACCTGGGCGGGCAACCAATGGGATGCCCATCCCAGGTCCAACAGGGGACATCACATGCAGCAGGGTGTAGGTCCGGGGTAGTGCATCCCTACTGCAGGTCAGACCAGTGCAGCATGGCCCCATGGCCAGTCTGTTCACTGGCCTGCACCTCAGCAATCAGTGCCCTCCTGGCACACTGCAGGACCCTGGTGTCAAGACCCGACTCTGGCCCACATGCCCACAACAGCAGATGATCTCCTCCCATAATGTGGCCAAACTCCTGTACCCCTGAGCACCCATAGGTGGGCATGTACCACAGACCCCTTTGCAACATACCAGTGCAGCAACTACATTGCAATATCAGGCACTTACCTGTCCCACTGCCTCTGCCCTCTCCGTCCACCTCTTGGGCAGCGGCAGGATGGAGAGCACTGTCCAGGTCCCTCAGCATCCAGTGAATGAAGTCCCTGGGAGCATGCAGAGGGTTATGGCAGGGTCTACCTTGGCATACCCTGCACCACCCTCTGCACCCATGCAGCCAGTACTATGTGGTTTAGTGAATACCGCGTAGTGCTGGCACACCCGCAGAATGGCCCAGTGTGGTGTGGTCCACAGACATGGGGGATTGGGTGCAGTGGGTCTGTGTGCCCCCGTTTCTGCATTCCGCATGGATGGTACACTGGGTGCAGGGTGGCTACATGCCCAGGTTACACAGTGCATAGCCCCTCTGCATCTTTGTGCATAGTGCCCGCTGTGTGTTTGTGCAGTCTTGAAGAGCTGATGTGATACACATATTAATATTAGTTTTTAAAAGCAATTGACTATTACTTTTTGCATCTGAGGTGCTTTTTCTTTTCTCTTTGGGTAATTAGAAGATTTTTTACCTGATGTAATTAGATGTGGTCTGTGGAACATAACTCTGCCTGGCTGCTGACTTATCTAGTTCATTTCCCCCCAGTACATCATCTGCATTTTATGACCTCAATGAATTTGACTTCACTGCTACTCAGGAAGAGACACTCAGTAGCTGCCAGGTCAGTCACCTGTGATATACCGCATTTTATTTCTTTATTTCAAGGTTCAGAATTACACCTTTGAGCATTGCTCATCTACAAAGGTTCCATGTCAGGGAAGTACATACAGATTAGCATTAACACTAAGCATTAATCACATCATCAGAGTTGAAATGAACATAGCAGCAGAATAACGGCTTTGGACTTAATATGGGCAGCTCTAAAATGTTCTTTGAGGAGTGAGTTTATTAAAATGGCCTCCAAAAGAGTTAAAAGTCAGAGGACTCAGACCGACACCCTTTTAACATCAATCAGAAACCTAGAACTTAATTTAACTCGTACATCCCCAGCAGAGAGTTGGACTAGATTATACCAGTTACAGGCCCAGTATGCTGAGTTGATATCTCAGAAAGCTGAGCTACCCTTGCATAGAACCAAATTGAAATATTTAGACACGGGAGAAAAGGCAAGCAAATTGCTAGTGATGCAGATTCGTCAAATAGATTCCTTGCAATATATTGCAGGAATCCTCTATGGAGAGGATGGCCAAATCTGCACAGACCCTCAAAAGATAGCCGAAATGTTCGGGCTTTACTATCAAAAACTATATGCAGTTGATCCACCTGCACGGCCTGACATAGCGGACATAAATTCTTTTCTTAGTTCAGTGACTTTACCTAAGGTTACTAGTACAGAGGCAACATTTTTAAGTGCTCCGGTCACAATAGGAGAGATCCAAGAGGCTATCCAGCAATTACCTCTCGACAAATCACCTGGACCGGATGGCCTGTCAAATAATTTTTACAAAGCTTGCCTGTCCGCTATCTCACCTGTGCTTATGGACCTTTTTTCTTATTGTTTTAATAACGGTTTATCAGATACTACGTTTCAGGAGGCTGTGATATCTTTAATTCTAAAACCCGGGAAAGATCCGCAGAATCTGGGTAGTTACCATCCCATATCGTTGCTAAATACAGATATCAAAATACTGGCAAAAGTTTTAGCAAATAGACTTACAAAAATTATAGGGAATTTGATAAGATGTGAACAAGTCGGATTTATGACCGGTAGGTCATCTCAAGATCATGTGAGAAAGTTGATACACATGGTGGCAGCTGCCAGAGATTCAAAGGTACCTATGGCACTTGTCTCATTGGACGCCGAAAAGGCGTTCGATAGAGTCTTGTGGGAATTTTTATTTGCCACTTTAGTTGCTTTTGGCTTTCCAAAATAATTCATAAAATGGATAGAAATTCTATATTCATGCCCCTCTGCCAGAGTTAAATGTAATGGCTTATTATCTTTCCCTTTTAAATTAGCTCGGGGTACTAGGTAGGGATGTCCCCTTTCGCCACTGTTGTTCAATTTATATCTAGAACCTCTGCTTTTAAGAATGGCAGGTAATGAAAATGTTGCTGGCATTCAAATAGGTGCAACAAGGTATGCCTATTCGGTATATGCTGATGATATTTTACTACATTTGGAGAGCCCTGGCTCTTCAATACCGGCTGTTCTAGGAGAGATCGAGGAATATTCCAAACTGTCCTATTATAGATTGAATCAAACAAAAACTAAGATAATGCCCTTGAATCATAAAGTAAATAAGGCAGCGCTGTCCTCCCTAGGCTTAGCTTGGGAAACAAAGTCTTTAGATTATTTAGGTATTAAGGTCTTTAGGGAATTTGGGGCCATGAGGCGTAATAATATTGACAATCTAATTACAACAGTATCTAGGGATTTGGAGAGATGACAATTGTTGCCTCTATCTCTTTGGGGGAGATTAAATGTCATCAAAATGAATCTATTACCAAGGATATTATACCCTTTAGGGATGTTAGGGATGTATCTGCCAAAAATGTGGTTTTCAAGGCTACAAGGTAAGCTTAACTCCTTTTTGTGGAACAAAAAAGGTATTCATAGGTCCTACTTAAAGTTAACAGCCCTGAAGCTGAAAGGCGGCCTTACGGACCCCTCTTTCTTCTTATATTATATAGCCCAACATATAAATAAGTTAGCCTTCTGGTATAATGACATTGGGAATAATGTGTATTCCCCTCTGTGGTTATCCATTGAAAGATGCCTAGCATCACAGGTTAAGTGCTCATTGTGGGCCCTTCTATATTTTTACCCCATGCATATCCCCAAGCCCCTCAGGACTAACCCCGTGGGATGATCAATGAAAGTTTCTCACCAAGTCCAATGGTATCTCGGAATAAAGTGGTACCAATCCTCTGACCAGCCAGTTATCAGTAATCCACACTTCAAGATTGAAGGGTCACTGATATCCCAGTCCTTGTGGCCTCGACTGAATCAGTGTAAGGTCTCAGAAGTGTGGAAGAATGGAAAATTAGCCTCCTTTGCTCAATTACAATGGTCGATTGGTGTATTAAACACTGATACCTTCAAGTATATCCAAGTTTGTAAGGCTATTACGTCATTCATCTTACGGATCCCCCTAAAAGATCCAGGTGAGAGAGAGATAACCGCATTTGTGCAGATAGCTTCCCAATCGCATGTTGTCTCTAAATTGTATAAAAAATTGCAGGAATGGGATCACAGATCACCATCTGGCTCCTGCTCCTATTGGATAAGAGAGTTAGATATCCCAGAGGACGACACTTTATGGAAGACACTATGGACGTCAATATATAAATTGGTCAAGCAAGATAGACTAAGGTTAGTTTGTTATAATATCATGCATGATTTATATCTGACTCCCGGTTAAACTCTTTAGACATGGGACGGCCGCTACACCATTGTGTAATAGATGTAAGAGGGAATCGGGCTCTTTATATCACATGATGTGGATGTGTCCCGATATAAAGACATTCTGGCTTTCTATTAATAGTACCCTGGACCCTATTCTTGGCCTGAATGAGCTTTTCACCCCTGAAATTTGTATGACTCATCACTTTCCAACTGGTATCCCCAAGTGTAGAAGAGCACACATGGCACTTGTGTCGGCATCTGCTAAAATAGTAATAGTGAGACATTGGGTTGATGAGAAAGCGCCGTCAGTGCTGGAATGGTATAGGGAGATTATGCTGGCATTACAACTAGAAAGGCATATTGCAACTATGCAAGATAGAGTTAAAGCCTTTACTTTATTGTGGGGCAGTTTGGAGGCTATTTTGACAGCTTGGAAACATAAGTGATATGAATTTCCTCCATCACTGCAGTTATGTGGTTAATTATGGTATGCAATTCTGGGGGAAGGGGTGGAGGGAGGGATTATATTGTTTCCTAGTAATTGCACCTAATGTTTATGATGGTGAGTTATACTGTGTATATATTTGGTGCTGGAAATAATAAAGTTTAGTTAATAACAAAAAAAAAAAGAATAACGGCTTTGCCAAATAAGTTACAACTATTTACAAGTTGCCCACTCATTGAATAAATAAGGTGCCCAAGGAGAGGAGGTGGAGGCAGGATATAGGAGACTAGACAAGTGGCATTATGGTGGAGGGGCAAAGCAGGTAAGTGGAAAATTAGTAGAGAGGAGTGGGTGGGGGGAAGGGGGAATAGTATGAGCAGCAGATTTTGGGAGAAGGGGGAATAGGTTGATTTTTAGTTTGAGGGAGGTGAATAGTGGGAAGGAGATACCTGTATGTGGGGGAGAAGGGAGGACGGGGAGGTTGGATGGGGAGAGTGAGGGGAGTTGGAGAGGGGTGTGGGAAGCCAGGAGAGAGAGAGAGTCATTGTGGGCTATCTTATGCAAGAACATGGAGGGGGTAAGATATTTCCTCACTTCAGAGAAAGGAAGCGTGAGCTATCTTATGCAAGGATATGGAGAGTGGGGGTAAGATATTTTCTCAATTCCTGTTTAAACTGTTCAATTTCAGGTAGATTTGCAATGAAATGAGGGAGTTCATTCATCCAAAGAGGGGCACATCAACAGAAAGATATCATAGCCTGGTTGGTCCTACAGAATGGAACATTGAGGTCATTTCTACACACTTTTCTAGTCAAGTGTGAATTAGTAGTAGTACATCTAAAGAAAGACTGCAGTGCGGGGGGGGGGTAAAGCCCATGAGTGCCTTCTTGAGTTAGCAGTCAGGACTGAAGCAGATGGAGGCACATTACTCAGAAAGTATGAGGCTGGTGATCGGACAGTGAGGGGTACCACTAGACACCAAGGAAATGTTAAGGGGCTGGTGACCAGAGGGTGGAGGGGTGCCACTTGACAGAGGGCTGGTGATTAGAGGGTGGGGGGTGCCACTATACACCAGAAAATTATAAAACTTTATGAGGCCAGTGAGCAGAGTGTAGGGGTTGCCACTTGACACTAGGGAAACATAAAATTATCATGGGGTCGGCGATCAGAGGGTGGGGGTGCCACTAGACACCAGAGTTTGGAAACATTAATAAATGGAGGGTTACATAACACAGGTTTTTCCTACCTTCATTTTATAGTTCAGTGACTCACTTAATTGCAGAATAAATATATGCATTTTTGATTGATAAGTCAAATTGCCCAAAGAAATTCTGCAAAACTGACCTCTGACAGTGATCAATTCTGTGGAATTTTGTTCCACAGTTTAATACATTAATCCACAGTTCATACATTTATTTTACTGTTCTAAGTCAGAATTTCTGTAAAAGTTGCCAAAATGATTTCTGAATTTTTGTGCAAATTCTGCCAGTGGAATTTTTATTTTGCATAGCACTAATGGTGAAAGCACTAAACTCTCATTTAAACATACTGTATGCCCTTCTGATGTATGCTCACCATAAGAAGACATGCCCTGACCCTGGCTCAGACTAATTTCCTTATCTATATCTTCCTTATTGTCATTCAGTAAAGCAGTGCCAGAGATAACCACTGAGGTGGAATTAAATTTTTGTTAATTTTATGTATGTCAGAGTTAAACAGGCAGGTGCGATGGTCAGACACAATGGCATCAGTGGCACTAAACATCCTTTTAGATGTTACACTGGAACAAGGGCATGTTAAAAGCTGCAGTGCAACAGAAGCCTGAGCAGCCCACACTGCCACCTTAAGTTGCCAGTGTGCTACTATATGGTCCTCATTCACACTAACCTGATCTGTATCAGCCATATAGGCAGTGACTACATTAACAGCTGACAACTGTAGCTGGCTGGTGTAATCAAGTTATGGACAGTCACAAACTCCCACCTGTTTAAGTACATATCATAATGGACTGGAGGATGTGAAAGATGAAGAGGAGGACTTTGACGCTTAGGATGGTACTGCAGGTAACCGTATAATATCAAAATATTGAAATTCTGACATTACAACCCATTACAGTGACAACTTCGAGCTTATTGCTGTAATGGAACCAATAGCGAAATTTTGCATATTTCTCACCAGTATTTTGCCCCCTTTGAGCAAACTCTGACTCAGAGTTTGCTATTTTGAATTGGGTGTGTGGCACAGCCCCCAATATTGTTGGTTGTGGGGCACAGCCCCCACAGAAAAACACTCAATGTCTGAAAGGCAAAATTTTGCCTGTTGGACATTGTTGGTGTTGTTGTGCTGCATTTCGACAACATGGTTGTTGATGTGGCTTGGTGGAACTGCAGGTAACTGTGATTGACTCTTTTTCTGATTTTTACAGTCATCTGTCTTCATCATGTTGTTGTGGACTTTTTGCATACAATTTCAATAAACAGAAATCAACATCAGCACTGCCCCGAGACAGAAGGGTAGCAATACCATGCTTGTATATTGGGTCAAGCAAGGTGGCCACCATATATGAATCACATGGATTGATATAACAGACATGTTTATCACTGTCTAAAAGCTCAGTCATGTGATTAATAAGGTCAACACCAACTTTATCTGCAGCCACATCACATTGGTCACAGAAACTAAACAATGCTTGCTTCAATACCCATAGCAAGAATATCACTTGATTAAGACAAGCATTTACAGCACTGATAGCCTGAGTGGCATGCTCAAATGGATGCAGTGTCTGAATTAAGGTCCATTAGCCTTCACTGAGGTGTTATAAGAGATATGGGGCCAGGTATTCAAAACTTTGCCCCTGGACTAAGATAACACTGCCTGGTGGGCAAACATAGCCCGGAGCTCAAAGCAAGCTATATTCAAAAGGAATAGCCCGGGGCATACAGCTTCTGAATATAACATGGAAATGAGGCTGTGCAAACTGGGCTGGGAGTGCAGGGCAAACATATCCCTGGAATAAGACAGCACTGAATATAGCAACCAGGAAGTGCAAACCACAACAACAACAACACAGTGCACAGTGACATGGGGGTAGGCAGAGATGAACTATGTGGCCAATGTGTGTGCCAGTAAATGCATGGACCCAATACAGCTGCAGGCAGTAGCAGATATGAAAGAACAGTGATCAAAACTGTATAATATTCCCTGAACCATTAGCGCCATGCTAACACATTAGCACAGCTTTAGCGTGGAGCTAAGCTGTTTGCCCGGTGCAAACACATTTGCCCGGTGCTAAGATTTGCCATATTCAAAAGTAACATGCAAATGAGCCTACTTAGGTTGTCTCTGGGCAAACAGCCAGATTAGCATCTCATTATGCCCTGATTTGCATGCAGTTTGCCCAACGTTACTGCAGGGTCCCACAGCTCCACCTGTAGGTCAGTCTGGAAGTACAGGGGCTGGCCAGGTCCGACTGCAGCTCCACCTGTAGCTCAATCAGGCAGTGCATGATGATAGCTGCAGGCTACATATAAACAGTACAGCATAGCATAGCATATCATACCCCAGGGGACAACATGGCATAGGCACAGGTGGTGGTGGTGCTGCATGCAACCGTCACACTGTAGGTCATGTTACAGTGCACAGCAGACACTACAGTAGCAAGGGGGCCAGTAGTGTGAGGGACACGGCAATACCTATGGTATGTAGGGCAGTGATGACCACTGCACTGTACACAGTGACAGGCCCAGCTTGCAGGTGATTCTGACAGTGGACAGTACTGTTACACTCTTGTGTGATCCACAGATGCTGCACCTGTGGCATGGGATGCTCACAGTGACATATACATGACTGGCTGTGTGTGCTGTGGCATCTGTATAGTTGTGAGGTATGTGGCTGGGGGGGCACGTAAGATCCAACAGGCACACAGGTGGTGGGGTATTCCCACTACTGGTCCATGTGCACAGCATGATGTGTCCCAGCCTTGTGGCCACACCTGGGCTGTGGTGAGGTCCAGTCACCCGTACACCCTCCCCTCAATAGCCACCATGCCCACAGTGCTGCATGTGTGTGCTGGCATCTGTTGGTCACCACAGATGTATGGTCTGCAGGTGTGTGCTGTATGGCCACACTACCATGATGTCCCCTGTGGGGCAGATCACCCCTTACTGCCTGGCATGGCTGGGACTGGTGGCAGCTGTTGGCATCATGGTGGTGCCATCAGTGAGCAGCATGTGTCAAACTCATCTGTTAGGGTCGTACAAGCTGCACAAATCCCACGCAAACACCACGCAATGAACCAATGTCATGCAAAGCTGTTTGCCCAGGGTTAAGACCAGCTTTTCCTGGGCGGTAATTTGTACCGTGCTAAGGGTCACACTAAGTCGCGCTAAACACCTTAGCATGGTGCTAGCCGCTGAATATCCCATAGCGCCTGTATTCATGTTCAGTGTGTCCCTTGCATATCATTATGGTTTGCCGGGCGCTAATGCATTTTGTGTGCGCTATTTGGCCTTTTGAATATAGCAGACCTGCGTTACTCTCACACTAAACCCGAGCAAATGGTTTGTGCACGGCACAAAGCTTTGAATATCTGGCCATGGCCTTTTGAATCACTGGGTCATAGAGCTGCATCACAAAATCATTCATAGGCTTGTACTGTTCAGAAAGCTACTCCAGTATGTATAGTGTGCCACATGGTGGAAACATCCTGTTTTAAACAGTGCTAAGGAACACCACTGAAGAATTCTGAGGTCAGATCAAGCCTTGGATGATCTGCTGAAGTGGCCACAGATTTTATGGCTAATGGACAGCATTCTATCCATTATATCATGTTTCAGAAACTCATGAACAAATAAGTTAAAAACATGCAAAACAAGGTATGCGGTTAAACCTCCCATAATTGATGACTTTGACAACATTAGCATCATTATCAATGGCAGTGAAAGATGCTACCAAACAATGTAGTTTTAGCCATTGATCAATGATCTAGTTTTACCACTCTAATAGTTTGGCTGCTGTGTGGGAACCATGCATACTCGACATGCTTAATGTATCATGCTGATAAACACCACCCTTACCACCATGTGCTGTTCTTAAACGGCAGTCATTAGATGGACATGGTGACGTATGAACATGGTGGATGTGTGCCCACTGTGCTGTAACACACATAACACTCACGGTGGATCCAGGTCCAGATGTGCAGTGTTGAGAGCAGAGTGAGATAAAGCATGGCAAACAGTGCATCAAAGGGTGTTGCACAGCTCAGGCACTCCTTTCATGGAAAAAAGGTTCAGCTAGGTGCTTGATATTTTGGTACAGCTTTTCTCATTAGCAGTAAGAACCCTGGTCTCTCCACAAAAGAATAAGCAAGCAGATCAGTTGCAAGCATTTTTGATGCATAGCTACATACAGTAGTAGCCACAGACATGGCCAGATATTTCCTGATATTTCGGAAAATTTCTAAAAAGTTTCTCTCTGCTGCCTCTACTGTGGAACTGCAGAAAGCAGGAGATTTCTCTTGAAATAACACAGATATTTCAGGAAATATCAGGCCATGTCTCTGGCTGTGAATGTAGACACTGTTGGCAGATAAGGGGCTATGGCCCACCCAGTTTTCCCATTTGAGCTTGTCAGTTTCCTTTACATTTTTCTAGAAGTCTGTTGCCTCTTACCCCTGACCTCCAGCATTCCCTTATGTCTATCCCATGCATTCTTAAATCCTGTGATTGTTTCAGCCCTCACCACTTCCTCTGGCAGGGTGTTCCACTTGTCCAACACCCTTTCTGTAAAGAAATTCTTCCTCATGTTTCCTCTGAATTACCCTCCCTCCAACTTCATCCCATGCTCTCTAGTCCTGGAACATCTTTTTTGCTGGAAAATAGTGTATTTCTGCACCCTGTTCCTCCCTGTAAGGTACTTGTATGTCTTTATCATATCCCCTCTCTCCCTCATCTCCTCCAGGGAGTACATATTCAAGTTCTTAAGCCTATCCTCATAGGATTTGTGATGCAATCCCTGTACCATCTTTGTTGCCCTCCTCTGAACCTTCTCTACCCTATGTCTTTACATAGGTAAGGTCTCCAGAACTGTACACTGTACTGCAGGTGGGGCCTCATTAGTGTTTTGTGTAGTGGAATTTTTACCTCCCTTTTCCTGCTGGTGATGCCTCTGCCTATGCATCCCAGCATCCTCTTTTTTTTACCTGCTGCCTTTTCAGTTTCCCTACCTTGAGGTCATCAGAGATTATAACCCCAAGATCCATTTCCTGCTTGGTGCATGCTATATCCTCACCCCACCAACTGATATGTTGTTCAAGGGTTTTTATGCCCCATATGCATTATCTTGCATTTCTTTGCATTGAATTTCAACTGCCAAACCCTTGACCATTCTTCAATCTTTTGCAGGTCCTTCCTCATTCTATTTACACTGTCTGGCATGTCCACTTTGTTACAGAGCTTTGTGTCATCAGCGAACAGGGAAATTCTGCCTTCTAGGTCCCGTGCAATGTCACTGATGAAGACGTTGAATAGGATTAGTCCTGGCACTGATCCCTGTGGTACCCCACTGGTCACTCTTCCCTCTGTGTAGTGACAGCCATTTACCACAATCTTCTGTGTCCTACTGCCCAGCCAATTACCCACCCACCACACTACTGTCCTGACCACTCCCATAGTCCCCATTTTGTTAAATAGCCTTCTATGTGGCACAGTGTCAAAGGCCTTGTTGAGGTCCAGATAGGCCATGTCCACTGCCCTTCCCTGATTCACCTCCCTTGTCACCCAGTAGAACAATTCAATGAGGTTGGTCTGGCATGACCTCCCCCAGTGAAACTATGATGTCTAGGGTCCTGTAGTACATTGGCAATCATATGTTCCATCAGTCTCTCCTTCAGTGGTGCTTCCAAGATCTTCCCCACTACAAAGGTCAGGCTGAGTGGTCGGTAGTTCCCTGTTTCCTCTTTGTTCCCGCTTTTGTATAAGGGGACTACATCTGCTGTACTCCAGCCTTTTAGGTACCTCCTCTGTTTCCAGTGATTGGCTAAACAGGATTGCCAGATGTTCAGCCACCAACTCACTTAGTTCCTTTAGGACCCTGAGATGTACCCCATCTGGCCCCATTGCTTTGCTAACTCTAATTCCTTCCAGTTTCTTTAGGACCCTTTCCCATGTAAAAGGACTTGTGTCCTTTTCTGCACTGTTCCCACCTCTTGTACTGCCTTCAGGCCTATTACCCACCTTTTCCTCAGAAAAGACAGCAGAAATATCTGTTCAGTATGTCAGCTTTACTGTTGTCATCCTCCATATGGCCCCCATCCTTCCTCTTCAGTCTCATTATCCCTCTCTTTGCCTTCTTTTTTCAATTATGTACCTGTAAAAGGAGTTGTCCCCTCTACCCACCGATTTTGCAATGTGCTCTTCTGTCTGAGCTTTGGCTTCCCTTACTGACCTCCCTGCCTCCCTTTGCTTCTCCTGGTACTTCTCCCTATCCTCTTCTGCCTATCTCTTTTTGTATTGCTGGAATGTGATCTTTTTGGCTTTCACTTTCTCCGCTACCTTCTTGGAAAACCATAATGGCTTCCTCTTCCTTTTCCCCTTGCTAACCTGTTTAATGCATAATCCTGTTGCTCTTGTAATCCCTGTTTTAATTACTGCCCACTGTTCCTCCACCTCTGATTCCCTTCCCATTCCCATTAGTGCCTCTTTCAAGCATGTCCCCATTTCCTCCAAAGTCTGCCCTCCTAAAATCCAGGATATGTGTTTTTGTGTGGTTTGTTTCTGTTCCTTCTGTGATTTCAAGCCATGGTGACCAGTGCTCACTGTTCCCCAGGTGCTTCAAACTGTTAACCCTATCATGCTGTCCCCTTTTGTGAGCACAAGGTCCAGTATTGCCTTCTGCTGAGTTAGTTCCATGACCAGTTACTCAAGGAAGATGCCTTGAAGGGAGTCCAGGATAAATCTGCACCAGATTGTTGCTGCTGCTGCTGCTGCTGCTGCTAGGAGGCTCCAGTCCATATCTGGAATATTGAAGTCTCCAACCAGCACCACCACCCCCCCTTGTCTACCATCCTTTGGATGACTAGTATCAACTCCCTATCTGTTTCTTCCTCCTGGGCTGGTGGTCTGTAGACCACCCCTGTGCAGATGGCTGACCCCATTTTCTTTTCCAGCTTAATCCACAGTATCTTGCCTTCATTTTGTTCTCCTGGATCTCTGTGGCCTTTATGCCATTTTTCACAAAAAATGCCACACTGCTTCAAGTAACTGTCTGCTGACAAGGTGATTATGGTGGTACTTTGAATTCTTGGTCAGTGCCTCTTTAATGTTGGGTGTCTCAAACTTACAGCCTACCTACCAACTAAGTTTGGTGTGGCTAACTGTGATGACAGCAGTTGTTGACATATTACTCTGTCAAAAGCATTCAAAAAAAGATGATGAGCAATGGGTGTGGAAGTCATATATGGGGGAAAGTGTCTCATCATCTTGTAAGTCCTCTACTATGGGAACAGAGTGGTGTGGAACATTTGTTGACTGTTATTTTTGCTGCTACCAGCGTATTGCATAATTAGTTTGCAGATGGGAATACACACCTGTTGTTCCTTAGTGTGACCCAGGTTTGTCCCTGCTACCTTTAGATTTGCATATCTGGCAAATCACTCTGCTTTCAACAGTCTATTCCACTCTAAAGAAATCCGACAGTAGAGATGTGCCAGTTCAGCAAGGTTTCTGGGATGGGGAGCAGACATTGGATTGGGCAGACTGGTTCCTGCTGCACCTGCTGCTGTGCCTGCTATTGCAGCCACTTGGCTGAACACCAGCATCAACAATATCTACTACTGGTTGGTGATTAGTCACTTCTTTTATGATGGGCACGGAAAACGTTTCAAATTCAGGACAGTGACAGGGATAACCCCAAGTGGAACATGGAGAGTATGGTAATCAGTCCATAACAGGGTCATCATCCCCCACCAACAACCTTCATGACACTAACACTGTCACTTTTGTGACATCTTGTCTGAAAATGCCACCTCAGAAAGATTGCATAGGCAGGGTGTTCTTTTTAATCATTCAGCAAGATTAATCCTTAAAGTGACATTGTCAGATGAAAATCAGCACTTTTTTATTTTAACTGTAATAAAGTGAAAACTCATTGAAACGATGTTGGTCTTTTTTTTTTTGTATATGCTGATGTACTGTTTTTTCAGAAATACAAACAAAAATATTATTTTAAACTAATTGCTCTTTCAGAGTGGATCAGCAGTAAGTCAGTTTTCCCTGCCATGTGGACGCGCATTCCCGGTGCAGACCTGCTGACAGTGATGGCGGCAGTTTATCACATGAAAGAGCAAGCAGTGGAGGAGCACGCTTGTGATGCTATACATGAATGCGCTGTATCTCTTATTATACAATGGCAAGAAAATTTCCTGTATTCTGATTGGTCAGTGGGTGCCTGAGACAGTGATGTTACTACACAAAAACATCACTGTATTGATTTATTGGCTGATTTGTTGGCTGCTGTCTCTTCAGAAACACAAAAATCTACTAAAACATTTTTTTTATTTTTATAACATCGACTTATTAGAGTATTGTATAGTAGACTTACAGGTGGTGTATCGTATTAATACCTGGGGTGGTGGAAGCACTGGCTTCGCCTGGTGCTTCAACCCACCCCAGGAGTGACGTTATTACACGATAACACACACCTTGTCATGCCTTATTGCTTAATTGTAGCGCATGCTGTCTGTAGACTGTTCATAACAGCTGTCTGTCAACAAGGTGGCAGTTTTTCATATCTAACCTTTTCTATACGTACTACATAGGTGAGGAGACTCAGAAGCCGAATATATCTTTTTGAGTTTCTGATGTACCTAACTCATAGAATGAAATGTTTTCATTCTTTGGTTAATGGGACTGTATGTAGTGCTAGTCCAGTGGTTTACATACAGGGAAAAGAGAGTTTTTCTTGGAGTGTTAGCATTCTTCTTTTTTTTTTTCATGTAGACCTGTCCCATGTCTTATTTTCTTGCTGGATTATATTTCTCAAGCCGAGGTCCTATTTTGCCAAATGTTTAGCCCTCCCATCACACAGACACATAGTCTCACACACTATCGGTTTTATCAGGTCTTGCAAAGTAGCTAACCACAGGAAGAAAAAAAAATGATCTCTCTGCTCTCCGCTAGTTGTTCTTGTCTCCCTGTAGTGTGAAATGTAACCTTTTGTGATGCCACGTTAGAGATCTGTTTCAGGAGTGATGAAAATTTTGAATATTCGTTCTACATGGGAGATCCAGTACATGGTCCAGTCAAGTTTGATCCTACTATGTGCCTCTGCTTGGCTTAGCTGCAGTGTAAAATTGCAAGCCACGAGCCGAGCCAAAAGATGATAAAAAAGACACCTACAGAAGCCCAACATGGACATATCTATGGGAAGAGTGTGGTCTTGCATGATGGGTATCTATGATTTAGAAATAGACATATTTTGTTCCATTGAGACCTGTTGGTTAAGCAGAGTTGAATTTCCTGCAGTACCTGCCTATTATCTGGATGAGTTAGCGGTGCGGAATACCTGTTAAAAGTAAAAAAAAATAACTAGAATTTCCAAATGTATTAATGCAAAGTTTCAATACTGACTACAACCACATGCCCATGACTTCAAGGACTACCACGCCACCACCAACCATCCTATCTGTCCACTCTTTCTTCCTCCAGGCTTTTGAAATTGCAACAAAGCACGACGGGTTCACGGTTCAAATTCAAAATCTGCACTGACAGTAAATTAAAAAATGTTACAGCTGGTTTAGAGTAGGGCAAGTTATATTACGATTTTACTCGATAAGTTTTGCCTGTCATGCAAGTTCTGTATTTGTATAAATGTTGTGCAAGTAACGTCGGTGTGAGGAGGGTGCTGAGGTTAATGTGTGCACTCTTGTGAGTGTTGATGTGCTGTCCCAGCCTTTATCGTTGTGTGTTCTTTTCGTAGTGTGGCATCACATTGTTGGATGAAGCAAGCCAGTTGCTCACAGTCACAATGTTGGTTGAAAAGGGGGGGGATCATTTGCTATCTCAATTGAGTTTTTCATATATTAATGTTGTCTGTGTCATTACCACTTGTCTTCTAGTAGGGTTTTGGAGATATTAATGTTGTTTGTTTCCTTCATACTTGTCCTCATATAAAACAGATATTTTATTGGTTTACGTTTTATGCTCTATATCTGTGGCTCTTGCAAAGAAGGCTCGTGTGTGTGTTGTGCATGAGTGGGCACATTTTGATTGAATTAAATGACTTATTACAGCTTGCTACGAAGTTTGACACATATTATTGGCTCTCATGCAACTAGCAGGCAATCTGCATGGGAAGCGTCTGTCTGGCTAATGGGTTGATTGCCATGTTAGCCACTAGTTTGCCATTGAAGGCTGTGTCACAGTGATTAGCCCCGATATCATTAGGTTAGTGTTCTGTAACAGTGTGATGTTTTAAAAAAGAAATATTACCTATACTGTGATAGGAACTAAAAGCAGCACCCAGCAGAATTTGTGTATTAATTATTGGTACTGGGCCATAAGGATACTGATGGAGTCAGGGGAAACGGCAATAGCATCATGAATAAATCAACTGTTGTCTAATTGTAAGTGAGCGAATTGGGAGGCGAATGCTTTGCTGTTTTATTTCTATTTCTGTTTTTGTTTAGAAGCTCACTGAGGCATATGCAGGAACACATTGCCTGTTAAATTTTGTGTGACTGCATGTTAGCCGATACTGGACGAACTGGAATCGTTGTTGCTATTAAAGCGTTAGCAACCTGACAGATACAAAAGTATCTACATCCATACCACCAGCCCCATCTATCGCTGATACTAGTGTTCACCTGAATTTTATTATTATTTAATTAATTTCACCTTACGCTATAAGAGGTGAGCCATTCTGCATTGCAATCACACGAGAAGTCTCTCTTATATTTGGGGAGCCATAACTTATTCCCACCATTTCGATGAAAAAAAAACGTATACAGAGAATTATCTATTTAATTTAGAATAACCTGAGGAAAAGAATTAATGAATTTTGCAATGCAATACATCGGTGATGTAAGCTCAATACCAGCCCCCCCCACACACACACACAGACTCCATTTGCGAGCTCTCTCTCTCTCTCACACACACAAACACACACACACACACACAATGGGATCATATAATCTGCTTTTATATTGACTTTTTAAACAAGATTGCTATCCCATGGGCTTACAAGAGTAAACCACCTAAAGCTTCTTTGCGGTATTTCTTATTTTAATCCTCATTGTTTGAGTAGAGAGTGGGCTCTAAAAATGCCGCATTAATTTGATGTTAGTTGGAGTTTGGTATTGGTCAATTTGGATATGTTGATGCATATATGATTGGAAAGAACTGGTGCCCTATAGGTTTGCCTCTACCTGTATCTCATAATTGGTGCACATTTTTAAAAAACGACTATATCAGCTTATGAACTTGTTTCAAACTACTTTGTGTGTGTGTGTGTGTGTGCGCGCGCGCGCGAGTGCGATACCTTAGTGGGAAAAGTTTGTTTTGTTGGAGGACTATGTTGTCACATTTCCTGCATTACATTCCTGTGTGCCAAGACCCCAGATCAGGAGCTGTTCTTGTGTGTCTCACTCTTTAGTTTACAATCTTGGAATTGACTGTTTCATTTTCCCACCTGTATGTGACTAAAAAACAAACGCCGAGTTATGTATCTGAGTTACATCTACACTGATACGTGTTGTAAAGATACACGTGTCAGTGAAGATGTAAATCAGATGCAAGTTCGAGCTCTATGTCTGTCTCCCTAGAGAATGAGTCAGCCTATGTGTGTCTGTGTAAAAAGAAGCACTTCCAAGTCACAAACTGAAATGTTTTGCGGGATTTCTTTGGCATGCAATGAATTCTAAAAGAACATGTTAGATCAAGCATGTAAATATGTAACTGAAAAGTTAAACTACTACCTGACAAGTTTGGAGGTAATGGGAGGGGGTGGGAGAAAACAGAGCTTCAAAAGTGCACAATGTGATAATCACTAATGAAATGCCAAAGTAAATATAGATGTTCCGGGTTGGGGGCAAATCTCTCAAAGTACATGCGATTAGGGAAAAAAAAATCATACAGAGCAGGGAGAGAAAGAGAGAGAGAGTGTGTGTGTGTGTGTGTGACAGGTGGGAATCTTCAGTCCGTTGCCCATATATGCCAGTCAGCAGTGGTGCTTGTCCCCTCCTTTGGCGTGGTCAGTAAAGATAGCAAAGCCGATATGACCATGATCCATCCATTTCAGGACAGAATTCTAGTACTGAGTATTTGTAGTGGAGATGCCTGTTTTCCGGAAC
The DNA here is from genome assembly GCA_016271365.2 of Neoceratodus forsteri. NCBI lineage: Eukaryota > Metazoa > Chordata > Ceratodontiformes > Ceratodontidae > Neoceratodus > Neoceratodus forsteri. Next base: position 374,238,215 of record CM028135.1, read on the forward strand.
CAACTACCTTGTGAAATTCGAGAGGCATCATCAGTATGAGTGCGTAAATCTGGCTCAAAACATCATAGTTTTTATACAAATCTATATGTTTGAGAGTAGCAGGGTAATTTGCAATTTACATAAAATAAGGGTAGAAACATTTGGAGTATTCAAATCCCACTACACAAACTGACAGATCTGTATTGTATTGTAATTAATCGCTATGCGTGCAGCTAATCACTGAGCTGCCTTCTCAGCAATTGGTAGTAGTGAATACATGTTAGTCATTTTTAGCTGCATATTCAGTCACACAGATGTTGCATTGTGTGGTACTGTACATATGTTCATCGGGAGATACGGACTACTTGCAGAGAACCATGGCGATGTGCAGAAGCGTTGTAGATGAGTGCCTTTCATTAAAAAAAAAGAGACAATGTTAAGCCGCAGTTTAATTTCTGGCTGAATACACAAATGGGTAGGACTGTATTAAAAAATGAAACATTGCCTAATGCCTCCATGTATACATGATAAGGAGCACCATCTCTCCTGCATCCTCATCCCTGACATAACTGGTAGTGTAGGATTTGAAAGAACAACACACTGCCAACCCCAACCACAAATGCAAAAGGGCAGCTCAATTATGTATGTTATGCTTCTCCCGACATCAGTGTATCTGCCCTACTTGCTTCAAATTGTACTCTGTATGTTCTTTGATTTCCTGTACTCTCCCAGGTCGTACCTGCAAATAGGCATGTGTTTGTTTAGTGTACTTACCTGGTTAACAAAAGCTAAATAAATAAATAAGATCAGCATACATAAAGAAGCCAACGCTAGTACAACTCGTTTTTTTTTTACTTTTTTTTTTACAAAATACCTTGATGCTAATATATAGGATAGTGCATGGGGAACGGTTGACAACAGGGCTATGCTTTCACCGAGTTGGCACTATGATGACAGATTACCTCGAGAGCGCAGCTCCAGAGGTAATCAGTTGTCATAGTGCCATGCTAGTGTAATACTGTTTGTGAACATGGCGGGTGGCTTGCCACCATGTTCAAAAACAATATTATGCTGCTCCCATGCCGAGGGGGTGCCCAATCCCCCTCGGCAGCAAGTGCCCCCCCAGACAGTCTTGGTTTGCTGACAGGGGTCCCAATCCCTGCCAGTTTCAGTGGGCCAATGTCCACCTCTGTTCTTGTCTGCCAATGGGGGAGCCCACTCCCCAGCAGCATGGTGAAACTCCCCCCGTTTTCTTGTGTGCCAACAGAGGTGCCCAATCCCCATTGGCATGATTCCTCCCCATTCTTGTTGTGCAGATGGGGGTGCCAATCCACCACTGGCTATAGCTCCCCCAAAAAAACAGTCCATTGGCACACTTGGAGCCCACCCCAGCATGCTAAATGCCCCTGTGAAATAGAAAACCGTCCCGTGTTGTCTTTTTTTTTCCTGTGAAGAAAAAATGGTTCCTCTTGGTCTCCCAGACCCCCCTAGTGCAACCCATGCCCACCCACTGTGCACCATGCCTCCCCATCCCCCTCACCCCATACATACCTCCGGAGTCTGGCACGACGATCTTCGGTGGACTGGGAACACATCTGCACTCTTCAAAGCCGACTGCAAACTGAGGAAATGCCGGTGAGCTGTATAATGGGATAGATAGAGTTTTTTTCAACTTTGCTGCTTATCTCAGGCATTTTTTTGGAATTTTGGCACCATATTTTCAACATGGGGTTTTTGGGACCCCTCCTCATAAATTCTGTCACTGTGGTATGTGAATTGGGCCTGAAGGGTGATTTTGTGGTAACTTGGCAAAATCATCTTTCGGGACCAATTAATGAAATGACAGTGCCAGTGTTCATGAGGTGGTCTCTCAAAAACCCTATGTTGCAAATTTTGTGAAAAAAATTTCTAGAAATGACTGTTTTATGAGTGTGCATTGTGCAGCTCCTACACATGCTCATAAGTTCACGAATATGTAACATTTGCACTCCAGATATTCAACATTGCCATTCTATCACACCTACTTATGAGCAGTACAGCTATCATGATTCATAGCTCGCCCAAAATGTGTTTCTGTGCATGTAGTGCACAATGGTGCAGTCGGTGTGTGAAATCAATGTTTGGAACAGATTAAGAATATCACAGTGACACTATTCATGAGCAGAGGTCTTACAATGGCTATGTTGAAAATTTGATAAAAAAATTCCTAAAAATGACTGTTTTACGTGGGTGTGTTGCACAGTTCCTACGCACGCTCATATGTTCACGAATTTGTAATATTTGCAGTCCAGATTTTCAACATTGCCATTTTGCCACACTTCCTTATGAGCAGTGCAGCTGTCATTTTTCACATCTCGCCCAAAATGTGTTTCTGCGCATGTAGTGCACAATGGAGCAGTCCGTGTGCGATTTCAATGTTTGGGACAGAATAAGAAAATCACAGTGACACTGTTCATGAGCAGAGGTCTTAAAATGGATTTGTTGAAAATTTGGTGAAAACATTCCTAGAAATGACTGTTTATGAGCGTTCATTGTGCAGGTCCTTCGCACGCTTGTAAGTGTGAACATTTTTAATATTTGCACTCCAGATTTTCAACAGTGCCATTTTACGACACCTCCTTATGAGCAGTACAGCTTTAATTTTGCACATCTTGCCTGCAGTGTGTTTCTGCACATGTAGCGCACAAAGGTGCAGTAGGTGTGCAAAACCAATATTTGGGACACATTATGAAAATCACAGTGACACTGTTCATTAGCAAAGGTCCTAAAATGTCTGTGTTGAAAATTTGGTGAGAAAAGTCCATAAAATGACTGTGCTATGAGCGTGCTTTGTGCAGTTTCTACACACACTCGTACCTTCACACATTTGCAATATTTTTGCTCCAGACTGTCAACATTGTCATTTGTCTGCACCTCCTTAAAAGAAGTACAGCTGTCATTTTTCACATCCCGGCCCAAATGTGTTTTTGCACTTGCGATGCTGACTAGCATGGTCGTTGTGGGAAATTCATGTTCGGGACACATTAGAAAAATCACACTGACACTGTTCATTAGCAAAGGTCCTAAAATGGGTATGTTGAAAATTTGGTGACTAAAGTCCATAAAATGACTGTGTTAAGGGCGTGCATTGCACAGTTTCCACTCATGCTCGTAACTTCACACATTTGCAATATTTTCACACCATATTTTCAACATTGCCATTTTTCCACACCTCTTTATGAGCAGTGCAGCTGTCATTTTGCACATCCTGGCCGAAATGTGTTTTCACACTTCCAGCACACAATAGCGTGGTCACTGTGGGAAATCACTGTTTGGGACACATTACAAAAATCACAGTGACACTGTTCATTAGCAGAGGTCCTAAAATGCCTATGTTGAAAATTGGGTGATGAAAGTCCATAAAGTGACTGTGTTACGTGCATGTGTTGTGCAGTTTCCATGCATGCTTATAACTTTGCACATTTGTAATATTTTCACTTCAGATTTTCCACATTGCCATTTTTCCACACCTCCTTATGAACAGTACAGTTGTCATTTTTCCCATCCTGGTTGAAATGTGTTTTTGCAGTTCCGGCTTAGACTACCGTGCTTGCTGTGGGACATCAGTGTTCAGGACACAGTAACAAAATCACAGTGATGCTGTTCATGAGCACAGGTTGTTAAATGCCTATAGTGAAAATCTGGTAATGAAACTCCATAAAATGACTGTTATGCACATGTGTTGTGCGGTTTCCACGTATGCTCGGAACTGCAAGCATTGTTAATATTCCCACTACACATTTTCAATTTTGCCATTTCTTCATACCTCCCTATGGATGGTACACTGTCATTCTTCACATCCTGCCCAATCTGTGTTTTCGTACATGTGGTGCAGAATGTCACTGTCACTGTTGAAAGTCACTTTTTGGGATACATTGACAAAATCACACTGCCACTGTTCATGAGAAGAGGTCCTAAAAGCTTTCATGAGGTGGGGTCACAAAAAGGCCATGTTCAAAATTTGTACTGTGAATACCAACAACTGCCCAAGGCATTAGGGTTTCTAACCATAACGTCCTACCCTGTACAGACAGACAGGCATCGGGGTGTGTCTTTGGATTGCCGACTGTACTGCTCATGCCATCCCACCCCACCCCCCGCCACTGATAGGCATCGAGGTGTACCTTGGACTCTTCATCCCAAGACTTCACACCATTCTCCTATACTGCACCCATTTCAATGTATGTCCTTTTGGAATGGGCTGACTGTAAAGCCAAACATCCTAAGGCACAGGTCAATACGTGTCGCTATCTGCAGAATAGAGTGAGGTGACATGGCTTGACCGTCATGGGTGATGACCCAAAAACTTACCCCACATCCTGTCTATCTCTACAGCATGGAGGTGTGGTTCATGTCAAGTTCACTATTTCACTGCCATTCCTATTCTGCATTTGTCTAACTCCTGCATTTCTAATGCTAATACCAGCAAGCAAACATTCGGCATTGACAAATGCTTGTTAGAAATATTGATTCCTCCTTGAGAAATTGTCATCCATAAGACATGTTGGTCCCATGTACTAAAACCAAATGTTACATGTATTATTTGAGTCAATCTGTTTCAATTCATTGGAGTAATCTTCCATCAGAATTTTGGAAACAACATGTTAAACCTTTTATTTTTGCACTGAAAAAGCATTTGTTTTCTTTACAACAGTCTTGTAGCTGTTTTATTTAATTGTGCTGTATGTGTGTTCTTTGTATGCTTGCATTGTATATTTTGTTCATTTATCTACATAGTATTGTATTGAATGCTAAGGTCACCATTGTGAATCAGCTTTTGCTCAATGGTTTTAACCTTAAATAAACAAACTTTCACTGTGTGGCATGTGCTAGATGTCCCTGTCCTCAAAATGCATCACCCTTCTCTTTCATTAATGGAAACACCATCATTAGGGCCAGCCTGCTGGTGAAGAAGCAGTGCGTCCATCTGTGACACCAATGACTCGGGTTCAGAAACGGACTTGGAACATTGGAGGCCCAGCCAGGGGAACAAGGACTGAGCATCCTTGGGACTGCTGTCCTTCTCTGGGAAGAGGAGGGTACTGATACCGGCACATCATGGACCCCAGGTAGAGGCGGGGAGGATCCATTGTGCTGGTGCTATTATCTGTGGGGGTGGTGCAGATGTGGGCCATCATTGCATATCCCAGCCCCCTGGTACAGCATACACAAAATCCCAGCCCCAAGCACGATGCCCCACTCTGCGGCCAACAGTGTCTGCTGGGTAGTGTCCTGCTCCCATGGCCCCACCCTGGGGGAGTAAGCCAGAGCATGTTACCATGGACCATGGGGAGGGGGACCCTGCATGGTGGCCCTACCTGGGATGGTTAGCCTGGGCAATGGAGGGTCAGCGAGAGGGTAGGGGATAAGCTCCCTTTGGGGAGTGGGGGAGAAGGACAAAAAAAAGAAACACCATCATTAACACCATTGTCATCACCACCAACACTTTGATCAACCACCTTCTCTGCAGGCATTTCATTCTCAATATTAGAATGAATGATACTGATAAACTCAGATTCTAAATAAAATCTGATCACCTCCTGAGACTGCAAATCCTCTGAGACTCAAGCAGTAATGCTGCCACATCAATGGCAGATTTACATTATCCCTCCATCACAGAACTGTGCTACTGCATCATTATCATTCCCTTCTTTTATTTTGATTACTACTTCTGATATTATGTGATGATCCAAAAAATCAATTAATGCTGATGCCAACCTTAGATGTACTAGAAGAAAACAAAAGAAGAAGCCTGGCCCTGCACTGAAAATTTTGCAACTGCACTGCTGCTGCCAGAACCCACTGTGTTGCTGCTGCCAGAACTTACTGTGTTGCTGCTGACAGAACCACCTGCACCACTAACCCCACAGCCATGCACAGTTGGAGCACTTGAACTATGCAACATGACTTTATCACATTGTTCCCATGTTCACTGATGGCTTTCTTCCCACCTACCATCTTTGCAATTTTGTAATTTATAATTTGAAAAGAAAAAAAAATAATTTCACTTAATTTATTATATCAGTTTTAGATGTTGGTGGAGGAAAGGAGGAAACTATTTATTAATTAATTATTTTTTTTTAAAGTTTGGTAACTGTGAAAGGCATATTGAGTCAAAGCTCATTTTCAGATGCAACTGGGGTAAGGGGAAGGGGGGGGGACAAAATAAGCAGCAATCTCAATCAACCATTATTATGATCTTTTAATCTTTAAGAAATTCCAGTTCTAAATTGTTCTCTATAGAATAAAATAATTCAGTAATTGACAACCCAAACAAAATAGCTGACATATTTAACAAAAACTTAATTTCAGTTTTCTACAAATCCTTTCTGAATACTGAAAATATTCCCTACAATACAGTTAGATTCATTGAGATAAACAAAGAAGACATAATTAAGAGAATTCAAAATAAAAAAAAAAATCATAACTCTGTAGACACAGATAATATCTTACCTAGGGTGCAAAAAAATAATTGCACCAGTCATTGCTACACCATAAAAATGCTTGTTTTCTGCATTGGTGCCAAATAATGGCATCTCTAAAGACTGTCAGTCAGTCATTGTAGTAATCATTAATAAAAAGGGGAAGAAAAATGATTATAAAAACTATATGCCTATAAGCTTAATCTCTGTACCGTGTAAGTTCCTTGAAGCCATTATTAAAGATAATATAATTGAACATCTAAGAAAATTATCTTGTAGATACTGAGCAACATGGATTCACTGCTGGGAGATCATGCATTACCAAGTCACTCTGTTTTTTCAGAATACCACTAGCACTGGATAAAAGGAAAGCAATAGATTGTATTTACCTTGACATCTCAAATGCTTTTTACTGAGTTCTGCACTGGGCAATCATTGATGAGATGATCAATTTAAACATCAGTTCTAGTATTATGAAATAGACTCACAGATGGCTTAGTGATAGATTACAATGAGTCTCCATAAATGGGTACTACTCAGATATCGGTGATGTGACAAGTGCAGTGCCACAGGGATTGGCGATGGGCCTTATACTTTTCAACTTTTTATTTCTGATATGTATAAATATGTTAACAATTGGACCAGCATGTATGCTGATGATACCAAATTGGCTGGTGTAGTATGTACAACAGCAGACAGTGAATCAATTCAGGCCGATCTGGATGTCATCCAAAAATTGGCAGACAGATGAGGAATGACTTTTAACTCTGAAAAATGCTGTGTCCTGCACTTGGGGTATCAACCAATGAAACATACATACACAATCGGGCATAATATTTTTAAGGAGAGCCAACATGAGCAGGATCTGGGGGTTACAATCAATTATAAAATAAATTATTTTGACCACTGTACCACACAGATAGTTAAAGCTAACCAAATATTGTGGTCAATCAGACAAAATTTTAAAAGCAGATGAGCTGAAGTTATTATGTGCCTTTAGAGCATAAGTAAGGCCTATTCTTGATTATGGCAGCCACGTTTGATGTCCACTAAACAAGGGGGAAATATGCAGAATAGAGGGGATGCAACACTGGGCCAATAAAATGATGCATAACATTAAAAGTCTTAGTTACAACGGTCATCTTAAACAACTTAATTTGATCTCTCTGGAAACTAGAAGGAAAAGGGGTGCTTTATTAATGTGTTATGAAATAATGTAGGATTCTTATTTAATTAATGAGTTAGGGCTAAAATATAAAAATGATAATTGGGGTACTAAGGGGCATCCATTGCAAATCAAACCATTAAAATTTCAAACTAACAAAAATAAAGGTTTCTATATACAACGTATAGTAAACCTTTATTATAAGTTACCAACCAAAATAATAATTAACAAAGATAAGAAGGAATTTAAGACTAAACTAAACAGATTCATATTGGTGGGACATGATGTATCTTACTATGGATAAAGGAAAGATGCACATATGGGCAAACTGCCTTCTGTACTCCATTACCCCTTTTTCTATGACCTTTTTAGTTAGTGGAAAAAGACAGCAATTAATTAAGGTGATAATTCAGTGGTATCAAAACAGTAGTGGGAATAAACTGCGGATAAAAAAGGCAGCATTACTAAGCACTGGAGTCAATTTAAGGTTTACAAATGTATGCTGGGAGAAGATAAGCCAGATTGAAATTCTAGTGAGGCAAAACCCTCAGACAATAGAGGGAGGGTGAGGGAAGTGGGAGGGCAAAATAGGTATAGGGTAGGGCAGTGGGGAGAGAAGGGCGAGAGGGGAGGGTTAGGGGAAAAACAGGAACAAGTGGGGGTGGTTGGCATTAGCAATTGCTTTAGGGATAGTATGGAAGTGACATGGCAAAGAAGAGAGGAAACCAGTTCCAAAGGGAGGGGACCTAGTAAGAGAAGGCAGCCTGACTAGCACTAGAGTGAAGGTGAGTGATTGTTAAGGAACAGAAGTCTCTAAAGCAAAGGGAACAGGAGGAGGGAGCTGAGGGGGAGAGTAGCGAGGACAGATAGGAGGGGAAGGATGTAAACCAGTATTTGTCAATAAGAGAGCAGCAGTAGAAAAGGTGGTGCATAGGTAAGGAGGTGATAGAGTGGATTTAAGGGAGCAGTGATGCACGCAAGGAGGCGAGTTAGTAGCAAAGCAACAGAAGGCTTAACAGAGGGTGTTCAGCCTGGCAAGAGTAGAGGGAGGAGCTGCACTGTAGACTACATCCACATGGTCCAAAATAGAGAAGATCATTTTGACAAGTAGGTCCTTGCAGACTTCTAAGAAGGGCAATCCTTGTTACAGTAGAGGATGTCTAGTTTGGGGCAAAGCTTTGAGTGTTTAGCATTGATGTGTGCTGAGAAGTCTAGGTTGTTGCTGAGCCACAAACTGAGGAATTTATAAGTATGGACTACCTCCAGTTGGATACCATCAAGGGTGGAGAAGACAGGAAGAGGGGATAGCTCTGCTAGCTTTAGGCTACTGCCAAAGGTTATGGATACTGTCTTCTTGGTATTTACTTTGAGCTGGTTGACTTTGAACTAGCATAGTACATTATGGAAATCGAGCTAGAGTTAAAATGCAACCACAGACATGGAGGGGCCAGATGGGTAGAGGACAGTGTCATCAGCATACATATGAATATGGGAGGAGACACATATGGAAGGAAGGAAGGTAATTAAAAAAAATGATGAACAGTATGGGGCCCAGGATACAGTCCAAGGGGACTCTTACAAGAATGGGGAATAAAGGGTGCCACTCACTTGCACAGATTGCTGGCAGTTAGACAGGTAGAATTGGAACTATTGAACTGTGGGGATGGGGAGACCAGCCTAGGCCTGCTTGATTAAAAGAAGTGGGTGGGATACTGAATCAAATGCCCTTAGCTAGAGCAATAAAAATGGCCACTGTGAAGAGATCCTGGTCCATTCCTGTAAGGATAGATTCAGTGACAGGGGAGAAGAGATAGATGATAGTGGAGTGTTTTCTTCTGAAGCCAGACATGAAAAGGGATAGGAAAGGAAGAGGAGGAGTCAAGGATGTCTACTGTTCTGGAGTGGACTAGTGACTCCTGCAGTTTAACAAGGGAAGGAAGAAGAGAGATGGGTCTATAGTTTCTGTGGAAAGTTGGATCACTCCCTTTGTAGAAGGGAAGTACCTTGGCAGAATTGAAGGGGAAAGGAACAACACACAGAGAGAAGGAGTGGTTCAAGAGGTGGGTTACTGGCAGGGGAATAGCATGGGCAGATAACTGGAGGAGTTTGAGGTCAAAGCCATCAGGGTTATAATTTGAGGGACTGAGAGATTTGAGGGCAAGGAAAACTTCTTGAGAGGAGATGGGATGGAAGTAAAAATAAGCAGATGAGGTGGGTTGTGGTAGCTGGAGTGAATGAGGGCTGAAAGGGAGCATCAGATGTGGTGAAGAATTTGTTGAATAGGGATGCAACAGCTAGGTGGCTAGAGACCAATAAACCATCTATTTGGACAGGGTGGGGCAGGCTGGGGTGGTGGGTCAAAGAGGGTATAGATTACTTTCCAGAAGTAGAAGGGGAGTTTAGGTTGGATTGTAGGTTTGAGTTGATGTAGTGGGCCTTAGCTGCACAAATAACCTTGGGGCAGGAGTTTCTAAGGGACTTGTAATGCTGGTGGTCAGAGTAAAAGTGGGAGGCCTTAATGCATGCCCAAGCAAGGTCTCTAGTTTTTCATAGCTCTAGGAGGGCAGATGTAATCCAGGGGTGATGGAAGTGTTTCACACAAGTTCTTTAAGAGGGGCGTAAGAGTTTCAGGAGTGAGAGAGGATGGCAGTGAATACATTAGGGCAATGTTGCTATCTTGGGCAGAGTAAACTGGGGACCAGTAAGCAGAGACTAGATTGCTCAAAAGAGTATCAATGTTGAGGGACCTTAGGAGTCTGCACTCAATATATTTTGGGGAGGATTTTGAGGAGTGGGTTTTTCTAATACAATAGATGAGACAGTGAACATGGAATATATTTTGGAGCATGCCAGAGGATCAGACTCGATGGGGGTGAGAGCACAGTACCCAGTCCAGGATTTGAGGAGTGGGGATTTAGCTTACTGGGGTCAGAGATTAGTTGGGAAAGGTTCAATGATTCAATGTAGTGCTGGATAAGTTTAGTCAGGGGGAGTCAGTTTAGGTTAAAATCGTCAAGGAGGATAAGTTCAACAAAGGCAGAGGGAGGCAAGTGAGGAGAGGGCGTTTAGGAGAGAGGAGGGGTGATCTTAGGGGAGGCATAAAGGACATGGGCAAAAATGGGGAGGGTAGAAAGGAAAAAGAGTTTGAGCAGTAAGACCTTGTGAGAGGAGAATATGGCCACTTTGAGGGTGATAGAGTAGAAAATGTTTTGGTGGATATAAATAGCAACACTCCCATCACATTTGCGTCTCTCCTGGCAGAAGAAGTGGAGTTCAGAGAAAGTGAAGAGCAAACCTGATACTCTTGAGGAGAGCCAGGCTTCCGTTAAACAAAGTATGTCTGGGGTGTGTAGCAAGGAGTCTGGCTTTGGGAGGAGGCTTTGTGCATTGAGTTGGAAAAAACTAAGCCTTTGGGCACAGAGAAAAGGGATGTGGGGACCATGATTACTCTCCACAGCACAAGCCAGAAACAGGATGAAGAGATCTACGAAGGATAGTTGTTTATTCTTTTTTAGGCCGAAGGGGGAGAGGACAGGATAGTAGCAGTAGTGGGATAGAAGGGAACAGTGGAGGAATTCAAGGTGAGAGGAAGAGGTAGAAAGGAGGCCAGGGTGGATAGGGTAGGTATGTAGGAGAGTAAGGGGAATAGGGCGGCAGGTAGGGGGAAGGGAGTAGGCAGAGAACGGAAGAAGGAGACAGGGAGAGAGAGGGAGGGAGGGAAGGAAGAGATGGGAGAGGACAAGGAGGATACAAGGGGAGAGTAAGGTAGGAGAGGTGAAGGAGAGAGTGGAAGGTAGATGAAGAAAGTAGGTAGCTAGAGGAACACACTTTAGTTGCAGAGGGGAGGAGAGAGGATAGTAAGAGAGCAGAGGGAGAGTAGGTCAGAGACTGAAAAGCCGGAGGAACAGGCAGGGTAGCCTGGGGTGAAACAAGAGGGGTGGTAGGAAAGAGTCGAGGGGGGATAGGTAGCAATAGATGCCTGCAGTGGGAGGATAGGTAGGTAGTGGATATAGAAATTAGGATGGGAGGAAGGAGAGCTGTGGTAGGGGAAACAAGTCTTGCAGGCTAGAGGTGTGAAATAAAAACAGATGAGGGAGCTCAGTAACGTGTAGGAGATGAGCATGCAAGCAGACACAGGTTGGTGAGGGATGGAAATAGCACTTTGGAAAGTTGAGAAAATACAGACACAAATACCAGAGCATAAGGTTAAGTGGTAATCATGCTAGAAAATGCAGTCGATATTAAATAACTACTGTATAACTTTTAAGCAAATATGCAAGCCTGGTTTAAAAATAGCTATTCAAATTGTAATGTCTGAGAAATGATTAATTAAAATATATAAGCAAGTATGATTTAAAATATAGCAACTCAAGTTGTAACACCTAAGAAATAAGTTGAGACATGCCAGGTCTGACTGAAGCGGATACACTACAGGTTGCAGAGGAAGCTAAAAATAAGTACAGTGCAAACAAGACTAGATATAAAATCGTGCAGACAATACATGTAGCAACAAAGCTGGACTGAGTAGAGCACAAGACAAAAAACTGGTAGATCTAACACAAGCAGGCAGGTGAGCATGAGGCAAGTAGGTGCAGAGGGGTGCATAATAGTAAAAGCACAGAAAGAGACTACTGGAGGGGTTTACATTAAGTGACATGGCCGGCCGAACAGCTGACTAGGCTGACTTCATGGAGACTCCTCGATGTCCTTAGCACATTGTCCTTTGCACAGATGGGCTGCTGTGCAGATGGGCCGCTTGGTAAGATGGTAGTGAAATACTGTGAAAAGAGCTTTGATTGGCTGCAGTCGTTGCTGGGGGAGGGTTCGAATGTGGCTCCCAAAAGGAGTTTCCATAGGTCCATGCAGCAAACAGTGGGGGGAAGGGGGCACTGGCTGGCACTGAAGTCCCCTCGCAACCCATTCTGAGGTGTCTGTTGAGCTACAGCCATGAAAATCTGAGAGGTCGAAAGTCTTTGGAAAATTAGTAGTAAAAAAGGTCCCCACTTCCACAGCCCATGATTGGATGCAGTTGTTGCTGGGGGAGGGTTCGAATGTGGCTCCCAGAAGAAGTTTCCACAGGTCCACACAGAGATTGCCTCAGAAGGGGTCACAAGGGGGTTTCAGTGTCAGTCAGTCCTCCCTCCCCCACACCAATCACCAAGTGGACCTGTGGAATTTAAGCACTTTGAAAGTATTTCTACAGAAGATATTTAGGATAGTGGATGGGTAACTATGCATAACCAGTATTTTGTGCCACCAAGGGGTACTGATTCCCTGTGACCTCAAAAGTGAAGCTCGAGAGGTCCGTGAAAATCAGTTCCCTGAGGTGAAACAACACACTGGTTGTGCATAGAGTTGCCCATCTGCTATTCTATGCAGTGTATGGGCATCAATGCCTATTTTGGACACTGCCCTTTATTTCAGTGAACTGGAGGTTGGGGGGGACACTTGAGGGTTGGTGGTAGGCTTATATTACTGACAGTGTGCTGCATATGTTTCTGCAAGTTCAAGTTTGAAAATCAACAACTTCCAGCTTAATTGGGTATGGGGAATCAAGTATGTGGCATCATTCCAAGTACTGCTGCGATAGTGACATCACTACTGCAGCAGAACAACATAATGATGTTACTACTGCAGAAGAATAAGCATACTCCAGGAATGGAATTCCAGGTATAACAGCATTCCTCTATACATTATATATCAGCATGTGCAGTTTTAAACCCCTGTTTGAATGCACAAACTGCAGAAAGCAGATCAGCAGAACTTGGCACTTCAACAACCTCTCAAGAACCGCTCAGAGCCATAGGAGAAGCAGACACTAGACAGAGAGGTGGTGGGTTGCAATAGTTACCAACCCTTTGACACATAGGCCTGGATATTCAAAGGGGTTGTGCATGGCACAACAGGGATGCACCATGCGCAACCCACCAATGATCCCCGGCGTGATATTCAAAGGGGCAAGTTGTGATGCGCAACCTCGAGCGCGCCTGGGGTGCAGTGGTAGTAGTATGCAGCGCAAATGCAGGGGTGTGCCCATGCATATGCGGCATATCCTGATATTCAGCCTGGGATGTGCGGTGCATATGCTGGCACAACCCTGCATTGCGCCACACAGGGGGGCTCAAAGTTGTGCCTGAAAAAACAAGGCACAAGTCCAGGCCACCCACAGGCAGACTGCTGTATTGCATGGTGCAACACAGCAGCCGCCTGCCATGGGTGGCAACCCCCCTGAACACCATACACAAGCACCCTGTCTGCCCTGGTAGTCTAGCTGAACCCCCTCCTGCCCAGTTAGCCCAATGGTGGGCAAAAGTACCCGTACTATCCCTGGTGGGCTAGTGGAATCCCCCTCCCTGCCCATATCCCCGATTGCCATACAGCGGTTTGGGCTAGACACTCTGGTGGTCCAGTAGTTCCCCCTCCCCACCTGTAACCATGATCACCATGTCCTGTACAGGGAAACCCCCCTGGTGGTATAGTGGTTCCCCCCTCCGCGACAATAACTGCGATTGCCTGACAATGAACTGTATAATGCCCTGGTGGGCATTATGACAGCATGTTTCCATGTCTGGGGGATGGCTTCAGTGGCAAAGGAGTGATTTAATAGGTTGGCAAGTGGGGTTGTGATGGCGGGGCAGAGAGGTAGAGGAGTTTGATGTCTAGTCCATCCAGGGATTTACCATTTGAAGGGTTCAAAGTTAGGGCATTTAGGGCATCAATTGGCAAGATATCTTTGAAGGAGAAGGTGTGAGGCATGAGCGGATTCATAGATACTACAGGAGGTACATGTGGAGTGGGGGTGGGCAGAGAACAGAGTAGTGTGGAAGCGAACATGGAGAAGTATATGTTGAAATCAGCAGCAATGGCACTAGGATCCGAGAGGACGGTGTCATTTACACTTAAAGGCGGAGTAGGATTGGCAGCAGGTGGAGAGAAGAGGGAGTGAATGACCTTCCAGAATTTGGATGGACTATTTAAGTTAGATGTGAGGGTGGAGCTAAAGTATTCTACTTTAGCTAGCCAAGTTGCTGTGGTGCATTTATTGCGTAACATGCGGTACTTGGTGAAATCTTAAGAGAGGTGTGATGACTTGTGCGCTCTCCATGCTTTGCCACATGCATTTTGACATGCTATAAGTTCTTGGGTAATCCATGGCAGGTGGTTCCCATGTACCCTAGTGCGACACAGTGGGGTATGAGTTTTCCAGACATTGAGGAATGTGGTTTGGGCCTGCACACCATACTGTACTACACAGGCATGGATCTGTGAATGAACAGCAGACGTTTGGGATGTATAGATGAATTTTTGATGAAATTAACATAAATTACAGTTTGGAATTATACCATATAAAATTTAACTTTGTACAAGAGGGGCAGTATGACTAAAGAAAGAGGGTGGAACTGTAAGAAACAGCACTTTACCCATTTAATTCATGCCAAAATTAATGTAGTGGCATGACTACATAGCTCACAGAATATATTTCCACGATTTATACCTATGAATGCCACTTTTTCTTTAATAATTACTTTCTACAGCTCATTACATATTTTCTGCAGTAAACCTCACTATTCCACAAATCAGACAATTATTCCGCAGAAAGTGCGAATTTCACCAAAGGTGGAATTCCATGAAAATTGTGGAATTCCATGGATGTTTCAGGGAAATGAAATCCACAGTTTTTGCCCACCTATCCAGAACCATGGACCACAACCAAGAACTGGTCTGTTTATGAAAGAATTGCTAGAGTTTAAGGGTCTTTTTCTAATATTTTCTCATCAGCAGAGGCATACCTTCCCTTCCAGCTCTTCTGCAATATCATTTATGAAGACATTAAAGAGCAGTGGTCCCAGTACTGAGTCCTGAGATACCCTGCTGATCACTATCCCTTCCTCAGAGTGAATGCCATGTCCCAGTACCCTGTCACCTGTTCATCAACCAACTTTGTACCCAGTTACCATCTTGTGATCCACCCCAGACTTTCCAGTTTCCCTATGAGCCTCCTATGTGGTATGACGTTGAATGCCTTGCTGTAGTCTAAGTAGGCCATGTCCACTGCTCTACCCTAATCTATTTCCCTTGTCATCCAGTCAAAGAAATCAATTGATTTCATCTGACATGACCTCTCCCCATGAATCTGCACTGGCTCAGGTCTTGTAACCAGATGGATTCAACAAACTCCACTAGCCTTTCCTTTAAAGCATCTCCATTAACTTAGCCCCACTGATGTCAGACTGATCAGCCTATAATTGCCAGCCTCCTGTCTGCTGCCACTTTTACCAAGCAGGACTACATCTGTCCTCCTCCAGTGCCCTGGAATCAAACCTTTTTCCAGGGAGTTGTTGATTAGGACTGTCAGAAGTGCAGCCAGAATCTCACTGAGTTCCCTCAGAACCCTTAGGTGTACCCCATCCGTTCCAATAGTTTTATCTATTTTCAGATTCTTGAGTCCTTTCAGGACTCTTTCCTCTGTGAATGGGCTTGTGCCTATCTCTCTCCCCCCAGTATTCCAACTGTTTTTATGTGGTCCACCCCACTCCCCTTCCACTGTGAAGACTGAGCAGAAATATTTTTTTCAGAATATCTGTTTTTTCCTTATTCTCCTCTGCAGTCTTCCTCTGGTCTTCGTAACCTTACAATCTATTCTTGTTTTCCTCATTGCTTTGTACATAGAAAAGGTCTTGCCCCCTTCATTACCCCTTTTGCTGTCTTTTCAGTTTGTGCCATTGCTTGCCCCTTGTTGCCTTCCCTGCTTCCCTCTTTGCTTTTATTGGTACACCTCCTACCCTTTTCCCTCTGAATCTCTTTGTGCCTTATGAATGCTACCCTTTTAGCATTAAACTTTGCAGTCCTCGAGAACCATAGTGGTCCCTTTTTTTCTCCTGTTTTTGCTCACTTCTTTCGTGCAGTGGTTTACTAACTTTCTCTATGCCATCCCTTAATTTGGCCCACTGTTCCTCCACCTCAATCAGGTACTTACCACTGCTGTGTCATCGCTGAGACAGTCACCTATTTATTTTTAAATCTTCCCTCCTAAAGTCCAGGACCCTTGTTCTTGTGTGGTTTGCCTCTGCTGCCATCCTTATGTTAAACTACACTGTACGGTGATCGCTTGTCCCCAGATGGCATCCCACCATGAAGTCAGCAATACTGTCCCTGTTTGTGAGAACTGGGTCCAGTGTTGCCCCATCATGAGTGGGCTCCACAACTATTTGCCTGAGAAACACTCCATGCAGGATTAAGGTCTTGTTAAACTAATCTCATAGATTTCTTTGACTGGGTAACCAGAGTGGTGGACCGAGGGGGAGCAGTTGATGTTGCCTACCTTGATTTCAGCAAAGCTTTCAACACTGTTCCACACAGAAGATTTATTAATAAGCTGGGTAGACTCAGGGTGGGTCAGAAGTTGGTCAACTGGGTGGCAAACTGGCTGACAGGCAGAAAACAGAGAGTGGTGGTAAACAGTATACAGTCAGTAGAGATGCAAGTCACAAGTGGGGTACCTCAGGAATCTCTCCTGGGGCCAGTCCTCCTCAATATCTTCATCAGTGACATTGCAAATGGACTGAAGGGTAAGGATTTTCTGTTTGCAGATGACACAAAGATCTGCAACAGAGCAGATGATCCAGATGGGGTGGGCAGAATGAGAAGAGATCTGGATAAACTGGCAAAATGGTCAGAAGAGTGGCAACTGGGGTTTAATGCAAAGAACTGCAAGATCATGCACATAGGGAAGAGAAACCCTGAAGCCACCTGTAGGTCGGGAAGGGAGTTGCTGGCAGTCACAAGAGGAGAAAGAGACTTGGGCATCATCATCACAGATGACTTGAAATCATCCAAGCAGACCACTAAAGCAGTAGGTAAGACTATGGGGATGTTGGGTTGTATTAGTAGGGGTATCACAAGATGTAAGAGGGAGATAATAACCCCTCTTTACAAGACACTGGTTAGGCCCCATCTGGAGTACTGTCATGCAGTACTGGAGGCCATACCTTCACAAGGACATTAAGTAAATTGAGGCAGTCCAGAGAAGGGCAACCAAAATGGTGCAGGGACATATCAGAAAACATATGAGGACAGATTAACGGAACTCAATATGTATACCCTGGAGCAAAGGAGGGAGCGAGGTGATATGATTGAAACATTCAAACACCTTAAGGGCATTAACAAGGTGAAAGAGTCTAACATGTTTCAATATAAGAAAAATAGCAGGACAAGAGGACACAGCATGAGATTAGAGGGAGGCTGATTTAGCGGTATGTGAGGAAGTTCTTTTTCACAGAAAGGGTGGTGGATGCATGGAAAGGCCTACCTCAAGAAGTGGTGGATATGAATACAGTGCAGGGCTTCAAACAGGAATGGGAGGGAGCCATACAGACAAGTATGAATAGATAGGCCATTGAAAGAGCAAAGGCCGATGGCACATTCATAAGTTAGAAAAAGAAATGGGCAGACTAGATGGGCTTTGCGGTCCTTATCTGCCGTCAACTTCTATGTATGTTTCAGGAGGTCTAGGATGTCCCTGCTTCTAGCTGAGGCCACAGTTGAGAGGCTTTAATCTACATCCAGCAGATTGAAGTCCCCCCACCAGCAGCAGTCCCCTTTTCTGCCATTTTGCTGATGACTTCCCCCGTTGCCTTATCTAGTTTGTTGTCTTGCATTGGGGTCTGTGTATCACCCCAGTATGACTGGTGGCTCAAAGGGTGACCTACAGTACCTCCATCCCATCGTTTCTCTCTGGCTGCTTTGCATTTTGATTGCCTTTAACACCCTCCCATACATACAGCTCAACCCTCCCTCTCCTTCATGAAATGTGTGTAGCTTGGTATGGCCATGTCCCTGTCATGGCTACCTGTGCACCATGACTTAATAATGACCACAATGTTCAGGTCTGCCTCGGCCATAATGGCTTCTAGGTCTTAAATGCTATTTCCAAGACTCTTTGCATGTGTACACATGGCCCTCTACACCTTGCTCCCACTCTGACTGCAACCCTTTTGGAGGCAGGCAGTATAGTGCAGTGGTTTAAGGCTCTGAACTCCAAATCTGGAGACCTGGGTTTGAATCCCACAGCCACCACTTGCATACTGTGTGACTCTGAGCAAGTCACTTAACTTCCCAGTGCTCCCAGGTCACACCTGTAAACAAGTTTCGCTTAGTGTGCTACTCCTGGTTAAACAATTGGATAAAAAAAACAACAACACAAAAACTTCCTCCCCTTTTGCCCCACCTCATTTGTGCAACGTTTGTTGCTGTCCTCACATCTCTGCTTCTCTGCTGTTCCTATTATCCTGCTCCCTTGGGGAATTTCTCCCCCTCTTCAAACTGCTTCAGTCTGTGGGGGGGGGGAGGGGAAGCAGTTTATGCCTCCCTCTGTCTTTCTGCCAACCATTTCAGCTACTTTAAATGTTCATCAGAGTAACATTTAAACCATAGGATTCATGACTGGTTGTCGACAAAAATTTTGTTGAATGATCATACAGCGAAACCAGCAGGTTGACCACATTTTGCAGTCAGCTGCTGGTTTCGGACAGAAAACAGTGTATTCTTTGGGGGCTATGCCCCCAAACTCCCCATGCAGTGGGCTGCGCCCCTGCACCCCACCCACTAAGGATTCTCAACTCTGAGTTGGAACTGATTTGGGGGGGTGCAGGACCCCCAACAGACAGTGCCCGGTTCCAGCTGGTTCCCTACAGCAACATGGTGCTGTAGTGTCTGTAGGGGACCTCGCTGTTGAAAAGTCCCTGAACATGCACTATATCTAAACCATCTGCTGTTAACTGCAGTTACCTCCCAAACAGATGCAGGCCATCATCTCTGTATGGGCCCTCATACCTCTAGGTTGGTCAGTAGTCTCCAATGTAGCCAAACATTCTTCTCTGCACAATTCTGTCACCTATGAGTTGAAGCTTCTGGTGAGAAGTACTCTATCCTTCCCTCATCCACAGACAGGCAGACCTTGGCAAAGCCACCATGCATGCCACTTGCCTTAGGCCCCTCTCCAGTTCCCTGAACTCTTCCTCCACAGTCCCAGCCCCGTCCCTTGCTAAGTCATTAGTCCCCAGGTGGAAAATGACATCTAGCTTCCTGCCCCTGCCCTGCCACCTTAGTGAATATTAGGATACACTGGCTGCCCCTCTGAGCTGTGGTGCCGGGTAGGCACCTTACCTCCCTCCCATCCCACCTTCCTGATCACAAATCTACCCCCTCCTGACAGTCAAGTTCACCACCAGAAGCTGCTTCTTCCTCTGCTAGGATCATTTACCTCCCACCTTGGGGCCACCCCTAAGGAGGATGCCCACACCCTCCCTTGCCATTACTTCAGGTGCCTTCTCCCAGTAGTCCCATGTCATCAAAATGGCAAAGGAATTCTGTAGTGGTACAGGCTAAGGACTATGTCCGTGATCTGTCATCCCCACCATACCAGAGCCCACTATAGTCCATCTGGACCTTCATCTCCTAGGCAACCTCTTAGGAAATGGTGTTATACTCAGTGACCCCTGAGTGCACCTCTCAGCAGTTCCATCCCAAAAGAATGGTGAAGGAATTTCATAATAGCCCAGGCTAAGTAATGTACCCCTGATATGCCACCCCCACCCTACTGTAATCCACCATGGTCCATCTGGCCCTCTGTCTCCTAGGAAACCTCTAGGACAATGGCTCAGTGATCCTTGAGTGGGGGAAGAGGTCCTCTGGATCCTGTCCAGCTCAGCCTCAGCTTAGCCCAGAGAAATGCATACAGATGGGGCAGCACCTCAGTTTGCAGAATGTCACCTGGGAAAATTGCAGATCTACATCCATTGCACTGTACCACTACCATAATTGACTTTATGTATTGCTATCTACTACTATAAACTATACCATGCCTCTATTTCCTCCTTTCTATGTTATATTCTTTCCTACCTACACATTCTATCTTATATTTACTTTATCACCCTACCCAAGACAGGGTGTGTTTCTTGCCTTTCCCTTTTTCCCTTTGCTTTCTCCTTTACTTGCTTGGCTTAATCAAACCTTCTACTCCTCTGCCTCTTTTTTTCTTACATTTTAATTAGCCCTCCACTTTATACCTTTCTTGGTCAGTTTTTGCACCCTACCCAATATAGGCTATCTCTCTTATTCTCACCTGTAGCAGCTACCTGCCTCTTGCCTCCCCCACAGATTCTTTCTACCCCACCACCTGCAGTTCCATATACGGGGAACAGTAAGCTACCAAGTACCCTACTTTACATTGTTATTCTAGCAGAACACCAGCTTACCTACTGTCACCTAGAGATGCCTGCCTATGCCTAAAACACCAGAAACCTGTTCCACTCATATGCTGGGACATGAGCATGATGGAACACACTAGGAAAGGGAGTTTTTTTTTTACAGTGTTCTTGTTAGAAGGCACTGAGCCTCTGGCAACTCCCCCTCCCCCACAATTGCACATCCAATTCACTCTTCTCAGCTCTAAGATTAATCTCCTGAGCTAATTTTCCCCACATCACCTGTTACAATTTTCAAGATATGTGCACCAAACACCACACAATGATCTCTTTTTGCAACCCTCTTACACTGCTACTTTCAGTATGGAGAGAAAAAAATATATACCTCTAAGTTAAAGCTGGATGTTTACTCTCCTGTCTGTCAGCAAATTCTGCATTTATTTTTTTCTGTTGTAGCTTGGCTTTGAAGTTGTCCTTATTCTTTGGCTGTATGTTTCCTCAGAGATCAGCAAGACTATCTTTATTGTTTGTATGACAGTCAGTTTGGCAGGGGACATTTTGGCAGGGGACATGTGTTGTTTGTTTTGTTTCTTATCTTTAAAGGATGACTGGAAACCATATTAGGCCTAAAAACCCTTTGTTAACCAGGACAGGGATTTGAACAATCATTAAACATTAAATACAACTTTTATTCTCTTTAGAAAAATTATATTTTCCAAGGAAGACATTAAATTAAAGATGATACCCTATAACTGTTTAAATGTCAAGCTGTAACAGATGTGACACTCAAGACTTTGTTTTTTACTGTTTTCTTTGCAAGATATTTTAAGTCATCTGAGAAATGAGATTACAGTTTCTTGCAAATCTGCTGTCCCTGGGAGAACAAGTGGGCATGGGTAGCAAAATTCTTTTGGTCTAAAAGGCCCTTTGCTTTGGGTAAACTTCAAAGGGCTGTATCCTTTTCATAATAAAAAAGACACGTTTTGAATTGAAACAGGGCTGAGGCAGATTAAGACATTTCCAGCTGTGTCAGATGCCCAGGATAACAGTGCAAGTTGAGGAAAATATCGACGAATACACAAATCTAGGTTGGATCAGTCTGAGAAAAAGGTGTTCCCCAGAAATCAAAAGAAGAGACAGTATGTGATTTCAGAGGGGCCTATCCAGTTATACAAGAGTAGTGGGCTGGCCAGTCAAAGTTATTTCTTTTTGTGTGTTTGCAATGAAAATTCAGTTGTACTAGGATTCTCAACTAGTAACATCACACGTTTCTGTCCACCATAACTCACCAGTTCCCAGTTGGAGGTAAGCTTCTTCTACTCTACTTAAAGAGTCAGATAGCTTTAAGTTTTTCCTGTTCGAGTTCCATCTTTTTGAAATGTGTTTATACAGTATTTATCTCTGCTGAAATATTGTATTCCCCATAGTCTTTAATGTATATTATCCTGTAACGCATGAAAATTCATGAAGTATTGAATGTTATTTTTATATACTTCATGCTTTCTGTGACTGAGTCATTTCAGATGCAGATAACCAGGGTAAACTGGGAAGTTTGTGATCTGTTTTTCCAAGTGGACAGGGAACAGAGGTACTATCTCTAAAACAAAGTTCTCAGCAGTGACAAACTGTTTGAGCAATGGCTCTACTGGGATTCAGAGTAGAGGTTCCCCATATGTGACCAAGGTGTTCCACCAACTGTAGGCTTCAGGGCTGACAGTTGAGGCAGAGAAGTGCCAAAAAGGGATGTCAGAGGTGCCATACTTTGCACATGGGTAAGGGAGTGGGTACACCCAGCCTATCACAAAATGTCACAGTATGGGGCAGATCAGAAAGTCAGGCAGTGGCATGGTATAGTGCGACCAGTCCTTTGGAGGCAAATTACAATCCCTTCCCTTCCTTTGGAGGTATTTAACAAAAATTGTCAAGCATCCTTATGGAACTCTCAGTGAGGTAAGGGAGCACCCTATTTCTAGTTTGTTAAAAGAAAAATTACCAAAAAAGATTCTGTTTAAGTCATATGGGAAATGAGATTACAGTTTCTTGCAAATCTGCTGTCCCTGGAGAACAAGTGAATACTAGGTACTGTACTAGGGTATTAGGACCAGCAGGAGGTTCAATGCCCATTAAAGCAAGTCCCCAATGCTAGCAGGCATTAATAACCCTCCCTCCTTCCCCAGTAGGTATTTGTCCTATCCATTATTAAATGTCAAAAAGCTTATTGCCTATACAATGTAACTCAGAGGGCAATTCCACAGTGGAATTATCCCTTGGCTATAGAAGGCTCTTCTCAGGTTAGTTCTAGGTAGTGATGCAGCAAATTTAAATTCCGCTGGTGAAGTGAACTTGAAATGGGCACTTCACATTGCCACTCCACTATGTGGAGTGGGCAATGTAAAATGCTCACTTTGCCTTGTCATTACCACTTTGCATTATAGCAGAATGGTAATGTGAAGTAAGGCAAAGCCATTGTTTTAAAGGGACTTTGCGTTCCTCATTATGATTCTAAGTGATCCACTTCACATTCCAGATTTGGTAGCCTCCTCACACATCACATAGCTTACAGTACTGTAAGTCACATGCTCTTTAGTCAGGCAGGAAGGCAATGCCATGTCAAGGAGATAGTTTCACTTTCTCCTGTGCAGAAGGAGAGAGAGGAGTGTGTTGTTTTGTGACTGTGAGACAGCCTGAGACATGGAAATCAGAGCGAGGAGGAGATTTAAACTTTGAATTAGACCCAACAGCTTTTTTAAAAGCTACATTTTTTGTCTTTTCTGTACTCTTTTTTTACTTCGTTTGTTTTTTCTGTAAATTTATTTTTTCTTACCTTTATAAGTAGTTAGTTGTTTGTCTGTGTCTGTGTGACTGTGTGTGTTGTGTGACAGTGTGAGTGTTTTCTGTCAAGTTGAGTAGTCATTGCTCAGACTGAGGGAGCACAGTAGGAGAGATAGACCAGGGAGAGGGAATGTGTGGGGTGGGGTCAGTTCTAGGAGAGTGTGGTAGGCATTGCACCATGCACATGCATGAGGGGCATGGCCACTGGTTTCTGTTGGACTGATCCAAAATTTTGAGTGCCCCCCTGGAAGCAGAACCAGCACCTCCTCCTGACTCTGAGGCAGTTGAACCACCACCTCCACCACCATATGCAGCACCAGCTCCAGCATCAGGTCCTCTGGAGCAGGATGTACCTGTGCCCCTGGGCCCAGGTGTGGATCCCATTTCTGTTGAGCATCATGACTAGCCAGCTGCCAGTGCATCTGGCCCTCCCCTGCCTGTACCTGGTTCTCTCACACCTCCATTGTTTGGGAGTTTTTTGACTGTGTTGGGGGGACAGCAGCATGATCCAGTGCTGCGTATGTCAGGTGGAGGTGTGCCATGGCCCCCGGGGTACTCGCCTGGGGACTGGGGGCCAGTGCACCCATGCTCTGAACCAGCACCAGTTGGAGTGGCAGGCTGCCACAGAATGAGCCAGGCCTGCACCTGCTGGCCCTTCTGTGGCAGAGGGTGCAGCTGTGCGTGGCAGTGGCCCTAAGAAGAGGAGGGCCAGAGCAGCACCTGCTGCTCCACCAGCACCCCCTCACCACCACCAGCAGCTGAGCCTGTGGAATGTGTGGACCCCAGAGAACTGCCTGTAATGCAGTCTGACCTGGAAGTTCTGTGGAGACCTGTCGAGGAGAACAATGAGAGGGTGAGTGCTGTCCAGCAGTGGTTGGATCACATAGAGGGACATCAGTTACAAATTATGTCCATGCTGGAACTGCTGCTGGACCACCAGGGTATCCCACATTAATTTTTTTCCCCTCACACCATGTGCCACCCCCACACCTTCCCTGCTGTGTTATAAAATGTATTCCTCCACCATCCCTGACCCTTGTATGTAATTATTCCCTTTTTTATTGTCTTCCATTTGCATGACTCTTTGTATTCTGGCCCCTCTTCCTTCTGTTAAGTGTGATTGTGTGTGTGTGTGTGTGTGTGTGTGTGTGTGTGTGTGATGTGCGTGGGCACTGTTTTGGTGCCTTATTAATGTTTACTTTCTGTCACGGACTGTTTGTGGAAAAGCAGGACTGAGCAGTGCAAGTATACTGTGTTAAACTGCATGTGTGCAGTCAGTCTTCTTTCCTCTGTGTGTGTGTGTGTATGTACTGCAGACACTGTCCAGCATCTTGCAAACATATATATGCTGATTGCTGTGTTTATGGTATAAAGAATGAAGATAAGAATATATAATGTATATTTTATTTGATAGGAGATCATAGTAACAAAAAATCCTGCTTTTCAACAAACTGTATCCAACAGACATGAAGTATTGCTGATGCACCCAAAATATTTCATGATGTACAGACATTATAACGTCAGAAAATATATAAGGTGCAGTTCACTGCCACCACACTGTACTACCACATTCCTTCTTTTCATTATTTGTTCTGGAATATGTATTTCTAGTTTAGACTGGCAGTGTCAGTTTTGCAGCAAGTTGGAGAACATCATAACATGACATGGTGCCAGTGGTAGCACAGTGTGGTGGCAGTGGACTGCAGGACCTGTTATATATTCTGACCTGAACATGTCTGTACACCATAAAATATTTTGGGTGCTTAAGCAATATTTTATGTCTGTTGGGTATGGTTTGTTTAAAAGCATGATTTTTTGTGCTATTATCTCTGCAAAGTCATGCTTGCACTGTGTCTGTGTGAGCGACTGAGGTGCACACTGGCCCAAGACCTCTGAAAACATATCATATCACTTTGTCTGCTGCCATTGAGGGTACAAATAAAATACACAATATATATTCTTATCTTTATTCTTTATACCATAAACACTGCAACAAGTCAGCAACAGCATATATATATATATATATATATATATATATATATATATATACATGTTTGCAACTTACAAGAAGCTGGACAGTGTCTGCACACACAGGAAAGAAGACAGACTGCACACATGTAGTTTAGCACAGTATAATTGCACTGCTCAGTCCTGCTTTTTGACAAATACTTCACGATAGCATGACAGAAAGTAAACATTATTGAGGCTCCAAAAATATTTGCCAGACTCACCATAATTCCCAATCCCAAAATGCAACTGTCTTGTGTACAGAAAATTCCCCAGTACTGAAGAAGTGAAATTGTAGCGTAACAAGAATTGCAAAGTCTCCCAGAATTAATGGCACAGTCAACCATGTGTGTGGTACTCACACATAGGCCCCAGAATTATTGTGCATCCCCAAAATGCAATTGTCTTGTGCCCAGAAAATTCACAAGTGCTGATGAAGTGAAATGAGAGTGTAACATGAAATGCAAAGTGTCCCAGAATTAATGGTGCACTCAGTCATGCACACAGTACTCACACACAGTCCCCAGAATTATTGTGCATCCCCAAAATGCAAATGTCTTGGGTCCAGAAAATTCACAAGTGCTGCTGCTGCTGTTGCACTTACATGTAGTGCTGCTGTGTGTATTAACCTTACTGTGATGATGATGATGTTATGATGCACAGTGCCTTGCCAAACCGTGGTGAAGGAGGGATACCATGACATGAATGACCATTCAGTATTCCATCACAAATGATGACAGTGATAGAACTGTTGCTTGTCCAAAGTGTGCTGCGCTGCGATCACCTGAACCAGAGGGGAACGGTGCCCTTTGTGTGTACACTAATAGTAGCCTTGGTGAGTTTTTTTTTTATATATGTATACACACACATATGTATTTTCTTGGTGGCGGGTTGACATATATATACATGTACTCATTGTATTGTTTTGTATCACAGGTCACATACTGTTGGTGTGCACATTCCCATGCTTGATGAGAAATTTTGGTGGTGGAATTGGAAATGGAATACTGTCAGACCAATGAAGGTAAGTATATTTTTTTGGGTGGGGGCATATTTGCAAGTAGATCTCATTAATGGTTTATTATTTGGTTACTTCTTCTCAGATTTTATCTGCATCCTTCTCCAGTCCGGCACCCAGCTCCCCACAAACATATATAATAGTAGATCTGCTCTACTGTTGAGGGACATTAAAAATTCTATGCACTTCCCTCTGGTTAAAAAGTTATAGCACCCCAAAGTTGCACCCCCATGAAAACAAAGCCTTGTCTGACATGCCTCCTTTTGTTATGTCAGAAAATGAAGGCTGCTTGTGTGTGCTCCATAGATCTATAATGATGCCATTTGTCAATGACGTTTAGTACTATTTAGAGTTGCCGCTTGGAACAATGAAAATGACTGCTCCAGTAAACAGGGACTGTTACTCCAGCAGCTGCTTTGATATTTCTACATGGCACCTCTAAATAGCACTAAACACCACAGACATATCGCATACATACAGGTTAATGACTTGCACCCTCAGTATTCATTTTCTGAAATCACCAAAGGAGGAGTGTCAGACAAGGCTTCATTTTTATGAGGGTGCAACTTTGGGGTGCTACAACTTTGTAACCAGAGGGAAGTGCAAGGAATTTTTAATGCCCCTCAACAGTAGAGCAGATCTACTATTATATCTGTTTGAGGGGAGCTGGGTGCCTGCCAGTAGGTACATGCTCTTTAAGTTCATGTGACACTGTATGATTGGGTGAGCACTTCAGCTTATGCACAAAAACACTCTGTAACGTGGGCTGGCTTACATGTTTTACAAGGGGTGTGATGAAAAATGGTTCTGCTCTGTGAATGGCGGGGGTGGAGTGCAGACATGTGATGAAGACGGTTGCACAGGTGATGATGACAAACCTGCAAATGCAGTTATTTTCCCAGATTTACCAACTGAGGTTGATGTACCACTTGCACTAGACATACTGCATTCACCACTGCCACCACCACCAAAACCGCTGCTCTCACCACCACTGGACAACATTTCAAAATCATTATGCTTCTCCACCTCATCATGCCTGTAGTAATCCTCTGTTCTTAGTTCATCACTACTGCACACATTTAATTTCCTACTTAATTTTACAGTCATGGAAGGGGATAACATGCTCGTTATGGTTGGTGATGTGGGTGAATGCCCCACTGTGGTATTAGCTGCCATATTGTGCTGGGTCCACAGTGCCATGTGCCTTTTCTTAAGATGTGTATGCTGTGCCCTGTGCCCAGATGGCTCCCCCCTTTTACCTCGACTCACACGCACATGACAAACCTGGCAGATTGCAACTGTCTCATCATTTGCATCTAGTTTTAACATGTTCCTGATGCTGCTTACTGGACTCCGTAGTTATAAGCCATGAATTGGGGGTGTGTGCTAAATGATTTTTCAGGCAGGACACACTTGGATTGCAACTGCCCTCCACAACTACCTATCATTATTACTGGGTCATCTTCACCACCATCAACTGAAACTGGTAAATCACAACTTTTTACAGGGGAGGTTAATGCAAACAGACCCAGACACAGCCACCTTGAATTTATTTTTCTTTGGTTCCCAACTGGGGTCACTTACATCATCATCATCATATTCATCAACATCACCCATATCCACATTTTCTACTTGGATGCTGGAATGTGGACTGCATGTTGCAACCACAGCAACATCCTCACCATCAGCACCATCATTACCTGATATTTTTTCACCACACTGTGAATCACTGCATGGCAAATGTGTGACCTGAACTGCGGTGGAAGAAATGTCACATTGTATGCTATTGTTGACATGATGATCAGAATCCTTATGTTCAGTTACTGGGATGTTACTGGGGAGTATAATAATTAATAATTATAATTGTATTTGTATAGCATCTTTCAAAATATCAAGGTGCTGAACAATTTTAAAAACGAGTTCAAAAACTCTAAATAAAAATCATAAAAACATCCATAAAAAATCAACATATCGTCATAGTAGCAAATTTATAGTAAAATCCACACATAATCAAATAACTTAGTTATCTAAGAAGGCCATATTCCATAAGTGCATTTTTAAATCTTTCTTAAATGACTCCACAGAGGTGCACTGCCATAACTGACATGGTAGAGAGTTCCAAAGAGTGGGTGTGGCGTACGAAAATGCTCCGCTACCAGAAGATTTTAGGCTTACTCTTGAAATCTCTAACAACCCCATGTCAGCCGAGCAGAGTGATCGGTCAGGGCAGTAGGGAACCAGGAGGTCTTTCAGATATGAAAGTCAGTAAAATGACTTTAAAGGTGATCCACCACTGTATGGGAAGCCAGTGCAGTTTGCACAGCACGGGAGTAATGTGACAGGACCTACTTGTCCCAGTCAACACCTGGGCTGCAGCATTCTGCACCAGCTGTAGGCGATTGATTTCAACCCCAGAAAGCCCAAAGTAAAGGGTGTTGCAGTAGTCCAAGTGCGAAGATACAAGCGTGGACCAATGTTGGCAGGAGTCAGACGGAACAAGGTGCTTAACCCTGGCAATGTTCCTAAGGTGATAAAGGAAATGGACAGCTGCTGACACCTGAGATTTAAGGGTCAGCCTGTCGTCAAGAA
Organism: Neoceratodus forsteri; assembly: GCA_016271365.2. NCBI lineage: Eukaryota > Metazoa > Chordata > Ceratodontiformes > Ceratodontidae > Neoceratodus > Neoceratodus forsteri. The sequence goes on from CM028135.1 coordinate 374,267,471, forward strand.
TAAACCCAAGGTTACGCACCCGTTCTAAGGATGGGAGAGACACACCACCAAGGAAAATTCCAGATGGTGCATCAGTACATGGCCTCGCAATTTGACCACCTGGGTCCACGACCAGAACCTCTGTTTTCTCCAAGTTCAGCTTTAGCCAGCTAGAATCCATCCAGTTTTGGATCTTCCCCAGACAGTTGTTAAACACCAAGAGAGCTCCATCCTGATCGGGTGCAAAAGACAGATATAGCTGGGTATCATCTGCATAGCAGTGAAACCTCAGCCCATATTGTCTAATGATACCTCCGAGGGGCAGCATATACACTGCAAACAACATGGGTGACAGCACAGATCCCTGAGGCACTCCACACAACAAAGAAATTGGGTCAGAGGAAAAAATCCCCGATGCAACTCTTTGTGATCTCCCGGTGAGGAATGATGTGAACCATTTAAGAACAGTCCCAGACATTCCAAAAATTTGCCTCAGGAGAGCTAATAACACCATGTGGTCCACAGTGTCAAAAGCCGCAGAGAGATCAAGAAGAACAAGAATGGAACGTCTCTTCTGATCCCTCGCCATCAAAAGGTCATTTAACACCCGAACCAGCACAGTCTCAGTGCTGTGTCTTTTCCAGAAGCCAGACTGGAAGGATTTGTAGACATTATGGATGGTTAAATGGTCATCCAGTTGGACAGCTACGACCTTTCTAAATAACCTTCCCAATAAAGGGAAGGTTAGAGATAGGTCGGTAGTTTAAAAAACAGTCTGGGTCCAGAGAAGCTTTCTTCAATAGAGGAGTCACCACTGCCTCTTTCAGAGAGCAAGGAAATTCACCTGACTCCAAGGAGCACCAGACTATTTGTGCCAGGACCGGACTGATGATATCAGAACAGCCCAAAATAAGGGGAGTCGGTCCGGGATCCAAACTGCAACTTGTAGGATGCATAATATGGACGATCCTCATAATGTCCACAAACTCAAGTCAATGAAAGAAACTCCAGGAGAACTGGGGCACTGTGATCCCATTCTGTCTAACAGCATCACCCTTAGAGGTTGCCGGACACAGGTTCGCCCTGATGTCGGCCACTTTAGTTGCAAAGCATAGAGCGAGCTCATCGCACTCTACTTGCGAAAAAGCTTTCCGAACTTGCAGGCAGGCTGGGTTGCACAGTCTGTCTACCGTTCGGAACAGCTGAGCCGGTTGATTCTGAGCAAGTGCAATCTCTCTGGACAGGAATTCTGCCTTCTTATGGGTGATTGCAGATTGATAGCTAACATAATGTTCTATCAATCTAGAGTGGTCGGCATCAAGGGCGGACCTGTGCCAGCAACGCTCTAACCTTCGCCCCTGTCTCCGCATCTCCCTCAGGGTCCCGTCAAACCATGGTAATCTGGGGTGAAGGGATAGGGGGCGCTCACAAACAGGAGCAGTAGAATCCAGGGCTGTTGTGATGGCCTTATCATAGGCCAACACCAACGCTTCTGGACTACTGCTCACAGACACGAAGGATGATAGGTCAAGGACCGCCGCTAGACCTTGTGAAGTAACACTTCATAATGGGTGGTACCTGATCATCTCCACAGGGGCTGGTCTTCTCAGGGGGGTGAAAAAATTGAACCTCACGGTGTAGTGATAAGACCAGGCGACTGGTTCCACCCCCATGTCAGATGCGTCGATCCCTAGAAGGAAAACTAAGTCTAAAGAGTGTCCAGATTTATGTGTAGCAGTGGAAACCACCTGTGTGAGGCCCAAAGAAGACATCAATTGGAGGAAGTGATTACCAAAATTAGAGAGTTTATCGTCGACCCAGGTGTTAAAATCACCCAGAACCATCAATCTGGGTGACTCAAATGACATGTCGACGAGGAAGTCTGCTACTTCCTGTAAGAAACGTTTCCCATCTCCGGGTGGACGGTAGATGAGCATGATTCGAACACCTCCACCTGCTATGACTGTACACTCAAAGGATCCAGCCTCACCTACTACTACATTCGTGAGACCCAATTCAGTCTTGAAACAGACTGCAACCCCCTCGCCCCTGCAGTCCAATCTCGGGTGGTATATCACCGAGTACCCAGCTGGAGTCATGGCCTCCAATATCGGGCCTGAATTTTCATCCAGCCAGTCTCGGTGATGCAAGCCAGGTCAGCCGAGCCAACAAGATCGGCAATAATGGCGGTCTTATTCCTAACAGACCTGGCATTGCATAACACCATCCGAGTTGGACAAACTTCTGGGGTTGTCGAGCCTGTCTGCCTACTGTAATCAGTAGTGCCCTTGGGTATGGGTACCAGACAAGGTAAACCTCGATCTGGATTCCATTTCACCCCAGGGCACCTTCTGGACCTGACTACCCTGATACGGTGAGCCCGCTCGTTCAACCTCCCCTGTTCGTCAACCCTCCCCCCCCCACGAACAATACCCAGCACTCTACAGTGCTGGTACATTTCAAATTGAAGAGGAGGAGTAACGAAGGGGCGGAGGGTGCGAAGAGAGGAGGATGAATAGCGCACCGCAGTGGGGACAAAAGGCCAGCACATGTCGTTATGACATCATCTACACTGCCACTCACTGGCACTCCTTAACACTCCACTATATTTTTGGACACAGTAAAGTAGTCAGAAGTGGAACTTGAGGCAACAATACTCATACCACCACAAGCAACTGCACTAACACCACCAGCTGGGACAACATCTTCTCCTCCAACTATGAGTGAAGCTACTGATTGTACTGTAAAAAACAATGAAGGAGAAATACCTTTCCTCACATCAGCAATGAACCTCTGCAACTGCGTACTACCATGCCCACAGTCTTACCACTGACAGCAGTGCCATGGTGAGAAACAGCTTTGCTTGCATGTCTCTTTGTGGGCATTTTGGGGGATCAACAAGAATATTCTAAACAAATATAGATTTTGGAATGTTCACTCTGGGTGGGGGCCAGGGGGTGGGGGTACGGTGGATGTGAAGCAAAACAAACTGTGGCTTCAACAACAGATACAGATGCAAAGTCACAACAAGTTCAATAACACCTTAACTAATCAGTGGTGCTGAAGTCACAAACAATCCAATCTGGAAAATAATTCCTTTTGCCAGTGGGGTTGGGGGAGCACTGACCGTAGATTATGGCAATGCAAAACCAAGAAAAGATACCACAATGGCAGTACAAAATCATGCAGCTGCAGTGGATAGCAGGTTCACACTGCTTCACCTGCAATTACACTGTGGCACTATAAAAGCTGTATTATTTGATGTCACGCACAGCACACACACTCACACACTTTGTCTACAAGTAATGCATAGCAAATTGAAAACTTCAGTAATGTACCACGTATTTTAAACAACCTGAAATTATGCACTGCTGCACCAGATCCACAACACACAATCAGCAAAAAAAATTCAACAATTACTGAAAATATTACTGTGTGTACATTAACACAGTCAGTTATAAAACAAAAATATAACAAAAAAACAAAGAACTTCCTATTTCTCCAACTTAAATCTACCTACATCACAGATATGCCCCTCCCCCAAAGCACACTTTCACTGTCTCTTAGTACACAGACTCAGTGTTGTACATTAACATTCAAAATCCAAACACAAACAATAAATACTCGATTATATGAGCACAGGAGAGCTTCCTACAATTCATGAACTAAAGTTTGAGTGAAAAAAATTACTCAAAAAGTTTTTTTTGACAGCTTTTAGAAGGTTTGAATTACAGAGCACTCTCAGAGCAGACTGTCTCCTACAGCTTCCTATAAACACTACCCTGAACTGAGGCTGTGCAGAACGATCTTGAGCCCATGTGACCTGAAATCCCATGAATCACTGTAAAATTCACCTTTAGAGCTTGCAAACAAGGCTAAGAGAGGTAAAGTACATTGTTTTCAATGTACTGCACCTTAAAATTGGTGGAGTAGTGGTTTCGGGAAGGCCGAGTAACGAGAAGTCATTGCTTTCAATGGACTTCTCATTGGCTTTGCGTTGCAGAATACTTCGCAAATTCACCTTCACTCCGCAAAGTGCTTCACGGAGCGAATTGAGCCCACTTCACCCACCACTAGTTCTAGGATATGTAAGATTGATTTGCTTTTTATGACTTCTTAGTCCATCCAATTTACACATGGTTGTCAGACCGAGACTTTGCGACAAATCCTTGTCCTTTGAAATCCTAAACATTTGCAGTTAATCTTCCCTAAACCGTCTCTTTTCCAAACGGTATAGGCCCAGGATCTTAAGCCTATTCTTGTATGTTTTGGCTCCCAACCCTTCCACAAGTTTCATCACTCTGTGTTGCACTGTCTCAACCCCATCAATATCTCTTCTTAAATGTGCACTCCAGAGAGTGGTACAGCAATCCAAGTGTGGCCTTACAAATGCATGATACAATGGCAAAATACAGGCCGGCTCATCGGCGCAGCGTGATTGGATTTCCGCTTGCGGCGGGCGACCCGGTTGAGAGCGGACCGAGTCGTCGGAGGGCCGGGCCGGGGAGAAGGATCGAGCGTCCGTGGGACTGCTCTCCTTCTCCAGGGAGGGATGGGGTAGCATCCGGGCGATGGGGACTCCTAACGAGGCCAGGAGCACCACATGCCACCGTCAAAAGATTGTAGGAGGCGGGCGGACGCTGGGCGTCATTGCGACCCCGCCTCCCCGGAAGAAGGGAAAATGGGCGGCTGCGGCCACCCTCCATAAACCGCCCGCGGCTTTGATTATCCCCCCAGGCCAGTCCCTCCGACCAATTCACGGTCTCTGCGGATGTCTCGCCCTCTCCATCCGCAGCTCCCACCGGTGGGGGTAAGCCACGGGCACGGGAGGACCCGAGGCCGATGTGGGGGGGTTGAAGCCGTCGGCCCGTGACCGGGCTGAACATTGGGTGGTCGGCAGCTAGGAAGGTGAAAAATCCAAATTTAAAAAAACAATGGCAAAATACAAGCTCTGTTCCTTGTTAGAAATGCTTTTTTATACATCCAGTTATTCTATTTGATTTACTTATGATTTCCTTGCAGTGAGTGTTGAATGACAAATCATTGCTAATGTATATACCCAAATCTTTTTCCTTGTCAGCATTCTTCAGGCTATTCCCAATTAGAGTATATACATGCCCAATATTATCCCTTTCCAAAATGCATCACTGTACAATTCTTCAGGTTAAATTGCATGCCGTTATGATTTGCCCACTTCTCCAGTCTTAACAGATCTTGTTGTAGTGAGTTTATTTTATCTATAGTTCCTACTTCTGCTTGCAATTTAGCATCATCTGCAAAAAATCTTTATGCATGTCTGCTATAAAGGTGGAAAAGAGCACCAGGCAGAGGACTGACCCCTGCAGTACTCCACTAGTCACCCTACCACTACCAGATGTATATCCCCTTATCCTTACTCTCTTGTGATCTATCATGGAGCCAAGATTCCACTCATCTAATTAGGTGCTGTTGTATACCCAATGTGTTTAATTTCTGTATTAAGGTATCACAAGGAACTTTATCGAATGCGTTTTTGTACTCTAAATATATAACATCCACCTGTTTTGTATTGTCTAAGAGATTACTTACTGCTTCATAAAATACCAAGCTATTAGTTACATAGGAATGGGATTTCCTGAATCCATGTTGTGAATCATCTATGTGTTGAAGATGCAGTAAGTTCAGTTCAATTTTATCTTTGATTATTGTTTGCAACAATTTCCCTACAATGGCTGTCAGGCTTATTGGTCTATAGTTTGACATTAGTGTTCTGTCACCCTTTTTTATACATATATCGGAATCACAGTTGCAGATCTCCAATCTTCTGGTATAATCCTAGTCCTTAATGATAGGTTGAACAACTGTAGCAGTGGCTCAGGTAACCATGAGCTGAATTCTTTAAGCAACTGGGGGTGTAATCCATCAGGGCCTGCTGATTTATTGGGGATGATTTTGTTTATTACTGCCTGTAGCTCCTACTCTATAATTTCACTATCTGAATCCAGTACTAGTTTGGATGTCCCCCTCCCCCCCCACTCCACCCCCTGCACTGAAGTTGTGGCTTTCCTAATTTCAAAAACTGAGCAGAAGTATTTATTGAACTCATCTGCCATTTGCTTTGGATTATTACATTCAGTGTTGCACTCCTTTACTGGTCCTATTGTTCTATCCACTGCCTTATTGTTGACATAGGTGTAGAAGGCCTTACAATTATCTTTAGTATGGACTAATTGAAATTCTATCATCCTTTTTGCTTTCCTTGTACTGTACTTATATTTTTAGGGCTAGTCTGTATTTGTCTCTATTGTAGACTGAGTTGTCTCTTTTTTTAGGGCTTGGAATGCCCTTTTCTTATTTTTCATGTTGTGGCTTACTGTCTTGGTGTACCACAGTGGTATTTTCCCATGCTAACTATATGTTGTTTTCTTTGGAACGTATTTCTTCTCTAGGTCAAGTAATTTATTTTTAATTTTGTTTCATAATCGATCCACGTCATGGTCCTCCTCATCACACTGCCAATTCTGTAATTCATAATTTATCATATTAAAATTCACTCTCATATAGTCCTTAACTATCATACAACCCTGGATAGGTAATGGAGTGGCTTTTAATTTAAAGTACACCACATTATGGTCACAGCATATTAAAGGTTCGAGTATTGCAACCTCCTTAACTACATCTTCTCCCTCTGTCAGGACTAAATTCAGTATTGCAGTATTCCTGGTCAGTCTACAAATATTTTGTATTAAGCCGTATTCGACTCTGGCCTGGTGGCACTGAGGGTTGAGGTGCTGGATGCCACACCTCGTGCCACATCGGTGACCTGGGTTCATGAACGAGCCCGGGCCACTGGGGACCGGCAGAGGTGAGAGAGGATCAAGCATCTAGAGGACTGCTTTCCTCTCTCGGGGGGCTCAGTGTTTGTCTGGCACTACAGCAGCCCCTAGTTGAGACCAGAGGCACTGCAATGCTCTAGGGCACACTTAGTGGGCATGCAGAGCTGCAATGGACATCCCTGGCATCATTGTATGCTGGGGCTTTGTGGGGGAGGGGAGGAGGTGTAATCACAACCTCAAAAAATCCCTGTCCACTAGCTAGACCCTCGCCACACCTGGGCCGAGCCCAACCTGGCCTGAATTGTAGATAGAGCGCCCTGGGTGGAAAGGGCGTCCCTACCTCAGGGGGGGCTCAGAGCCGGGGGGGGGATAGTTGGGCTGGTGCCAGAAGGTGAGGAATTTCAGGCTTGGAGGTAGAGCAGGGGATCATTAGATGCCCAAGAGAGTTCCACAAGAGACAGTGCCATAAATAGAGTTAAAAAAAAAGCCATATTTGACACATGTGTTATATAATAGTTTTTCTTGCCCAGTTGTTACGGTACCCTTGTCCCAATCAATTCCTGGTGAATCAAAGTCTCCTACTACTGTATTATGCATTCTTTATTAGTGATGTTAGTAATAATGCCTTCCATTTACTTGATGTTATTATCAGTATCTATGTCCAGTGTCCTATTGCATGCCCGTATGGTTAGGTTTTTGCTATTGTTTCTTACTATATCCACCCATAGTGTATCACATTGTACTCCTATATTGTCTTTGTCCGTTATCCAGATACTCTGTAGCCCCTCTCTAATATACAGTGCTACACCACCCCCTCATCTTCCTACTCTATCTCTATGGTCTACATTATATTCTGGCATGTGGGTCATCCAGAAAGCACTGTTTGACCACCAGGTCTCTGTAATTGCTGTGATATCAATATTTTTATGTACAAGCAGTAGTTCAAGTTTAGATTTTTTTACTGTATTCAAACTCCAGGCATTTATAAGTAGCATTGCCAAGTCCTCTTTTCTTACTATAGTTTGCTTATCTACTGGTGGTTTTCTGTTTGGGAATGTTTTTGCCCTGTGTCCCATTGGGATTAGTTTTTTTTGGTGCACTGTACTTTTCATTCACCTCACTGCCAAGCACTCTTGAGCCCTTTTTATTGAGTTGAAGATCATCATAACCAAAAAGGTCTTATCTATTTTCAAATAGTTTCCAGGTCCTAATAATGTTTATATTCTTAGCTAGTACTCATCTACGTTACCAATTATTGTATTGTTTTATTCTTTGCATTCTCACTCAACTAGCTCTCAGAACTGGGAATACTTCAGATATAATTACACTGCTTTTAAACCATTCTAGAGTTGTGCAAATTTCCTGGGTGTCATTAATAGCTTTAACTACCCTGAATTTAGCTAAATCATTGGTTCCCACATGTAGTAGCACCATACTGGGGTTATCGGTGTCCTTCAGCATTCTGGAATCATGTTATTAATGTCTCCAATCAGAGCCCCACTATATGAACAAGTAGTTGTGTTTTCCTTGTTTCCTCTTGCTGCATACATATCAATGTATCTGGTCATGGAGTCTCCTAAAATGTATATCTGTTCCCTACTGTTCTTTAAATCTGATGTATTCATATTGCTATCCGCCACCTTCATATCCTCTGTAACACTGGTTCCTTCTAAGCTTTCTGCAGCGGGAGTTACTGTGATCTGATATGAAACTGGCTAATCCTGCTTATCTAGAGATGATCCGCGGAAGGGTTGCTTATCTATTGATGTTGGGGGGGAGGGGTTGGTTACTACTACTGGCCATGTTTAATAAGTCTTGGGCCTGGCTTTCCATGCTGGTCATCAGCGTTTCTAATGGTGCAAACATATTTGAAGTTTCCAGATTGATTCCAATTGCTCTTCTCCCTTTTTTTGTTCTCTTTCGGTTCTCTACTAAACTCCACTCAGCCTCCTGTTCACCATTTATTCCTTCCTCATCATCCTCTGACCTCTGCCTTTTCATACTTGAACCTTCCTTGTTTATTACTGTTCCCATATTCTTTTTCTTTTCTTCTACCTCCCTTTGTGGTTTCTCAAGTTTGACTTCCAGCTGTACTAATTTAACTTTTATTGTTTTTAATTCAGTGCAGTTGCTGCATATAAATACTGTAAACAGTGAACCAGAGTTAGTGCTGAATATTTTACAAGAGGAACATTTGATACCCACTTCCCCTTTTGTTAATGTCACTATATTGGGATCCACTGCAATTACTTATGTGAAGCTAATAATACTGAGGCTATGATCAAATACTACTCTGGCACCCTGTGTAATACTTGCTTTCTGATTAAACAGTTTACAGATAGCAGCATTTTCTTCAGGCGTTGTTTAGTATAGTATACGAACAAATTCACTCCAGTTCCCTTAGTCAAACACTGCTCAACGATAATCCCAAACAATTGGCTTCCCTAATAAATGCACGCTATATGTAATGTTTTTCAGCCTACGTACAGTTGGTTATAGGCTGTTCCTTAATCAGACTTCACGGTCCTGCTCCTGCCCTCCACGCCGGACATGCTAGACACATGCCGACGCACTGCATGTGTCTTGGCGCCCATCTCTGCCCGTGGACCACGCACTTGCCCCACTCAAGCTCACCCTGCTCACTCAGGGGTGAGTTTAAATAACTGCTCAACCAGGAAGTGAGTGGGTCACCTGACTGCTCGCTTACCCTGGTTCTCGCTCAGGTGAATTACTCACAGGTCCTAGAGACCTTACCCTGTTGTTGGCAGCCTGTTCCCAATACTTTAAAATAACAGAACAATTTCATCAGAAATAGACCGCTCGGGGTTGTAGTCCCTCAGATGAGCATGAACTACAACACCTGATGTCCTCTGCTGAATACACAGTCTGGCCCCAGTGACTATTTCTTCCACACTTGTGGCAGAGCTCGTTTAGTCACTCAGTCCACACAAATTAAAAACACTGATGGAGAGTAACAGGCTCCTCTCATGCGAGGAGTCTGCAGAAAAATGTTGGTAGAAGTCTATTGAGCTACAAAGCCCTTTGTTTTTTGGTATTTTTGGCAAACTTCAAAGGGTTCAGTCTCTTTCATTAAAAAATATATATTTTGAATGTAAACAGGACCAAGGCAGAGTAAAATGTCTCCAGCTGTTCATGCAACAAACCTATGCTTCTTCTACACTACACAGATATTTACATAGCTTTAAGGTAGGGTTTTCACATGTGATCTCTGTTGTTTTACAATGCATTTATTTTTATCTCTGTAGAAATACTGTATTCCCCTTAGTCTTCAGTTTGTATTATCCTGTAATATAAGTAAATATTAGGGTTGTTCAAACAACTTTTTCCAAATATTTGGCCTGAATATTTGTATTTGGCAGATATTTTGGTATTTGGGTACTTGTATTCAGAGCCCATTAAAAATAAAAATAAAGGCTGACTTACTGATGCAGTGGTAGCATTACCACTCGCAATACCAACAACCCAAGTTTATAAGTGAACCTGGGCAATTGAGGGCTGGCCTGGTAGAGGAGGATTGAGTGCCCCATGGACTGCTCTTCTCTTCAAGGGGGGAGGGGGGGCTCCCTGCACTCACCTGACCCCTTGTGGAAACTAGGAGTCTGACAGCTGGTGCTAGCATCTATTGGAGGCAGGGTAGACAATGACATGAGCACCCCTGACATTATTGAATGTACCACCTCCCAGAGAAGAAAAAGTCAGGCTGAGCAGGATGCAGCCCACCTCACGCTGTAGGCCCAACACCATTGAACCATTGCACCCCCGGCAACCAAGTTCTGTTGTCCATCAGGAGGAAGGGCACCCTCCTGAAGACCCTGCCCTGGGGGTAATGCTAGGGAGGAACACTGGGTAGGGTAAGTCCCGAGGATGGTGGATGATGAGGTAGGGTCAATGGGGTCTGATCTGTTGGTGGAACATAACAGAATATAAAAAAAAAACTCCCCTCTTTCCTAGCAGAAAAAAAAATGTAAAGCACAACCCCATTCCCCCCCACCTCCTATCAGCAGTTCAATCCCCTCTGCCCCCCTGCAGCACCCAGAATTTGTTGTATTTAATTATAAAATGCTAAATAAATCCCTCAATGATTATCAGCACAACCCGCCCACCTCCATGACTGGCTGCCGTCTTTCTAAATTTATAACTTGTTTTAAAAAAAAAAATCAGTTATGTCCTCTCACTCCTCCACCCTGGCAGCATCTTACTCCCTCCCTTCACCCTCCCAGCACCCAGTTCTTGTTAGGAGAAGGTGACTAGCACAAACCTGCTCTCCTCCATGGCCAGTCCCCTCTCATGAATGAAAGCACTTGGTCTTGAGTTTCTTTAACAAAAGAAATTAGTTATGTCCCCCCATCTACCCACCCGGGTAGCACCATACTTCCACCCTCCACCCACCCAACACCCAATTCTTGATGGGAGAAAGTGACCCATACAAACCCACTCTCCTCCATGGCCTACCACCTCTCATGAATGAAATCACTTGTGTTCTTTGTAAAGAAAAATCAGTCAGTTGATTTTGCTATACAGAGAGAGCATGAGTGCTTTAATTTGTGAGAGGCAGCTGGCTATGAAGGAGGGTGGGTTTGTGCCGGTTGCCTTCTTCTATCAGGAATTGAGTGGTGGGGGGTGGGAGGGAGTAGGCTATTGCCAGGGTGGAGTGTGTGGGGACATAACTGATTTTTTTTTTCAAAATGTGCTATTCAACTAGAAAGACAGCTTGCAAGCCATGGAGGTGGGTAGGTTGTAGTGGTCATCCATTGAGGAATTTATTTAATATTTTGTAATTAAATATAACAAATTGTGGGTGCTGGGGGAAGATTGTGGGATTGGACTGTTGATTGATGGTGGGGAAAGGGGGTTACATTTTACTGAGTTTTTTGGGGGGGCTGAGAAACAGGGGGAGAGGCTTTTTTTAGCTGGTTGAATACTCTTTCTGAAATAATTCAGGAAGGGCTTTTGAATATTTGGGGTCCTTACTATTTGTGGTATTTGGGAAACAATATTCAGCCCCCTACATAGCCGTAGTAAATATCATGGAGTAGTAAACGTTATTCCTATATACATCAATCTTTCTGTGACTGCATCATTTCAGGCATATATAACTAGGGGTCAATTGGAAAGTCTATGATACGCTTCCAAAAAGACCGACTGAAAAATTTCTATATCTGACACAATGTTCTCAGCTGTGAAAAAAGGGGTGGGTTATTTGTCCATTAGGAGAGAGAATTGTACAGTGTGAGCAGTGGCTCTAGTGGGGTGTGGACCTAGAGGTACCCAAAGTAAGAATTGCACTGGGTAGTGGCAGCATACCATGCCAAGCCTTTCAGGTGTCTGAAGAGCTGTGAGAACTTTTGCCTTCTCTCTTGACCTCATCCTGATCTAACCCCCCCCAATCAAGGAGTTTCTAACATAATTTCCTACCCCAACTGGCAATATGCACTTTATTGTACTCTCTCACAATTATCACTCTTTCATTACTGTATTCCATGCTGCTGATATATTTGGTCACTTCATGTGCTGCTACAATCTTTTTTTGTTGCCTTTGTATTGCACTATGTTTTATAAATTATTCCTTTTTTACTCCCCCCTTGGGCCAAACCTGCAAACAAGTCTCAACTCAGTGTGCCCTTCCAGGTTACCAGCTTTTTAGTAAAATAAATAAACTGGCAGCAATACAGATTGAGTTCTTGGAGTGAGCCAGTCTGTGACATAAAAATAATCATAATACTGTGTATTGCTGTTGTACTGTGTATAGCATATTTCATATAGAATATTCTTCACACTGTCTAATATGCTCTGCAATACATGAAACAGGGGTATAAATGAGGGGAGATGAGTGAGAGTAAGGAATGAATTGACAGCTGAATTCTTTAGGGAAACAATCTTTTTTTACAGCTGTGGGTGGAGCCTAGAGCCATTTTGTATTGCTTGCTTAAAATGGCCAATCATGGCACCTTCCATTGGATTTTTGGAAGTATCCTTCCGAAAATCCAACAGAGCTTGCAACACTTCGCCATGGTCAGCAGCTATAGAGTAACAGCTGCACTATTTTGACTGTTACTTCCGCATTCTGGGACAAGAACTGTGCATGTGTGCCTTGCGCGCATGTGCAGTTCTGTTGGTGCCACCATATTGGGAATGACATAATGCCATTCACCTCAAATATGCATGCCTGAATGCCATACATGTGTAGTTGCATTGCTGCCACCATCTTGGAGATGGCACTCGGCAGTACTCACTCTTTGGAGCTTTGCAAGCTCACCACAGCCATATCGGTTCTGGCTAGAACTTGTTAGAGTGTGTCAGGGAGACAATTAAGCTGATATCTTTGGAGAGGGAAGGAGTGAGGGAGGGAAATCCAAATGGTGTGGACTGAATGCCAAAACACAACCACTATGTCACTATGTCACATGGTAGAAATGACACACTGGGCTTGGACATAAAGAAAAATTTAGACACAATGGGTGGGATATTCAAAAGGGTTGCGCCATGCGCAATAGGGTTGCACATGCACAAGTCCGAAATTGAGCCATTCTGCGATATTCAGCAGGAGACAGTTGCACCACTGAAAACAGGCTGAGCAACAGCGCAATGCAAATGAAGGCATGCGCAACCGAAGGGGGTGGACCCATGCATAAAGAGCGCAATGCGATATTCAAAGACTCCGCGCAATGCGCAACAGCCGGATGAGTTGGAAGGCACGCAATCGAAATGAGTCAAAATAAAAAGGTTCAAGGAAGAGGCGCAAGAACACTACAGGAAGCCACATGAGGCAGGGGAGAAAGAGAGTGCGACAGTGGCAAAGAGTGCAGGCCAGGGTGCACAGGAGAGAGAGGACAAGGAGGTGTGTTGGGCCACAGACTGCAGAGGCCAGTAGGTGTACCGGTGCATGGAGGTAGCAGTCAGGACAGCGGGGGTAACACAGCAAGAACAGCAGGGGGGAACACAAGCCAGAGACATGGACAGTGCCAGCTTCCTCATGGAAGCTGTAATGAGGGGGGTGAGAAGGCATGCTGCAGTGGGACGTGGCCGTGGAAGGGCCCGTCGGCGGTATGCCCTCAACAGGCAGTACCGTGCCCGCGTCAGCTTTGAGCTGTACACAGATGTAGAGATTGTGGGCTGGCACCACCTGAACAGGGCAATACTGAGGCAGCTCTGTGAGCTGTGCAATGATGTGATGCAGGCACCCTCACAACGGAGTCACGCTCTGTCAGTGGAGACAAAGGTAACAGCCTGCATGTGCCTGCTCGCCACGGGTACCTTCCAGAGGCCGACAGGGGACACCACAGGCATAACACAGTTGGCCACATCACGCATCCTCACCCAATTCCTCAGCGCACTGCTGCCACATGCTGCGGAGCACATCCATTTCCCCAGCACCACGGCAGAGCGTACAGCAAACATGCAGGAGTTCCACAGGGTAGCACGTATGCCTGGAATGCTAGGGGCAATAGACTGCACCCATGTGGCTATTCGCATGCCACCTGGCCCCAATGGGGCCGCATACAGAGACAGGAAGGGTTTTTCGAGTGTCAACTGCCAGGTGGTGTGTGATGCCAGTGGGTGCATAATCAATGTCTGTGCCACACACCCTGGCAGAGCACATGATGCCTTCATATGGTATCAGTCCGCACTGTGCCATCGATTCAAGAGTGGGGACATCCCCACAGGCCAACTAGTGGGTGAGTATGCATGTAGGAAGTGCAAACTTGGGGCAAGGGTGGGAATGCCACAGGGGCCATGGTAGTGGCACACAGGGATATGGGCATCATGGACCTGAACATGATACTTATCTCCACTATCTCCACAGAGGTGACAGCGGATACCCACTCCATCCCTGGCTGCTCACACCGTAAAGGGGCCCCATGACCCCATCGCAGCAACGCTATAATGAGGCACATGCCGCCACATGCAACATCATCGAGCGGGTGTTTGGGATGCTCAAGGCAAGCTTCCAATGACTAGACACCTCCAGCAGTGCCCTACCGTACAGCCTCTCAAAGGCCTGTGGGATATTCCTGGCCTGTTGTATCCTGCACAACATGGCCAAAGACCGTGGGATAGCCATACAGGTCGAGGAGGGGGACAGCGATGGGGATGCCAGTGACGACGGTGATGATGGTGAGGAGCAGCCCACCCTTGGACAGCGGGACCCCCGACTGATCCGGCAGGCCCAGCTGCACCGGGACACCATCACGGAGGAGCATTTTGCACGACACAGGTAAGTCAAGGGGCCATGTGCAACCAACACTGTCTATGCGCAACCCACAGGAACACAGGGTAACACACCAGGGGAGCATGATGGCAAGTGGAGTTGAAGGGTCCAGGCACATAAACACACCATCAGGGAGGGTTGAACAGTCATCTGGACACACACACACACACACACACCAGGCACAAAGCATACATGGGCAGGTGCACAGCAGAGCAGGAACAGACATGGCAAACACACAGATCAACGGACCACCCCCACCACCTGTACTGTCCAAGTACGTGTGTCAGACGCTGGGCACCTTTGCACCTTGGTGTACAGTACAATGCAGGCATCATCATGCACATGCACCTGTGGACAGCAGTTGGGTGGGTGTGCAGGTGGTCTGTGTGTCGGCGTGTTGGGCAGGGTACCCACCAGTTCACTGCCCACCATGACAGACATTGTACACAGGGCAGCATCAGACAGGGTCCACACTGGGACACAGGTCACTCAGGTGGCACTGTGCCACGGTCACCTTGGATGCATGGGCGGCCCCGCCGTGACCCAGCAGCACTGGCAGGCTGATCATGGGCCACATTGGGTGGCACCGATGGACCACCAGGGTCCCACTGCACGGTCGCAACCGTGTCCGCACAGGGGTGTGCAGCATGCTGAACATACCTGCACCAGGTGTGCTCGGGATGCCCACAGCAGAACCTGGCATTGACAGGCTGGGTGTTGCATGATGCTGGGAATGGGGAATGGAGCGCAAGCTGTGTGGGGTGTGCGGTACAGGGGCACCTGACTGTGTGCCCAATGCGGCCATGACAGCGACCAATGCCTGGGTCTGCCTGTCAATGGCGGCGGTCACATCCATCCGCATTTGGACCATCTCTGCAAGGATCATTACATTGTCCCTGCTGTGCCGCTCCACAGCCATGCACAGTGCCTCCACGGATATTGCAACCCACATCTGCTGCTGTACTGATGCCCACAGCAGGTGGGTGTGCTCGTCAAATGGGACGTCTGCCGCATCAGCAATCTGTCCCCCAGGGTATGGAAGGTCCTGATGCTCAACACCCCTTGAGGGTGGGTGCTGTTCACCAGGACCAGGTATGGGCATGTCAACAGGTGGTGTGCATGTGCCACCGCTGGACCCTGTAACCCCAGACCTGGTGGATAACTGCAGCTGCTGCACCTCCAACTGCTGTGCCCCAGGGACCACTCGTTCCACTGCTGTGGCCGCAACAGTGCCAGAGACCTGCACAGCCACCGGTGCTGCCCCACTGGTGCTGACAGGCACAGCCTGGGACTGTGCTGACGTGCTGGCACACACGCTGGAACCAGCTAGGTCCAGGGGCATATGTTGGCCTGCTGTGTGTCCATTATGGACACACGTGTCACCGCCTATTGCAGTCCTTGCATCATCAATGGTGCAGGTACTTGCAACAGCCACAGTCACAGCATGCTGGCATGTTTGCATGCCAGACTGCTGAGACACAGGCTGTGCACCCCCCACACCTGACTCACTGACCACAGAGGTGGCAGCCAGGCGTACATGCTGGTGCAGTGCAAGCCGGCTGGCGACAGAGGTGGATGGACCCTCCTCCAACTCTGGCAGGTCTTCATCACTGCATGGTCCCACCACCACCGTCCCCTGCAGACGAACAGGATCTGTAACAGAAAGTGAGGACATGTTAGTGCATGTGAACAACCTCCCCCCTCCAACACCACCACCATGTCATACCATGCAGTGATGGGCTTCCACCTGTCTGAAATCCACCTCCTGGTACGCCCTCTGTAGCACTCCGCTGCATTGATGCAGCCAGTCGGTCCTCAGCCGGGGTCAGCTCCGCCACCGCTGGCCGGCCCCCGCCTGTGCCAGCGCGTGCCACCCTGAGGGCTGCCACCTTCTCTTTCACCCTTCTGCGGTCTGTCCCTACCTTCTTTTTGCATTCCTGCACTGAGCACTGGTGGCTTCCGTGCAGGTTCACCACCCGAGCTACCTCCTCCCATGCAGCTGCACAGGCCTGAGGGGTGCCAAGCCGTCCACTCAGTAGTGGCTCCTCTTCCAGGTAGGCCTGGAAGAGTACCTCTGTCTCCGCCTTGGTGAAGTTGGGCCTCCTCCTTCGCCCACCATCCTCACCCTCACCTTGGCTCTGCTCAGGTCATGTCGGTCTGTATGGGTGGAAGTGGACACCTGTCACTGTGCAGTCTACAGCGTTATCCCATGGCCATTGCCCGGAACATCACACAGCTTGCAACTCACATCTCACCTGCAGTACCTGACTCTGGCCAGCGCAGTCCACTGTCACATATTTATAGTGCAATGCATGCAAATTAGGAGTGTAGCAACTGTAATGAGATGCAAATCACGCCACTGCACCTTTGAATGGCTGATCAGATGATTTGCATGCGTCGGCTGAATATCGCGCCGTTGCGAGTTGCACAATGCACAATACGGTTGAGCCAGCTGAGCCAATGGCGCTTTTCTGTGAGTGCGTAGTACACCGCAGTGTGCATGCCCAGCTAGCTTACGCAGGCGTCTGCCGTACTGATGACATGCTGTGCGCAATCAGCAGTTCCGGACATGGCCACCATTGTGCCAGTGGTGCTACAGCGCTGGTCACCAAATGGCACTGTGGCACAACTGCGCAATAGTCCACTGTGGCACTGGCACGCAGGTGACCAATCACGCAGGATGTGTAGACATCCAATGGCGCTGTGCGTGGCCTTGCGCCACTGACCCATGACCTTGTACCCGACATTTGGCCCCTGGCGCTGTATGTCTGGCATGTGTACGGCTCTATCGTGCTGTTCAGTGACAGTGCGATGTGGAATGATGGCACTGTATGAACAGCACGATAGGGACTCATTGCCTTGTATTGCGCAACATTTCCACGTGGGGTTGCCGTGCTGCAGAGCGCCATATTTCCACTGTATAACTCTGGAATGGCACGCAGGAGAGCTTGACAGTGGGGGGCCTTGGAGCTGGCAAACCTGGTGGCTGTGGTGGAGCCACACCATGGGACACTGTTTGGGGGAGTGCCCCTGCAGATGGCACGCACCCATGTGTGGCAGCAGGTGGCAACTGCCCTAGAGCAGGCCACTGGACAGAGGAGGACTCCTGAGCAGTGCAGGCACTGCTATAGTGACCTGCAAAGGAGGGAGCATGCTCTGCTGGAGCACCTCAGGGATCATGCCAAGAGGGGCATTGTGCCTAGGCCAGGTGGGTGTGCTGTGTATGCACCGGTATTGTCCGCATGGGTGACACTGTGTAATGTGACCTGCGCATGGGGGTGGGTTGGGCTATGGTTTGCTGTGAGGGTGTTTGCATGTGTGCTGTTTGGGTCTGGTTGTGGGGCATGCACACTCAATGGGGCAGGGGCTGTCTGCTTTGGGATCTCACTGATGTTTTCTCTTCATTTGTCTCCACAGGCGTGGGAGGAGGGAGGCGGGCCCAGGCTGAGCGGCCTGGCAGAGGAGGTGTGCCACAGCTGCAGCAGCAGCAGCAGCCACAGCCACAGCAGCAGCAGCAGCCGCAGCCACAGCAGCACCTGCAGCAGCGGCTTGATGAGGGTGAGTGTCATTACATCATGGATGCTATTGCATGCTGGGGGGCATGGCCACCTTCCATGGACGACACTACCATGCACGCAACATGTGACAGTCATCACTGTCCAGTGGCACTGCATGTGTGTGTGTGCATCACTGGTGGCTCATGCATGCACTGGGCACATGGCTGTGGCACTAGCATCCCACCACATAGCCACGTTACTGGGCAGCCTTGATTGTGCAGTGATGGACATGGGCAGTGTGTGTGTGCAGTGGTACACATGGCTGTTGCTGCCTGATTGGGCATGTCTTGTGCACGGTCACTGTGGGTGGGTGCAGTCCATCACAGGAGCGGGGCACTTGGCTGTATGCCATGCATGATGGGTGGGATTCAGGGATGTGGACAGTCACTGCCATTGACTCTGATCCCTTGTCCTAGGTATCCGGATCCTGTGCCAGATGGAGCGGGGACTGCGGAGGCTCACTCAGGTGGCCATCGACACCCACACCATACTTCTTGATTTGCAACGGCATGGGATGCGGCGCCGGAGGAGGCCCCGGGCACAGCACCAGGCACGAGGAGGGCAGGCTGCCAGGCGGTAGCTGACATCAGCGCATCCCACCTTCCCTCTTCCGTTGTTCACCCTCGCTTTTACCTACCCCCACTCATACCCATCCCCCACCCCTGCTTTGTAAATATGTGTTTGATTTGTTGTTCTGGTTATTCATCTTCATAATATATTTATATTTTGATATGAATACTGTGGTGGTCTCTAATTTGCAGCTGGCTATTGGTGCTCAGTTGCAGTGGTGTGCATGGCATCTGGGGTGGTATGGTCATGGGTATGTGTGTGGGGTTGTGTCTCTGGTGTGGGTGTGGCTTCCACTCAGTATTGCCGTGTGCTGCCACCCACTGCTAGGTGTTCATGGTGGGTTTGGCTTGTATAGTTCTGTGGTTCATGAGGTTGCAGTGTGCCGGGGGGCCTGGGAATTCCTGCAGTACTAGTCACTGCACATGGGTGGCGTCTTGGGGTCACAGTGCTGGGTGTGCTGTGCACATTGGGGGGCTGCTGGACACTGGGGTGGTCCACCCCCTTTGTGTGGCACTCTCAGCTTGCCAGTGGGTGTGCTGCAGTAACACGACCGGGACGTGCTTTCTTTGCTTGTCCCCATGGTCCGGTGGCTGTTCCATCCCTCCCCCAGTTATGCTGTGCTTGGGGTGTGGGGTACATTGTTGGTTCTGCAGTGTGTCCCTGTGACCATCTGTGGCATGGGTGGTGGGCCCTGCCTACCTCCCTGGTTGTGCAGTTCCATTGCTCTGCTGCTGGGGTCTCTTTGCTTGCTATGGCACCTCTGGACTGCTCAGCTGGGCTGCCTTTGTTGCGCTATGGCGCATCATCTCTGCTCAGCTTCCCCTTCCTGGTTGTGCTATGGCGCGGGTTGTGTGATATTCAGATGTTGGCTGCTTGCGCAATTTGTCTTGCTCCATGTTTGAATATCGCGTGTATTGCGCTTGTGCGCAATTGACTTGTGCTTGCTCCTGCTGTTGTGCACTTTTTGGGCACAGTTTGAATATCTGGCCCAATGTATTATAAGTCAAATTAAGTTATAAAAGCAAACATAGCAATGATGTCAATAACTGTATTAATTATAGGTAGTAACAAGCTTTCTTTAAAAATAAAGGTGTCCTGTTGCTTCAGTATATGTTGGCCATAGTAAAGTACTTGATAGTGAGAAAGTAAGTTTGTTTAATGAGCTGTGTTTATGTTGTTATGCTGGACAGAATTAATTTGCATTCCCTTGAAAATAAGATATCCATGCATTGCCAACACCTACAATCAGTCCAGTGTTCTCTCACTACTAACATAATGGGAAATAATTTTAGTGCAACAGTACAAACCTTAACTGCATTTTTAAAGCTGCCTGTTTAATCTACAGTACTTGTTTAATGTTTCTTTACGTTTTACAAATGGGCATTTAATAGAACTTGTTTAATAAAATAAATGATTAGCCTATTAAAGTGGGCTTTTAAAAATAATTTCTACATGGCCACTGAAATACAATGATTTAGTGGTGCACAATTCAATGAGGGGCCATGTGGCTGTAGCACATATAGAATGCTATGAACCAGACATTGAAGCATAACACAGAATTGTTCGACAGGGAAAGGCCCCTTGGCCCATCGTGTCTGAGACATACCAGTTACAAAAAATCCTCCAAATCCTCATGAAGCTGACTGTTGGCAAAAGTCTGAAAAACACTGACCCTCGTTTTATCAATAGGACAAGACCTATTGGAAAGCAAAATACATAAAACACCATTTAACTTCCTGTGAATTCTACGTACGGTGTATCACACACAGTACATCACATTTTCTTCATGCAGCACAAAGTTTTTTAACTCAATTTGGTATTTTAGCCTTCCAAACTTAAATGTAAGATTTTTTTAAATTGAATCCAGGGAAGAGAGTGTGTTATGCCCACCGTAACAGTCACCTGTTTAATCAGTGGTAGTACTCAGTTACAATATACTCTCCCTCATTAACTTATCCAGACCTCTCTTAAAGACATCCGGATTCCTATCACTAACTATAACACTCATTAATGTATTCCATACCTCTACCACTCTGTGAATAAACTTCCTTCTATTTCCTTGATGTTCCTCTTGAAGATGCATGCCATGTCTTCTTGTGGTCAATCCTGCCCCCCTCCCCCCGAATTTACATCTATCTTCAACCATAGCTCTGTGGCCTTCATAAACCTGTAAAAAAACTACTGAATCAAGACACTTCTTACTCTTCACTTTACACTGAGCATTCCTAGCTTTGCTAGTCTATCTTCATATGCAATTTCTTCCACCCTGCCTCTCATCTTTAGCACATTTTCTCTTTTTTGTTACTCACTCCAATCTCATCAAAACCTTCCCAAGCTATAGCAACCAAAACTGGCACCATATTCCATTTGTGGCCTCACAAATACTTCATAAAATGGGGCTAGTATACCTCTGGTCTTATCAGACCATATGCCAATCTCCTTGATGCAGTTGTTAAGTGAGGCATAGGAGAGGTATAGCATTTGAAGGCTGAACTCAGCTTCTCAAAGATCCCTACTTGATGCAGAAACTTAAGGATTTTCTTATCACACTTATTGAGACAATAAGGTGTCAGTATTGAAGCTTGATGTTCTGTGGGGGGCAGTGAAATGTGCTCTCTGGGGTGAATATATGCACCTGGCCACCAAGATGAAGAAATTCCACATGCGTGAGGAGGAACATCTCCTTTCTGAGATTAGGGACCTGGAGAGGCAGCTGTCCTTCAACTCCCACCAGGAGCTATAGAGGCAACTTAACTCATTGCAAACAAAATATTCCGAGCTGCTAGCAGAAAAAACTGATCTGGCCCTTTTCCATACTAAAACTAGATATCTAGAATCTGGGGAAAGAGCTGGACAGTTGACCTGGAGACTCAGACAGCTCAAAGTGACGAGGGTGGTTTCCCGGTTGAGGCCTGTCCCAGGAGAGGAGATCCTTACCTGTCCCCGGGACATAGTGGAAGCTTTCAGGGAGTTTTACTAAGGTTTATACGAGGATCAACCTGTGACCCCAGAGGGTCACTCTCAAATCTTGGAGTATTTAGATGATTTTCCTCTCCCATGTCTTTCAATTCAACAGCAGGAATATTTGTCAGGTCCAATAAGGGTATCTGAGTTGCGAGGAATGATCCCTCAGCTCCTTTAGATAAAGCCCCTGGACTGGATAGTTTATGTAATAATTTTTATGTTGTTTTTGAGGAAGAATTATATCTCTTTCTTACTCAATTATTTAATTTCTTGCTTTTGGAGGGATTGATGGACCACTCCTTCACTCAGGTCTGGATAGCTCTTATCTATAAACTGGACAAGGACAAGTTGATTCTGGCAAGTTACCACCAAATATCCCTGCTTAATTCAGATCTTAAGGTGTTGGCCAAGATCCTAGTGAATAGATTGAAGTCAGTCTGGGATGGTATAATATTACCCATTCAGGTAGGATTCATGGCCAGTCATCTTTCCAGTGACCATTTGTGAAAATTGCTTTATTTGATTTCTGCATCCATGGAGAGCAGGATCACAGTGACTTTGGTCTCCGGATGCAGAAAAGGCCTTCAATTTGGTTTCATGGCCTTATTTGTTTGTGTTATTACAGAAATTTGGTATTCCTCCCAATATCTGTACATGGGTTAAGGTAATGTATAGTAATCCCACATCTAGGATCCACTGTAATGGACTCTCCTTGACACCTTTTCAGCTCAAGAGGGGCACTCAGCAGGGGTGCCCTCTCTCACCCCTTCTGTTTCATTTGTATTTAGTGCCCCTTCTTTTTAATTTACAGAGCAACCCAGATATTAAAGGAATCTCGATTGGGAGGACAGGAGTAAAATCTCATCTTATGCAGATGACCTGCTGCTTCACATTGAAGATCCTCTGACCTCAATTCCGGTAGCATTAGCTGAGATTTGCAAATTTTAGATGATAGCAGGTTACAAATTGAATACTGAAAAGACTCAGATTATACTCCTAAATAGAAATGTGACCAAGCATGGAATACAAGCTCTTGGCCTAGCATGAGAATCCAAGGAGTTGCAATATTTGGGAATTCACTTACCACGCTTCCTCTCAGACTTGGTTAAATTGAACCTCCTTTCTCTTTTGCAAGCTATTAAATTGGATTAATGGAGATGGACCACACTTCACTTATCCCTTTGGGGCTGAATTAGTATTATAAAAATGAACATCCTCCCAAGGCTGTTGTATCATTTGGGGATGTTGAGGGTGATTTTGCTTAAAGCATGGTTCTTGCAGCTGCAATGACTATTAAGCCAGTTTCTGTGGAGGTAGGGAGTCGTGCGTTGCTCTTATTTCAAGCTTACACTTCCAAGAGAGAGGGGTGGTTTGCGACTTCCCAACTTTTTCATATATTACTTATCCTTTCATGGATCAAAATTCTTGCAATAGGGTGGTAGTGGTGTTTGACCCTCTTGCGGTGGACATCAGCCCCTCTGGCTCCAGTCGGAGGCCCATCTGTGTAGGAGTGTTGGCTTACATCTTAGTAGTTTAATTGTATTCCAAGCCATCTAGTTTGCCTTCTGCTCTAAGACAACCCCTCCTATCTGATCTTGAAGGCCCATGGACAGTTGGAAAGATTCTTCAAATTGGATTGGTCATGGGCATTAGTTCAGCCTGTGTTGGGTAATTCCAACATTCGTATTGCAGGCCACCTGATACCATTAGTGTTTTTCCCTCAGTTAAGTCTGGTCTCTGTGGAGTCCCTCTTAGAGAATGGCATATTCCTGTCTCATGTTGAGATGCAGTAGCATTTCTCTATTCCCCTTTTTCATAGGTTAAGATATTTACAATTAACAAATACTTTGATGTCCTTTTTTGGCCCAGGACCCTGAAATGTATTGGACAATGAAACCTTGTCTCACCTCATCTCCCTGGCAGCTCAATCTCACCTGGTCTCTGACTTTTACTCCTATTTACAGTCAGTTTATTTTAATTCCATATCGGTGTTTGCTTTCACTGGCAGCAAGCACTGGAATTACAGTACGATTGCACAAAGTGGCAAACTATATGGCATAATCTCTAAAGATATGTCAAAAAAGAACGGTACATATGGACTCAATATCAAGTGCTGCATGATATGCATTACACACCAGCTAAGAGTAATTTGATGAGGAAGTCCATGTCTCCAATTTGCTCCTGCTGTGGTCTCTCAAGTGGTAAATTACTGCAGCTGTCATGGGAATGTTCTAAAGTAGTGTCTTTTTGGAACAAGATTAAGATCTTTCTGGACCCTCTATTAGGACTGGAGGAGGCCTTCACCCTAGAAATGTTTCTAGTGGGGAATTTTCCAACTAGTCGTCTTGGTCAATGCAAGGCCCACATGGCCTTAACATCAATCATGGCCAAGGTTATAATATTGCGACACTGCCAGGAGGACTCAACTCCATCCTATAGAGAATGGCATAATGAAATATTACAAGCTTTAATGGTTGAAAAGCAAATTACTATACTACAACAGAGGGTGGACCATTATTGTCAAAGGTGGGGTATCTTGCATACACTTTTGTCAGTGTTGAGGGAGACATAGTGGGAGCGGACTGGAGGCAGTTTTGCATCTATATGTGAATTTGCTATGTTAGAAGTGTACTTCACCCCCTTACTGTTGTTCTACGAGAGGCAGGTATTTTGGAGTTATTGTGCTCTGGGAGGAGATTTGGGGGTGGGGGAGTGGGATTTTTAGTAGTGATACCTGTGTATTGTGGTCTAAAATCATTGTTGGGGGAAAATTGAAAAACAGGTTACTGATTGCTTTGTTCTGACTGTATGGGAAGGGGATTCATGTTTTCTTTTCTATTTTTTGTCTTTTCTATTGTGATTGTAAAAAGAAAAGTTTAATAAAGCTTATTAAATTATAAAAAAATAAGGGTGCTAGTACCACTATAAAGTGTGTAGTAGAGCATTGTTTTGTATAGAATTCCATCACTTTAAAATGCTGTTGTAAGACATCCGGGGGTGGTGCTAGTTTTAAGTGTTCAGAAACTATCAGCCCACTTCTGCACCCCCATAGCTGACAGATTGGCTTGACTTCGTCAAGCCCCTCACCTGAGAGTTGGTTTAACCTTGTCCTCACCCCCCCACTCTCACCCATGTTGTAACTTAGCTTAATTAAAGTATTCCTCCATCCCACATCCCCCACCATTCTATCTCCTTGTACACTTGGCAACTGTGTTTCCACAGAGCCCCAGGATTTATGTGCGAGCAGAGTGTCTTGACCAGTGTCATTCGGGATTGTGGGAATCCAACCCGGATCTGCAGTAGCCTTATGCAAATGCAGCTTGGTGCTCTACCCTCTTGGCTAAACTGCTGTTGGTGTTAAGCATAGGGGTGTTTTACTAGAATCCTTGTTAGCCTACCCCCTCCCCATCCCTCTGGTGTGATTCTCTAAGCATTTTCTCCAACACAGCCACTAGTCTGCCTCAACTCCTGCTGCATTTCATAAGGTTTGTTGTGCTCCTAGCCCACACAGCTTCTCATTACCATTACTGCCTGACTCAACTACTCTTATCTCCTAGCCTTACTGCCTTTACCAGAGATCACCTGGTTATAAACCCCCTAGGTTTCTGTCCCTCTCCTGAGACCATGCTAATTCTTAACAATCTCATTCCTCTCTTCTCCCTCATTGCCTGCAGTGGCTTGTGTACCCTTTCCAAAAGCAATGAGCCCTGCTGAATTTTGATAGACTGCCTGATTTGCCCTATTATTAAATGGATATATTTTGAAAGACTGAAATTTAATATTATGAATGCTACAAAACCAAGTTCGTAAAACTGAATTTTGGAATACCGTAAGACACTTAAATGTAATGTGGGGGGACCTTGGAGTAAAAAACAAAGCTATGGAAGTGGAACACCATTTTGCCCAAAATAGTGGAGACTGGGGACAGAACCCTTTTCTACCACACCATGCCAGCCAAGCTTCTACTGTGTTAGACCTCCATGACAAGGGAGAAGCTCGGCCAGCTTCTGCATTTTCCAGTTACTTCTGATACCTGTCTAGGGGTAGGGTAGCAGTTTATCACATCCACTACCATACCCCTGTCAGCATCAGCTTCTTCCTGTTGGGAATCTGAATGTGTTGGGAGACTGAACTTGGTCCTGTCAGTTTCTGGATTCTGAGTTTCAGTCTCCCAAATAGATACCTATTAAACCCAACCAGGCCACACTCTCCCTCCCCTATCCTACCAGCAGTTTAATTTCCCCTACTGCCCTTCTCTCTTCTTAGTTATTGCCAAGCCTACTGCTGTTATTCATGTCCCATTTCTTGATGAACACTGGGTATGGTTGCAGATATAATAAGAGCACAGCCAAGATCAAGCTTTCCTGCAAACTCCTGAGGTCTCGTCAACTCATTCTTCTGCTACTAACTGTAACTGGCAATGTTCATCTTAACCTTAGCCCTGTCAACCACTCTGATCCCATCAGATGCTGCCTGGAAGTAGTCCACATTAATATTGGGGGTCTATTTCCAAAGCTTGATGAGCTGAGGCTATGGGTTTCAACTACAAATTATGATATCGTAGCAATTATTGAATCTTGGCTTACCTCTAAAATCCCTGACCATGAAGTCCACCTTGACTCCTACTCAATGTTCAAGCAGGACAGAAACAAGGTGGGGGCTGTCTGATATATACTAAATTGCACCTAAAAGTCCCCCCTTCCTACCTCCTGACCTTGAGCTTCTTGCACTAAATGTTACCCTACACAACAATGTTGAAAAGAACCTTAATTTTGTTGTGGAATACATTCTCCCAGACAAGCTATCCCCAGGATTCAACAGCCTTCTATCCTCCTTATCTCCATAAACCACCACCATGAAATGATTATTCTTGGAGATTTTAATTGTAACTGGCTAGCGAATGGCAGCAAATACCTCGGTGACAAAAGTGCCCACCTGCATCTTACACAGGTAATTGACTCCCACTAGAACTAACTATAAAACCAGCATGGCCTCACTAATTCACTTGTTCCTAGTTAGCCATCCAAACTGAATCCTCTCAGCCAAAATTCTACTGGACTCCCTCAGTGACCACTCCCCCATTCTCTGCCTGTGGTCTGCTAAAGTCCCACCAGCTGCCCCCTCCTTTATAAGAACTTGAGTGTTCTGATCACATAATCTCCCCAAGTTTAAGGCTTTGCTTAACAGAGTTGATTGGTCCTTCCTAAAGTTGACCAGTGATGTTGATGCCACACTAAGCTTCTTCCGTCAATAGTTTAATAGTATTTGTAATATACTTGCCCCAGCTAAAACACTCATAAAAAAGGTTTTTCCCAGTCATGGTTCCCACCCCAGCTAATGGCTTTCACCAGAGAATGAGACCATGTCTGAGCTCAGTACCATCTCACTGGACAATCCTCATTCCTTCTGCGCTACAAGGAGCTCAGAAACAAAGTAGTTAAAACCCAAATTAAAGTCACAAAAGCCAATTATCACAGAAACAAATAGTCAGCCATCATCAGTTCTCCCAAGTCACTGTGTGACAGCATTAATGATCTCCTAGGCCACTCAAGTGCATCTCCCCCACATCATCAGGCTTGGAGACTGTCTAATTAAGGGAGGTGACAATCTAGCTAACTCTCTCAACAAGAGTTTAGTGACCTCTCTGCCTTCACCCTTGCCCCACCCACCTCTCTGTTGGTGCCAATATCCCACTGTCGAATTCTTCCACTGCCAAATTTTACCTCAAATGTGTCACCTGGGTTGTTACCTATAAGTACATATCCCATGCTAAAATCTCGACCTGTGTCAGCCCTGTTGACATTGACATGAAATTGGTAAAATCTGTACTACCTGAGGTCACCCATTCCCTTCAACTAATCTTCAACCTGTCTTTCTCTACAGGGAAGGTCCCTGCCATCTGGAAAATCACTCACGTTACCTCTGTCCATAAAGGGAGGGACCAGATCACATCTCAGGAAATTACCACCCCATTTCTATCCTGTTGACACTTTCCAAAATGCTTGAAAAAATATTTAGTGACCAACTCACTGAACACCTTATCAAATATAACCTACAAACTGCTGAGCAGCATGGCTTCAGAAAAAAATCACAGCATTCTGACTGCGTTAAAAGAATACTCTGACCACCTTCTTCATGCTTTGGATAGTGGCAGAGTAGCCTGATCCATCTTCATAGATCTGACTAAAGTGTTCAGTTTGGTCAACCACTCCCTCCTCTGCAGTAAGCTACTTAACCATGGATTCTCTATTGATGCAACCAATTGGATCCATAACTATCTTGACAACAGATCACAGACTGTAAAGTACAGGTCCTCCCTATCTGACTACAAGCCTGTGATAGTAGGGGTTCCCTAAGGCTCTATCCTTGGCCCCCTACTTTTCAGCCCCTTTATTAATGAACTCCCGAAAGCCTGTGCTAGCACCACTCTTCCCTTGTATGTTGACAACTCAGTCATCACAGCTACTCATGGCAGCCTTGACCATATAAATAATTGTCTCCAAATTGACTTTGCCTCCACATGTGATTGGTTCACAAGCAACCTCCTCATGCTTAATTCAAAAAAGACAAAAACTGTTCCACTCCTGGTACAAATCTGCTCCCCCTGCTGCACTATGTACAGTATTTCCACTACTTCTGGAGCTCCCATTAAGCAGGTTACCTCCTTTAGATATCTGAGGCTAACTCTTGACTCATATCTTATGTATGCTGCACACATTGATCAATTGGTCAAAACTTCTGATTTCAGACTCTGCCTATTCTACCTATATAGAAGCTCCCTCCTTCTGAGAATAAGCATCTCCTTGCCAGAAGTTACATCCTCAGCCTTATCAACTATGGGCTTCCAATACATGGGTCTGCTAGTGACTCAGTACTTGATAGGGTTAGGGGGCTGATGAATAGGACTTGCCACTTGCCCTAGACCTCAGGTTGGACTCGCATACATGCTCCCTCTGTTACAACCTTGGCTGGCTAAACCTGGACTCATGGATATATTATACCACCCTGGTTACTGGGAAAAAGTCATGCTTGGGCAATTATTCCCTGGTGTACTTTCACTGCTTACCCTTTCCACCTCCTCTCACTGCACCAGATGGGTATTGCATAACTCCCTTTTACTCAATTGTCATAAAACCACATTGGGACAGGCCTGCTTCCCTTCCAATTCACCAAGCTGTGGAACTCCCCCCCCCCACAAGGTAACTGACTCCCTCACTCAGTTAAAAACCCATTTGGGTGCATCTCTCTCCCCCCAGTCACTGCAACTGCTATCAGTAGTCGACCCTGACCTCTCCCCTGTAGCTCTCTTACTCTTATTCCTACATCCCTTTGCTAGTTAACACCCACCCCCAACTCAGTTGTTCCTCCCTTTCGGTTGTTCCCCCTTCCATTTCCTCCCTCCTCCCCCTTTATGTAGTTTATCCCCCTTCTCACCTTCCTCCCCTGTCCTCCCTATCTGTAACAAGTTGCACTGTTCTTGCCTATTATTCAAAGTCTGTTTCTATTCTAGCCTACTATTCAAAGTCTGTTTCTATGTATATTTGTATATATGTACCTACCATACTGTACTTTTTCTGTTACCTTACTATGTATCCTGACTCTAGATCCTTTGAAAATAGGCACTGCCAAAAGGGTCTTGTGTACAATAAATAAATAAATAAATACAGTTCAAAGGTCATAGAATGTGGTTGTACCATTATGTGGCACAACAGCATTATGAAACCTCTACAGAATGCACAAGTCAGTTTCTTTCTGAATGCCAGAAATTGGGATAAAATGTCTATCTTAGAGAGCTCAAACCTTACTGTTTACATAGTATATAAGGTATAAAAGGGGTCCCAGATTTCTTTAAATTTGTCTAATCTGTTAGTCAAGCTTGCTATCATTTTTTCTGTTTTAAGGTTGGCTAGAAGCTTGGTAAGCCATTCCCTATAGGTAATTTCTTCCTGGTCTACCCAGTGTTTCAACACCAATTTTTTTAACTGACATAGACATGAGTGCTATGTGATATTTACATCTAAGGACTGAGATTTCTGTGTAGTCTCCCAACAAACATTATAGGTGAACAGCTCCTCTAATCCAAAGAGGGGATCTGTATTTTGCTTGATCTTAACCCATAGGGGAGATATTTTATGGCAAGTCCAAAAGATATGATATAAAGTACCATCTTCTTGGTGACAACGGTTGCAAAGAGAGGAGGGTGTTAAACCCAATTTGGCTAATTTTTGTGAGGAGTAATATAAATTGTGCAGTATATGCATTTGCATTAGCCAAAGTCTGTCCTGGGTTATAACCCTGCGACAGATATGCCATAACGTAGGCCATTCTATCTTACTATCTGGAAAAAAGTTAGCCCAATAAGTTGTAGGGCCAAAATAGCCAGGGTAAATCCAATTGAAAAGGATTCCATAGATCTTGGAAACCACCTGTGAAAGATCTGCTAATGGGGTTAATTATTTAAGAAAGGGGGGTCTAGTCTGTACTAAAGGGGTGTTTCCCAGCACTTTTTTAAGGAGATGTTTAAGTTGAAACACTTTAAAGATCTGTGCATTGGGAATGTGAAATTTATGTAAAATATCTATCATGGATAACCATGCTCCATGTTCTGTGACCAAACTTACAAGCAGACCCTCCCCTAAGTGAGGTAGCCAGGAAGAGGATAGTGCTTTACTATCTATCTTGAAATTAGGGTTGCCCCATATAGGTTGTGATAAGTCGATAGTGTGTTTATATTTTAGAAAGCTACAAGGCTGGGAATGGATCCTAAGTGAAGTATCAATTGGGGTATTTCTTAAATTAGTAGGCAGGGCCTTTTCCCTTATATATAGGAGTGCAGTCGGTGAAAGGCCCAAGGAGAGAATCTGAGCTAATTCAATTTTCAGCCACACTGGGGAATATGCCAGGGGTGCAGGTGAAAGCCATCTAAGATATTTGTTGGCCTGGCTTGCCCAAAAATAATGGCTAATATGAGGTATTCGTAATCCACCTCTCAACTTAGGAGCAGCTATTTTATAAAAAGCCAGTCTAGGTGTTTTATTGGACCATATAAATTTTTTGAAAAGGCTATGTACTTTTTTAAACCAGGACAAGGGGAGCCACATATTTAATAAACTAAGTGGATAAAAAATACTTGGGAAAACATTCATTTTCAACAAATTAATCCTGCCCCAAATGGAATCAAGAGAGATGCCCATTGACTTAAATCCTGACTAATTATAAGCAACAG
Source organism: Neoceratodus forsteri (assembly GCA_016271365.2). Lineage (NCBI taxonomy): Eukaryota > Metazoa > Chordata > Ceratodontiformes > Ceratodontidae > Neoceratodus > Neoceratodus forsteri. Next base: position 374,298,812 of record CM028135.1, read on the forward strand.
GGAGTCTAAATTAAGTTTAAAACATTTACCCAGATTTTTTGTAAGCTCTATACCTAGATATCTTAGGGAATCCTGTTTCCATTGAAGTCCTAGTGCTATTATGTCTGATTTAAATATCTTGTGGTTAAGGGGGAAAACTATGGTCTTACCAGCATTAAGTTTATAATTCGGCAGATGACTAAATTCCACAGTAATTTCTAACATTGGGGGGGATGGATAAAGATGGATGGGATAACTGGAGAAGCAGATCATCTGTGTATGCTGAGACCTTTATATCATGAGATTAGATAAGGATGCCCTGAATCAGCTGACAATTAACCAGTCTATGGATCAGCAGTTCTAAATAAATATTGAAAAGTAATGGGGAGAGGGGGCAGCCTTGCCTTGTTCCTGAATGCAGTGAGAAAGAGTTTGAGAACTGTCCATTAGCAGTTATATGAGCTGAGTGCAGTGGTGCAAACGGTAGACAAGAAGTACAGGAACTCATGCACCAGCAGTTATGAAATGCTGAATGAAGATCCTCAATCTAAAGGATAGCGGTGTCAAGACATAACAATCTAATTTGACACTAGTAGAATCAGTTAGAGATATTGAAGTATTTCTAGGAAAATAGCATTGTTGTACAAGTCAAATGTTGTAATGGAAACCCTGATTGAAAATCACAGGTCCAGAAGCTATCACTATGTTGCTGGTTTAAGAATTTCAGTTTCAGTGTCAGTGGGAAGAAGTACAGGAACTCAGTTCCTGCAGCAAAAAAGGTACAGGAACTGAATTCATGTGTGTTCCTGTTCACCTTCATCACTGGCTGAGGGGAATCGGTACAGGGAATGGATCCATTGTTGGAATCATAATGGGAAGCTGAAAACCTTGAGAGTCCTGAAGAGGTAATGCCAATGCACCCTTTCAAAGGCCTTCTCAGTATCCAGGAAGACTGGAACTGCAGGAAATGGGGCATCCCAGGACACCAAGACGACATGAGACAGGGTGTGTAGGTGATCTGCATAAGATCTACCCTTCATGAATCCCACTTGCTCCTGCCCAGTGATATCTGGGAGAACCAAATTAAGGCAGTTAGCTATTAACTTGGTTAGTATTTTTAGATCTTGGTTAAGAAGGTAAATTGGGTGATAATTCAAAACCAATTCGTAAGCCTTACCCAGTTTGGGTAGCAAAACTATGAGTGCCTCAAGTAAGGTGGAATGTGCTTCAGTCCCAAAAAGTATATATTGATAGATGGGGAGGATGAAGGTAGATGAGGAATTTACTACATTTTTCTGGTAGAAGATGGCTTTGTAACCATTCAACCCTGGGGTTTTATTTTTGGGAAGATTTTTAATTACATCCTCTAACTCCGTTACTGTAATCGGGTGTAATAATAGGTTCTGCTGCTCATTCGAAAGACATGACAAGTTAGTATCATCAAGATACCCATCTATTACCTGTTCAGTGGGTGGGTTGGACATTTGGCCATATAAAGATTCATAATAACTAGTAAATTCTGAGACAATACCTTCAGGGGATGTTTTCATAGAGTTGTCAGACTGAGAGCATATCGAGGCTATGAAACGAGAAGATTCCTGTTGCTTTATGCAAAGGGCAAATAGGCATCCTGCCTTCTCTCCCTGATCTGTGTAAGAAGCTTTGGTTTTGAGCATCACAAATTCTGCCTTCTCCCTCAATAGCTCTAAATATGCAGCTCTCAGTCTGATCAACTCTTTATGAAGGGAATTTGGAGACTGTGGAGATAAAGTGTGTTCCAGGGTCCTAAATTGGGACATTAGTTGTAAGGCTTTTTGTTCTCAAATTTTCTTTCTTTTGGATGCTAACCCTAGCAAAATCCCTCTGAGATAAACCTTAAGGACACACCATTCAATATCTGGCCATTCCGTGGAACCATGGTTAATCAAGGTGTAGTGTTCTGTATGTTCCTGGATTGTCTGAGCTACATTTGGTTCCTTCAGCAACTGATCATTGAATTTCCATCAGGATCCCCCTTTAGGCGTTGATTTGTTTATAAAATGTTATTCTAATTCTTAAAAAAAATGAACAAGAATATAGGATAAACACCATTGAATTAAAAACTCATTTCCAAGGAGGTCCAGTAACAAGCATACAGTTACAGATTTTAAGACATATAACACACCTAACAAACACAATAATAGTTACATCACAACAACATAATAAATAGCAGAGATATATAACAGGTGACCAAGGAGTGGTCTGAGGGAGGGCCAGGTTAGATAGATGAATCCAGGATCCTGGGGACAAATGAATGACAGCAAAGCAGGTAGTCTATGCTGGAAGAGGTACCATGAACTGGGGAGGTATAAGTATACTATTTATCTGTCAGGTGGAGAACCCGTCAGATATCACATGGCCCAACATGATCCATTAGTTTATGTAATGCACATTGAGGGGGAGAATGATCCTTTCGGTGGTGACCAGATCAATCTAGATTTGGGTCAAAAACAAGATTGAGATCCTCACCCAGAATCATTGGGACTGATAAAAAGAGTGTTAAAGTTAAGAGGAGTTGTGTGAAGAACCCAGATGCATCCTGATTAGGGCCATAAACACTCTCCAGCAAAATTTCTTTATTAAACATTGTGCCCTGTACCAATACACACCTCCCCTTAGGATCCTTTATGAGATCGGTAGGAGCAAAGGGGATATTTCTGTTAATTAATACCATAGTGCCACAACTGTTGGTAGAGTCCTCAGCTAAATACCTGGCCCACTTGTTGCTTCCTCAGCTGGTGTGCTTCGGAGTCTAAGAGATGGGCTTCCTGAATAAAAGAAATATCAGTACAGAAGATGTTTAAGTGTTTCTGCACCTTGTACTGCTTGAGTTTCTGTCTAATCCCTTTCACATTCAATGTTGCAAAACATACCTTACTAGCCATTATCCACTTTTAAGTCAGTCCTAAAACATTCCAGAGTAATGAAATACCAGCAACCTTCGATATCTCTACTAGAAATCCTAGCTGTGCCTGCCATCCCAGTCCTCCCTCTCTCTCCCCTTCCCATAATTTTCCATATCAATGTCTGAAACCAAAAAATTATTGTGTGAAAACTTGCTAACCCAGCCCACCCACCTCCCCTTGCTGCACTGATAACGATCTGCAGAACTCACAATTATGCTCCCCTGCTACTATCCTCCCTCCACTCAACCAATGCCCAGCAAAGTACAGAACAATAAAGTCAAGTTTAACAAATAAAATAAAAATGACATATATGTCATATGTGTCCAACAGTTTTGAGGTGTTAAACCCCATTCCCAGCAGTTCTTAAAACACTTTAAGAAACTAATGTAACAAGAAGACCATTCCCAGTATCCTTGCATCACCCATGTGATTCCTTAGGGAGTTTTGCAAGTCTAGCTGGCATAGGAAAGTATGAATGAAAAGGAAATGTCTCGTGTCAAACTCTCCTTTATAAAACCTAGCTTCATATTATAACTCATTAATGTCTGCAGGACAAGGGCCCTCTAGTGGTAAAAAGGACACATCACCAGCCCCTTAAAAAGAAAAAATAGGGCATTTAGTCCTTTTCCCCCTATGGTTTGGAAACACTGCTTAGATTCAGGAGATTAAAATAAATGTCCCACTTGAGGAACTCTAAACTGCTGGATGAGTTGACGTGGACTATCAACATCAGAAAAGGAAATGCATCATGTCCCAAAAACAGTCTAAACCACCATGAGTCCAGGTGTCAAAGTTAAAGATGAACTTGAAAACGAACATGTTGTCTGGTAAAACAGCAATATCTGGAACAACTTGTGAAAGTCAGAAATACTGGCAAAGCCCCAACCAGGTGCCCATGTAGGTCACTCAGCCATTAGTAAATTTTTCCCCCTGATCAAAAATTGGGCAGTAACCAAAACCTCTTGAGGTTATATCTGGTAACATGCTCACCATATTTTTCTGTAACGTCAACTCAAGAAGAGTGAAACAGGTCTGGGAAGGCTGCTTGTAGTTTAGTCTGTGCCAGTTCAATCTCTTCAAAGGTAGTCCACAAGCCAGCTATCAGGATCTGCAACCAAGCAGGGCATCCCATTCTGAATTTTATCCCAGCTGCAATTAGTTTGGAAACAATAGGCTGGAATAGGGTTCTTCTTTATCTAACTACCGTGGGCAAGTCTTGTGTGGTTCTAATTTTAGTTCCCTCCCATAAGATTTCTTGAAGATATCTTGCTTTGTCCATAAAATATTGTTTTTCTTGGAAGTTTAAGAATTTGAGGAGTATAGGGCGTGGGGCTGACCCTGGTGCAGGCATCGGTCTAAGAGCTCAATGGGCTCGCTCGATGGTATAAGCTGAGGCAAAAGGAGAAGGCACGGCTAGTTTTTCTAAGAGCTTTTGAACAATAACTACAGTGTTGGTTCCTTCTGCTTTTTCTGGAATTCCTATTATCACAATATTATTTCTGCAGTTCCTCCCCTCCAGATCTTCTATTTTGGCCTCTAGCTTTTTAATCCTGTGTCTGTTGTCCACTGTCTCAGATTGAATAGATTCTGCTCGCTTCTCCAAGGAAATTAGGTGAGATTTGTTGTCTGCCATCCTCATAGAAATATCGAGTGCGGTAGCCATTTGTTTGACCTCTGCAGTTAAATATTTTAAATCTTCCCTGAATGGGGTAAATTCTAAAATAAATTGCTCAAGTATAAGTGGTGTCACATCTATAGCTTGCTTGGTAGTGGTGGTAGAAGTAAATGCTTTGCCACCAGTGCCCAGCTGGGCCTTGGATTGCATACTGGGTTTCTCTGGGGTCACAGGTGGTGTGTGTTTCAGGAGGGGGAGATGCATCTCTGTTTCCATACTTGCCCCTCTAACACCACTAGGTTGTTAAAGGATACTGTCCAGACCAGAAAAAAGTTGAAAATGAAATATTTGTGGGGAAAGTGACTGAAACTAGCCCGTCAGGTAGAAGGAGCTATCGTGGGGAGCTGTTACTCTGAGCACTCATCATGTGGTCCTCATCATCAAGTATTTTTTGTGTATTGACTCACATATTTTCATCAAACACACCATAGTGTCAGTGCTGCCTTTTTGTTGCTATAATATCTCACACTGTTGCCTGTTTCAGATCATTTATTACAAATTACTTCAAGATCACTTTTCTCTTCCACATATGTCAGTTTGACCACACTGTAAAGCACTGCCAACTATTGCATTCTACCAGTGGAATTCTGAGTGAATTATGATTCCAGTTCTCTGAAATGGCCTTTCCATGAAAAGTTTGCAGAATTTCACCAAAATCTAAATTTCAGTAATTTCCATTTAATTTTAGGAGAACTCATTCACATTCTACCAAAGCTGGCATTATTGAAGTCTCCTACAACTTGTAGACATTTACCAATATTCAAATCCTTTTCCTTAAAGGGGTCAGTCCTGGCCCCCTTGAGTTTACACCTATCTTCAAACATAGCTCTGGGGCCTTCATAATCTGGTAAAAAAAACTACCGAATCAAGACACTTCAGATCACTTGTTATAATTACTTCCAGATCACTTTTGTCTTCCACATGTCTCAATCTGACCCCACTGTAAAGTAGTGCTGAATATAACATTCTACCAGTTGAATACTGGGTGAACTATGATTCCAGTTCTCTGAAATTGTATGGCCTTTCCATGAAAAGTTTGCAGAATTCTACAAAAATTAAAATTTCAGTCATTTTCATCTAATTTTAAGATACCTCATTCACATTTCACAAAAGCTGGCATTACTGAAGTTCTCTGCAACTTCTTGAGGTTTGCCAATATTCATATCCTTTTCCATAAAGGTGGCTGACTTATAGGTAGTCAGACAGATTATTAATGTTTTGTTTTCAGTTATTTCCATCTAGTTTTGAAATAGCATATCCAGGTGTCTTACCACTGAATAAGCTTGAAGATATACTATATACCACATGACACTGTGTACCAAATATTAGGTTTCAAGCTTTAAATGGAGCTAAGTTATAGGAGCCAAATGTTTGGTCAGAATTACATTTTCAGTTATTTATGTCTAATTTTTAAACAACTTAACCAAATTTTACCAAATTTGAAGCATTTAAGATAGTTAGCTATTAACTTGGTTAGTATTTTTAGATCTTGGTTAAGAAGGGAAATTGGGTGATAATTTGAAACGAATTCAGGAGCCTTACCCAGTTTGGGTAGCAAAACTATGAGTGGTTCAAGTAAGGTGGAATCTGCTTCAGCCCCCAAAAGTATATATTGATAGAGGGGGAGGAGGAAGGAGATGAGGAATTTACTACATTTTTGGCAGAAGTTGGCTTTGTAACGATTCAACCCTGGGGTTTTATTTCTGGGAAGATTTTTAATTACATCCTCTAACTCCGTTACTGTAATCGGGTGTAATAATAGGTTCTGCTGCTCGTTTGACAGACATGGCAATCAAGATACCCATCTATTACCTGTTCAGTGGGTGGGTTGGATGTTTGGCCATATAAAGATTCATAATAAATAGTAAATTCTGAGATAATATCTTCAGGGGATGTTTTCATAGAGTTGTCAGACTGATAGCATATCGAGGCTACGAAACAAGAAGATTCCTGTTGCTTTATGCAAAGGGCCAATAGGCGTCCCACCTTCTCTCCCTGATCTGTGTAAGAAGCTTTGGTTTTGAGCATCACAAATTCTGTCTTCTCCCTCAATAGCTCTAAATATGCAGTTCTCAGTCTGATCAATTCTTTATGAAGGGAATCTGGAGACTGTAGAGATAAAGTGTGTTCCAAGGTCCTAAATTGGGATATTAGTTGTAAGGCTTTTTGTTCTCAAATTATCTTTCTTTTGGATGCTAACCCTAGCAAAATCCCTCTGAGATAAGCCTTAAGGACACACCATTCAATATCTGGCCATTCCATAGAACCATGGTTAATCAAGGTGTAGTGTTCTATATGTTCTTGGATTGTTTCAGCTACATTTGGTTCCTTCAGCAACTGATCATTGAATTTCCATCAGGCTCCCCCTTTAGGCGTTGATTTGTTTGTTTGTAAAATTTTATTCTAATTCTTAAAAAAAATGAACAAGAATATAGGATAAACACCATTGAGTTAAAAACTCATTTCCAAGGAGGTCCAGTAACAAGCATACAGTTACAGATTTTAAGATATATAACACACCTAACAAACACAATAATAGTTACATCACAACAACACAATAAATAGCAGAGATATATAACAGGTGACCAAGAAGTGGTCCGAGGGAGGGCCAGGTTGGATAGATGAATCCAGGATCCTGGGGATAAATGAATGACAGCAAAGCAGGTAGTCTATGCTGGAAGAGGTACCATGAACTGAGAAGGTATAAGTATACTCTTTATCTGTCAGGTGGAGAACCCACCAGATATCACATAGCCCAACATGATCCATTAGTTTGTGTAATGCTCATTGAGCGGGAGAAAGATCCTTTCGGTGGCGACCAGATCAATCTAGATTTGGGTCAAAAACAAGGTTGAGATCCTCACCCAGAATCATTGGGACTGATAAAAAGAGTGTTAAAGTTAAGAGAAGTTGTGTGAAGAACCCAGGTGCATCCTGATTAGGGCCATAAATACTCTCCAGCAAAATTTCTTTATTAAACATTGTGCCCTGTACCAATACATACCTCCCCTTAGGATCCTTTATGAGATTGGTAGGAGCAAAGGGGATATTTCTGTTAATTAATACCATAGTGCCACAACTGTTGGTAGAGTCCTCAGCTAAAAATACCTTGCCCACTTGTTGCTTCCTCAGCTGGAGTGCTTTGGAGTCTAAGAGATGGGCTTCTGAATAAAAGAAATATCAGTACACAAGATGTTTAAGTGTTTCTGCACCTTGTACTGCTTGAGTTTCTGTCTCATCCCTTTCACATTCCATGTTGCAAAATGTACCTTACTAGCCATTATCCACTTTTAAGTCAGTCCTAAAACATTCCAGAGTAATGAAATACCAGCAACCTTCGATATCTCTACTAGAAATCCTAGCTGTGCCTGCCACCCTAGTCCTCCCTTCCTCTCTCTCCCCTTCCCATAATTTTCCATATCAATGTCTGAAACCAAAAAATTATTGTGTGAAAACTTGCTAACCCAGCCCACCCACCTCCCCTTGCTGCACTGATAACGATCTGCAGAACTCACAGCTATGCTCCCCGCTACTATCCTCCCTCCACCCAACCAATGCCCCGGAAAGTACAGAACAATAAAGTCAAGTTTAACAAATAAAATAAAAATGACATATATGTCATATGTGTCCAACAGTTTTGAGGTGTTAAAACCCATTGTCAGCAGTTCTTAAAACACTTTAAGAAAGTAAAGTAACAAGAAGACCATTCCCAGTATCCTTGCATCTCCCATGTAATTCCTTAGGGAGTTTTGCAAGTCTAGCTGGCATAGGAAAGTATGAATGAAAAGGAAATGTCTTGTGTAAAACTCTCCTTTATAAAACCTAGCTTCATATTATAACTCGTTAATGTCTGCGGCACAAGGGCCCTCTAGTGGTAAAAAGGACATATCACCAGCCCCTTAAAAAGAAAAAATAGGGCATTTAGTCCTTTCCCCCTATGGTTTGGAAACACTGCTTAGATTCAGGAGATAAAAATAAATGTCCCACTTGAGGAACTCTAAACTGCTGGATGAGTTGACGTGGACTATCAACATCAGAAAAGGAAACACATCATGTCCTAAAAACTGTCTAAACCGTCATGAGTCCAGGTGTCAAAATTAAAGATGAACTTGAAAACGAACATGTTGTCTGGTAAAACAGCAATATCTATAGCAACTTGTGAAAGTCAGAAGTACTGGCAAATCCCCAACCAGGTGCCCATGCAGGTCACTCAGTCATTAGTAATTTTTTCCCCCGATCAAAAATCAGGCAGTAACCAAAACCTCTTGAGGTTATATCTGGTTACATGCTTACCATATCTTTCTGTAACGTCAACTCAACAAGAGTGAAACAGGTCTGAGAAGGCTGCTTCTAGTTTAGTCTGTGCCAGTTCAGTCTCTTAAAAGGTAGTCCATGAGCCAGCTATCAGGACCTGCAATCGGGCAGGGTATCCCATTCTGAATTTTATTCCAGCTGCAATTAATTTGGAGACAATAGGCTGGAATAGGGTTTTTCTTTGTTTTACTGCCGTGGGCAAGTCTTATGTGGTTCTAATTTTAGTTCCCTCCCATAAGATTTCTTGAAGATATCTTGCTTTGTCCATAAAATATTGTTTTTCTTGGAAGTTTAAGAATTTGAGGAGTATAGGGCATGGGGCTGACCCTGGTGCAGGCATCGGTCTAAGAGCTCAATGGGCTTGCTCGATGGTATAAGCTGAGGCAAAAGGAGAAGGCACGGCTAGTTTTTCTAAGAGCTTTTGAACAATAACTACAGTGTTGGTTCCTTCTGCTTTTTCTGGAATTCCTATTTTCACAATATTATTTCTGCAGTTCCTCCCCTCCAGATCTTCTATTTTGGCCTCTAGCTTTTTAATCCTGTGTCTGTTGTCCACTGTCTCAGATTGAATAGATTCTGCTCGCTTCTCCAAGGAAATTAGGTGAGATTCGTTGTTTGCCATCCTCGTAGAAATATCGAGTGCGGTAGCCATTTGTTTGACCTCTGCAGTTAAATATTTTAAATCTTCCCTGAATGCGGTAAATTCTGAAATAAATCACTCAAGTATAAGTGGAGTCACATCTATAGCTTGCTTGGTAGTGGTGGTAGAAGTAAATGCTTTGCCACCGGCGCCCAGCTGGGCCTTGGATCACATACTGGGTTTCTCTCAGGTGGTGTGTGTTTCAGGAGGAGATGCATCTCTGTTTCCATACTTGCCCTCTAACACCACTAGGTTGTTAAAGGATACTGTCCAGACCAGAAAAAGTTGAAAATGAAATATTTGTGGGGAACGTGACTGAAACTAGCCCGTCAGGTAGAAGGAGCTATCGTGGGGAGCTGTTACTCTGAGCACTCATCATGTGGTCCTCATCATCAAGTATTTTTTGTGTATTGATTCACATATTTTCATCAAACACACCATAGTGTCAGTGCTGCCTTTTTGTTGCTATAATATCTCACACTGTTGCCTGTTTCAGATCATTTATTACAATTACTTCCAGATCACTTTTGTTTTCCACATATGTCAGTTTAACCACACTGTAAAGCACTGCCAACTATTGCATTCTACCAGTGGAATTCTGAGTGAATTATGATTCCAATTCTCTGAAATGGCCTTTCCATGAAAAGTTCGCAGAATTCCACCAAAATCTAAATTTCAGTAATTTCCATCTAATTTTAGGAGAACTCATTCACATGCTACCAAAACTGGCATCATTGAAGTCCCCTACAACTTGTAGACATTTACCAATATTCAAATCCTTTTCCTTAAAGGGGTCAGTCCTGGCCCCCTTGAGTTTACACCTATCTTCAAACATAGCTCTGGGCCTTCATAATCTGGTAAAAAAAAAAAAAAAAAAACTACTGAATCAAGACACTTCAGATCATTTGTTATAATTACTTCCAGATCACTTTTGTCTTCCACATGTCTCAATCTGACCCCACTGTAAAGCAGTGCTGAATATAAAATTCTACCAGTTGAATACTGGGTGAACTATGATTCCAGTTCTCTGAAATTTTATGGCCTTTCCATTTAAAGTTTGCAGAATTCTACAAAAATTTAAATTTCAGTCATTTCCATCTAATTTTAAGATACCTCAATTCACATTTCACCAAAACTGGCATTACTGAAGTTCTCTACAACTTGTTGAGTTTTGCCAATATTCACATCTTTTTCCTTAAAGGGGGCTGATTTATAGGTAGCCAGACCAATTATTAAAGTTTTGTTTTCAGTTATTTCCATCTAGTTTTGAAATAACATATTCAGGTGTCTTATCATTTAATAAGCTTGAAGATGCACTATATGCCACATGACACTGTGTACCAAATATTAGGTTTCAAGCTTTAAATGGAGCTAAGTTATAGGAGCCAAATGTTTGGTCAGAATTACATTTTCAGTTATTTATGTCTAATTTTTAAACAACTTAACCTGATTTTACCAAATTTGAAACATTAAAGGTTCTGCACACTATGGATATGTGTGCCATGCTTTAAGTGAGATATCTGAAAAGGGAACCTCATTATAAGTAGCCAAACTTCCAAAATGGTTTAAATTATTTGTTGCAAGCTTGTAAACTATAACATTATAAGCCCCTGTAACTTTAAAATGAGAGAACAGAATGGCACTAAATTTAATAATTTCATAGACCTTCCAAAGGAGGCTAGGTGTTTTATCATTTTAATTTCTTACTTAAAACATGTTCATGTTATAATCTGTCAAAAACTGCAAAATGATATCAGTACTTAAAGTAAAATTCCATTTGTGAAAATGGTGAAATTGTGTGATATTGTGAAATCCATATCCATGATATTTGGTTAGCCATACCTCTGACCTGTCATGAAGAAGAAAGGAAAAAGCTGGTAAGAAAATAGTACTAAGATTGGTTTCATGAGGGACTCAGTTGTAAAACTAGCAGGAAAATTGGAAAGAAATTGTAGGACTGTGATGCTTATGCATGTGAGATGATTTGTCTGCCTGCAGTAAAGGTCAAATGAGTGTAACCCATAGCCAAGTACTGCAGCTACTGTACAGAGACAGAAGCTGACTATTGTATGCATTATGAAAGGAAGCATATGCTCTGAGGAAAGGAGGGAATTTATTGAATTAGAGATGTTCTTGAGTGAAAAACATTTCCAGAGGGATCTTCTCCAATACTTTCATAGCCCTTCAACCTGTGAGGAATGATATTGACAGAAACTGGGCAAGCTAACTTTTGCTGACATTCTGTGGAAAGTTGGAGGGTCTTATTTTTCTGGCAATTTAGAGGACCTTCTAGTGCAAGAAATGCCTGCTACTCAGGATGTGCTGCAGTTATGACAAGAGGGGCGGGTACAGGTCATGTCTGTGGATAGGACAGTCTGGTGGGGTTATACTAAAGGGTGGGGGTTGGCATGGCAGTGAGCACAGAGGATCACCATTGGCAGGAGTAAGATGATGTACAGGTTCACTAAGGAAAAAACAGCTGAGCTAAGTAGCTCCGGATTTATAGTATGAATGGTGGATCACAGAAGCACAGAGGGACAATCAACAGAAGGGTGGAAAAATAGTTATAATTCAGGTATAACTTCAATAGAAAGGAGGGGAGACAAAGAGGCAGGGACAAGGAATAGGAAAAAGCCTGTGTCATTTGAAGGAGATAAGGAAGAGGGATGGGGTGGGAGCAAAGGGGAATCAAAAGCAAATGGAAGTTAAAAATAGAGGGAATGATGTAGGGATGAGTAAGAAATGTGATCACAGGGAAAAATGGGTTTGCAGAGGATGGGATAAGGTAGAACAATGAGATGAGTTAAATAGAGAAGGGAAGCCAAACTTCAGAGGTGACAAGGAAGCAAAGTAAATTGAAAACAGTAATAACAAGCATTGGGGGTCACAGCACCAAAGGTTTTCCAGAGGAGGGACTTGTCAACCTCCTCCCATGTGAATGTACAGTAATTAGAAAAAGGAAGTAAGTACTGTATTAGGTGACAAAAGAGGGGGAGAGAGAGATGAGTTTTTGGAGAATGGAACATTTGGAAATTGGGCAGTAGCTGAAGGCAGGGAGGACAGAAAGTCACATAGGGAAAGGAGGACACCTGAGTTCAAGGAATGAACTGAACAAACAAGAGTGGTGGAGGGTTGTGCCCATCAGTGCAAGAAGTCTAGGAAATAAAATGGCTGACTTGCAGGCCCTGCTAACAGAAGCAAGTATTGATTTAGTAGCAGTCATTGAGATGTGGGCTACCCTGAAGCATGACTGGGATATTTCCATTCCAGGATACACCTTCTTTAGAAAGGACAGGAAAAAGGGAGAATGGGTTACTGTGGGACTGTACATCAAGGTGGGCATAATAGTTTACTACTAGGTTTACTATGTTATCAGAGACATAAGAAGGCATTTGCCCATTGAGAATGTTTCCCATCTGGTGGGTGAATTAGTCACTGTTGGTGGTCCACTTTAGATAACGGTCAAGTTTTGTTTTGAATGTCTCGAAATTGTTGGCATCAATCACTTCTTGGGGCAGTTTGTTCCAGGCCCAGCTGCCCTAATTGTGAAGTAATGATCCCTTTTCTTAGTGTTTACCTTTGGTATAATTAATTGTTTGTTGTGGGTTCTAAGGTTTGATTTTCTGATAGCAAACTGTAAACCACACTATGTGGCTAGTTTGTTGTTTTGTAGTATTTTGTGAAGCAGTAAAAAGTCTCCCTTAAGTCATCCGTCTTCCAGGCTCAGTTCTGGACAATCTGTTAGAGCAGGATAGATCCCTTAGTTTGGGGATCAGTTTTGTTGTCCTGTGCTGTACTCTTTCCAACAGGTGTATGTCTTGTTTAATGGAAGGGTTCCAGAAGGGGGTCTGAAATCTAAGTATGGTCGAATGTATGAGCTGTACAGGGGTATAATGCAAAACTCATTTTTATTTACAAGTGTTCATTTTGTACTAGCTACATAAGTTATCTTTTTGGTCAGAGGTTGTCATTCTATTATTAATGGTTATTCCCCAAGTCCCTTTCTTTTTCTGCTGATTTTAAAGTTTTGTTGTATAATACATATTCCTGATAGGGGTTCATTTTACCCATATGTAGTACCATACATTTGTCTGGATTTAGATTCATTTTATTATCACTTGGCCATTGTTCAATGGATTTTAACTCTTGAACCAGGTTCAAATGTTCGATTATATATCAGCTTCCCCTCCTAACTGTGTATCATCAGCAAACGTTATCAATGGAGTGGCTATGTTTTTGTTTATGTTGCTTATGAACAAATTGAAAAGTGTCCATCCAAGTACCGAACCCTGAGGAACCCCACTGGTAACCCTGCCAAGATCAGAGCGGTGACCCCTGAACCTCATCCTCTGCATTTCTTTCATTAGCCAATTACTGATCCACCTAACTAAATCATGATTGAGGCCTATATTTGTAAGATTTACAATCAGTTCATAATGATGGACAGTATCAAAGGCTTTCCTAAAGTCCAGTAGAATAACATCCACCAATGTGTCGGTATCTAAACTAGTACTAACATTATCGTAAAAGGTCACAAGATTTGTGGTGCATGAGCATCCAGTGGTAAACCCATGTTGGTATTTGTCTGTAATTCCCTTCTCGTGCAGCTCAGACTCAGTTCTGTTCTATACTAGTCTTTCCATTATCTTACTACAGATGGAAGTTAGACTGATGGGTCGATAATTGTCAACTTGTCCCCATTGCTCTTCTTAAATATGGGAACCACAACTGATGTTCTCCAGTCAGCTGACACTTTCCCACTTATCATTGATTTATTGAATATAGACGTAGGATATATACCAAGACCAAGGATGTTTCAATTATGAACTTGGTGTTGATGTTATCTGGCCTGGGAGATGTATTTGCTTCAACTGTTTTATTGATATCACTTCTGCTATTGCAAATTTGGTTTTAGAAGTGAGTAGCATATTGTCTGGGACTGGGGCCAATATTCTTTTGTTGAAGACTGAGCAAAAATAGTTATTGAATGTATCTGCTGTTAATTTATTGTCCTTTATTATTTGGTTAGCCACACTAATAGGGCCCACCTTCCTAGATGTTTTTGTAATCGTTGACATAGGAGAAGAAGGTTTTGTGATTTTTGGTATGGGCTTTACTAAACTCTTTCTTGCTCTTTTCAGTTTTTATTAAGTTTTTTCAATTTCCGCACTTCAGATTTATGTCTAGTATGTGATTCTTCAGTATTAGATACCTACTGTAGATACATAGATGCTGACAGCAGATTAGGGCCTACTGCCCACCTAGTCTGCCCATTTGCACACATATCTGTGCTTCTTCAAGCTTCCCTAGAACTAGGTTGTCCCCTTTCCCCAACTACCAGGATCCCCGTGTGCCTATCCCATGCATTCTTATATCTTGTAATCTTTTCTGCCCCCACTGCCTCCTCCAGCAGGGCCTTCCATTTGTCCACCACCCTCTCTGTGAAGAAGTACTTCCTCACGTTCCCTCTGAAAGGCCCTCCCTCCAGTTTCATCCCATGTCCCCTAGTCCTGAAGTACATTTTTCTATGAAAAATTGTGTTTTTCTGCACCTTGTTCCTCCCAGTGAGGTACTTACATGTCTCAACCATATCCACCTCTCTCTCCTCTCTCCCAGGGAGTACATATATAGGTCTTTCAGCCTGTTCTCATAGGTTTTATGATATAATCCTTGCACTATAGTATTTGCCCTCCTCTGAACTGTCTCTACCCTGTCTATGTCTTTACATAGGTAAGGTCTCCAGAACTAGACACTACTCAAGGTGTAACCCCACTAATGTCTTGTATAGTGGAATTATGGCCCTCCTTTTCCTTTTGGTGATGCTCCTGCCTATGCATGCCAACATCCTGCCACATTGTCACACTGACTCCCTATCTTGAGATCATCACAGAAGTTAACCCTTAGGTCGCTCTCCTGCTTGGAGCACTCTATATCCTCCCCCCAGCTGATATGCTGTTCCTGGGGTTTTGTGCCCCATATGCATTATTTTGCATTTCTTGGCATTAAATCTCAACTGCCACTCACTTGATCAGTCCTCAAGCTTCTGCATATCTTTTCTCATTCTACCCATACCCTCCTGCATGTCCACCCTGTTGCAGAGCTTTGTGTCTTCAGCGAATAGGCACATTCTCCCTTCTAGGTCATCTGTAATGTCATTGATAAAGATGTTGAAGAGGACTGGACCCAGCACTGATGCCTGTGGCACCCCACTTGTCACCTTTCCTGCTACAGAGTGACAGCCATTTATTACCACCCTCTGTGTCCTACTCTCCAGCCAGTTCACCACCACTGTTCTACCCACTCCCATGTTCCCCAGCTTGTTTAACAGACTTCTATGTGGCACAGTGTCAAAGACCTTGCTGAAGTCCAGTTAGGCCACATCCACTGCCCTCTCCCAGAGATCTATCTCCCTTGTCACCTAGACAAATAATTCAATGAGGTTAATCTGGCATGACCTCCCTCCAGTAAAACCATGTTGCCTTGGGTCCTGTAGACTGTTGGCAACCAGGGGTTTCAGTATTCTTTCCTTCAGTAGTGTTTCCATGAGCTTCTCCACCACTGAGGTCAAGCTGACCAGTCTGTAGTTTCCTGCCTCCTCTCTGTTCCCACTTTTGTATAGGGGGCTATATCAAATGTCCTCCAGTCTTTGGTTACCTCTCCTATTTCCAGTGACTGGCTGAACATGGTTGCCAGAGGTCCAGCCACCACCTCTCTTAGCTCCCTCAGCACCCTGGGGTGTACCCCATCTGGCCCCATAGCTTTATCAACTCTTATTCCTTATAGTTCCTTTAGGACCCTTTCCCTTCAAAAAGGACTTGTATCCATTCCCAATCCCTTCCTACTCTTTCTGCTCCCTTCTGGCCCATTATCTGCCTCCTCTGCTGTAAAGACTGAGCAGAAGTATCTGTTCAGTATGTCCACTTTGTGGTTGTCATCCTTCACTCCACTCCTGTCCTCCCATTTCAACCTCACTATCCCTCTCTTTGCCTTCCTTTTTTCACTGACGTACCTGTGAAAAGGTTTTGTCTCCTCTTATCACTGATTTTGCAATACGCTCCTCTGTTTGTGCTTTGGCTTCCATCACTGCCCTCCCTGCCTCCCTTTGTTTCTCCTGGTACCACTCCCTGTTCCCTTCTGCCTGTGTCTTTTTGTACTGTGTGAATGTGATTTTTTTGGCTTTGACTTTCCCAGCTACCTCCTTGGAATACCATAATGGTCTCCTCTTCCTTTTCTCCTTACTAACCTGTTTTACACATAATTGTGTTACCCTTGTCATCCCTGATTTGAATACTGCTCACTATTCCTCCACTTCTAGTTTCCTCCCTATTCCAGCTAGTGCCTTTTCCAAGCATTTTCCCATTATTCCAAAATCTGCCCTCCTAAAGTCCAGGATCCGTGTTTTTGTGTGGTTGGGTTCTGCCCCTTCAGCTATGTCAAACCACACTGACTGGTGGTAACTGTTCCCCAGGTGCCCCCCCTTCTGTGATCCCTGTCATACAATCCTCGTTCATGAGCACCAGGTCCAGTACTGCCATCGGCCATGTGGGTTCCATGACCAATTGTTTAAGGAAGGCTTCTGCTCTTGGTTGATGCTACTGCTAGGAGACTCCAGTCTACATCTGGAATACAGAAGTCACCAACCAGCACTACCGCCCTCTTGTGTGTCTTCCTTTGGATACCCAGCATCATCTCCATATCCATCTCCTCCTCCTGGGTTAGTGGTCTGTAAATTATCCCTGTGCAGATGGCTGATCCTGTTCTTCTTGCCAGCTTAACCCACAGTATTTCCCCCACCTCCGTGCTCCCCCAGAATCTCTGTCATCTTTATGTTATCTTTCACATAAATCGCAACTCCTCCCCCTTCCTGCCTGTCCTGTTTCCTCCTAAATAGATTGTAGTCTGGTATGGCCATCTCCCAGTCATGGGTCTCATTATACCAGGTCTCCATGATTGCCACAATGTCCAGGTAAGATTGTGCCATGGCTGCTTCAAGGTCCTCCATCTTGTTACTAAGGCTCTGGGCACTGGCACACATGGCTCTTCAGGATGTGATTCCCTGCCCCTGTTTTGTTGCCACAAGCCTTCCCCATGCTTGGGTGCTCTTTTCCCCCGATCGTTGCTGTCTTCCACCCTTATGTTGAGTTCTGCCCTCTGTCTGTCTGTCTATCTACTCCTTGGGTACTTGTATACAGCATGTGCTGCTGGGAGGGGTGGTACTAAACTACCTGTTCTTCCTGGCCATCCCATGGCCAGTTTAAATGCTTACTGCTAAAACATTCAATCTTCTCACTCAAGACTAAAGTCCCCTTCTCGGATGGATGCAGGCCGTCATCCTTATACAGGCTCACATCCTCCCAGATAGGGCCCCAGTCCCCCCTGAAGCCAAAACCATCTTTATCACATAATTACTTCAACCAGGAGTTGCATTTCTGGATGCAGAGTGACCTAGCCTTCCTCTTGCCATAGACAGGTAGTACCTCCAAGAAAGAGACAGAGTGTGCTATCAGTTTTAGCCCCCAACTTCCTGAAATCCTCCTGGATTCTGGCTATTTCCAGCCTGTCCCCTGTCAGGTCATTTGTCCCCAGGTGGACAATGACATCCAGTTCCTCCCTCCTTACTTTTGCTCTTGTGATCCTATGGATTTGTTTCCCATCCCTCCATGTGGTGCTTCTTGAAATGCACTTGACCTCCCTCTCCCCCTTGTTAGGTGCTCCTATCCTAACTCCCTAGACAACTGAGTTCCCACCAGGAGTCGCTTCCTCTTCCTCTCGGGTTCTCTATTCTTCTTCCCTGGGACTCCATCACGGAGGACCCATCCTCCTTGGTCCCAGCTGTGGGTGCCTTTGTGGGGCTTTCCTGCTCCTCCAAGATTGTGTAGGAGTTGCCAAGGTGGACTGGTTGGGGGATCCCCCTTGCCTCTATGGTAAAAAACAACCAGTACACTTTTGACTGTCCCTGTCTGATTGTGCGGATAGTTACTGCATCACTGCTTGGCTCCTTCAACCCCACTGCCATCATCTGCTAATAACACAGCCAGGAAAATGAACAAAAAATCTTACAAACAGTATTATCCTTCTTAAGCCAAATATACGTCACCTACTTGTTTTTATTTGCCTTTTGACAGAGCTTGTGAGCCAGGGTGGGATCTTACCCTTTTTTTATTATATTTGTTCCTTTTTAGTACAAATATCAATTCGAGATCCATGATTTTGTTTTTCATAAGGGATCAACTTCCTTCAACAGATAGGTGTAGCATCTTGTGTTCTCAATCAGTATTCCCTAAGGTACTTTTAATACTAGGGAAGTCAATCCTGTGGTAGGCACTAAAGCTAGATGCTTGTGATGTCTCGGTTATGCATGACACAATATTAAATATTACCAGACTGTGGTAGCTGCCACAAAATGGACATTTTATTGAAACATCGGATATTTGATTTTCTATGTTAGTGATAATAAGATCTAGTGTGTTATCCTCTCTTGTGATGTTTTTAACTAGTTGACATAATGCTGAGGTATTTAAAAATGAACTTTCATAGTTATTAGTTCAGGATAGAATTTACCAGTTTATTCCTGGATGATTGACATCTCCAACTATTACATTATCACCCATGACTGATACCTGAGTAATTTGCTTTAACAGCACATTGTTGTATTAGATGCTTGTTTTGGTGATCTGTAACAATTGCCAACTATAATCTTGCATCTATTTTTGAATTTGATTTGCAACTATACACTCTCCATAGGCTGAACATCACAATCTGTTGGAAAAAAACTAATACAATCTATGCTACTTCTAACGTAGACACAGACCCCACCACTGCTTTTATTTTTCATCACAATTGTGTTTTCTCACATTGCTGTGGCACTGTTACCAGTGTGGGGCATCCAGCCACCTGCTTCACCCACCCGGAGAGCTGAGTAGCTCAAACCTCACCCAAGAGGATCTGGGATAGCTGTCATGCCATCCTGCTGGAGGGCTCCCTTCTGCCTCTGCCAGCCAGGACAGCCCCGGACTATCCTTGACGGGACTCCACCAAAGTCCTTTGAGTGACTTGGGGTGTAGTCGTCAAGCTGCATGGTCATGTCTAGCCCTGATTTTCATCCTGTAAGGCCTCTGGAGTGCAGACATACAATGATGTCCAGCCACAACGTGTCAACATCCGTCATGCTCCCCCCTGCTCACACCAACACTGGCAGTGCTCCAGGCCATCCCCAGTGGCTGCTATGGCACAGTGTAATTCCCCAATCCACCCCAGGAATAAGAGAGCAGTCTGTGGATGCTTGATCCTAGTCCTCCCCTGCTGATCCCCCCGATGACCTGGTCTCATTCTGGAACTCGGGTTGCTGGCATGGTGCAAGGTGTGGCATCCAGTGACTCAACACTCAGTGCCACTGGACCAGTACACCAACCTTTTTATTACATCTATTGTTGTAAAATAATTTCTACCCCTTGATTTCTGAGTAGCAGTTGCTGGCATCGTCCCACCATGTTTCAGATACAACAACAATATCCAAGTCATCTCTATTCATAATCATTTCTAACTCAATGATTTTGACTAAGTTTAAACTTCTGGCTATGGTCAATAGTATCCTACGTGCCTTGGAAGTTTTGTTACCATGTTCTTTGTTATTAGTGTTTTTTTTAATCTCCTGTGTCCCCCATTCTATTCAGTTTAAATGTTTATCAATACATCTTTCTATTTGTTTCCCCAGTGCCTAGCTTCCTCTTCGACTTAGATGTAAACCATCTCAGATAAATGAACTATATTTATGGCCATGTGTTTCCCAATGAGTTAGGCATGCATATCCATTGTGCAATGACCACTTATGCAGCCATTCACTGGTTTCTTTTATTTTTTCTAATTCCAGCCCTGGGCACTGGCAAGATTTCAGAGAAGCAAATATCACATCCCTTTTCTATTAGTTTAGTGCCTAGGTGTATGAAATCCCTTTACACATGAGAATATGGGGGTGAGGATCTAGAGTTTCTGTGAGTCCAGATATATACAGAAAATGGCAGGGATAAGACCTTCAGATGCATTAGGGAAAAAGAGCTACTAAGGAGGCTATAGCTAATTTAAGGAACAGTGGGTTGGTGGAGAGCTGTAAGGACAAAGCAGAGGTGTTGATTGAATACTTCTGACCTGTTTTGCTAAAGATAAAGATGGACCATTGCTACATGGGAGGATGGGAGTGGGGAAACAAGAATGTTACAGTTGCAGCTATAGATGCATTCAAATATTTCCAGATATTTCACAATACATCTAAAGGGATTCTCTCTTGTGGTCCACAGTGGTACCGCAGGCAGGCAAGGAGTTTTGCTAGAGATATCACAGAAATTTCAAGAAATATCTGGTCATGTCTTTGGCTGCAACTGTATATTTAAAGATCATGGTAAACTGTGTCATTATGGGGCCCTCAGAACTTTTAAAGTTGACAAGTCCACAGGGCCAGATAGCATGCACCCCATAGTTTTAAGAGAACTGGCTATCTAGTTGGCTAGACTACTAGCTGACTTGTTTAACAGTTCATTGGATACAGGGATAATGTAATTAAAGTGGAGAACAGCAGACGCAGTTCCACTCACAAAAGTGGACCCACAGATGACCCAGGAAACTCAGGCCTGACCGTTTGATGCCTACAGTTAGAAAAGTAATGGAGAACATCTTGAAAAAGCAGTTGGTTGACTTCCATGGGGTGAACAGGCATTAGAATGATAGACAGCATGAGTTCATGACTGTGAAATTGCGCCAGACAAACTTGCTTAACTTCTTCAACTGGGTGACAAAGGCAACTGACAGGAGGCAAGCAGTAATTTAGTTTAGTTTACTTTCATTTCATTTACTGTAATTATTTTACCAGGGAAAATCTACATTGAGCAAGCACATTTAAAAGGAGGTCCTGGAAAGGACAGCATAAAATATAAAAACAAGGCAGTGTAATATACAATAGTACGGATGATATGAACATAGCACAATACACAGATAGAAAAGGTATACATTGCAATACATATTTATATAAATTACTACAAGAAAGAATGCATGGTAATGCCTATGTAGCATACACAGAGAAGGTATAAAACACAGTACAGAATTTTATAAAGTATAACAAGAACAATGCATAATAGTGCCTATCTAATACATACAGTATGATACTGATTAGGAGTGGTCATCTCAATGTATAGAAGGGTAGAACATGACATATATATGTGCAGTTTCAGAAGGAGTGTACTGTAGCTCTTAACAAAGTCACAAATAAATGCAAAGGACAGTGGTGATCTTATATTTAAATTATACAGGAACATGGCTCATTGCATAAGTTTCCTATAAGTGATTTGAAGATATCAAGGCTAACTATGCTAATGAGTTTGAGGGACTTTTGCAGGTTATTCCAGACCATAGGGATGATGCAGCTGATGGCTGATTTACCATGTTAGGCAGTATACCTTGGAATATCTAGGAGAATGTAATTATTTTTTTAATGCACAGCTGCTTTGAGACAATTTGATAAGATTTGAGATATACTGTGGTAAGTTTCTGGTTATTGGTTTGTCGGCCCACAAGTATAGATTTTGAGCCTCCTTGTGGTTAGAGATGTCCACCATACTGTAGTATATAGGATGCAACACTATGTTCTAGGTTCTGAATTAGTAATAAATTGAAAGGCTGTATGGTAGAGTACCTTTAATTTGTTTAGACAGGTGTTAGAACAGTGACTATGTATCAGGTCTGCATAGTCCAGGGGAGGATGAAGGTGACTTGTACTAATCTCTTCCTGACATCCAATGGGAAGCAATTCTTATTTCTATAGAAAAGGCCTGATCTAATTCTTAATTTTTTTACATAGGGCTTCTATGTGTGTGGTAAAGGACATGCATCTATCAAACCATAAACTTGAGATAGTTTAAATTGTTCACCACTTCAAGTGATTTTCCTAGGAGTGTAATTACGGAGGAAGCAGATAAAGTGGGGGGGGGGGTGCCAAATTAGTAGCTGAAAAAAACATTACTTTAATCTTTTTGCATTTAATAGTAATTTTGATTGGAATAAGTTTAACTGCAATTGATTAAACTCTGATTGGACATCAGCACATACACTGGAGAGGGTGCGTCTAGAGATGTAAAGGAATGGATTATAAGCATAGAAATGTAGATTAACCATAGCGATATTTCTACTGAGATTGTTAATGTATAATCTAGAAATACTGCATTTAAATTTCTGCAAAACCTTTGACTCAGTTCCACATAAGATGTTAAAAAAAATGTTGGAGGACTTAGAGCAGGTAGTAAATTAACAAGATGGGTGGCAAACTGGTTTAGGGAAAGGATCCAAAGGTTGGTGGTGGGAGTGGAGCTCTCATGATTGAGGTAAGTAATCAGTGGGGTACTGGTGGTATCAGTGCTGGAGCTGTATTGTTTAATATTTTCCTATATGACATAGGAGAGGGCATAACTGGTAAGAGCTGCCTCTTTCTGGATGACACTAAACTATGTGGTAGGGTATCCACTGAGGAAGGGTAAGCAAACTGAGGGGGGGGGGAGCTGCAAGATTAGAAAAAAGGCCTTGTATATGGTATTTGGGTTTAACATGAAGAAGTGCCATGCCATGCACATTGGTAGCAAAAATCAAACAGCAAATACATGCTGGGTGGTGTAAATGCCACAGTAACTGAGGTGGAAAAAGATCTGGGAAGAATTATAGCCCGCCAGCTTAAACAGACTATACAATATAAACAGGCATTAGCTAAAGCAAACAGGATGCTTGGGTGCATAGCAAAGGAGTTCACAAGCAGAAAGAAGCAAGTAATCTTTCCACTGTATAACATCATGGTTTAGAAGAACCTGGAATACTATGTGCAGTATTGATGTCCTTACATGAAAACAGATTTAAATTCCTTTGAGGCAGTACAGAAAAATGCCCCCAAAATGATTCAGGGTCATCAGGACAAATCATACAAAGACCAGTTTAGGAGTCTTAGTATATATTCACTTAAAGATAGAAGGGAGGGGGATATGATTAACACCTACAATATTTTAAGGGTTTAAACAGGATAAATATCTTTTATTTGAGTAAAAACAGAAACATATGGGGCACATTTACTAACTGGCAGGAGGAAGACTCAAGAAGAAAGTCAGAAAATACTTCTTTACTGAACGTCAAGGTGGAACAAACTGCCAGCAGAGGTTTTCAACCTTAAGACAGTCAGTGGATTCAAGAGGGGGTGGGACAGATTCAATGGAAAGGTTACAATAAATTGGGAGGGGTACAGGACTCACTGTAAAAGTTACACAATGTACCCATATGGAACAGATTCAATAGACTGTATGTCCTTCTTCTGCTGGCAGTTTTATATGTTCATGTGTATGTTCATAAGTAACAAACCAAACATGAATGTAGGTCATATAAGAATCACGCCCAACAAAACTAACTATCCTGAGAGCCTTGTGTGGTTGTAAGTCTAGGATTTAGAGGTACTCAGAGAAACATAGTGGGGAAAGAAAATAGTTTGGCATCAAGAAGGAGGAACTCTGGCTGTTTCAACGGGATAGGCATGACAGGAAAATGAATAGGTGATTCACCTTTTAAGAGGCTGTGTCACTGGGAAGCACAAGGAGGATATTGGGGGTATACGAATTTCCACTTAGTCTATTTGGTCAAGCTACTGTAAGAGGGGAAAAGGGACTCAGACTAGATTGTTACCAGTGAAGGAACTACAGAACTGCAAACAGTTAAGCACAGCTTATTAGATGTAGTGGCAATCAATGCTTTGTAAAAATTAAATACTAAGGGTCCAATTCACAAAGCCCTAGAACCACACAAGGTGCCTGCATCAAACATAAATGCAGGCTCTGGGATGCGATGGTGGGGCCAGGTTGATGGGGCAATGCCTGCCAGGGTGAATGGTCCACTAGAGCACCAGAGACTTTTATTACTTCAGAAGTGGGGAACAGGGCTGAGGTGGAGAGACCACTAGCCACCAGGGCATTTAATAATATAAAAATGGGGATCTGGGCTGGGTGGGGGGACAGCTAGTAACCAGGGTCATTTCATAATATATAAATGGGGATGGGGCAGGGATGGAGGGAGCCCTCGCCACCAGGGTAATTTCATGATATATATAAATGGGGATAAGGGCAGGGATGGGGGAACCATTAGCCACCAGGGTTATTTCATAATATGCAAAAAGGGCTTGGGTCTGGGGTGCAAGACCGATAGGCCGAATATAATTTCATAATATATAAATGGGAATCAGAGCTTGGGGGGACCACTAACTGCCAGGTTCATTTCATAATATATAAATGGGGATCATGGCTGGGGGAGTCTGCTAGACCACCAGGGATGTTTGTTTATCTTTTAACAGGGATCGGGGTTGGGGGCGGTGTGATAGCCACCAGGGACTGCTGTCCATGGTGCTATTGCTGCATGACTGCTCTGTGGCTTGGGGCACTCCTTACAGATTCACTATCTGTGTGCTGCAGGACCAGGGTTGTTGCAAGCTGCAGGACTTTGGTGCTGGGACCCTACCCAATAGTGAATGGGACACAGGATCCCTGGTGCACCTACGATCAACACAAGCTGCCTTCGGCACAGCTTGCACTGACCTTTGTGAATTGTGCCCCAAAACTGTTATTCTGGAAACATTTCCTATAGAGCTGTACAGAATGGAAACATTCTGAATCTGCAGAATTGCAATGAAATTTGGCAAAAATTCCGCAAAATGTCATGGATTTTCATTGGGAATTTGGGGGATTTTTAAAATGTAGTAATTTGCTTATAACTCAATAACTGTTCAAGCTAGAGCTCTGTTAGTTGGAATACATACTCTGTGGGACAATGGCCACATAGGTGCCAACTATCATGTAATTTGGTAGGATAGGTACAAAAGTATAGGTGCTCAAATGTTGTCATGTTATTGTTTGTGCAAAATTTAACGAACATTTTTTTATTTGCAAATACCTTAACCATCTATTGGGTGAGGGATCTTAAATTTGGCACTATTTATTGATGATAGGTTTTTCTAACAATGTGCCAGATTTCATGACAATGTGATACATCATCTCAAAATTATGTGTGCTCAAAATCTGTAATTTTATTTCTTTCAGGAAATTTCATGAAAACAATTCATCTGCATATAACTCATGCACCTTTAGAGCTAGACATTTGTAAATTAGTACAGATAACCTTGTTGTAATTCTTAGAAAATTTTCTAAATATGGAAATAATTAGACAATAGATTTTTAAGTTATAGGGGTTCAAAACTTTACTATGTAAATATTTGCAAAACGTTGTGAAAACTATCAAAAATCTGCTTTTGCATGCATAGAGTTAACATTTGACATGCATATCCATAGTCCATGTATCCTGGTGTCTAACACAACTGGATAAATTGGTTTAGCAGTTTTAATTTTGCAGAAGAAAAAAAATGATTAGTAACATTTTCTCACATATTTATGATAGCATATTCTGTAAATGAAACATCCAGAATTTTTTTTGTGGCATTTAACATTAACAATGCACATATCACTACTTCATTTGATAAGCTGGGCTGAGCTTTTTGCAGTCCTGCTATTCCTCACTGGGTGATCCCCTAGCTATCCCCCTTCTATTTTGGCATAGCCAGATTGACTCAGTAGAACTACTGATCCCACTGATATCCTCTTTGTTCTTTATAGTGACAAACTCCCTTAAAATGTGAGTCACTACTCCTTTTCCTATTGACCTACCCTGTTGGAATAGCCAGAATTCTTTCTTCCTGCTGCCCAAGACATTGTCTTCCCCCTCTACATCTTTTTGAGTATCTCTAAGTCCTAGACTTGCATGTATACCAGGCTCCCTGGATCATAAATTTACTGGATGTGATCCTTAAATATCCTGCATTCAGGTTGGAATTGTTGACACTCTGTGCTTTCTTGCTCCAACCTGGGGATCTACTGCTGTTGTGCTACCCAACTCAGCTGTCCATTTCTTGGTGAAACTGTGCATCTAACTCCAGAACCTGGTGACCCCCTGCGCTACCTGCCTCTTATACCCCTATCCTTTAGATAGAACCCCCCGATAAGGCTGAGTGAAATTTGAAAATTCCAGTTTTATGATATTTTTAATGAAATTCTGCAATTTTCATAAAGACTCATTGGGTGTGACTTTAAGTACAGATGTTGCTTTGCAATTTCTTACAGCAAACAATTAATAAAACTGCCACACATAGTCTCCTTGTAAGGTCTGAGATCCTGACAAATTTAATGGTATTGCTTTCTCTAGTTTTAAAGTTTCAGGGGTTTATTAATTTATAGTTTACATTCTTTACAGAAGAAGTAGTAAGAGGACCCACAAAAATCAGAGAGCACAGGACTTCAAAGAATAAAATTAAGTCTGTTTATTTAAATAAAAAACTGCATGTTACATATGCACCATGTCCCAAAAATAAGCAGTAAAAGCTGTACCAACACTAATGTTTCCACTGACCACTGTCAGGCATCATCAGAGTATGCCTGACAGTGGTCAGGGGAAATGTTAGTGTTGGTACAGCTTTTACCACTTATTTTTGGAACTTGGTGCATATGTAACATGCAGTTTTGTATTTAAATAAAAGGACTTCATTTTATTCATCAAAGTCCTGTGCTCTCTGATTTTTGTGGGTGCTCTTACTACTTCTTCTGCTACATTTGGTCAAAATGAGCCCCATAGTAAATTGCTTGGTGCTCCACTTCACTGTTTTTCTGTTAGTTTACATTCTTGAAAAATTTAATTTTTAAATGTTGTGAAAGTTTAATTACTTTTAATTCGATCCCATTTAAAGTTAAAATATGAACTTTTTCAGAAATGACCATGTGGTATAGTAATTTAAATGTTTCATCTCTGGTTATGGGGCTAGCTGCGCAATCAAGCAGACTCTACAGTCCATAAGGCCTATTTCTGCTGGCATTTTTGTATGTTCCTATGTTAAATTTGAATATATAGTCTCAAAATTAGAGGGGATTAACTGAAATTTAAATGTTGGCAACATGTTTGAAAGGCTATAACACAGTTCCATTTAAAGCTAGAAATCTGAAACTATGTGCATATACAAATGTAGTGATAAGCTGTATACCTGTAAAATTTTGTAATATTTCAATGAATACTATCAAAGTTATACTAACATTTCAGAAATCCAAATGTTGGTAAAATATTTGGCTACCTATAACTCAGCTCCCAGTAAAGCTGAGACATAAAACATGGTGCATATATGCATCCAATGTGCTTCTCTAAATCCTGATATTGTGGAGAAATGTGGATAAGAAATTTTAAAGTTATCTCAAAATAACTGAAAATTTAATTTTGATTAAATGTTTGGCCACACATAACTCTGCCCCCTTTCAATTTACAACTCTGAAATGTGGTACACTTTGTAAGCCATGTGGTACTGCTTATGTTCAAAATTTGGTGTTATTTGGATGCATACTTTTAAGATTATAGTGAAATAACTGAAATTTAAAATGTTGCTAAATTTCCTGGAATCTTTGAATCAGAATGGTCCTTCCATGGGTCTTCCATGGGTGGAGTTTTATATTCCATACAGCTCTAATTTCCTACTGTTCTACAATGAATATTTGAGAATATTTTGCAAATAATAATTTACAAAATTTCTACTGGAAAGTGAAAACTACTAAATCATATTTATCCAGCATTTTAGATACCAGGATCCATTGCATTGGATATGTATGCCAAATTTCAGGTTTATACCTGTAACAGCAGGAAAGTAACAAACATTCACATTTTCAGAAACTTTACACAAAATTCCACAAATAATTACAATATAGAGTGAAAATATGAAAACCTGTAACTTAAAAATTACTAAACTAAATCTCTTCACATTTAGTAGTTTCTATGACTCAAACTAGTTTACATGTGCAAATTTGCATATATCCAGCTCCAAGTATGTTTAGGTTATAAGCTGATATTGTTTACAGAATGTGTCCACAAAAAATAAATTGCCAAACTATGACAGTCTAATAAGTTCAAAACTCCAGCTCCAAATATCATAATATTTTGCATATCTTTAGGGCAACTAAATAAAAGAATTGGTGCCACATTTCAGGTTTGTATCTTAATATACAGCTGGGGTCTGATATTCAAAAGTTTGTGCATGATCTAATGGGTCTTTGCCCATGCAAACTGGTGTTTGTGCGGGAGTCCCGTATTCAAAAGGGGCTTTTGTGCAGGCAAAAGGGGTTAGAGCCTGTGCAAAATATAATATATAAATACAGGGGAATGGTGTGGCCATGAATATGCACACAACCCCATGTTCAGTGGTTTAGCGCTGCACAAAAGGGTTTAGCATGGTCCTTTTGTGCAGTGCAAATCCTGCCAAACAAAACCCTGACTTACTCCAGGCAACCCTAGTGGCTACCAGAGGTAAAGCAGCCACCAATCCAGTTGTCCACTGGAGGAACACACTTGGATCCTGTGGTCCCAGGCATCCCCACCAACCGCTGACCCATTCATTAAAATAAATGGATCCCTGGTGCTAGTGGTACCCCCCCACCAATCACCAACCCATTCTTGTAAAATAGATTACCCGTGGTGCTAGTGGCATCCCCCCAGCCAATCACCAGCCTGTTCTTGTAAAAAAGATTATCCCTGGTGCTAGTGCTAACTCCCCCCCCAGCAAATTGCTGCTTTTTCTATTGCTGCTTTTTTATTTATACAATTATTGCAGTATCACTTAAGCTCTCAATTTCTATAGTAGATCTGTGCAAGAATTTTGAATTCTGCTTCCAATGGAATGCCACCAAATTTCAGAAATTCTGCCACATTCCATGGAATTCCATCAGAAGCAGAACTGCAAAATTCTGAAAGTGAAATTTAAACTGGGGAATCATATTCTGCAATTGACATGAAGCACAGATTAATTTTCATTAAACTACAGAATATTATTCCGTGGATTATGTGATCTGTGGAATACTATCTCGCAGTTTATAAAGAAATGCTTTTTGGAATTCCACTGAATTAAAAAATAAATTCTGAAAAGTATTTCAGAAGAGGAATTGCTGTTCCATAAGAATTCTGCTGGCAGAATTCCACATTCTACCCAGCATTAGAGGTGGGTGAAGTGGCCAAAATTCACTCAGCAAAGCAGTTCGCAGAGTAATGCGGAATCCGCAAAGTAATCCTCAACGTGAAGCATCACAATGAGGAATGCGAAGTCCATTGATAACAATGACTTCATGTTACTCCACCTTCCCCCAACCACTTCTGCACCAATTTTAATGCAAAGTACACAGAAATCAATGTACTTAACATCACTTCACCTTGTTACTGAGCTCCAAGGTGAATTTTGCAGTGATTCATGGGATTGCAAGTCACATGGGCTCTAGATTGTTCTGCATGCCCTCAGTTCTTTGTAGTGTGTGTGTTTTGGTAGATGGAGACAGTTTCCTCTCAGAGCTCTGTGATTCAAATCCTCTAAAATCTGTTAAAAAGCCTTTCTGAGCCTTTTTTTTTTGCTCAAAATTTAGTACATTGATTGTAGGAAACCCTCCTGTGCTCATATCGTTGAGTGTTTATTGTTTGTGTGTGGATTTTGAATGTTAATTTAGAACATTCAGTCTGTGTACTGACAGACACTTGAAATGTGCTCTGCAGGAGGGGCGTATCTGTGGTGGAGGTAGGTTAAAACTGGGAGAAAAAGGCAATCTTTCTGTTTTGGTTATATTTTTCTTGTATAACTGTGTTAATGTACAGGCGGTAATATTTTCAGTAATTCTAGACTCTTTTTGATGATTGTTGTGGTGCAGCCATACATAATTTCAAGTTTGTTTAAAATATTTGGTTATAATATTGAAGTTTTCAATTTGCTACGCATTATTTGTAGTGTGTGTGTGTGTGCGTGTGTGTGTGTGTGTGTGTGTGTGTGTGCATGTGACACGTGCCATCAAATCAGACACATTTTATTGTGCCATAGAGTAATTGCAGCAGTGAGAACCTGCTATCCACCGCGTCTGCATGATTTTGTGCTGCTTTGTGGTATCTTGGTTTTGTACTCCCCCCACCCAACCAGCAAGAGATATTCTTCCCAGATTGGATTGTGACTTGTGAGCACTGGCTAAGGTGTTGTTGTGACTTTGCATCAGCATCTCTTCTTGATTGTGCAGTGCAATCTTAATCTGTCTGTTCTTTTGCATCTGTTTAGTTCCCAGTCTCCTTTTGTAAGCCACAGTTGTTGCTTTTTTAGCTTCACATCCACCGGCCCAGACTGAAAGGTCAGAAATCTAAATTTGTTTAGAATTTTCTTTGTGATCCCCCAAAATGCCTGCAAAGAGACATGCAAGCAAGGCTGTTTCTGGCCATGGCACTACAGCCAGTGGCAAGATTTCCATGGGTGTGGTAGTACACAGAAGTGCATAGCTGATGTCAGTAAAGGGATTTCTCCATCAGTGTTTTTTACAGCACAATCTGTAGCTTCTCTCATAGTTGGAGGAGATGATGTTGTCCCATCTGGTGGTATTAGTGCAGTTTCTACTGGCATGAGTATTCCTGCCTCAAGTTCCACTTCTGACCAGTTAACTGTTTCAAAAAATATAGTTGAGCCTAAAGCTGTGACTGACAGTGTAGAACATGTCGTACTCCACATTAATATCCCTATGGTAGTTGAA
Organism: Neoceratodus forsteri; assembly: GCA_016271365.2. NCBI lineage: Eukaryota > Metazoa > Chordata > Ceratodontiformes > Ceratodontidae > Neoceratodus > Neoceratodus forsteri. Next base: position 374,329,997 of record CM028135.1, read on the forward strand.
CATG